>CM053596.1:200892276-200915194 GCA_028646575.1 Pseudocheirus occidentalis
CACAAGTCACCCACATAGTCCATGCTCTAGAGATCTGCCTCACTTTCTCCTCATCTTATAAGAGCACCCTTGGACCACTGTGGCTGTCTGTCTCTTCTCACTTGGTGACTGCCTCTCTTCTCTGACTACCATGCCATTCCGTTTCCTGATGATATTGTTTTAATTTCTGTTCATCAGTTACTCACTGGTTCTATTTTGTAGTCTGTTCATACCTGTAATGTACCTTTCCATGGTCTCTGAGTGAGATTCATTTTTAATTTTTTGGAGATTGTTGTACTCCTGTTTAGTTGCCATATAGCAACAGTAATAGAACTTTGGTGTTATTTGTTCTCATGGGAAGCTAAAGTCATTGTAGGAGCTTTGCAGTTTTTTTGGACACAATCTGTTCCCTTTCCTTCTCTTGTTCAACTCTGTGACCAACTCACTTTCCGTGTGTGTGCTGTCTATCTTAGATATACACACTGATGGACAAGCTCTGCAGATCATCTATCCAAAGGTTTATTTTAATGTGGAAAATAGACATTCTTCTCTTTGGTATGAAACTGGGAGTCACTGGTAGCTTTTAAGTTTAGTCTGGATTGGATTAGGGAATTATAGCAGGAATGGATAGAAAAGAATCAATGTGAGATTTCTAGGGGAAAAATGACACGATAACTGTGACTAGATGAGGGAATGAAATAAGTTAGCTTAGCCTATTATAAAATTTAGATCAATCTTAATTCTCTCATCCCAAAGGAATACTACTTTATAGTTTATTCTTTTGCCTTGTCAGCAGAAATTGAGCCTTTTCTCTATAAACAAGAAGTAAGCACAAGCCGCTCCAGAAGATGAGACCTGTCATCTTCTTTCTTTTCTTTCCCCTTTCACTCAGCAATAATATAACTGTTCTAAGTGCAGGGCATGCTGTTTTTGTTAAGGAAATATATGGGCTGTCATCTTATTATGAGTACATTCAATATACATTTGACTATCTTCTGTTGGTTTTGCTTTCTGTTTTGAATGCAGAAGCATTTTGCATGGGTCATTGTGCCAAGTGCTTATCTGTTCATCATGCTCCATTGTGCAGGAAAATAGAAAAAGCACAATTTGGGGCCTACTTTTTACTTTAGTTAAAAGATAAGTGTTAATTCTATTTACTAGATTAAAGTAGAATTTTTTTTAAAAGAATTGAAGATGCTCATTAATTTAAAAAAATCATCTGTAAATGTTTCATTCACCTTCTTTGAGATTCATCAGACTTGACCATCAACACTCTCCTGTTAGGTGTAAAACGTTTTCTAGGTATGTGGGGAAATACAAAGATAAAGCATGATCCTGCATAGAATTCATAGTCAAATATGGGCTTTTCAAACATCATGGCTTTTTCAAACATCATATACTTACTTGGGTAAGTATATGAGAGAAGTATAATTGAGGTACTTTGTGAAGTTTGAGTGGATCTTTACTGGCTGGGGAAGGTTTTATAGAAGACGTGCTACTGAGTGCTGTGGAGAGCAGGTGGTAACATGGTCTATGTGTAGCATTAGCAAAGGCATAGAGATGAATGATAACAACATAAGACATCTGTGACTATTGGAAAGTCATCTAGTTTGTTTGAAGTATATAGCACTTGTAGATGAGGGAGGAAGAGTGGAAACAAGATGTATAGAGCAGATTATGAAAATGGTAGGGTCTTGAATGTATAACCCAGGAGTTTGACATTTTTTTAGAGGCCATAAAGAGCTAATGAAGGTCTTTAAATAGGAGGATGCCTGAATATGCATGAATTCCCTTAAATCCCTATCCATATAAAGAAGCCCATATAAAGCATATTTGATATGGACTTGAATCTTCCTTATCTTGTCCTAAAGACATTATTTTTCCTGGTGATTTGCTCAAGTTGATATCTTCTTGTGCCTTTCCTATCTTTTCATGGATTGCGTTTTTAACCTTGAAAAGCATTAGCAGTTAACCTTTTCTGAAAGAAAGCAGTAGAGAAACAAGACACCAATTGAGCAAAGATTTTTCCACTTGAAGTGGAATGAGCTCTTAAAGAACAGCAACAACATGAGGGAAAATTTAAGGTTCTTTCTTCTTCCAAATATATTCTCTGATAGCTAACTCAATCCCTGTTTGATGGGTGTTTATGGTCTGAGTGCCCTCTCATGGTGGCATGAAGACAATCAAATCCCAGTAGAAATTTATCATTGATTATGAAAGAATATCTTTTTCAATAGGGGTTTGGATGACTAGGATTAGGTTGATTGTGCCCTATCCATACTCTCCTGTGTTTGTGTGGCAGTTGCTAGACACTGCTCTGGAGAAAATCAGTTATTTTGGAATAGCTTTTTTCACCCTAGACCATGAAAATCCTTGAAACAAACTTTTTTTATTTTAGGTTGAACGGCCTCCTTCTCCATTCTCCATGGCCCCACAAGCTTCTCTTCCTCCAGTGCCGCCACGACTGGATCTTTTGCAGCAGCGAACATCCATTCCCTCAGGTGCTTCTAGTCCTGGAACTACTTCTAAGGTAAAGACTTTTCTAGACTGCTATTTCCCTGTTTTTAGTGCTGAACAAGTGGATGCTTACCATCTTCCATTATGTCTCAACAGGTTACCCCTGGCTCCCTTCATAAGGACAAACCTTTGCCAATCCCTCCCACACTTCGAGATCTCCCTCCTCCACCTCCTCCAGACAGACCACATTCCATTGGGGCAGAGAGTAGACCTCAGAGACGCCCACTACCATCTACACCAGGAGACTGTCTGTCCAGGGACAAACTTCCCCCTTTTCCTTCTGGCCATCCAGCAGAATCGTGGCTTCCCCGGCCAATACCCAAAGTACCTACAGCTACCCTAAATCCTGGTGACCCCTGGTCAGGCAGAGAATTGACCAACCGGCATTCTCTTCCTTTTTCACTGCCTTCTCAGATGGATCCCAGAGCTGATGGTCTTAGGCATGGAAACACTTTCAGCCTGGATGCCCCAGTGGTGAGTCAGCTTTTCTGTGAGTGTCTGTGTGCAGAGCACTATGAGTAGGTACTCTGAGGCGTACAAAGCATATATTAGGGGGAATATGTACCCCGGCAGCTGTGCTGTCATATAAAGGCCACATAAGGACAGAAACAGTAATTCCTGAAAGAATTTGGAGGTGGAGGAGATCATTTCCAGTGAGGATGATCTGGGCTTCAGTGGATGGGTATAACTTATAAATGGGAGGGAGGGTTCTCTAACTTTAGGGGAGAATCAAGAAAATGGAAGGTCTTGTTCAGGAGTGATAAACAGACTGGTTTAGAATAGATGATCCATGGGTGAGATAGTAGGAATCAAAATCAAAAAGAGTTATTGGAATCATATAGGAAGGTAGTAGATCCAGGCCGAGGAGGGTGGACTTCATTCTCCAGACAGTACAGAACTGGAGATTGTTGAGTGTGTGTATTTGGTGTAGTGAAAATAATCATTTAGGAAGATTAATTTTGTGGCAGTGTGAAAAATGATTGGGGAAGCGGGGTGGCATGCAAGGTAAGGAGAATACAAGGGTTAAGATGGAAGCAGGATCTGGGATGTTCTTCCACTAGTGACTGTTTGAGTCTGGATCAGTCACTTAACCTTAATGGGCTTCCATTTTTTTTCATCTGTGAAATGAAGGGGGTAAACTAGATGACCCTTAACATCATTTCCATCTCTAAATTAATGTTGTTAATTGATAATAAATTGATTATAAATATAAATATAGTATATATAATATATAATAATATTATACATATTATATATAACAATATAATTATATATAATATTTATATTATACAGTATGTTTATGTTGTATATATAATTATATAATAAATAATAAATTGATAATAAAGTGATTATAATAGTCTAATTTGTTTAGTACCTACTTCATATAGAGAACACAGTGCTAGGTGCTGGCAGATAAGAGTTTGTTGTTATAAAGATGTTTTTCAGTTGTTTTGTCTCTGATTCCATTTGGGCATTTTCTGGGCAAAGATATTGGATCAGTTTGCCATTTACTTCTCCAGTTCATTTTACAGATGAGGAAACTGAGGCAGAGATAAGTAACTTGCCCAGGGTCGCATAGTAAGTGTCTGAAGCCAGATTTGAATTCAGGAAGAAGAGTCTTCCTAACTCCAGGCCCAGCACTCTATCCACTGTGCCACTTAGCTGTCCCAGAAAAACATAGTTTAGGAAAATTATAATCCTGCCATCATGGAATTTATAGTCCAGTGGTATGATAGGGTAAGCACACTAATATACATGTATTGGAAAAGTGTTAGCAGTGTTATGTGAGGTCCATGGGAGCAGAAGAGTGAGTAGGGAGCCATTGCTTTCTGGGGCTATCAGAGAAGGAAGGCTTCCTCATGGTTAGGTAACATTTGAGTTGGGCTTGAAAGAATGGATAGAAATTCGAAAGAAACCTTTCTGGCAGCAAGGAATGAGGAGTAAAGAGCATTCCAAGCATAGGTGTCCTAGGCCAGAGACACAGAGATGTGTTACTGTAGGACATTTGTGGAAAACCCGGGGTTGGTCCACTTTGACCAAAGTGTGGATCACATGCAGATGGTGAATTGAGCGGAAAGAAGAGCTGGGCTCAGTATGAGATAAAATTGGAAAGGTAGAATAGTGTTGGATTGTGAAGAACCTCAATTGCCCTTCTAGAGGAACTTGGATTTAATTCTGTAGGAAATAAGGAGGTATGGAAGGGTTCTGAGCAGAGGGATGATATACCAGCTTTTGTAAGTTAAAAAAAAAAAAGACTGGTAGATGATTTATATAGAGGGGAGTAGAGAATAGAGTTAGGAGCATGTGCAGATGCTATTGAAATAGACCAGTAGTTGGTAATGAAAACCTCTACTTGGTTATAGTGGCAATGGAAGTAGACAGAAGCAAATTAATTGTGGAGCTAAGACTGTATATGTTAGGTAGTAACTGATTGGATGGGTGATGTGAAGGAGAAGAAGAAGCCAAATAACTTTTAAGTTTTCCAGCTTGGGAGATTGGATCACGATGGCAAAGCATGAAGAGTAGTGGTGAGAATAGAAAGGAGAGAATATATACAGGAATGATTATAAAGGAAAGAAGAATAGAGTTTGGTAACCATATAAGGAAAGAGTCAAAGAAGTTTTAAATTTGGATGACTGGTTCAAGATTTGAGTTTTAAGTCCGGCAAATCATATTCAGCAGGTAGTCAGAGGTATAGAGATGGAAGGTCTGTAGGAAAGAACAGATGGATATAATTTTTCAGAATTGTTCTGGGTGGAACATAGTCAGGATGGAGGAGTGAAAGGTCACTACTGCCAAATCTCTCCTACAAAACCACCACAGAAAATGCTCAATGGAATTCTGAACATAAAAGCTAGCAAAAAGTCCAAGTGAGTCATTTTTCTAGCCCAAAGCAGCTTAGAAAGACAGAAAGAGGGCCGGCTAGGTGGCACAGTGAATAGAGCACTGGCCCTGGAGTCAAGAAGACCTGAGTTCAAATCCAGCCTCAGACACTTAACACTTACTAGCCATGTGACCTTGGGCAAGTCACTTAATCCCAGCTGCCCTGCCTTCCCCCCTCCAGATTGCCCAAAAAAAAAAAAAAAAAAAAAAGACAGAAAGAGAGGTCTATGGACACTGCGGTGGGGGCTGACCAGAAGCAGAGAGTGTGGTGGAAGCAGTATCAGCTTTGGGCTCTGGGCTGTTGGGTATTAACAGTAGCCTGGGACAGTAAAATGACTGAACATCTAGTCATAAAGAGATCCAGGGGACCTCTGTGCTAGCACTGAGACCAGAACCAGGTGCCGTTTGGCAGCTCTGTTGCCTTTTGCCCAGTTTTGGGTCTTTGTTCCAGGACAGAAAGGAACAGTCACAGTCACTAGGGAGCAGGGGCCTCACCTGTGTAAAACCCAGAGTAAGAAGGCAGTGTCCAGACTTACACCACATTGGAAACACCAAAAAGCTATAAGCCCACAAATTGAGTTGTAAAAGCATCAGAAGGATATAAAAGACAGAAGAGCTCCTCCAGCTCTGAGAAGAGCCCAATTCTAATATAAAGTCCAAAGTCAAGATGTAGGCTAGGAAAGTGAGCAAACAGCAAGAGAAGAACCTGACTGTAAAAAGCTACTATGGTGTTAGGGAGGCTCAAGACAAATTTGGAAGACAATGACTTGAAAATATCCACAAGCAAAGCCTCAAAGAAAAATGTAGATTGGATAGCAATTCGTTCAACAAAAATTCTTAGAAGAGCTAAAAAAAAAAAGTTTTTTTTAAGGCACAAAAAAAAATTATTTAAAAATCAAATAAGAGTGGTAGCAGAAAACTTGGGAAAATAAATGAGCTGTGCAAGAAAATTATCAAAAGAATTAACAGCTTTGTAGAAGGCACAAAAATTACTGAAGAAAATCACTCCTAAAAAATCAGAATTGGCCAAATGTAAAAGTGGTACCAAACCTGACTGTAGAAAAAAACTTAAAAATTAGAGTCAGTCAAATGGAAGCTAATGCTCCACGAGACATCAAGAAACAGAATTGTTCTGGTTATATCAGAAGAACTTAACATTCCTTTGAGTAGGGGAAGGCAAGGGATGAAGAAAATGACCTCCGTTTAGGTTAGTTTCATTCTTCCTACATTTTTGTTCATTACAATTATGTACAAGCTAAGTAGGGAAATAAAGAGTGAGTTCAACTTTCTGGTTATCAATATATGTAAAGGTCATTCTGAATTTGGATATAAATGTTTATGCTAGGAAAGTTTAGTCTGTGTTAATGTTATGTATCCAGTGTCTTTATAGAATAAACCCTGAGAAGCGGCATGGCGTAGTTAATAGGGCATTGACCTTGAAGTCCAGAGAACCTGGGTTCAAATCCTGCCTCAGATACTTCTAGTTGTGTGAACCTGGGCAAGTTGTTTAATTTCTACATGCCTTAGTCTCCTCTAAAAAAAAAAAAGACAGGTAGAGGTATTTGCCTCAGTGGCAGCTCTAAATCCACAATCTTATTTCCTTGACTCTTACATAATTCTTCTCATAGATGAGCCTTCTAAGGAGCTAAAATCAAGTATACTTATTCAGTTGTAATAAAGCTAGGGTGTGAGGCATTGGAAAAGGTCTAAATGGCCACTATGTGTTATATGAAGTAGATGAAGGGAATGGAAGATTTGAATGTACTACTGTAATAGGGAAGAACTTTTAAGCATTTTTTCCTTTATTCCAGAACATGAACAATAGTCCATTAGCTGGGCCAGAGTGTGAACACCCCAAAATCAAGCCTTCTTCTTCTGCCAATGCCATCTATTCTCTTGCTGCCAGGTATGCTTTTAAAACCAAATTCAGTGTGATATGTTTATTAGGGTGGTTCAGAAAGTTTTTGAGTAAATAGTTTTTGGAATAAAAAAATGAATCTGTGCTTCTAAAAGAGTTGACAGAAAAGTTTCCTGATAATACTAATCATCACTTTTTGAATGAAAAACTAATTCCTGATCCATTAGGAACCACTCTTTAAAATAAAACTTGTTTGGATTGGCATTGTTGTGAGCCAAAGAGCTGTGCAAGTGTCGTACATCTTTAGTAGAGAAGCCGCACCTACGGGATACTGCCAGATGCTGTTTCCTGCCCTGAGAAAGTGAGCTTTGTCCTAGTCACTTCTGTCAGGAGAGTTAATGATTTCAAAAAGGTGAACATGAATTTTGGTCTTAATCTGCTGCCTGGTCTTTGACAAAAACCATTTTAAAAGGTTATTACAAACCTTGGTAGTGTTCTGGCTCTTGACTTAATTGTTAGTTCTACTTGATTAGATTTATTCTATCATGATGTTTTCTTTCTTCTGTACCTCCCAGACCTCTTCCTGTGCCAAAACTGTCCCTTGGGGAGCAGTGTGGAAGTGATGAGGATACAGAGTACATGTCTCCTTCTTCTCGGCCTCTTGTGCTTCCTGGTGCCAGCCTCCAAAAGATAGAACTGAAGCGACCTCTGGAGATGACCCAGGGTTTACAGTAAGTTTCCAACACTTCCAGACTTTGCTAGTTAAATTATTATGACTTTGTCCCTTTTTAATTTGTTTTAAAAAGTTCTTTTATTAATGCAGTTTGCCTTTACATCACACTTATTTCCAAATAGGCCTTTTCTTTTTTAAAAAAAAGTCCAGAACCCCAGTTCAGCAAAACCATCCACCCATCTACTGTGTTTGCAAACAGGTAGCATTCCATCAACATAGTCTCCCAAATCTGCAGTGAAAGGAGGAAGTTACATTTCCTTCTTTTTAGGGCTAACCTTAGTCGTCGTTATAATTATACAGTATTCAGTTTCATTGTATTCATTTTCTCTATATTGTTGTAGACATATATGTTGTGTCACTGGTTCTCCTTACTTCACTCTGTGTCAGTTCATAGAAGTTTTAGGTTTCTCTGAATTAATCATGTACGTCATTTTTAAGATTGCAGTAATATTCCATTACATTCCCATACCACAGTTTATTTAACTGTTTTCCATTTTGCAATCACTCACTTTGTCCTTTTTTACCAAAAGTGTTTTGTTTCTTTAGAAGCAGTTAGGTGGCACAGTGGATAGAACTTTGGGCTTAGGGCCAGGAAAACTGGAGTTCAAATCCTGTCTCGGATACATAGTAGCTTTGTGACTCTGGGCAAGTCACTTAACCACAGTTTGTCTCAGTTTCCTCACCTGTACAATGGGAATGATAATAACACTTACCTCCCAGGGTTATTGTGAAAATCAAAACCTGTTTAGACCAGTATCTGGCACATACAAGGTGCTATATAAAGATTTAGTCTCTTCTCCCTTTGCTGTGATGAAAAGTGCTGCTGGGATGATTTTGGCATATTTATGGTCTTTCTGCTTTTGGTCTCTTATTTTGGATGCTGCATCGTTTCTGTAGTTTGTATACCACCTTATTTTGTTTTTTCAGCATTGATTAGTCAGTATTAAAACAGAGTCGTGTTTAACGTTAGTTCTTAATCCTCTTTTGCAGTTCAGATCAGTTCCATTTGTGTTTTCTCTCAACATCAGCAAAAGCTCTAAACTATGCTCTCCTTTTGCTTTTTCATTTGACTATACATGCAAGAGGGCTGGTATCTGGGTAATAGTTAGAAGTGACACGAAGGCTAGACTTGTTTCTGAAGAAGGCTGTCATGCTCTCTCTTCTTTTTCCTCCCATATAGAGTGTTGGATTCAGAGCAGCAGACTGACAGCTGCACCTATGAGGCCATGTACAACATTCAGTTGCAGGCAACTTCTGACCTAGAGATCAGCAGTAGTACATTGGGTAAGTGCTCTGACTTAAGGCCCGTGAAAGGTGGAGCCTTTGTAGCCCTTGGGCTCATTTAATAACTTGACTGAAATGGCAGGCATATGTGGTTATCAGTCTAGTACCTTCTTGGATTGGAGGTTAAACTTCAAACCTGTTGTTTTAAGACTTTTTTAAGGTGCTCACAAAAATCGCTCTTGTTTTTAATTCCTTTTCTAGCTGTGGGGGCGTTTGAAGGTTACTTTGCCTGGGCCTGCTTTGTTGGCAGCTCCCCTCTATTCCCATTGCTTTGCAGCATTGATGAAATTCTTTTGTGTGTGGGTGGGGAATACTTAATTCCCCTCTTAACTAGCTGAGTTGAAAGGTTAAGAAGCCAGTGAACTCTGGCCCTCCCCCCTTTTTTTTTTTTTTTTTTTTTTTGGCCTTTGGCTAATCATTTGAGGTTAGTTGTAGAATTGTTACTGGACTTTGAAAGATTTGAGTGTTTATTTTTAATTAGGTATGGGATTTGATTTATTCTACCCCTAACTAAGAAGTATTTGTAAAATATAACTTCTCTTGTTAGTTGAGGGAGATCTGGCTGCACCCCTTCCCAGCAATGGTCCTGAGGAATCAGAGAATGAGGATGATGGATATGATGTCCCCAAGCCCCCTGTGCCTGCAGTTCTGGCCCGGCGGACTCTCTCAGACATTTCTAATGCCAGCTCTTCCTTCAGCTGGATGTCTTTGGATAGTGATCCCACAATAGGTGAGTGGACCTGTTTGTAAGGCCCCTAAAGGGTTGTAAAGTTTGGGACAGCTTGCTAATACTATATGGTTTTAGATCTGAAGCAGAGATGACTACCTTTGGCAGGAGAGAGAGAGAGAGAGTGAGTGAGTGAGTGTATGTAGGTGTAGACAAGGAAGAGAGTAGGCCCCAAGATGGATCACCAATTTGAAGATTATTGCCACAGTACTTTGCCAAAGGATGCTAAGTTTGTCCTTAAGCCACAGCTCACACTCTGCTTGGGGCCATTAAGATTTCTAGCTATTCCAAGTATACATAATAACACTGGTAATTAAGCTTTGTACATAAGACCAAATGTTTCATGGTTTCTGGCTGCTTTCCCATTAGAAAAAGAGTTTGTTGGATCTAGCTATAGCTTTAGCAGACTTGGGGATCAGGCCACATTTGGATACCAACGGTCCAAGGCCAAAGTTTTCTTGCACCTGTTGCCACTCAGCAGGATGGTAACTGAAGTTGCTGTCACTTTGGAAATTTGAGGCAACTACCAGGGTAACAGCTGTTCACAAGGAAATAGTGGGAAGAGTTGCTTTTGGCACTGAGTTGACCAGGGATTCTACAATCCCTTCCTAAAGACTGAGTGTGTTCTTCTCTATGCTTTGACTTTGGTTAATTTCTTCCTGAGACTCTTTGCAGGTCTTCTCAGGCAGCTGGGGAGCAGGATAAAAGGAACACTGTCTTGGAAGTCAGGAAGATTTATGTTCTATTCACTAGCAGTGTGTTCTTTAGCAAATGATTTAATCTTTTTCCATATTTCGTCTTGGAATAATGCCATCTGTTTTGAGTACCTCACAAAGCATTTTGAAGATCAGATGGAATAATGTACATGGAACTACTATATAAACGTATTTTCTTTGTGGCAGTCTTGATGTTGATTAGGAAAGGTGCCTGATAAGCATCTGTGGTATTTAGTGGGTTTGTCCCCCCAATACCAAGAGAATCTTATGGAGGAACTAAGCCCTAAAGTTCTTGACTTTGAAGTTTTAAGTTATGATATATTACTGAGGATTCGTCCCCATAGCTGGGTGGGAAGTACATTTCTCTCCTGACGATTGGTTGGTTAGTATTTTCATTTTAAAACATTATTCATGTTAACATTATTAATGATTTTGCCTAGTGATTTATGGCCAATTACTTTACTATTTCTCCTTGTAGGTTTCAGTGATGGTTCCCAAGTTCCTGAAAGGCCTCCCAAGCCTTTCCCTCGGAGGATCAACTCTGAACGGAAAGCAGGAAGCTGTCAGCAGGCTGGTGCTGCTCCTTCGACCTCTCCTCAGTTATCCAGTGAAATTGAGAGTCTCATGAGCCAGGGGTATTCATATCAGGACATTCAAAAAGCTCTGGTCATTGCCCATAACAATATCGAAATGGCCAAAAACATCCTGCGAGAGTTTGTTTCTATTTCCTCCCCTGCTCATGTAGCCACATAGCACATCATCTCCTTACCTCTCATTTCAGTGGACCAGTGAGCTGGGTGCCGTGCTCCAGGAGCATCTGAGAGGACAAAGGGTTTTTTTGGAGACTTCACACTGAAGTCTTGCCCTTGTCTGGTGGATGTCTCATCTGTGGTTCAAGATTTCAAAGCAGTGGAACAAACACAGAGCAAGCAACTAGGATGTTGTTTTGTTTTGTTCACTTTAATAGTGTGTGTGTGTGAGGGCAGTTTGCCTTCTGTCCCCATTTAGAGAGAGCGTTCATTTTTATGAAGACATGGTGTGGTGCAGCCCAGCCCCTTGGGGAGCAGTCCAGGGCAGCCGAAAAAGTATTGTGAGGGAAAGACCAAACTGAGGGCTTTGAGTTTTCCAGCTTAGGTGGGTGGGTGTAACTGTGTGTGTGGGTGTGTGTATATGTGTATGTGTGTGTGTATGTATCCTGTGGTCAGAAGATTCACCGCAGACAGGCCTCCATTTCCTGGGGACAGGCACAAGAGGTTTAGGAAGGGAGTTTTTGGTGACTTCGATGTACTGTGGTATTATACCCCCTAGTGTGTATTGCAATTTCAGTGCTACTCCAGATTATCATGTGCATAGCTAAAGTCCTGTATTTTTGAAACTGCCTTCTTTCTGTCATTTGCTTTGCTGTTCATGGTGCTCTTGTCATTGGCCATGGACTGGTTATGATTAACTTAAGTGAAGCCAGGGAGTTTATGAAATATTCCGTTTTTGTTGTGGTTGTGGTTGTATTTGTTTGTTTGTTTTGCGGGGGGACTGGCGGTGTAAGGAGAATGGGGGATAAAGTATTGTTGCATTATCATTACAGATGTTTGACTTTAGCAGCTAACTCTGGTCACTCCGAAATCCTGTTTCTATAGGAACCTTGAATTTGACAAAATTAGATATTTTAACTATCCTAATTAAACAATGGCTGAATGGAACTAAAGGCCTTCAAATACATTCCTTATCCTTCAGAGAGTAGGAATCACTTGCCTTGGTGTCGGGTGTGTGCCCTGAGAGATATTTTTCTGCTTTGTGGGAAAGAAGCATCTTATCTAAGATAATGTTATAATTCAGATACTGGGAAGCTTTCAGGAACCTTGGGCTTTATGCTGTTTATCTTTGTATAATGAATGAAAAAAGCAGACTAAGTATAAGCATCCATCAGTCTGGCTCTCCTTCCTACTATATTTCTTTTAGCCTTTGCAGGTGTCTTCCTTCAACAAGGGCCAAATTATCATTTTCAGAAAATTGTCCTTTTTGTCTTCCCAAAAATATGGGGCACTTTTTTTGGTGTTACGGTGTGTAACTGTTAGCTCCCAGTTTAGGTTGGTGCTTTCCCATGGGTTTAGAGACTGACGTTTTTGTGATTGTAATATTAGAGAATGTAACTTCTTTTTACCTATCTACCCTATTCTTAGCTTTTGTACCCCTCCATAAATGGCTGCAGTGAAGGAGTAGGCCCCAGATCCTTTTAATCTCTCAAGGAAGATATAAAGCTTCCCTTCACACACAAATCTCACATTCACGCATCAGGAGTGGGTAGGAAGGAAGTATAATTTGTCTTAGTGAAGCACCATCCACTATTAGGGACCAGTGTAGAGCATCACCACATTAGACCAGACCCAACTGCCTTTACATAGAGACATTGAACCTCTGAGGAAAAAGAAAGAACAAATCCCAGGAATTTCCTTGTGCTTTGTTAGAATGTGATTTTGGAATTCTTCCTTGTCTAGTGCTGTTGTGAGGCCTTGTGCTTCAAAATATATGGTATTTGTCTGCTACACATACTACTTTTTATGTGGATATAAGGTTTTTCAATTTACTGTTCTGTTTATATAGCATACAGTTTTTTCCCTTTCTGATTTGCAAAAACTTAGTACAAAGCCTTACATATGAGGTTGTGTTTTGGGGGATGTGTTACATAGTGACAGTGGGTATTTATCAAAATGCTTCTATTGTTTCTTCCTGCAATCTTTCTCTCCTTCAAAGACAACCGAAACATAAAAGCAAAGCCCTTGTAACAAATAAGCAGTCAAGCAAAACAAATTCCCGTATCGTCCAAGTCCAGAAATGTGTGTTTTGTTCTACATGTTAGTCCATCTCCCTTCTTTCAGGATGTGGATAATATTCTTCATCATTGGTCCTTTGGAATAATGCTTGATCAGTCTGTGGGTCAGAGTTCAAAAGTCTTTCAAATTTTTTGTTTTTACACCATTGGTGTTATGCTATAAATTGTTGTGCTGGTTCTTCTCATTTCACTCTGCATCAATCCATACAAGTTTCACCAGGTCTCTCTGAAGGCTATCTCTTTCATTTCTACAGCACAGTAGTATTCCATTACATTAATATGCTATAATTTAAGTCATTTCTCAGTTGATGGGCACCCCCACGGTAAATGTCTCTTAACATTCAAGGATCCAAATCAATTTACCTGAGACTTTCTCTTTGACTCTTTGGTCTAAGAGGTTTTGGTTTTTATCTGAGGTAAACATTTAGAATAACTGGGTGAATCTTCAAAAGGTTTTCACCTGTTTTTTTTGATTTGTGGTAGTTCTCAACCTTCATTCTATGACTTTTCCTCTTTGAACATGAGCCATTGCCAGGTTATTAGTGCATACTTATTATGTACTCACTAAGTTTTGTTGATAAATAATTTTTACCTTGTCTGTACTCACAGAGAATGGATATAGAATCATAGAATCTCCTAGCTGGAAGGAAACTCAGAGGTTATTCAGGCCAGGTTATATCAGAAGCAAGAATCCCCTCAGCAGCACCTCCCACAAGTGATCATCTAGCCTTAGCTTAACTACTTTTAGTAATGAGTTACTCACTTCTTGATTATAGCCCATTCCACTTTTGGATAGCTTTAATTGTTAGGGAGGTTTTCTTTATTGTATGCCAGAATCTTCTTCCCTATATGGGATCTATCTTTGAGATTATTGCCTCTCAGTCTGAGAAAATCCCAGATTAATTTATCTGGATCCCTGAATGATATCAAAGATATTTTACAATCTGAAAGCTGTTCTAGCAATCATTAGCCAAGTAAATTTTTTTCTTAGCTCATTTTGAAACTTTGCTTTAGTATGGACATTTTAAATATTTTTATAGTTGCTTGAAGGCGATAAACCTACCTCCCCCAAATTAGTTTATCAGTTCTTAGTTCTGTGGTCTTCTTCTTAGGCTAATTAACTGAATTATCCTTGAGTTCTATTATCTGTTGGGAGAATACACCCTTTTTTTCCTTTTAATTACAAAATATCCATCTTTTGCTACCTTTTAGATTGATGGATACTTCTTCATAAAATTAAATATCCATTTTTCCTGGGCTTTCCCCAAATTGCTTTACATAGTCAGTAATATCTGTAGGTCCATTGTTCAACATGATCAAAACATTATTGCTATGAACCACCAACAACAAAGTTTTGACCTCCTATACCCTGATTCTTAGATGTAAAGGAATTCACAAAGGCTAGGTGAACTTCAAACTTTCCCACAAATCTGAGCACAAAATGGGAGAAACTTAATAGAACCTTCGGATCTCCCTGTAGTCAAACCCAAATGAGGGCACTTGATTATCTTGTTGATAAAGTGGCAAGATCTAGAGCTGAAAGACACCTTAAAATTTTAGTTCAGTCCCCTTGTTTTTCAAGTTAGAGAAACTTCCCACCGTGGGAGAGGAAATAGCCAAGATTATACAGGTAAGGAAATAGCAGAATACTAGGGTTTGAGCCTTGGTCCTCTGATTCCAAATGTAGTGCTTTTCTCACACACCATGCTGCCTTCCTCATTTGCTACATTGTGCGTTCAGGAAACCCTAAACTAAACCAGATATGTGAAGGACTGCTTACCTGGCTTATATTAGAAACCCTTTTGACATGGAAGTCATTGTGAAACAACCCAAAGCTTTTAAAGAATCTGAATTTAGATGTGGAAGAAGAAATAAGCTGTGAAAAGCAGAAATGGTTTAGAGTTGCTGACCCCAAGTAGCATTTGTTGGTCTGCATAAGATCCACCCTTGGATTTTAGGCCTTGCCAAGATGTGCTACCTAATGTGATTCTCGTTTATGCAGAACTGATCCTTGTAAACTTGACCCTGGGCTTTATTTCTGTTTTCTGAACCTTCACTGAACTCAGGGTCCTACCTACTGACCTTTTTTTTAGTTTTTGAGCCTAGTTGGTTCTCTGGATTAAAAAGATTATACCTGACAAACTGATTTTGTGCTACCTGACCCCGTTATTTTATCATGGTGTTTCCTTCTAACACCATCTTGCCTCTTTCTTACTGCTACACACTTCATATTCTATTATGTTTTGTAGTACTGATTTATATGGCAAAAAAAGAATATTTATCATATACTAAGGAAAGGTAATAAAGAAGTACATACAAGGGGCAGCTAGGTGGCACAGTGAATAGAGGCCCTGGAGTCAGGAGGATCTGAGTGCAAATCCAGCCTCAGACACTTAAAACTTACTAGTTGTGTGATTTTGGGCAAGTCACTTAACCCCAATTGCCCTACCTTCCCCCCTTCAAGAAGCAAAGAAAAAAAGATTAAAAATTTTTAAAAAGAAGTACATACAAAAGAAACTAACTAATCTTACACTGGGTGACCCTTAAATTTACTAAACTATTGTTCAAAGTAATCTAATTCCAGACTTGGAAAGGATCTCAGAGGTCATTTAGTTCAACCTATGCTTAAAAGAGAATCCTTACTACAATGTATCTTACAGGTGGGCATCCAGCCTTTGCTTGAAGACCTCCATTGTGAAGGAACCCATTATCCAGTCTGGTAGCCTGTTGCATCTTATATTCTATTACGTTCTTATCATTAAGAAACCTTTTCTTATATCAAAATTAAATCACAATTCCTATGCATTGCTTCTAGTTCTACCTCCTGAGGCCAAAGAGAACACATTTAATCCTTTTTCCTATGGCAAACTTTAGGTACTTAATGAAATCTTAGAAATGGAAGGGACTTTAGTGACTATTGAGTCCAAACCCCCATGTTTTTTACAGATGAGGAAATAGGCATAGAGGGATTAAATGATTTGCATGGAGGTTAAGTACCTGATTTGCCCAAGATTACCCAGCTAATAGGTATCTGGATCAGGATTTGAATCCAGATCTTTCTAGCCCTAAGCCCAGTGCCCAAACCTCTGCCATGCTGCCTCTCTTGAAGCAGTGATTAAGTTCTCCTGGAGCTCTCTCATCTTCAGGTTAAATAGGCTAAGTTTCTTCAGCCAATTCTCTTATAGATTCAAAGCCTTTTACTTTCCTATTTGTTGTCCTTTTAATACTTTTTAGGTTATTGATGGCCTTGGCACAGTGTAATGCTCTGAACTGCACACAATATTCCAAACATGGTCTGTCCAGTATGATGCAGTAAACTATCACAACTCTGCTCCTGGAAACTGTGCCTCTCACCCAAGGCCAAGCCTAATCTCTGTGTCATGAGACTATAGATCATCTAGCCTACCTCTCTCATTTTAAAGATGATGAAACTGAGGCTTATTAGGGATGTTAGGTTATTTGCTTTTGGTTGCATAGCTAATAAGTAACAGAGTACAGATTAAAACCCAACTTCTCTGATTCCAAATCCAATTATTCCTTTTTTATTTTAAGACATCTGCTACCTCTTAAGGGGAAATGTTCTATCCCAAAACCAGCCCTAAAATGATTAGGCATTTCACCGTCTGAGGCATATTTTCAAGCTAATTTACCATTCTGTAGTTCCATACTCACTGTCAGTGCATCAAGAAGCTGTCTGATGGTTTGATGGGTTGTGTATGTTCCATCCAAATTCCTGCATAATCAGTGAGTTAATTCCTCTCCCCTTTTTAGCCCTCCAAACCCAGTGATAAGCATGAAAAAATATGAAACAGGTACAGACAGTAGTAACCTTGTTCTATAGAAGTAAGAATAATTCTACTGTCACCCTGAAGATTCATAAAAGACATCATTTACTTACAGTCTCCCATCCCAAAAGATCTTTCCCAATTCAGTCTGAATTTCTTACATTTTGCTTTGTTATACTGCTTGAAATTCCAAAAATTAAAAACTAATTTGATTTCAAAGTTTTTTACATTAGTGTGAATCAATAGTCTTATTTCAGAAGCTGATGGAGGGCATCAATGCTGAGAGTGGAAATTATACTTTAGAAGGGAGGCAAATAATTTTAGAGCATGAAACATTTTGGATGGAAGGACAGGTCTACATGGAATCCTGCTTCGGAAGACCTAAAGAAGAGAGTTGGTGATTGAAGAAAAAGCATTAGGAGGCATCAGAAAAAGGAAATAGAAAGTTTCCAAAGGCAAGCTCTTAAGGAACATATATATATGTACTTCAATTAAGTGTTTTTTGTGGTCAACCTCTGGAACCTAATTACTATTTGTTTCTTCTGGGAAATGTAGTCTAAGTTCCAAACAATAAAACTACAAACTAACTTTTAGTACTGCCTTCTCTTCCATTATTTTTGCATGAAATGCCAATTCCTTGTCAGTCATAAAACAACAGAATTGGTCATTAATACAGGGAAAACAAAAGATATTCATATAAATAAATACTCAATGTCATCCTGAATACTGAATGGATCAAAGGAAAAAAATCATAGAAATAATAACTAGAAGAAAATATATAATGATGATACAACATGCCATAATTTCTGAGATGCAGCTAAATAGTTCTTAGAGGAAAAAGTATCTCTATGAGAAAATACATGAACAAAATAGAGAAACTGAAGACTAATGAACCTAATATGCGATTAGAAAATCAATGAGTAAAACCAAAGTAAGCACGTGAGAAAGTTTTGACAATTAGATGAGAAGTAGATAAATTAGAAAATTTAAAAGTTTTAAATTATAGAATTAACAAAACTAAAGATAGTTCTTTGAAAAGGCTTACCTAATTAATTAAAAAGAAGATGGAGTTAAAAATAAAATGATCAAAATAAGAAATTAGGGGAAATTACCGTAAGAAATAAAAAGAATTATCAGAACTCAGATGGAATAACTGTGATGACTGAGTTCCTGTAGTTGGTGACTGATCAACGGTTGTATTAAAATGTAGGTTGTTCTCCCTATTGGGGATTCCAGAAATCCAGATCATGGTTCTTGTTTGCAATTGTGTTGCTTTTATTGGAGAATTCTGCAGAAGTACTTATTTAAAATAACAACCCTAAGATAGATTAGATTTGTTTTTTTTTATTCATAATTTCGTTCAAACTTCTTCCCTTCCCCTAGATCTGTTCTGACTAAAGTTACAATGCAGATGGAATTTCTCTTTAACCCTTACTACCTTACACAATTTTTCAGTGAATTGTTCTCATTTATCTGCATGCTTTTCCTTCAAGAGTGCAAATTGAAACCCACTTTCTCTTAATGATCAGTTTTTATCTGTTAGAGCGTCTCCTCAGCCTGTTGGAGACCCTCCTCTAGGACGTCTTAATATTTTGTATGTATCACTGTGACACTCAGACTTTCCATCTGTTATTGTTCACTTTTCCTATGTGATGGTCTACCTGTCTTTTCTGATCATACATTTCCTGGGTAATATCTTTTAAACCTTAATGTATATGCAGGTCATCCTTGGTAACTGTTGCAGTCTGCCTGTCAGCTCGGTGATCTTCTCCGTTATCCTGTAGGTTTGCTGTCTCCAGAGCATTCTTTATGTCTTGGTATTTTATTGAATTGGCTGATTTCCCCTAGGGAATCTAATAGTAAACTTTCGCCAACTTAATCAGTTACTCTCATTTGTGTATCCCTAGTGCCAAGCATAGTGTTTGTTGATTGGTTTCTGAAGCATCAGGCTTCCCTGACACTTCCTTTAGGGGCCAAAAGTTGGTTTAGTAACACAGTTCCACAAGACCACCCTGCCTCAGGTTTGACTTTAGATAATTATTCTAAAGTCTGAGTCTGACTGAACCTAAAAATATTTATATACCACTTGTTCGAATACAAGTCTCCTTGCAACATATAGGTTAATAAATATGTCACAGAGTTCCTGTCTCTAAGGTGTGAAGGAATTTCAAACCTGTGTCTTCATCCCCCTTCTTTATTGCTTTCATGCAAACAGAGAAGTCCACATGAAGGGGTCAGCAAAGAAAGCAGGAGGTGTGGTTTCTGATCAGCCCTCTGGTCTCTTTCACTTTCTCCTCTTTGTCTGCACAGGTCTTTGTCATTTCACCTTCTGAGTTTTTCCAGCTCTTTCCTCAACCTGTCTCAGTTTTGAGGGGAGAGGAGGGTATTTGACTATACATTCTCAGGTCAACTATTTTAAGTGTAATAGAAACCACTTTGTAATAGCATTTAAATGTCTTAAGGTTTTGACAATTACAGGAACATGAATTTGATGGCAAGTTTGGAAATTGTTCTCACTAAGCCCCTCTTAGCAAAATACCTCTTTAGCTTCATTTTGTCAACTTAAAACTCTTCTTGTTATTTTGCTTTCCTGCTTTTGCTCTTACTAATTCCACGTAGTCTTGCTGGAGGGAATTGGCAAACTTAGTTAACTAATTAACTGCTAGTCATTTTATGTATACACAGAAGACAATGTGATAATCACTCAGAAGATATACATTTTAGGCACATGGTTTTGGGGAGAGTTATACGTTTGATCAGCTGGACTGGACCCTATCTACTAGTGAACAAAGTCTAGCTCTACCCTGAGTAAAACACTGAGGAAACTGCCTAGTGCCTTTTGGTCCCAGGGACCCGCATAAAAGAAGGCAGAAGGGAGGAGAGGTGAAGGTGCTGTGCTATGTAGGAGGAACCAGTGGAAATCAGAAAGGAAATGTCATACTGCAGAAGAGGCAGTTGTCTAGAGGCCTTTTGTCCCTGACCCTCAGTAGTGTACTTGAAAAAAATTGTGTCTGACCACTCCACCTGCTTGTGCCCGGCCAAGCTTAGGACTCCTGCTTATTGATTTGGCATTTGCACAACTTAGCCTAATTCTGACTGGGCCCATATTCTTTCAGAAGCCCAGGAAGAAATGCAAAGAGTCACTCCACAGCAAACTCATCTCATTTCCTCTCCACCCTCAGAAACAGATTTGGAAGTGAGAGGGAAGCACTGCTTGCAGGAATGAGCACTGCTGCCTGTAAGCCCCATGGACCTTGCTTGAAACTAGAGTGAGGCCAACTGTGTGCCCTCTGTTCTGGTCCAAGTCTTACGATTTCACATATGTTAATGTGTCACATGTGTTGGTTCCCTCCTGCTGGTCCACCTCTGACCCTGTCGTGTGGCCAGCATACCAGGGGCTGGGGATGGGGCTGCTGTGGTGGGGTATAGAACACATGCCCTCTCTCCTGTGGACAGCCCCTCCTTTGTTCTGCTGCCTGGGTGGAAAAGCCTGCAGACACACTCACTGCCAGCTAGCAGAGTTGCCTTCCTGACTTTCAACATGAGCTGAAGTAGTTGTTAATCTTATCTTTGAAGGAAAACCCCAGCCTTCTGCTTAAAGACATGGAAAGAGGAACAAGTGGCAGCTGTGATTATTCCTCTCACTCTGGTTCTGTGATGACCTAGGTCTCTTATAAAAGACTGTAACCTGCAAGATATTTTTTTCTTTATTTAAAAGTTATTCATTTCTCACACACTGAAAAAAGCCAAATGTCTTGTGCCTTTCTATGGGAGCACCAAATCCCTAGTTACATATTAAGAACTTACTGTGGAAATTCTAGACTCTTCCCCCAGCCCTGTCCCACCCAGTATCATTAGTCCCTAGAGAGAAGAAAGTTGCCAGGGAAGGGACTGCTTATATATATCTGGAGAGATGACAGATTGAAACTCTGTAAGTGGTAACTTGTTGCCCTTTTGTCCCTGGCACAGCATTTAGTTGGAAGAGTAAGCATTGTGTCTCAGGATTTCTGGGGTAGTTCAAGTCATTTAGTTACAATGGAGGTGTTAAGCAGAGAAGAGAGACAGGTAGAAATTTACACATTACCAGAGTAGTCCCATCAGGTATCCCATGTACACTTACAAACCTCCTGCCTTTCCTGACAGGTTGATCTTCTCCCTAGGTGAAGGCTTCTGACCAAGCGTGAAGTAGTCAGTGCCTCCACAGGGCAGACTGCCAGGGAGAGAGTCTGAGGCAGCCACAGATCACTTCCTCTCCATGCCCCTCAGAGAGCCTCACTGTCGCTGCCATAAGTTTTGGTTTCAAGCAAAGAAAGTGGTTTTTCTCTACTTGTTGGTTTTTTAAAATCTATTTTGTTCCCTTTATTTTCTCCCTACTTGTAACTAACAAAAGGATTGGGAGATAGAAAGGTTATTTTTTTTTCATTCATACTGATTTCTCATTTCAAAATTCTTTATATGGGTGGGGCTGGAGAGAGGAACCAGTAACTTTCTCTCTTCAGAATGAAGAATCCCAGTTTGTATATCAGTGTTTAAAAAAAAAAAACTCAGATTTTCATGGACTATTTTAAAAAGTATGTGTCCTTAATATAAAGTTTATATTAGCAGTATTTAATCACTTCTCACCTGTAAAGAAACAGAAGGTAAATATTCTTGCAGAGAATAATTAGCAGAGCTTTAAGATTAATTTTGGGTTAAGTCCACTTTGCCAATGCATTGTTAATGTTTAGAGGTCTGTTATACTAATGTTATTTATTAATTATTTTTCATTCCCATACACAGCCAACTAAAGAGCTTTTCCATGAACCCATGTCTGTAAAAAAATTATTTTTAAATAAAGTTTCTTTTGTTGTAGCAGACTTGCTGTCCAGGCACTTTGGAGATACAGGAGGCAAACAGGCTGCCAGGGATGTGGGCCAATTCCTTTGACACACTAAGTCAGTACTGCAGTATTTGAGAGAAACTCCCAAGTGGTCAGAAAGGGAAGAGAAAGGTAGCGGGGGTGGGGGGAGGCTGGCAGGGGTGCTGGTGGTCTCCCAACACCACACCTTCCTATTTTAAGAGCAGTTTCCCCTAGTAAGAAATGATTACTGTGTTTCCTTGGGTAGATCATCATGCCACTTGCTTAGAAGAGGTCTGTCCATGTTCTCTTCCAGCAGCTGCAAAGCATCTAATATATGGGCCTTTGGGCTCTTTCCCAACCCTAGAGGCCCCCAGTTCCTATGTGTTAGAGCAGCAGTTCTCAGCCTATGGGTCGCCACCCCTTTGGGGGTCAAATGGGATTGCCTAAGACCATCAGAAATCACATATTTCCAGTGATCTTAGGAACTGAGCAGTCCTTTATCTGTCTCCAGGCAGGTCTGCCCACATGCAGATACACCCACATATGAGTATTAAAGGGTCAGGGTCGGGGCATTAGGAAGGTTGAGAACCACTGTGCTAGAGTTAAATAAGGGATTAGAAGCAGAGCAGCTTTGGGGATAGTTCAACTTTATTTTTCACATATCTCTCTCTCTCTCTCTCTCTCTCTCTCCATATATATATATATATATATAAATCCTGCAACAAACTTGTAAATTTACACACATCTCAACAGAACTATATATATATAT
>CM053596.1:200915294-200960511 GCA_028646575.1 Pseudocheirus occidentalis
ATGTGACAAGAAACTTGAAAGCTCATATCCTACTGATAGTGGATCAATAGTTTCCTCTTTTCTGAGTAGAGAACGAAGGACATCCCATTTCTATTTGCCTTTCCATAGGAAGCCACGAGAAACCCCAAAGTGGGGAAGGGACAGTTGACAACAACACTGGTGTCAGTGACTTTCAGAGATTGTTCCCTCTAGAGCTGGTATGAACAACATAGTGTGACAGGGATTTTGGTTTCGGGACACGACTCCCACAAATTGATACCACTGTATTAGTATCAAGGCTACCTGAAAAACCTGCCAGCTAGTCAAGAAGCCAGCAAAAATGGGACCACTCACTTCAGCTATTGAGAGGAAAACATAAGTTATAAGACCTCCATAAATGTGAGAGCTGGGGAGCTACTGCATCCCTGCGTCAAAGGATCTCCTGGGATCATAAGGCCTTTGCCTGGGGTATGAACTCCATTCAGGCCCCTTAGAGAGGAAATGATGCCCTCATTCCCAAGGCCAGGTAAACGTGACAAGATGATGCAGTCTGGCTTCTCCCTGTTCCCTTGGCTTCAGCAATGGGTTCTAAGCCAAGACATCGGAGAGTCATTTCTGTTGATCGAAGATTGTCCCAGGTGATGGTGAAGGGGTGAAAAAAGAGCAGAAGCTGCCCCACATATGGGAAGAGGAAGCATGGCAGGATGTTCTTTGGGCTAGTGCCTTAGATCGATGTATTTCTCTCCCTGAAAACACATGGATAACAGACGTGAGAGGAGGATTTGGGAATAGTGGCCAAGGGGCAAGAGGCAGCAGTGGATAGGGAGGAGAGGGTGATGCGGAAGCTGGTGAACTAGGTGCAGCCCCTAACAGAAGCAGCAGAGGTGAGGAAGAAAGGGAGAAAAAAAAAATGGACTACAAATTGAACCCCCATGGCTGGGGCATAGTAAAAAAAAAAAATGTCCCAGATGTTGTAAATTTTGTAAAAATAACTTCTATTTCCCACCTAATGACCTAGGATAAGAGACATGGCAACAAATCACTGTGAGAGAAGGCCTCTGCTATCTTCCTAATTCAGATCCTCATTTCTGTAACTAGCTGCCTCTCTTCAAAAATCAAGCCAAACCGCCCCTCACAACCCCTCCTCACCCCTTGCCTCAGCCTGATTACCTATGAACAGTACCAAAAAAACTGAATCAGGTTTGCCTCTGTTCCATGACCCCCTCGACCTCTTAAGAGGAAGACAGAGACCAGGGAGAGTACGTGTGTTCGTTGTGGGGAGGGAGGGGACTAGTGAGGCCCCTTCCTTGGTCCCTAGGGAGATAGAGCCAGGCTAGGCATTAGCCAGGGAAGCTGCCTCCTACCTGGTCTCTTGGCGCCCTCTTGTCACCACCGTTGCTTCCCTGCAGGAGGCCCATCTCTTCTGGGAGCTTATCTGACTTAACTTCAACTACAATTTCGTTCTTACGAGCCAGGGGCAGTGTGCTAGGGGGAGGGAGGTAGAGGTTGACAACGTGGGGCACAAGGGGGCAATGGCTCAAATACTGGGTGTTATGGGGAACAGTGGGAAGTGAGGTGGACCTTGGTCCTCCGGGAACAGTTCAGAGGGAAATGGGATTGGGAGGTGTGATCAATGGAAGCTGGAGTGGTGGGCAATGAAGCATGTATTCTTTCCCCATCCCCCAGAACTCCCCTTCAGCACAGGAGCAGACAGGGGCCAACCCTTGGCAGCAAGCAGCCTGGCATGAGGGAGCAATATTCTTACATTTCCTGTTTGCCTGATCGCCCACAAGGCATCTTGCCCTTCTTATAGAGGAAATAGAGGACAGCACCCAGCACAGCCAGCAGCAGGATACAGACAATGACCGCCACGATGACCACTCCCTTGCTCTCCTGCTTTGTTCCTGCTACCCAAAGACACGGCCATTCACTGTCTCTGCTTGGTTTTCCCTCTCCTCTTGTCCTCTTCCCTCTCTGCCCAGGCTCAAAATCCACACAGCTGAAGCAGGGGAGGAAGTCAGGCAATACTCACCTTTCTTGACTGGGTCTCCTGGGGTGGGCACAGGAAGGAAGAGGGGAATGAGAAAGGTGAGTGACTGAGCACTTCTCTGCCCTGCCCTGCCCTCCCTTTGCTATTCTGCCTGTTGGGCCCTACTTACCTGTGGAGGTGCTGTTGGCTTTGGCAGAAGAAGGACTGTTGGTTGTTGTGCTCTGGCTGCTAGCAGTGTTCCCAGTGGTAGTGACAGTGAGGGTAGTTAAATTGACTGGAAGGCAGAGATGTAGGTTAGAAATAGTGGAAGAGGTAATGCTTAATCAGTGCTTCCTTGTTTCTTGCTCCTTCTCATGTACCAAGCAGAGCAGAAGACCTTACCCAGCTCCAGAAAGATGGCAGTCTTGTTGCTTCCCAGGGTATTGGATGCCTGGCATACGGCACCCTTCTCTAGTAGTTCTGGAATCACTTGGACTTGCAAAGTACTCAGGATAGTCTGAAAATCCTTGTCATGTTCATGGACCTGCCCAAGAAATGGTCCCAGCTCATCAGATGGACATGAGATTGAAGAATGGGGAGGGGAAGAAGGTATGGTGAGGGAGAATCTCAGGTCCTGGGTAGTAGAGTCCAAAAGGTCAGGGTGTGGGTATTTAATGGGGTATGGAGGGTAGTAACTCCCTCTCACCGTTCCATTGACATTCCAGGAGATGGTGGGCCTGGGTCGCCCAGATACTTCACATGTCAGGTTCACTATTTCATTCTCTCTTACCCACATGTGTGTTTCCTTTGCCATCACCCATGGTGACCCTAGGAGACAGGGGAAGGGTAGAATAGAGCCAGGTGTCTTAGGATCTGTTTGTTTGCTTGCTTTACCTGGACAGATTTTCCTAGCCTCAATCCCTTTCCACCTGGGGCAGGTTTAGGGGTTCCTGTCCACAGGACTGCACATTTCAGTAGGAAGGCACATAGGTATTAGAATATCAGCTGAGAAAAGACCCAATAAAACAACAAAACATGAAAGTGAGGTTATCCCTGTCCCCCAAGGACCTCACCATTAATGGTAACATTGACCAGCTGTGTATGTTTCAGGCCAGGCACTTTGGGTACAGATGCCACACAAAGGTAGCCTCCTCCTGCCTCCCTAGTCAGGTTGGCCAGATGCAGTACAGATCCATTCTTCACTACCTGCTGGGTCTAAATGAGAAAGTTCAGGGAGAGAGGAGAATTACTATGCTTGCCTTTTTCCACCCCATCACACCCCGACCTCCCTATTCTGCTTAGATACCTTTTCTTGCTTCCAGTGGAATACCACAGGTTGGGAGCTCTCGGCAGAACAGTTGAGTTTCAGGCTGCTGCCCTCTGACATCACCGGAGCCTTGGGTTGAACTCGGACATTGGACACATCTGGGGGCACAGCCGGTAGCATTGAGACGTGTAGTTGAACCCTCCATACCCCAAAGAAGCCTTGCTGGTTTCCATCACCATGCCTAGGGTTGCACATCCCAGTGACCTCCCTTTCCCCTTGGGCCTCAGGCCCTCTTACAGTTTACCAGGAGCTGCTGCTGGTCAGTTATCTCTACTCCAGTATCCAAGTCCAGACCCAAGCACTCATAAAGCCCACTGTGACGCCTCTGTGCTTGCTCCAGGATGAGGACCCCATCACTTACGTTTTCTACTTCAAGCCAACTGAGACTGATAGGGTCCTGGAGGTGGAATAGGGCAGGTGTGGGGTAAAGAGGAAGATAGCCTGATGTCAGAAAACACTAGCTTTCTACCATGATTCCCCAACCTGACCCAGATTGCCTGGTGTCTTGTTCAGGCCACCATGCCCTCTTCACCTGCTTTCGGATTGTGAAGTGTGGTGGAGGATTGCCATCTGACAAACACTTGAGCTCAACCTTGTCTCCTTCCTTCAGCAGCCTATTTGGCATCACCTCTAGCCACACCTTCTCCATTGGGTCTAGATGGATAAAAGGGGTGGCAATCAGTTTCAGGCACCCTGACCATCCACCTCTGGGAGGAAGATGATAGATGTTGGTAACACTGTCAGTACCAGCTTCCTATGCAATGGTGTGTGTGTGTGTGTGTGTGTGTGTGTGCGCGCGCATGCGCACACACGTATGCGCATGTGTGAGCACTCACCTTGGGTGCATTGGGCTGGGGAAAGGGGAAGAAGAGATAGCTGCCTGGCTCTGACATGATGCTGCCCCTCTGCAAGCACAAATGGGAATGGCCCATTTAAGGGGAGGAACAGGACTCACAGTAGACAGTGACATTGACCTCCTTGGATTCTTTCATGTGGTCTCCTCGAGGAAGTCGGTAGCTGAGCTCACAGTAAAAGAGGGCTTCCTTATCCTCTTTTTCCAGCTGTGCCCACAGAGTGCTTCTCACAGTGAAAAGCCCATTCGACTCTTTGGTTCGTACTTCTGTAATTCTGATCTCTGAAAAGTGTGGGTAAAGGAAGAGAGGGGTATAGCCTCAAGCATTTAGTCACTTCTCCCTGTCTCTCCTGAAGGAGCCACGCTGCCAGAGGCTACCTCTGCCCCTGACTAGGGGATATCAGGGATATTAATGCTGTTCTCTGCCTCTTAGAAAGTCTGGTACCAATGCAATCTGATATCCACACTGTGACGCCTGTCATGGCTGCAGGATGGGCAGCCTTCACTCCAAGGAAGATAAGAGAAAGGGAATAAATGGCTGGCACAGGAAAGGGTCTCCTCATAGGTAGGGACTGGCCAGTGGGCAAAGGACATATTGGTTACTCACGATTCTTGTCTTCTTTCAGGGGCCTCCGGTTTTTATACCAGGTAACATGAGGAACTGGGTATCCATCCTCCCCAATGCAGGTAGCGACCTGGAAAGATGCCAAACCTGAATATTTCTGGGCCCTAATCACCTGAATCCTGTCTTGCTAGTTCCTGCTTCTCCTATACTCATGCATTTCTTACCTCCTGAGGAACCTTGTTAATCACAGAGATGCCAGAAGTGCTGGCTTGGATTGTGGGATCCTTGGGGGCTTCTGTAAGATTGACCAGAGAAGTGAGTGAGGGACAGTAGACAGGCATGTAGAAGTGGGAGGAGAACGGAAGATCCACACAGACATACAAGGGAGAAAAGACAGTGGCAAGAAGGGTTGAATGCGCTGGTAAGAATGGTTGGAAGCACTCACTATAAATTTGGAGCTGGATGTATTTCTCCTGGGTATGGGAGGCAAGGCCTTTGACCTGGCAGATGAAGATCCGCTCATCTTGGGGGGTAACATGCTCCAGAGACAGGTTGGCCCCATCCAGGAGGGTGAGTCGGTGTTGGTACTCACCAGGATCAGGCTGGCCCTGACCCCGGCGCACTTGGAAGATGTGAATGAGTTGATCCTTGTGTTTCTAAGGGATGGAGGGAAGAATGAATGGAGCAGTGTGAGGGATACCAAGACACCTTGGGAGTAGAAGTATCACACACTCCCAACGGACAGTGGTATTTCCCCTAACTTTTGGTAATGCGAATGCCCATGCTTCTTCCCCTCACCCTGTCTCTCCCTTTTTGCCCCCAAGTGTCCATGCACTCACAAAAAACCAGTCGATATGGCTGAAGTTGTCAATGGGCATGGAGGTGTCACAGTTAAGATGGGCGTTTTCTCCCACTCGAAACTCTAGTATTTCTGTTTTGGGCTCCACTTCACCAGGCACTCCTAAAGTAGGATGGTGAACATGGATGTGTGTGCAAGGGGAGAGGGAGAAGTGTTATTAGGAGCCCCTACCCAAGCAGCTGTTTCCAGCTCCAGCTGTTTTCCCATCAGCCTCTCCCCCACCCCCACCTTGTTCCCTAACAGCTGTTCTCACTTCCTTGAGAGATGGGGTCTGACCCTGGCCCTGTCTTCTCTCAACTCCTTCCCTCCCTTGGCTGGGTTTCCTCCCATCTCAGGCTACCAGGGCCCCACTGGACTGGAGTCAAGAATATTTGGGTCCTAGAGGCACCTGCTTAGTTAGTTAGGGTGGAGCCCTGGAGATGAAGCTAGACATCTCCAGAAGCCAGATGGGAGGAGAAGAGAGAGGGGCAATCTTGGCTTGGGGCCAAGAGGAAGCCCTCCCTTCATCCTTCTTCTGGGTGAGCTCAGGCTGTGGGAATGTCAGGCATTTGTCTGGTTTGGGAGGGTGGGGGCAACACATACAGCCATTCTTTGTGTGCCACCCTCCCTGAGGTAAAGGGAAGGTGCTAGGCCTGTGTACTCTCTTCCCTAATGGTCTGTGGTCTCTTCCTTTACCAGCGACATGCCCTGGGCCTGGGGCACATCACTCCATATGGGGCCTCCTCTCTTTCTTGCCTCATCTGTCACCACCTAGCACCCCAGGCACACTCAAGTGCAATAACATTTAAGAGCATGAGGTGGTGGGGCAGTAAACCCCAGGATTCTACACCCCCCATCTCTATTCCTGCCCTTTCCCAGGATGATGTCATTGATGCCAGTTGTTGGAGCCTGCACTGCCATCCCCTTCAGGCTGGTGATGTCACTAGTCCTGTGGCCTGAGCTGTACTTAGGGAAGTCTGGGTCTGAATCCTGACACTCCAGTCCATTATTGGGATACGGAGGTGGTGGGAGGGAACCAGGCACAGGTGTATACCCTGAAGGGTTGCCTTATCATTAAAGAGGGGCAGAGGCCTACTTTATGTGCCTCAGTTTCTTTTTTTGTAAGAGTTGGCTTGGGTCAGCGGAAGACATTTAAGAGCTCAGAAGCCAATTTTAGCTCTTTCCCCAGAAATAAACCTAGTCTGGGAGGCGGCGCCAGGGACCCCTGGGACTGCACTGGGAACAGGGCCAGAGAACTGGGTACTGCCCCTTCATCCTCCACCCCCTAGCCTGACTGGGGCACGGCCCTGGGGAGCCAAAGCCAAAAGAAACATTTGTAGCTGTTCCGGGCCATACAAGGGCAGAGGGGACCCCGGTGTGCCCAGTTCCCTGCTCAGGGATGAAAAGAGTATGGAAGCAAAGCCGCTCTGTGGGTCTAGGAGCCTGGACTTCCTCGGCCCCTGGGGGGTCTTGTCTTGGCTTCAGTACCTGAGCACTCCTGCTCTTCTTCCCCTAGGCTAGGCAGGAAGCTTCAGATGCCCTCCTCCTCTCGACTGGTAGCCCTGCCAACGCCCAGGGCGAGAGGGGAGTCCCTACTGCCCATCCCCCCTCCCCACCTCACCTCCAACTTGGCCCTCTGCCCGGGCAAAAAAAAAAAAAAACAACCAACAAAAACCCGGAGGAGGGGCTCCGGCTCATGGGGCTGTCCCCCATCCCAGCTAGGAAAACCGCCATCCCTCGAAAGAGGCGGTTATTTCATTCAGGATTTGGGGGGGAAGGGGCAAAGTCCGCGCTACTGGCCGCCTCCACCAGGGATTCCCCCCCCCCACACACACACAGAAGGCGAGTGTATGGGGAGATTCACTCTTCTCCACAGTCCTAGAAGGCTCCCGACCCGCTCCAACACTCCTTCCCCGATTCAGCGTTGCCTGTCTCCCCCCCCCCCCCCCCGGTCTCCCTGTCTCCCCTTCCCCAACCATTTTCCCGATCCTAGGACTCTTTAGAAGCCTGCAACTCTGTTCAGCTGCAGTTGCAAGCACCACTTTCAGGCGGCACGAGGAGTCTGGTGTTTCTGGGATGGGGGACAGAAGGGGTCTCTCGCACGTCCAAATGCCAGGACCCAATCCCCATCCTCCCCTCAAACATGCCTCAATGTAAGCCCCTCCTGAAGCCCCCAGCCCATCCCGTCCCCTGCTTCCCTGGGATCTCCAGACAGCAAACTCACCGGTCGAGCGACGGCAGCAGCAGGCTGTTAGCAGAAGAGCGCAGAGCAGCCTGGTCAGATCCATGTTTCTCGGCCGGAGGGCTAAAGCCGAGTGAGCTAGCTCGCAGCAGCCCGGGGGCTGACGTCAGGGGGGCGGAGGGAGGGGGCCTGGAACTCTCAGCCCGTCCGCCCCGCCTCTCGCAGCCCCCCGCCCCCCTCCTTATTCCGCAACCCCAAGGGGCCAGGGTCCCACTTTGCACCTTTTCCTGGACTTGGCATGGACCAGAGTGGGCAAGGGAAGATAGAAGGAATCTCTTAACGTCCCCCCAAACTACAGTCTTTAATTGCGGCCAGGGGATGGAAGGAGCGAAATAAAGAGGAGACAGGGACAGGTGCCTGGGGATCAGACAGACAGAACCACGTAGAAAGTCCGGATTGGGTTATCACAGATTTGGCTTTCTTTTCCAGGACACCTACCGCCACTACTCCCTCTTCCAAATCAGTTCCTCCCCCTGCCCCGTAGACCTTTCTTCTCCCCTGCACACCCCCCCCCCCCACACACACCCATACCCACACCCACACTCCCAGGACCCTTTTAACTCTGACCCCAAGGAGATTCGAATGTCTGGATTCCTTAGGTAACTTCCCCCAGCAACTCCGCAGTACCAGATGGGGAGCAAATACCAGACAAAGTCCCCAGTATCTCAATTATCCCTACCCTTTCAGTCCAGTCCTGCCCCGCCCCGTCCCTCCCCTCCCTTCCCCTCCCCTCCTCCCTTCTAAGATCTGACGGGCTCAGCTTCTTTCTCGGACTAATGCTCTACACCATCACAGCTCAGACCAGGGCATCGATTGCTTTCATACATTGCACCAGCCACCTCGCTCCCTCGGCTCTTCCCTGGCACTCCAGGGTCTCCTGCTGAGGCCCCTCCTGTTTCCCTTTGGCATGGGGGGCCGGGGGCGGCTAGGCAGCCCTCTTCCTAACCCGAAGCTCACCAAGATAGCTTGGTAATGGGGGAAGGCGGGGTTTGAACGATATTCTCTTTGATTCTCACCTCGTAGCAACTCCTTCTGTGGAACAGGGTGTGGGGTGGGAGGTTCCTTGGTGCTAACCGGAGAATCGGACGCCCACCCCCGGGAATCTGCGAAAGCCTGACCAGTTTACAGACCCACTCTGTAGTTTGCGTTTTGCTCTGCAATTCATTTGTTATGCTACGATGGGCCAGTTATTTCTGCCTCCTCATCTTGACCGCAGGGAGATTTTGGACTAAATGATTTCTGACCTCTGATATTCTGTGATTCTTTACCTCACTTGTACGAATAATATCAGGCAGCATTATTAAGCGCTTAAAGGTTTGCCAAGTACTTTAACTCTAACGTATGAGCTCCTAACTTGCAGTCCACAAAACTTGGATAGACAAAAAACGCAACAGCTTTATTTTTATTAAGGAAAATTTAGCCTTTCCTTCTATTATGATTTTTTAATGTTATTATGAAAAAGGCTCTGTAGCCTTCACCAGACCTCCAAAGAGGTCTGTGACACAATAAAGATTGAGAACTCCGGATCTGTTTTCTTCAGGTTCCAAACTCATAAAGGATAAAGGGCATCATTAATGCTCTGATCATGTCTGCTGTTGTCATGCTGATTAAAAAACCCTCATTGACTTCCCATTGTCTAGAAACTCCCTATCCCAGCATTCAAGGGCATTCACATTTTGTCTCTAGTCTGATGTTCTATCCTTAGCTCATACAGCTCCCTTTCAAGTACAATTTCCTTCCAAACTGGACTTCCAAACATCAAATTGTTGCTTGTTCTCCTGCCCACACCCCGTTCTTATCTTAAACGGAAGGAGCTATCCCTCATCTCTGTCGATTCCTTGTTCAAAAGTACCACTTCAGTGATGTGAATTTCCCTGATCCCTCCAGCTTGAAGTATTCTTTCCCTCCTCTTACCTCTTCTGGAACTACCAGGATTTCTTTGCACTTATCGAATTGTTTTCCTTGTACCATAGATATTAGCTGACAGACTCATCACTCTAATAGATTGTAAACTCTATGAGAGCAAGGGATTTCTTAATTTCCTCTTCAGATCTTTTTCTGCACACAATAGACACACTTGCTTCAGCTCCTAGAAACTGATTGAATTAGATGTTCTCTAAGGTTCCTGCCAACTCTAAATAACAATGACCTTGTGACTTCTATAGAGAGGAGAAACAAATGATTCGGGGAGGGCTCGGAGTCCTTGAACCTGCTGCCCACATCCTAGCCCTTCTGGATCTGTCTCATCCATCCGCTGCAGCAGCTCCTCTCTGGTCATCGATTGCGGCTCAGCCCAAGTTGGGAAGGACAGGTGATCTGATTCAATTGTCTGTTTTCAGATGAGCAACCCTGCCCGGCTGGGGCTTAGGTGAGGTAGAATTGTTTCATTTTTGTTTGGGTAGGGGTGCAGAAACACCTCTCTCATTAAAGACTTCCCTGAAACCGTAACATTTCCTTAAACCCAGTGCAACCCTAGTTCCAAAGTCCCCTCTTTCTCCAGGTCAGAATGAATTCTCCTGACCTGAAGATTACTGAACAAGATCAAGGTTGTCCAGGGGTCCATCCTGACAGGGTTCACTAAAGATCCCACTACTCTGGCCTCCAGTCTCTCCCAGGATCCTTTGTCCATATCAACTCTTCAGGGCAAAAGGAGAAAGAAATATGGGACACCTTTTATCCCAAAACTACTTTAGGGTCTGATCAGGGGCACTGGGGAAGGGGCTATCTCAGAATGGAAACTCTGGGACTTGGGAATGATGAAAGCATCACTTAGGGTAGATGAAGCTGAGACTCCTTATAAGAATAGGGGTGGTAAGAACAAAAGGATGGTGTGTGTGTGTGTGTGTTAGTGATGACGAAGATTTGGATGGCTATGACTCCACAAACCACATTAGCTTCTGTGTTCCAGTTATAACACTCTTGCCCATTATGCCCCTCCCCCTCCTTTGATAGCTAGGGAAGAGAGGCAAGGGTGGTATGGGGATGAGGGGGGGGAGTGGACCCTGGAATCCTCTAATTCTAGGATGCCTTCTGATCCATATGAAAATTGGATGCCAGAGATATCAGACCAGGTACCCCAGTTTGCCCAGAATTTAGAAAGGATATGAGGAGGAGTTTGGGTGGGGGAAGAATGAGGGTCACTGTTTGAAAAACAGAGGAAGGGATGACTCAAACATGCTGTCAATTTTTTTTTTTAACAAGGCCAAGGACTGAGCAGTGAATGCCTTCCCTTCCCCCTCCCTCCTTTCCTCCCTCCCTTCCTTCCACTTAACACCATTAACTCACCATCCTTCTTCTGGCTTCCTTTCTCCTGCCTGAGAGGGAAGCCAGCCAACCATCAGACAGTTCTAGATTCTGCTGTACCTTTGGGAAAGGATCATGAATAGGTAGGGGGCAGCATCCAAATAGGGAGAACTCCCTTGTCACCTATACCCAATTATGAATGTCAAGCCAAATCTCCTTATTCATAGTAAATAAGACCCTCCAGCTCCCCCTTTCCAATTGAACCTGATAGCTTTTGTATTTTTTTTTTTTGGTGAGGGTGGTAAGAATGGATCCAAGGTAGTAAACATGTAGTGAGGTGTTCTTTTGGTTTTTTTTCCTTCAAATTTAATATTTATTTTTAACTTTTTAAAAAAAATATGAGTTCTGAGTTCTCTCCCTTCCTCTGATTCTTCCCCACCCATTGAGAGGGCAAGCAATATAGCAACTATACATGTGAAATCACGTAAAACATTTTCATATTAGCCATTTGTGGGAGGGGAGCAGGAGAAATAAAGAAAATGTGAAAAAAATAGCTTCAATCTGCATTTAGCCTCCATCAGTTCTCTCTCTGGAGGTAGACTGCATTTTTCATCATAAGTCCTTTGGAATTGTCTAAGATTATTGTATTGAGTAGAAAAATCAAGTTGTTCACAGTTGATCATCATGCAATATTGCTGATACTGTGTACAATGTTCTACTGGTTCCATTCACTTCACTTTCTATCAGTTCATGTAAGTCTTACCAGGTTTTTCTGAAATAATCCTCTTCATCATTTCATATAGTATAAGTAGTATTCCATCACAATCATATACCACAACTTATTCAGCCATTCCTCATTTGATGGGCATCCCCTCAATTTCCAATTATTTGCCATCACAGAAAGAGCTGCTAGAAATATTTTTTTATATATGGGTCCTTTGACTTCTTCTTTTATCTCTTTGGGATACAGACCTAGTAGTGATATTGCTGTGTCAAAGAGTATGCATAGTTGGCTAGCCCTTCCTACGTAGTTCCAAATTGTTCTCCAGAATGGTTGGATCAGTTCACAACTCCACCAATGGTGCATTAGTATTCCAATTTTTCCATATACCCTCCAACATTTATCATTTGCCTTTTCTGCCATATTAGCCAATTTGGTGGGTGTGATGTGGAACTTCAGAGTTGCATTTCTCTAATCAGTAGTGATTTTGAACATTTTTTTATATGACTATAGATAACTTTGATTTCTTTATCTGAAAACTGCCTGTTTGTATTTACTTTAACTATTTGTCAACTGAGGAATGGCACATATTTTTATAAATTTGATTCAGTTCCCTATGTGAGAACTGAATCTCTATCAGAGAAACTTCCTGTAAAATTTCCTCCCTGCAATTTCCTACTTTCCTTTGAATCTTGATTGCACTAGTTTTGTTTGTGCAAAAACTTTTAAAATTTAATGTAAGCAAAATGATCCACTTTAGTTCCTGTGACCCTTTTAATCTCATTTAGTTCTACCCTTTTCCATAGATCTGAAAGGTATAATTTTCTATGTTCCAATAACTTACTTATGATACCACTCTCTATGTCTAAATCATGTACATATTTGGATCTGATCTTGGTATATGGTGTGAGATATTGGTCGGTATCTAGTTTCTGCCAAACTGCTTTCCATTTTTCACAGCAATTTTTGCCAAATAGTGAGTTCTGGTCTGAGAAGTTTGGATCTTTGGGATTAATCAAATTCTTGTTTACTGTGGTCATTCACTACCGTGTATTACATCCCTAATTTAATACTCTGACTCACTACTCTATTTCTTAGCCAGTGCCAGATTGTTTTCACGATTGCCATTTTGTAGTAGTACAGTTTGAAATCTGGTACTGGTAGGCCACTTTCATCATCCCACTTTTTTTCATGGATTTCCTCAGTTCTTGACCTTTTGTTCTTCAGATGAATTTTATTATTTTTTCTACCTCTATAAAATAATTTTTGGGAGTTTGATTGGTATGGCATTGAAGAAGTAAATTAACTTATGTAGAATTGTCATTTTTACCATTTTGGCTCAGCCTACCCATGCATCATTAATATTTTCTCCAGTTGTTTAGATTTGCCTTTGTGTAAAAAGTGTTTTGTAATTGTGTTCATACTGTTCCTGGTTTTGTTTGGCAGGGAGATTCCCAAGTATTTTATATTGTCTACAGTTATTTTAAATGGAATTTCTCTATCTCTTTCTGCTAGACTTGAGGTGTTTTTTTTTAATTTCAAAAGAAGACCAGGAGAGATGGAGTGAGGATGCCAAGAGGAATAAAAATGATGGGAGTGTTAGGAGTAAGTTAGGAAATAGGGTAAGGAATGAGGAGATAATTTAGGGGAGTTCTTGGGGGGGGTAATAAACAGCTGCTTTCCAGCTCTGCAGAGCTTAAAACCAGAAAAAAATAGGGTTTTTTAAAATTTAATAATTAAATTAAATTAATTAAATTAATAATGTGGGGTGAGGGAAAGCACATTGGCTTTAGAGTTAGGAGACAGATTTAAATCCCAGAAACCACACTTATTAACTGTTTGACCTTAGACAAATCACTATACCCCTCTGAGCCTTAGTTTTTACATCTGTGGGATGGGAACAATAATACCTATAATTCCTATCACAACGTAATCTTCAAATGAAATAATTTATGTAAAGTGTTTTCCAAATCTTAAAGCCAGATGTTATTATTGTTATTATAGCAGGAAGAAGTAAAGTTAAAACAAAGTAGAAAGGACACAGGAGTAAGAGATTAAATCCTATCTCTGACACAATCTAGAAGTGACCTTGGACTAATTATTTAATCTTCTGGGCCTCAGTTTCCTCATCTGTAAAATGAGGGGTTTAGACTGGATGGCTTCTGAGGTCATGCAGCTACATGCAGCAAGGCAACCTTTTACTTCTCTCCGAATGATTCATTTTCTCACCACAATGGCTATCCTAAACCTCTTCATCCTTCCTCAAGGCTCCCCTGGCATCCCTTTGGCCCACTCTTTCAGCTGAGGGGCTCACCCATACTTCAGTGAAAAACTGATGCCAGTTTTTCATTTCATATCATTCAGGAATCTTCCCCCAAGAATTCCTCCACCCCTGTCTCTCATGAAATGACGGCCCTTCTTTGACAAGACAAATATTTACATGCCCCTTTGATCTGATTCCATCTGATCCCAATCTATCTCATCCCATCCCACCCTAATCCATCCCATCCCATCTCAATCCATGCCATCCCATCCCATCCTCCCTTCTTCAGAGGATTTCCCCCTTGATCAGCACCCCCTTAAATATTCAACAATTCCTTTTCCCCTTGGATCCTTTCCAGCTACCTACAAACATACCCATGTCTCTTCCACCCTTAAAAGAGCCTCTCTTGATCCTACCACTCCTGATATGATATAGCAGCTCCCATCCTATGTCTCTCCTCCTCTTCTCAGTTAAAAAGTTGAAAAATAATCTACACTCAAATCCTCCACTTCCTCTCCTCTCTGCAATCTGGCTTCCAACCTCATCATTCAACTAAGATTTCTCTCTCCAAAATTCTCAATGATCTTTTAACTGCTTAATTTAATGGATATATTTATCCATCCCTAAACTCTCTCTTGACTTCAGTCTTGTATCACCAACTGCCTTTTATACATTTTGAACTGCATCCCAAAGACATCTAAAATGCAGTCTATCTACAACTGAACTCACTGTCTTTTCTCTCAAACCTTCTACCCCTCTAAACTATCCCAATTACTGTCACCGGTATCAATCACCATTCTCCTAGGCACCCAGGCTCATAACCGAGGTGTTACCCTCAACTGAGCCTCATTCTCTTACTCCACAGATCCATTCTGTTTGCCATCAGATGCCATTTCTGCCTTCACCATATATTTCCTACCCATGCTTCTCTACTCTGACATTGTCCCTATTCTGTGCTGGCCTTCATCATCTCAAATCTGAACTTCTCGAATAGTCTCTGGATGGGTCTCCTTCTCACACTCATCTGTGTGAGCCAGGTTAGATGAAGTCCAGACTTCAGGAAGAGGAGTGGATCAGATAACCAAATGGAAGCAATATTCTAATTCTGTGTCTCATTATTTCTTCCCTCTGTAAGGGAAATAAGTTCGTTTTTCTCTCCCCAAGCCTCTCAGAGGTTAACCAAACTGGGAGTTCCTCAGGAATATAGGAGCCCAGTAGACTGGAATTACTTTTCTGGATCTGTGGGATTTGCTTGAACTGCAAGTCAGGAAACTGAGGTAGACACCATGGCTTTTTTTCAGTCTCCACTTACAGTCTCTTCCTTTCTGGTGGGAGAAGAGCTTATATTGAGAGTCTAAGGAGGCAGTTGGGGGAGGAAGTTGGCTGAGATTGAAGACATAGGTTTTAGGGTCCAAGGGAATTGAAGATGTGGAAAAGGGTAGCTGTCCCCCTGCCCCAGATCCTGTCATCTGGGTGCTCACTAATGCTCAGTTGGAACATTCGAGCCTTACCTCTCATTTCTCTCACAGGCTCCTACTTTTTCTATAATCATAAGGTTACCACCCTTCTGATAGGGGTAGAGGGGACATGAGAGCGGGAGGGAGGAAGGAAGCTCAAGCTGATAAAGATGAATCTGCAGCTGCATTCCACAACTATTAAAGGCCTACATACTATGTGCAGAGAACAATTAGGAGTCAACATGGAGAGCTTCCAGTGAAGTCCTAGGGGAAGGCCTGGGAACCCCCAGCAGAAACACTGTTGGGGAGAAGACTGAGGCAAGGGTGTGGGAGAGCTTTCTTTGATGGGGGGATTTTGGAGAAAGGGGATGGAGGAGCAGAAAACAGGGTGGAAGGGGAGTGGACAGCTGCTGCTGTGGTCATCATTAGGGCCAGGAAACAGGACATTGAGACTATGTAGAGGAGGGGGGATGTGGGGAAGAGATTGAATGGGGGGAAGCAACCCCCTCCTTCCCCTTATCCAGACAAACGACGCCTCACTCATGTCCTCTGCACCTGAGCCAGGGAAGGAGGAAGGAAAGTGACGCTTATCTGGAAGGGCATCCCCAGGAGTGGGGAGCTCTTTGGAAAAAGGGGGGCATACTATTTTTAAACTTGGAAAAACCATGAGTTCATCTCTTAACTGAGTGCCAGAGGCAGCAAAGGCTCCATTGTGCAGGGGGCTAGGTCTGAGGGGGGCCGAGAGGGATTGTACAATAGTGAGGATTATGTTGAGATTGAGAAGGGGAAGCAGGGGGAGGGGGGACACTGCCCAGCATCTTCGTCACAGCTGGCCTACTGAACTCTGAAGTCCTGCCAGGACTGAGTGGGTGGGGGACCCTTCTCCTTCCTCTACCACGAACTGAGTTCTTAAGGGGTCCCTGGCATCCTTTACCCTCATGGTGAGGGGAGATTTTCAGTGGAATTCCCACTGCCTGCCTTTCCCAGGAACCAGGAGGGCCTGTTCCCAGGCTCCCAACATTCCAGCTGCTCCCATGGGAGTTGCTGGCTTTTTGATTCCCTCTTCCCTAGTGTGTGTGTGTGTGTGTGTGTGTGTGTGTGTGTGTATTTTGGGGTAGGGGTAAAGGAAAGAGTGGAGAATTAGAGAAAGAGGCTCTAAGGATCTATCTGGGATCTCTCTCTGGTCTGCCCTCCCCAATCTGAGAGGCAAAAGTTACTTTTGTATATGTCCTTCAGTGCCCACTCTTGAGGCCCTGTTGCCTCTGAACTGAGATGAATCACTCTTATATTTGGGATTTGGCACAGGTCATCAGCCGATAGGAGTCCAGGGGCTCCAGCACACACTCTTTCCACTTCAAGGAAGGGGAGCTAAACCAAACTCTCAAATCTGCTTCCTGTGTCTGCACCTGATGTCCAGTCTGACGCCCCTTCTTCTTACTCCCCTTCTCCCAAGCCTCCCACCATTGACTCCTTCCCTCCAGCATTGCCCCAACCCACCTGTTTGGACCTTTCCTTGCAACCTACCGCAGTTCTCATCAGGGCCTCTGCTCAACCTGTGAAGAAAATATCCTTCCTTAAATCAGAATAGTTCCATAGAAGAAAAAAGAACAAAGAAATTTCCCTTGTGGATGGGTATCTGATGGGGCACAATTTCAGCTTGTGAGTACTCCTCCTGCATGAAGGAGTTTCTGTGGTCTCACCTATAACCTTAAGCTAGGTTCTTGCTTAGCTGCTGACCAAAGCGGAGGGAGGGCCGTGGGGCAGTGACCGCCGCCGCTGCTCTCACCAATCCAAACATTACCTTAAATGCTCACAGCAGCTGTCTCGGAAGCCTGAAGGAGGGGCTGGGATGGTGGGTGGGAAGACACTAAACCGTGGGGCCCATTCGGAAACCTGGGATCCGGTCTTCTGCGCTTTCTGAGGATTATTCAGTTTCCCTCTTCCCACCCACTGTGGAAGCTGAGAAAGACGGGAAGTTTGGGGAGAGGGGGGTGGATGTTTGTGCCCAGGCCCCCACGTCCATTGTGGGAAGTGGAGCTCAGAAAACAAGGAAACTGCTCTGACAGCAGCCTCAGAAAAGAACAGAAGCCTCTCCTGACCGAGGAGGGGAGAGTAAGCGGAGGTTTTAGATTCCACTTGGGGTCAGTGAGCAGAGGTGTGCGGGTGTGAGGGGCAGGGGGAGGAGAAGCACTGCTGCCTTCGGTTCAAAGCGGGGGCCTCGCTGCTTTTTTTCAGCCCACTCTGCCAACCCCCACTCTCGGCTTGCCCAAGCTTCTCATCCCCCACTCCCCCGGTTAGTTTGGGGACACTCCGCACTAACGCCTGGGTCCTACCCCAGCACAATACTAGCCGTGGACATTCTGGCTTGGGGAATCAAGAGATCGTAGAATGATAGAATCAGAAAGTGTCTTAGGGATGCAACTCTCACTTTTATAGATGAAGAAACAGGCTCCGAGGGTGTGGTCTCCTCTACTTGGTAAACCTCGTCCCCTTCAGTTCTAAAGGGAGGATGGAGAGCTTGGGGTCGGTGGACAGACGGGGAAGTTGAGGACCCTTCTCCGTATGCTCCCAGTAATAACAACCCTGGACAAGAACGTCTTCTGGGGGATTGCTTAAATCGGGCTTAATGGGGGAGTGGGGAGCAACAGCTGGGCCAGGGAGCAAAGTCTGTGAGAAACCCGCACAGGAGGTGTCCCCTAACCTTCCTTAATGGGATATCTCCCTCTCTTTCTCACCTCTCGCCTCCATCCCCCTTCCTGCCTCCGTCTCCCCATCTCCTCCTTCCCTCCCTCCCCTCTGGCCGCTTTCCCAGCTCCAAGGAAATTCTCTTCTCCTTTAAGCTCCAAAGCTTTAGGAACCCAGGATTTCCAACGGAGGGGAAGTCTGACTCCCTCTTTCTCCCACCCCCACTCCCACTCCCATTCCCGTTCCTTCAGAAGGTCTCCATGCCCAGAGTCCTCTTCTCCTCCTGAATGACACTGCACTGCAGGATTTGTTAGCCCTTAGCTATAGGGTATTTGGTTTAGCACCTCAGCCCCCAAGGCCAAGGAGTTGGCCCTCCCTCACCCCCTCTGTTAGGAGATGAAATAGTTCATTTTTACATAGAGTTTTAAGGTTTTCAAGGTGCTTTTCACATCTTACCTCATCTTATTCTTACAACAATTCTGTGAGATCAGTGTTGTTAAACTGAGGCAGTCTTAGCCACTGTCAAGTGACTTGCGGGGTATCACAGCTATGTCTGAGGCAGGATCTGAACTCAAATCTTCCTGACACCACATGCAGAACTTTATCCATAGCAGCACATATCAATAAGCCAGTATGTCCTGTGCTAAATAAAAGATAAGACAAGGCCACTGCTCTCCACAAGACTACAGACTGCATGCTGAAACAGAACTAACAGCATCATTAGAGACCTAGTCAAGTTGTGTGTCACACCCTCCAAGCCCTATAGGAGTTCAGAGAAGGGGGGGACAGATCAGTGTAGGAGGCTCTGTGCAAGAGGAGGTACCTGAATGGGTCTAGCCCAGGGGTGGGGAACATGTGGCCTTGAGGCCGCCCACACATGGCCCTCTGGGTACTCAAGGGCAGCCCTTTGACTGAATCCAAACTTCACAGAACAGATCCCCTTCATAAAAGGATTTGTTCTGTAAAACGTGGACTCAGTCAAAAGGCCACACCTGAGGACCTAGAAGGCCACATGTGGCCTCGAGGCCCCAGGCTCTCCACCCCTGATCTAGGTTAAACAAGATATGGATAGGGGAAGACAGAGGGAAGAATAGGACATGGATGAAAATAAAAATGTGAACCAAGACAGGGCTTGGAAGGGGACCAGAGGGCTGACTGCCTAGGTGGAGAACCCCTGGTTCCAGAGAAATCTCTTTCTTAGTGGATGCTAAGATGCTCCTGAGTGTGGTGGGCAAATGAACAAGGACCAGAACTGACACTAAGTAGACAAGGTCATTCATTGCTCCCTCCCTCCCTCCCCCGGCTCTCCTTTCTGTTTTTATTATGTATTTATTAGCAGCAAATAACGTATTATGGACTAGGATGAAACTCCCTGTCTCCCTCCACCCGTCTCACGTTCTCTTTTAGATTATAAACAACTTCAGGACAGAGTTTTATTTTGTATTTGTATCTTCTATAATGTTTCACACACTGGAAATGCTGAATATTGCACAGACTCAGGGTTGAGAGAGACCTTGGGTGCCCAGCCTCTACCCTACAAAATAATTCCCCCTACAAGACACTGAGGAAGGTGCTAACCAGCTTTGCTTGAAGCCGGTCAGTAGTGGGAATTTGGACAGTGCTAATTGTGAGGAAGTTCTTCCTGGCATCGAGCCTAAAGTTACCTACTCTCAACTTCCACCCATTGTCTGCCTTTGGGGGGCCAACAAGTCTAAATACCTCCTTCATTCAACTGCCTTTTAAGTACTTGAATACGGCTATGGGTATTATATTGGGTATTATATGTGCTGACCCTCTTGAGTCTGTCTTTTCTTCTGGCCAAACATCCTTTGCTCTTCCTTCTAGGGTCCATGTGGATTCTAGGCCCTTCACCACTCTGGTTGACTTTTTCTGACATTCTCTAGCTTAACATGGTCCCAGAACTAACAAATATCGCAGGTGAGGTGTGACCAGAGTGGAGGACAGCAGGATTCTCTTACCTCCTTATTCTTGGAAGCTAAGCCTCTCTGAAACATAGCCCAAGATCACATTAGAATTTTTTTTGACAGCCACATCACTTGCTAGCTTGTAATTCACTGAGACCCTGTTCCCCTCTACCCTACCCAAAATCTATCATACAAACTTCTATATAACCGTATCTCTCTCCTATATTGGATTTAAGAAACTGACATCGCAGGACTTTATACTGATTTATCCCTAATAAATTTCATCTTATTACATATGGTCCAGTGTTTTGGTCTGTTGAAATCTTTTTGGATTCTGACTTTAACATCCAATATATTAGCTATCCTTCCTAGTTTTATGTTATCTACAAATCTTATTAGGACATATATATATATATTTAACAGGATGTAGCCTGGGCCCACCTTGATTGTAGGCCACTTGAAAGCTACTGCACATTCAAAGTGTGCATTGGGGGATCTCCTCAAAATCATAGTTTCTGAGCCTCCATTGGCATTTCTTTTACCAGACCAATTCAAAAGCCTACACGCTGAAAGCAAAAGATATTTCAATTATCTTTGTGATAATTGAATGACAAGGACAGTTCCTTCCAAACACACAGATGCAAGTTGTAATCTTCTGAAGATTACAACTGGTGGGAGAAGGAACACATGAGGCCAAAACAACACAGGGTAATCAGAGCAACTCATCTGTGGGTCATACAATGTCATGGGGCTATCAGCTGTTTTCTCAGCTGATACATGTTGCTATGGTCCTCTGCTTATTCAGCCTGTCTGTTACACTGCCATTTGTGGCTGTTCCTTGGGAGATGCCATCTTCTGGGTCCAGACTACTGCCATTTATAGGTCCTCTGCTGAACTGTACGTACCCAACATAGGGACTTTTCTCCATAGGGGCAGGGTCTCAAAGTTCTTTTAGCTTTCAATGCCAGGAATTCTTTAAAGTTCTTTTCAAATATAGTCAGGCAGAGAAGTCTTTAGGTATTAAATTTATCTTTTGACATGCTTTTCTGTCTTAGCTCCTACTCTTTCAATTTAGTTTATTCTGAGCAGAGTGCAAACATTTTCTTCAATTTCTATTATGTCATTGGTTGCTACTTAAGTCAATGCGAATTACCAGTAGGGGTTCACTTATCAAGACTGGAGGGGGGGGGGTAAGGGTATAAACAGAGACTTTCTGCTCTACATTCCTGCCAGCAGCAAAAGCATTGCTCTTTCCACAAATTAAAGGAGCATTTATTGATTGATTACCAATCAATAAGCATTTATGAAGCACCTATTATGTACCAGGAATTGTGCTAAGTGCTGGGGATGTTAGTACAAAGAATGAAATAAACCCTATGCACAAAGGATTTACATTCTTTATTTTTATTTTTATTCATTTTAAATTTAAATACAAAAAGGCAAAAGAAAAGAACATGTCCACGTACACAGCACAGATTCAATATAAAAGAAGATTCAATATAAAACCATGAATTTCTATTTCACACTGTTTACTTTTTTTTGAAAACTATGTAATAAATACCACACATTATTTTCAGAACTACCCTGCTCTTCTGTGCTCTCTTCTAAGTTTTCTTTTGTTCTCTGCTAAGCACTTTTTTTCTCCCTCCTTCCCCACCCCACCGTACAGAAGGCTACCATTAGACACAAATATGTGTGTGTGTACATATGTACATATATGTAAAACCATATTACACATACTTCTATTTATTAGTTATTTCCGTGAAGGTGGATAGCATTTTCCTTCGTGCGTCCTTTGTAGTTGATTTGAATATTTTATAATGCTTAAAATGACCTAGCCATTCAAAGTTGTTCTTAGGACAATACTGCTGTAACTGTATACAAAGTTCTCTTGGTTTTGCTCATTTCAATCTTCATGATTTCATGTAAGCCTTTACATGTTTTTTTTAAATCAACCAGCTCATCATTGCTTATAGCATAGCTATATTCCATCACGATCATATACTACAACTTGTTTAGCCATTCCCCAACTGAGGTGCATCCCCCCAATTTCCAGTTCTTTGCCAACCACAAAGAGAGCAGGTGTCAATATTTTAGAACATACACGTTCTTTTCCTTTTCCCCTAATCACCTTGGGAAACATACCTAACAGTCTTATTGCTGGGTCAACAGGTATGCACAGTTTTATAATTCTTTGGGCATGATTCCAGATTGCTCTCCAAAATTGTTGGATCAGTTCACAATTCCAACAACAGTGAATTAATGTCCTAATTTTTCCATGTCCTCCCCAATATTTGTTGCTTTCCCCTTCTATCATTTTAGCCAATCTGATATCTGATTTGAGATGATATCTCAAAATTGTTTCAGTTTGCTTTTCTCTAATCAATAGTGATTTAAAGTATTTTTCATATGACTATATATAGTTTTGATTATGTCATCAAAAAACTACATGTTCGTATCCTTTGACCATTTATCAACTGGAGAATGATTTGTGTTAGGAACTTACATTATAAGAAAGGAGACAATACATACATATTGCATGCATGTACATACATACATATAGGTATATGTGTACACACATAAATGTATATACAAGTACATTTATATTGTGTTTTATGTACATAAAACATAAACATAAAATGGATACAGATAACTACCGAGTAGTTAAACACAAATATAACAGCTACTCTGTTCTCAGTCTCCCAATTCCTTTTCCTACTGGTTGGTTGAGGAATGAGAGGGAGCTGACTTCTCCTCTCAGGATTCTAGGAGTAGCCCTAAGGGGTTTGTAGCCTCTAATGCCCACAAGCCCCCATCATGGGTGTTCCCTAATATCAATTATCTGGTTAATGTCCCCTGGATATCAATCAACCAACTGTGCTTTCTTTGGCCTCACAGCTCACAGGTGAAGGCAAGGTCCTTAGAATGTATAGAATGTATAAGCTCTAAGAATGTGTGGAAAATTTGTACTCAGGAAACTAGTACAAACATGAGATTTATTACTATGAGGTACAGCACACAGGCAAAAATAAAAGCACACACACTATATGGTAAACACAGACTGACAGGGATGTGGCCACACAGGGTCAAGGTTACTCACATCAGGAAGATATGTTTGGTGGCAAGATATTGGTTTGAGTACTCCCTCAGAATGAGATCTGAGCAGGGTAGTTTTATACCTTAAAGATGGGCTTGGTTGAGAACAGGTGATCAGGCTAGATATGGGACTCAGATGTGGTAGGGAAATTCTCCAGGTCACTTAATTGATACCAGGCTTGGGTAGGGGGAGTTTCCTTACTCATTGGTTCCAGAAATTGTGTAATGGTACAAATCCCTAACTGGGGATTATGGATGTCAGTGCATAGCCACTTTATTTGACTTGTTCAGTCAGGAGCCGTGATGGTTTGCATGTTTGATATAGGTTCAGGATGACTCAGGACAGTGGAAAAGTATGGGTTATCTGTCATTAGGACCATTTATCCTAAGTGACTCTATATTGTAGTCCTATCACTTAAACTACAGCACCAAACAATACATTTAAAAAAAATCACAACTTTAACAAGTTGTTATCAATAAACTTTTATGAAAGGATATTTATTAAGAAACTATAGCAAAGATAGAAGTTTCAAAAACATCCCCCCAAACCAAGGAATGTGTCCTTCCCTGAGGAGAGCAGGCTTATGCTTGAAACATCAAATACACAATTCACAACATTCCTAAGTGTCACTAGAACCAGATTAAAATGTAATTGGAATATTGAACAAAACAAATAAATATTAAATATAACATAGATAACATTACATTTTAAAACTAAGTTTGTGGCCTGCAGGGATCCTTATATACCAGCACGCTATCCATGGTTCACCTTCCTATGTTTTAAGCCATGTTCCACAAATCTAAATCTCCTTTTCACAAAGCATCTTTTTAACTAACCAGGCGTTCTACTTGAATTTGATGACATTGGGGTGGAAAGCACATATGGCTGAGGGGTGCCTCCTGGCCTTGGGAGCCTCCACCACATACACTTCTGGTTGTGGTATGGCTCATGGATGAGTTGATTGAGTGCTCAGTTGAGCTGGACCCTTGCAAGGGTGGGTCAAGCAGGTCATTCTGTTGTTGTGCTGGCTTTATCACCAGACTTGACTAGTTCGGGTATTGACAGACTTGTCTGCTAACTGACACTCACAATGTAATAGCTTGGTCTGTTCTGTCTCTGGATACTCACTCATTTAAGACTCAGAGAAAACAAACACAAACAGAAATGGGCACCATTCACTTGGAGACACATGGCAACCAGGTGTAAGAGGCAAATAGCCAGCTTTCCTTCCCCACTCCACCCCAAGCCGGTACCTCACAGGATTCTTCCTTCTCAGTCAAAAATTCCAGGGAAGAGAGGGGGAGACTGTGCAAGCCTTTTACATGCACTCTCAAGTCTGGAAGAGCCTTCACTGCATTACTCTGAGCTCTTCAGCCAACTAGAAGACTCTTCATTGTCACATAGTCATTCACAGCCCCTCAGCCACTTGTAGCTGGCTCCCCAAAGTTCCATGTATTAGATTAGCTGCAGACAGAATATATTGCTCATACTCTGTGTAAACCACGGAGAAGGGAAAATCTGTGAATTCTCTAGGGACTGGGCTCTCTTGGACCAGTCTCTCATTTCACAAGGTAATTTTGGAGGAGAGAGCATTAGCAGTTGGAGAACTTTTATGTAGAAGACAGTACCTGGACTGCATCATCAAGGAGGAGAAGCCTCCTAGGAGGTACAGGTAAGGAGAGAGTGCTTTTAAGGCATGTAGATTAACAAATGGGATTATCAGAAGGAAGCTAGAAAACATTGCACAGAATTATCTAGTTTTGGGCAAAGAAACACTGTTGATATTTCCATTTCTTCTGCTAATTAGGCTTTGGAAAAAAAAAGTCATATCTGGGAAGTCAATGACTGATTAAGAAAATGCTTTGTGAAAAGGGGGATTTGAATTTCTGGAACACAACTTAAAATATAGGAGTGATGAGCCAGGAGTGGAGTGCATATAATAAGTACTGGTAGAATATTTGCCTGGAATTGTGCAAATCTGATCAAGACAGCTTTCAGCTGAAAGGGGAATGGAGAGAAGAAATTGGCTTCCACGTTTGCCAAGCCAGATGCCACAGATTATATTAGGTACAAGAGGGGAAGAATAGCACTAGGGAGGATCAAAGATTCACAGCAGACAATATCCAAGAAGAGAGAGAGCCAAAAAATGCATGACTTCAGATTTCTACAAAGAAACACACAAATTATAGGCAATAAACAAGGCACGGCAGAGATTTTAACACAAGGAAGGAAGGAAACAAGCATGTTCATAAATTTTATTTGATAATTTTAGATAAATATTTATAAACAACAAATTTAGACATGAATAATATAATAAAACAATAACATTATAAGTATTTAATTAATTTAATAATATTAATTGATTTAACAAATTAATAAACAGTAAGTGCCTACTATGTGCCAGGCATTGTGTTAAGAATTTTATAAATCTTATCTCATTATATTCTCACAACAGCCTTGGAATGGGCACTATTATTGTCTTCATTTCACAGTGAAGAAGCTAAGCCAGAGGTTGGTGACTTGCCAAGTTCATACAGAGAGTAAGGTTCTAAGGTAGAATTTGATCTCAGATCTTCCTAATTCTAGGTCCCAAACTATCTATTATAACATTTTACAGCCTAAGGAAAAAAACTGACCTCAGAGAGACGATGAGTTGTGATGCATATGATATGGAATATTTTGCTCCATTTGTGATCTAATAGATATGGATCCCCTTTCTATCAGTGCAGATTCCAACCTGTCCATGCCTTCTTATCCTCCTTGACTCTTTCCCTTTCTTCCCATAAATCCTCCACAGAGGATCTATGGTGCAGGGAGCCTTTCTTCTGGTCTCTTAAAAATTCTGTGACTATCAGTACATTGTGTGTGCTGTTCATCTGTTAACACATGTTCTTTCCATGTGACTGGCCTACCTGTTTTCCAATCATACACTTGTTGAATATTTTTTGCATCATGTCTTGTGCACAAATTACTGGAAATATACTGCAGCCTACTTGTACCTACCTCACACTCCTCCATTGTCCTCTGGGTCATCTATTCAGATTCTCTGGAACTAGTGGTGTTTGAAGTTTCATAGCCATCACTGGGAATTTTTTTTTAAGTTTGGAATGGAAACTATAATTTCAACTTTTACTTAGAAACTTCCATTCTACTAATGCCAGCCTCTTTGCAACTTAGAATTTTAGGGCCACTAAGAGTAACTTGTTCAGGGTAACTACTGGGAAAATATAGGTGTTACATTTTTTTATTGTTGTTTTGAGTCAAGGAGCAGCTTTAGGATTCTTGAAAACAGTGTACAGATTTATTAATGCAAATCAGCCTGCTATAGTTCTCTTATCCAATTCTGGGTCTACCTTCCATCTTTAATACCTGTCCATGATATTAAATACTGACAGCTTAAATCAATGCCCATCCAACTGTGAGAAATATTATTATTAATAACCAATGATTTGGAGAGATCCAGAGGTCCCCCCTTTTTCTAAAGTCCTGACTTTAAAAAGTTCAGTATCAGAAAACATTGTTGATAATGATGTTGGACTAACTTTCTTGTTCAGATTTCACCCAGGTGGAGTGTTCTGTGTTCTGTGTTCTGTTGGCTGGGGGTGGTCTGGATATAGAGACAGTCTCTCTGTCCAAGAGTGACACAATATCACTCTCAACTCACTGTAATGCCATTCTCTCATTTATTGTTAACCAACCAGAGTTGATTCCCATCCTGGAGAACACCTACTCCTAGAAGGGTATATAAACTGGGAGCCTGCCCACTGTGATTGTCTTTGGTCTAAGAGAGATGGTCAAATGGCCATCCTTTTACTAAAAAATGTGCTGGTTTTATTAATAAAATGATTAAATTACTTTGAAAGTATGTCTCTTGAAACTTTTAAAATGCCACAGTGCGTGTACTGACTTAGACATTTTTATCCATTTGGTTTTTTTACATGGATTGTTAGGATACCTTTGAGCAGTCAAAGATCTCATTAAGGAGTTCAGTTGAGCTCTGGGACTTGACAGAATCAGCACAATATCACCTTCAAAAAAGGAGCCTCAGAAGGATTTATACTTTAATCCTTCTTCCATTTCTACTCTGCACAGAACACCACCAGCGACTGATGGATGGATGCTTTGGGCAAGCACGTGTTTCCATTTCATGCCTTGCTTGATGTTGGTAACCAGATAATCAGTAAACAAAACTAACTCTGGCTGCATCTCTTTTATTTTATGTTTCATTAACTTTTCCTTTATTCTGAGCGATAATATTCTAGATCACCTTGAAAACTCAGCTTTGGAAAAACATCTGTGAAATGCTGACTTACCAATAAAGGAATAAGGCAAGTCATCAATATATGGTCTCTTTGATACAGAACTCACAATCAATTATATCAGCATGCTATGTCTGCTGTTGCACAATGTAAAAAAAATACAGTACAAGGCAACTGGGGTTAAGTGACTTGCCCAAGGTCACACGGCTAGTAAGTGTTAAGTGTCTGAGGTCACATTTGAACTCAGGTCCTCCTGACAGGGCTGGTGCTCTATTTACTGTGCCACCTAGCCTCCCCCAATGAAGGATTTTCTCAATTCAGGTATAGCTCATTTTTATTTTTATAAATATAAGAAAATAGAGGCATAGGACTAAAAATGGACTCGATTACTTTTTTCCTTGGTATTATGCCATCTGCTATTTCTTTTGAATATTGATATTCAACATGTCCAGTAGCTTCTGACTCTCTTCTTGAAGACAAAATTCATTACAAACATGCATGTGGCTAATGAGGTCAACTAGCCTGGACCTAGCTGAAATCACCAGGTATCAGTGACTATGTTGTATGTTGACCTGATTTGGAGGATCTTTTCAAGTCTATCATAGAATGTTTCCACCTTGGTGCTAACCTTTTATATGGAGGCAGTCTCCACCGTAGCTTTTAAGTAACACTAACAACAAGAGTCCTTGAAAAAATATTAGGAATTTGATGGAAGAATTTCTTTCAAAGGGAACAGGCAGAAGCACATCCTCTGGAAGACCGAAGAGAAGCAGAGTAGGGAAGAAATGAAATCATGTTTATTGAAATCATGTGCCAGGATTGAAGGCTAATCACACAAGGAAGTGAGGGTTAGTGGGGAGAGAGTGGCTTCTAAACCTTGTTCTTATCTGGTCCATAAGAGGAAGGACAAACAAAATTTAAAACACACACACACACATACACACATAAATATCAGAGATAAGTGGTTAAATTATATGAATAGTTTCCCCCCTGAAAATACTAGATTGTATTCACCTTTTCATGTTATAAGATCTCTAAATATTTGGTATCTATGGCTGCTATGAGAATGGGACAGCTGGAGCTGCACAAGCAGTGTCTGGGCTGTGGGGGCCACCCGGTTCCCATAACAGCCGCAGATATCTAATATTCAGAGGTCTTATAGTACGGTAGACACCAACAACAAAGAACAAACTGAACTTGCCCAACAAGACATGAAGGACATTGAAAAAATAGAAGAAACTGGGAAGGATCCAAACAAGAAAGTTCAAATTCTTGAAGTTCTTCAAGAAAGATTGGATTGGGCAGGAATGGGGTTGGGAGTGGGGTAGAGGGAGAGAAGAAAAGGTAAGGATAAGAAGCCCTCAATAGAAGGTGCTAAAAAAAATCATGAAAAGTTTTTGAAAGAGGAATTATAGTTTGCAATTAATGCAAATGATAATGCAAATGACTTTTTGAAAATGCACTCCAAGTTACTAGTAGTAAAAAGGAATTAAAATTAAAACAACTTTAAGTTTTCATCTCACAACTTGCAAACTAGCAAAGATTATAAAACCATGGGAACAGTTAATACTGGAGAGTCTCTAGGAAGACAGCTTGATTGGTTCAACCATTCTGGATATCAATTTAGTATTCTTCAAGAAAACTGACTAAAATGTCAGGGTTACTGGAGCTAGTTCTTACCAGCTCACTAAAGTTTCAGTGGGAGCCTTTATACCTCAGATATCAGCAAATGCTCCAAATCAGGCTGATTTATTGTTTTATTGATTCTCTAGACTTAAGAAAATGATGGAGAAAAGGTCACTGAGGCAGATTAAATTTAAAATGTATCCTGTGTTTTTGGAGAGCTAAACATTTACCAGGACACCTCTTTTAATCCATGATTCTACTGTTGGGCACATACCCAAGGAATTCAAAGGTGCAATATATACCAAAATATTCCTTAGAGCAAAGAACTAGAAACAAAACAAGTACCCGTCGACTGGGAAAAGGTTGAAAAACCATGGTCTATGAACGTAACGGAATATTATTTTTGTTAAGAAATTATGAATATAATTTATGACAAATTCAGAAAAACATAGGAAGATTTGTGTGAACTGACGCAGCAAAGTAAGCAGAGCCAAAAGAGCTGTATATGTAATGGCTACAACAATGAAAAGGACAGCTCGGAGGTGCAATGGATAGCATATTGCACCCAGAGTCAGAAAGTCAAATCTAGCCTCAGACTCCTACTAGCTTTGTGAAGATGGGCAGTTTGCTCATTTGTAAAATAAGTTGGAGAAGGAAATGGCAAACCACTCCAGAATATTTGTCAAGACAATTCCAAATAGAGTTACAGAGAGTCAGGCGTGACTAAACAACAGCATAACAATATAATGAAGAGTCACTAAGAAGAAGTCTAATGAGTGATTTTAAAAACCAGTGAAAGTTGGGGCGGCTAGGTGGCGCAGTGAATAGAGCACCGGCTCTGGAGTCAGGAGTCCTTGAGTTCAAATCTGGCCTCAGACACTTAACACACACACACACACACACACACACACACACACACAAACTAGCCGTGTGACCTTGGGCAAGTCACTTAACCCCAACTGCCCTCCAAAAAACCCAAACAAACAAAAACAACAACAAAAAAAAACAACAGTGAAAGTCTTACAGAACAGAAACTGAAGCATGCCTTCCTCTTCCTGGCAGGGAGGTGGGGGACTACTAGAGCAGAATGTTGTATACGTTGATACATTTGGTCATTGCATGGGATAGTTTTGTTTAATTTTGTCACAATTAAGGGTCCAATCTGGAGAAAGGGGAGGTTTTCTCCCCCTCTTCCCCCATGACTATTTCAGAAAGACAAAAGGCATCAATAAAGCATCAATAAAACATCAATGAAAGCATACTAAAGATGAGTCCTGTGGTTTTCCTTTGGTTGTTGTCCTTCATTCTCAAAGAGGACCAATGACCTCAGGAGGGTGATGTCTTGACTTGCAGGTGAATTGGATTTAAGTGAGGCTGGACCGTGCAAAGTCGTCATCAGCCTTACTCTCTCCTCCAGAGTCATCAGAGTCCAGCGGCAGGACATGGGTCAAGATGACTGGCAATGGTTCCTCTTTTGGTGTGGGCAGGAGGGAGAGGGAAGTTCTAAGGAGTGTGTCTACAAAGTAAATACAGCTTTATCTGCGTTTGATGGATGGTGACCAGGGAATATACTGTGTCAGTGCAGAGAGTCAGAGTGGGCTGATTAAAAACAAATAGGCAGTATGGTGCCTTATGTTGAGGATTAAAAAAATAATAGGACCATATAACAAGTATTTATTAAGCACTTACTACATACAAAGCTTTGTGATACATGATAAGGATATGAAAGCAAAACAAAGAATAATTCTTGTTCCCAAGCTTACATTCCCCTGCGGTGGGGGGGGGGGGCGGAGGGATGCGTGGGAACTGGGTGATGTACCATGTAACACTTTAAACCTATTCCTCCATCTTCTCTGCCTCTTTCCTATTAACACATTCTCCAGTAAGTCTCATCTTTCTTCGTGTGCAGCTTCATTGTTCCTTCTATTCATAGCTTTGACTTTAGAGTTGTAAAGGGGCTTGCCTGTCCATGCCCAGATCTCCCAACACCGAGGACCCAGCTTTCCTGAATTCCCTTATTATGGGTAGGCATATCCTCTTTTGACCCAAACAGGCTGCATTTTCAAAACTGGCCTGACTTCCATAGTTTCTGTTTTTTTCTGCTGCATCCAGCCAACCTGGCAGGGAAATCCTGATAAACCAGGGTGTTTGGGACTCGAGCCTGAGGAGGGTTTTGGACTTGGAAATTAGGAATATGCTGTATAGGCACTCAGGCAGCTAGGTGGTATAGTGGATGGAGTGCTGGGCCTGGAGTCAGGAGGACACGAGTTCAAACTTGACTTCAGACACTGACTACCTGTATAACTCTGGGCAAATCACTTACCCCTGTTTGCCTCAGTTTCCTTATCTGTAAAATGAGCTGGAGAAGGAAATAGAAAACCACTCCAGTATCTCTGCCAAATGGGGTCATGAAAAGTGGGCAACAATCTATAAGAACTGCACTAAGATGCTTGTATATTTGTTATTATGCCTTTTGAAATAAATATTCTTTTGTAAAAGCTAATCTGACTGAGTAGTTAGACAGTACTGTACTGGGATGAAGGGGACACTCATGACACATAAGGGAACCCACTGGCCAGTTCATTGGAGCCAATGGCAAAGAGCCAAAACACCTATCTCCATACCCCCTTAAGAGTACTGGAGAACCCTGGGAGACAAGTAAAAGGTAACATATTTGACCTTCTGGTGCTGGGGGCTAAGGTGATCAGTGTTATAAGTGAGGCCTTGTCTGGCATAAAATTGGGCCCTTTGCTTTTTTTTTTTTGCAAGGCAATCAAGGTTAAGTAACTTGACCAGGGTCACCCAGATAATAAGTGTCAAATGTCTAGGGCTATGGCCCTTTGCTTTTTTTTTTTGGCCCTTTGCTTTTGAGGGGATCCCTAGAGAGATGTGCTCCCTGGGATTTTTAAATTTTAGATATCCTATTCTGCATAATAGTAAAAAAATGTTTTTTAAACCTTTTTAGGCTCTAAACATACAACTGATTTTCCCTCCAGTGTATGTTCTCTTACAAATCAATTTCATTGGTGCAATTTTATAAACTTCTGATTTGTTGATTGCTTGACTGTTTATTTACTTATTTTGTGTATTATTGAATTTTGATAAGTATTGGTATGCTGATATATTCAATATCACTGAGTACTGATATTCAATCTGGAATCTTTTAGATCTCAGTTGCCCAGGTGAACTGTTCATATTGCTCCTTTTGCATGACCCTACCTAGGCTGCTTCCCTTTTGTGAAAGAAATATGCCCTACAGCTTCCTAGGGTGAGGTGTCTGTGCCTAAAATCCACAAGTAGCTGACATATTTTGCTACTTCTTTAACTAAGCCTTCTCTAAATTTTCTTGTCATGAGGTAAACACCTCATAAGTGTGTTTACAATTTCATCTATTTTTCCTAGCAGGGAATTTTGGGTGCCTTTTGGCATAAGGATCCTGAGGAAGTTTCCTGGACCTTTATGGGGATTTCCTATGGTAAAGAGGGGACCCCTAGAGAATTTTGGTGTACTCTGTCCAGAAAAGGAAACTTTTGGTCCATACCCCAGTTGGATTCCCTCTTATACACCGAGGGAATCATTGGAAGAGGTTCCACCCGATATAATTTTCTCATATGAGAAAGTTGTGACCCTGAGTTGACTCCATACCCCAAATCCTTATGGGAAAAATTCCATGTTGTTTGGAAAGCTCAGTGTGGAAAGCTCTGAGATGGGAAGCCAGTTATCTTTGTCCATCTTTAATGTTTCTTTTGTTTGTGGATTGAGACATGTCCTACAGGGCTAAGGCTAAGCAGGCAGAACTATTCGGCAAACTTTGTGTAATGTTCCTTGTTTGGTTGGATCTGAAAAGCTTTGTTTTTACAGATAATTGTGATTTTTCATCTATACAAGTGGTGATTGTGTATGATCATGCAACACTGGCTATTTTAAGACTTTACTGTATGACACTAGGGAAACAAGTGAATGAACACTGCTTATGCCTCCCTAGAGACCAAAGAGAACTGGTCTGAATTTGGAACAAGGACTGTGTTAAAAAAAAAAAAAAAGTACCCCTGCTTATTTGCTTGGGATGGCAAATTTCAAACAGGGAGATCTATAAAGGACCTTACCTATTCATGCCCAGATCTCCAACATGGAGGCACTCTGCTTTCCTGAATTTCCCTACCACATGGGTGGGCATAGCCTCCTTTGATTGGCCATAGCCAAAAAATAGGTTAAGTCAGGGGTGGGGAACCTTGGGCCTCAAGGCCACATGTGGCCCTCTAGGTCCTCAAGTGAGGCCTTTCAATCAAGCAAAGATCTGCACTTGTGGACTTAAAAGACCACATGTAGCCTCAAGGCCAAAGGTTCCCCACCCCTGGGATATGCTGTTAAAAAACTGGCCGGATTGGGAAAGTCTCATTCCCATTGTGTCCAGAGGGTGAAGATCACAGTTGAACCACACCGAGGACACCATGATCCGAACCCTGGTGGGGGGAGGGTTATTCCCCTACCCCTTTTATCCCTTCTCTGAGAAATGGGCCTGGCAGTCTTTGTTTCTGTTCTGTTTCCATCCTTTTCACTTTTAGGTGCCAGGGGGAACTCAGGCCATGGTGCAGGCCTCAGAGCTAGGACTGTAGGCAAGGATGTTGCAGCCAGCCAGCCTGGCAGGGTTGCCCAGAGCAGTCAGGATGCCTGGCACTCAAGCTTGAGGGAGATTGTAGGCTCAGAACTTGGACAGTGCTCTATAGGAACCGAGCTACGCTGTTTGTATGTTTGTTATTACACCTCATGAAGTAAATATTCTTTTGTGAAAGTTAATCTGACCGTAAGAGGTTAAATGGAGATGGGGTGCAGGGAACTCCCCTCTGCACTTGAGGGAACACCATGGATGGGGGTGAAGCCAGTGGCAGAGATCCTAGCTTCTCTCCTCTCAATCCCAGCCTTCAGACAGTAAGGACCAAAGAAGTCAGTGCCCCTTCAACTTTATAACTACATGATTTTTAGACTTTTAATCTCTTGCTTGGGCAGCTCAGTGGATAGAGCTGGACCTGGACTGAGGAAGTTCAAATCCCTCCTTGGACATTTACTGTCTGGATGACATTGGGCAAGTCACTTAACCCTGTTTGCCTCGGTTCTTCATCTATAAAATGTGCTGGAGATGGAAATGGAAAACCACTCCAGTATCTTTGCCAAGAAAACCTCAAACGGGGTCATGGAAGAGTCTGAAATGACTCAACAACAAAAATCTCTTGCTCCCTGTAGAATTGCTGCTCATGCCTTGCCAAATACTAAGCCCCCTCCCCCCACTGGCCTTCTCTGTTCCTATTTCTCTGTTTGGATTTTAAAGCCTTCTATAACCTGGTACTTCCACCTGCTGGCTTCCTTGCCTTCCCTTAAGGCTCAGCTAAAATTCTACCTTCTGCAAGAAACCTTCCCCCACCCTCCTTAATGATAGTGCCTTCCCTCTGATGGTCTCCAATTTATCATCTATCATACACATACACACACTTGTCTATACCTATCTATCTACATTTTGTTTGTACACAGGTATTTGCATGTTGGCTGAGAGCTCTTGGAGAGTGGAGACTGCCTTTTTCTTTTTTTTTTTGCTTTTTTGGAGGGCGGTTGGGGTTAAGTGACTTGCCCAAGGTCACACGGCTAGTTTTTTGTGTAAAGTGTCTAAGGCCGGATTTGAACTCAGGTCCTCCTGACTCCAGGGCCAGTGCTCTATTCACTGCACCACCTCGCCGCTCCTTTTTATGTTTCTTAATATCACCGGTGCTTAGTACAATCATCGGCCCATAGTAGGTGTTTCATAAATGTTTGCTGACTTGACTTCTAAACACTACAGGGCAAAGTCACGTAATTATGCCGTCTCATCCACTAGAAATCTTTTACATACCTAACTTCAACTAGGCACCCGTGGCTGCCTGGGATCTTTTTGTGCTTCCCTTGACTGCCTCCTGATGGTGGCTGTTCTGTCATCAGATTCACTACTACCACTCCTCCTTTTCTTCTGTTTAGCAGAAGACCTCATCTACTATTCTGTTAAGAAAATTGAGGGGGAGGGGCCAGTGGAGCCAGGATGGTGGAGAGGAAACATTTTTGCCTGGCTTTCCCAGAATACCTCTTCTACAACAATCCAGAAAATGTACCAGACTGGATTCTCAACAGGAAAGCCAAAAAAAAAAAAAAAAGTCACAGTAAGTCACTTTTTCTGCCCAGGACATTTTAGGAAGACAGATAGAGAAGTCTAAATATAATGAAGTGGTGGCTGGTCAGAAGTAAGGCATGGCAGTAGGCAGCATGCCAGTGCTCTGGGACAGAAAGGAAACGGAGATGGAGCACCAGGGCAAGAAAGAGAGCCCCAAGGACCCCCAGGCTGTCACAGGGAGCAGGAATCGGTATCATCTGTCAGCTCTTTTTCCCATTACCCAGTTCTGGGTCACAGGTCCAGGGTGGAGAGGAATGAAATCTGACAGAGCTTAGATGAGTACTGAACACAAAACAAATTCTGGAAACTTGGTGGGGGGCTAAGGAGCACAGAAGTGACTCAGTTGACTACTAAAGCCTTTAGTTTGGGCATAAGCCTGCAGTGCAATAACCGGGGTGTTTGACGAAGAGCAAAGGGGAGCTAGCAGTTAAATAACAATGAACTTACAGAGGAAATATGTTTAACATGATTGTACACGTATGGCCTATATCAGATTGCATGCTGTCTTGGAGAGGAGGAGGGGAAAGAGATGGAAGAAATATAAACCCCCCAAATCTTATAAAAGTGAATGTTAAAAACTATAAGTAAATGAATATTTTAGAAAACAAAACAAAATCATGAACTTACAGAATCTCTGAGCTGGTTAATAGTGATTGAATCCAGTAATAATCTACTGTTGGTTGAAACTCAACCATATACAAGCCAACAGACTCAAACTTGGGTCAAGAATTTGCAGCTCTCAGAACAGGAAGGCAGCAAACAGACCTCTCCTTGGATCATACCACTTTAAAAGCAAAAACTTGCAGGCTCACAGATTGAGCTATGAAAGTAGTAGAAAGTCAGGCTGGACATCTCCCACCCCAGAAGTGAGCAAAGCCCAAAAACTAACACAAAATCCCAAATGAGGAAGCAGGAGAAGGAAGAAGGAGGAAGTAAAGAAACAAACAAAAAGGAACCCAACTATAAAGAGCTACTATGAAAAGCTCAAGACACAGAGAGAAGAAAATGAATTGAAAACATCTACAAGAGAAGTCCCAAAGAAACATCCAGATTAGATATGAGCCCAACAAGAATTCCTAGAAGTTTAAAGGTATTTTAATAAAGAGTAAAAAAAAAAAAAAGATTTTAAAAACCAGATATGCAAGCAAGTTAGGAAAAAAGAATGAATAACTTAGTAAAATAGGTTTAAAAACCTCACTGAAGGAAATAACTCCTTGAAATTAAAATGGGCTAAATGGAGCCAATAATGTAATAAAATATCAAGGAATAATAAAACAAAGTTAAATGATGGGAAAAGTAGTGGAGAATGTGAAATATCTTTTAGGAAAAAAAAACTGATCTGGAAATTAGATTGGGGAGAGATAATTTTAGAATCATTAGACTACTTGAAAGCCATGAGCAAAAAAAAAAAATAGTGTAGGTATCATATTTCAAGAACTTATAAAGAAAAACTATTCAAAGATCTTAGAACCAAAGGACAAAGCGAACTCAAAGAGAGGACGAGAGAGAGAGAGAGAGAGAGAGAGAGAGAGAGAGAGAGAGAGAGAGAGAGAGAGAGGGTGGGGGTGGGGAGAGAGAAGCATAAGAGTATAAGATGGAAGGAAATACCCAGCAATTATAACTGTACGTATGACAACAACGAGACAACATATGCAAATTTGTGAGATGCAGCCAAAACAGTACTTATGGGAAAATATATGTCTCTAAATGTTTATACCAATAAAGAAAGAACAGATCAATGAATTGGGCACGAAACTAAAAAAACAAACAAACCCTAGAAAACCAAAACAAACAAACCAAAAATCTTCCAATTAAACACCAAAATAGAAATTCTAAAAATAAAGGAGAAACTAATAAAATGGAAAAAATTTTAAAATCATTTAACTAACAAATAAAACTGGGAGCTAGTTTAAAAAAACACAAAATAAGTAGATAGGCCATTAGCTAATTTGATTTTTAAAAAGAAAAACAAATTATTATCATCAAAAATTAAAAAGGTGAATTCACAGCCAATAAAAAAGATATAAAACAATTATCAGGAGCTACTTTGTCTAACTATATGCCATGAACACTGACAATCTAAATGAAATGGATGAATATATAGAAAAATATGAATTGGCCAGATTTAAAGAAGAGGTAATAGAACACTTAACCCTATTTTAGATAAAAGAAATCAAACAAGGCATAAATGAACTCCCAAATGGAAAAAACAACAGGAAAAGATAGTTTTAAAAGCAAATTCTAGCAAACATTTAAAGAACAATTAATTCCAATACTACATAAACTGCTTGAAAAGAAGATAAAGAAGGATCTTACCAATTTCTTTCTATAACACAATGGTCTTGATAGCTAAACCAGGGAGAGTCGAAATAGAGAAAGAAAATTGTAGACCCATTTTTTAAATGAATATTGATGCAAAATTTTAAAATAAAATATTAATAGAGAGACTACAGTAATATATCATAAAGATCATACACCTTATTCAGGCTCGATTTACACTAGGAACGCAATGCTGGTTTCATATTAGGAAAACTATAAGCAAAATTGACCATATGAATAACAAAACCAACAAAAATCATATGATTATTTCAATAGGTGCAGAGAAAGAAAACTTTTGACAAAACACAACACTCATACCTGTTTAAAAAGAAAACAACATTAGAAAGTATAGGAACAAATGGAGCTGTTCTTAAAATGTTAAGTAGTATCTGTCTAAAATCAAGAGCAAGCTTTATCTGTAATGGAGACACACTAGAAGCCTTTCCAATAAAATCAGGGTAGAAGCAAAGCTGCCCAGTATCACCATTACTATTTAACATCATACTAGAAATATTAGCTATAGAAATAAGACAAGAAAAAAAAAGTAGATGGAATAAGTATAGAGAAAGAAGAAATAAAACTCAATTCTTATGGGTCATATGAAACAATGAACAACTTCAGCAAGTTGCAGGATATAAAATAAACCCACACTAAACATCTGCTTTTCTTCATATTATCAACAAAATCCAGCTGGAAGAGATAGAAAGAGAAATATGCATACACATACATGTGTATATATGTGTATCATAACCATACATAGCAAATATGCTCTGGTTCATCTCAATTAGTATGATACATATGTGTATGTGTATTTATATGTGTATATGTGTGTTACATAAGGTATATGTTTGTTTTCTCCTCTTTATGAGTAGTGATTGTTTCATTCTTTTTACTTGTATTCCCAGCCCCTTAGCACAGTTTCTGATACATAGAAGGCTCATAATAAATACTTAATGATTGACTGATTGATGAATGGAATTGAATTAATGGAGAGAAAATCAAACCCAGTCTTTTAATAGGCTAAAGTTTCCAATTGCAAAATATTAGAAAACAAAACCCAGTAATTTTCCAATTACAAGAAATATCTCTATAGCAATAGCAGTTCATACAAATTCAAAGTAAAGGGTTAAAATAAAACCTATTATGCTTCAGGTGAACATAAAAAAGTAGAAGTTGCAATTAAGGTTTTGGATAAGGCAAGAACAAACATCATTAGAAAGAAAAATAGGAAGACCATAGTATTATTAGAGATAGATAAAGAAATGATATCAATATTAAATATATGTGTACCATATGATATGGAAGTAAATTATATTTTTCTTTTAAAAATTTTTTCTTTAACAGTTTGGTTCTTAAAGGAAAAGTTGACCAAGCTGAAATACCTATAGAGAAAAACATTAACATTTAAAAAAATTGATTTGTTTATTTACTTTTAGTTTACAAGATTCAGTTCCACAATCCCTTGAGTTTCAAATTTTCTCCCCTGCCTCTCCCCCCCCACTCCCCATGGTGGCTTGCAATCAAGTATAGGATCTGCAAATACTAAAATATTAACATTTTTTCTGTCAGACCTTGACTAATCCAATAGGGAAAAAATACAAAGAAAATATTAGAAAAACTGAATTTGATAGAGCTGAGGAGACATCTGTATGAGACTATTAGAGACCATAAGTATTTTAACTGATTTATTTTCAATTAAAATATATTTTCTCTTTTTCCCACCTTCTCTTGCCCCCATCTAGAAAAAGCAAATAAAACATATGCAACAAATATGCACGGTGAAGCAAAAAAAAATTCCCACATTGATCATATCAAAAATGATACGCCTTATTCAGCATATTTAGTATATCACCTTTCTGTAAGGTGGCAGAACATTCGTTATCACTGGTCTTCAGGAATCATGGTTGATCGTTGTGTTGATCCAAATTCTTTGGTTTTTGAAAATTGCTCATTTTTACAATGCTGTTTTTTGTGTAAATTGTTCTCAAGGTCTGTTCACTTTACTTTGTGTCAGGTAATCCAGTCTTTTCAGCTTTCTCGGAAATCATCCCTTTCCTCATTTCTTGTACCACAGGAGTATTCCGTTGTATGCAATATTTTGTTTAGCCATTTACCAGTTGATGGGCACTCCCTTAGTTTCTAGTTTTTTTGCCACTACAAATATGTCTATATATCTATATCTATATTTGCTTTTTTGGGGGGAAAGGCAGGGCAATTGGGAGTAAAGTGACTTGCCTAAGGTCACACAACTAGTAAATGTTAAGTGTCTGATGTAAAATTTGAACTCGGGTCTTCCTGACTCTAGGGCCAGTGCTCTATTCACTGTGCCACCTACCTACCCCATAACTATAAATATTTTTGCACATATGGATTCTTTTCCTCTCTCTTTGATACCTTTTTGGAGTATAGGCCTAATAGTAGTATTGGCAGGTCAAAGGATATGCATATTTTAGTAATTTGAGGGGGCATAGTTTCTAGAATGGGTAGACCAATTCATAATTCTACCAGCAGTGTATTAATCTGCCAGTCTTACAGCAGCTTCCGATATTTACTATTTTCCTTTTTTTGGGGGGGGGTCAACTTTGCCAATCAGATGTGAGGTGGAAATGCAGAGTTGCTTTAATTTGCATTCTCTAAACAGTCATGATTTAGAGCATGTTTTCATATTACTATTGATAGTCTGGCTTTCTTCCCCTGAAAACTATCTGCTCATATCCTTTGACCATTTAACAGTCGGAAAATAGGTCTTAGAGAACGTAAGTATTTCTTAAGCTCCCAGAGTGCTTACACAAAAATTGATCATACATTAGGTTACAAATAATTGGTGAAAAAAAAAAGAGTTCAGAAGTTTTAAATACATTAATTACTGACCTATTTATTGGAGTCTATTCCTGGAACTTACAATGGGCTTTCAGAAGAATCAGATAAATTAAGTCAATGCTGAAAGCACTAAGTTCTCTTACCTGTCAAATTTCAGGAATCGTTATATGGTTTAATGCCTAAAAGACTTCAGAGATGGTATTGGGGGAAACAAGGAAAGGTACAAGGGCAGCATCTACTCTCTCTCCCCCAAATTAGGTCAGTAGCTAATATCTCTAACCTAAGACATTTCCTACTGAATGAGAGTAAAAGCATGCTCATAAAATAAGAGACAGTCACCAAACTTGAGCAAGCTCCTAGTTCTCTTCAGGCCTAAGTTTCATGTTCCTGTAAACCACCTGATTTCGGGGAAATCAGATGGCGTGCCCCTAATCCCCCTCCCTTCTTCCTGTAAGGGCCTTTTTGTAACAGCCCCCTTTTGCTACATATAGATAATCTTAGCTATATGTCTTTGTATTGGGCAAGGGGGGCTTTCCAGGGTCCTGCATAGACTGTGAGGTCACGTTACCCCACCAATGGGGTAATGATCCAGCATTAGGGAATTTTGGTGGGAGGGGGTTTTGGGGTTTATCTGGAAATTTTCATAGAATTGTTTGTACAAGGGTATAAAACTGCTTGCTTGCCTCTTCTTGGGTGCCTCCCTATACCAGACTGACTGGAGTAGGTGACGCCCAACTCTCACGAGACTTTGTCTTTAGAATAAAGAGCTTCTGTTTCTGCCTGGAGAAACCTCTGAATTTATTTGGGTAAGGGTCTTTGGGGTCTTTATCCTGCTCACTACCTACCCATGCTACAGCAGAGATTGTAACCTCCAAAGCAGTAAGAGGAAAGGATGCAACCAAGGATATCACCAGAGAACCTTTGTCATGATGGTCTTTAGTCCACTGTAGAAGACAATCCATCCATGATAGTGTTGTTTTTCGAGAAGCGGCACCCAGGACTTATCCTACTGTTACAGCAGTCTCTCTAGATGGGTGTCCTTGGTCCATCACATGCATCAGACCAACTCTGGGAAGTTTAAGGCTACATGTTTTATAGGGAGCAGAGGGGGTTCACCTAGGCACATCTAATTGGTCTTCCTCTTCTGAGGTTATAAGTAGGGAGGCACCAAATTAGCTAGGAAAATGAAAGTTACTAGCCTAGAACATTCTAGAACCAGAAGATTCTAAATATGGAATTGGGGAATGGTGTCCAAAAAGGGTAGGGCAGAAGTGAAGGAATAAAGGCGTATCAACTGGGAAGTGATGGAGTAGGTAGAGCAATGACAGCCTATACCAGGGATCAGCAAACTTTCCATAAAGGGCCAAAGAGTAAATATTTTGGGCTTTGTACATCAAGAGGCAAAACTGAATGTATTACATATGTACTTATAGATCAAGGAAGAAAAATTTCCACAAATTTCTTTTACAAAATTCAAAATATCATAATAATATACAACTTTTTTGTAATATAGATCTGCTAATGAGAATGGAACTCTTTCTAGAAGATAACATTTTGTTTAATTGGGAGACAGCTCTCTCTATCCACCATGCTGGCCTTTAAAGACATAGAGACTAACCCCCCCCCCCATCCTAACCCTAAATAATGAGTAGGTCAAAGATTAAATCACATAAACAATTTAAAAATTACATGAAAGGAAAATATAATAATGAGGCAACAGAAAAAAATATGAGAAGTACATAAAGCAATCTTTAGGAGAAAATTTATGTCTTTGATCATTTACACTGAGAAAAGGGGATTAATGAACGGAGTATATAATTTTAAAAATTAAAAAACCTAGTAAATTAAGAATCCAAAAATTAGTACAGGAAAGATTTTGAAAATTAAAGGGAAGATAAACAGAACTAAAAAGAAACAAAAAGCCCCCAAACTGTTTTTTGAAAAGACTAGTAACAAAATTGATAAACTATTGACTAGGCTGATTTTTTTTAAAAGGGCAAAACTAAATTAATAAAATAAAAAAGAGAGAAGTCATAATAATGGAAAGTAAAGAAATTTGTCAGAATTTATTATGTTAAATTATGGGGTATCAAAACTTATAGCCAAAACAAAATGGGTTAATACCTTCAACAAAAATATGAAACAACTAAACTAACGAAACGGAAAACAGATTGTACAAATAACCCCATCTCAGAAAGAGAAATTGAATGAGTCATAATTAAACTCCCAAGGGGAAAAAAGTACAGATAGAAGTACAAAATCCAAATGGATTCACAAGTAAATTCTATCAAACATTTGAACAATTATTCCCAGGGCTTCACAAATTTTTCAAACATAAAGAAATTTTCTTTAGGTAACAGGTGCCTGCAAGTTGCCCTCTTATTTATTTGAATTATTATTAATTTTCCCCTGGGAAGGATAATAATAATGATGTTTTGGAAAGAGAGAGAATGGTCTGTAACTCAGTTTCTGAAGACTGCTGATCACTTTTCATTGGTAGTCTGACTTCTGCTGATTACCATTTTCTTTGCCCCAGAAATCTCAGAAAAGGATAAGAAGCAAGGAGAGAGGACACAGAAAGACAACAACAAAATATTGGTTTGAAGGCATGTGGGGCTGCAGTTGTCTTCTTCAGTTTCCTTTGCCCTTCAAATGGATTTCCCATCAGACATTCTTTTTTTTCCCAGGAGACAGAGAATAGAGGCAAAGGGCAGGTGAACTAGGGCCACTTGCCCTGCATATGAGTGAGCAACCACAGCCTTCAATTTCTGAGGCAAAACTGGCTGCCAAAAATGAGCAGTTTTTGAGAATCTTATCAGTCGGTAAGCCAGGGTCAGGGAGGATTGATCTTCATACTCTTCATCAATCCCTGGTTTTCATTGTTCTAACCTAAGACCCGATGGAGGAAGGAATGGATTAATTTATCTCTAATAAGGTCACTTCTTGCTCTAAATTTATGTTCTTATGACTTATGAGATCATTGATTGAGAAAGAAAAGTCCAGATGCAGAATAAAGGAACCAAAGATTTAAAACATTTCACTACTAATAATCCTGTCATGTTTCACCATCCTAAAGTCTCAGTAGACAAAGATTTTAACTTTTCCCCCAGTGCCGTGGGGGAAAAGTTATGGGCACTAGAGGTGGCAAATGCCAGTCTCTGATAAAATCACTCCGTTGGTGGTTTGAACATAGCACCACCTGGTGTACAAATAAAATATTACACTCCCTTGCTGGGTAATTAATAAAGTGATAACCTGCCTTCCCTGGGTTTAAGGAAATTATTATAGCAACTCCTGTGGATTTTGCTTACTCTTGTACTACTCTAAGCATTACATGTGTGTCTTTTCAAGCTTGATCTTGATACCCAAACCAAGGAGAAATAAAGCAGAAAAGAGCTAGAAAATAAAATCACTAATCAACATTGATGAAAGCATATTTAATTAAATACTGTCAAAGAATTTAAGAAATACATATCCTCAAAATTTATATGACCAAGGCTCTTTATTCCAGGAATGCAAGAATGGTTCAAACTTAGGGAAGCAACTAGCATAATAAATCATATTAATAAGAACCTATATTATCTATTTCATATCAACAGATGCATAAAAATAATTTGATTAAGTATATCATTCAAAATCTAAAAAGCACAGGAATCTGCTTAATACGATCAGGAGCATTTAGCTAAATCCAAGACCTAGCATTACTTGTAAGTGAGAAACACTGAAAACTTTCCTGATGTGATCAAGAGTGGAGCAAAGGGGCGGCTAGGTGGTGCAGTGAATAGAGCACCGGCCCTGGAGTCAGGAGGACCTGAGTTCAAATCCAGCCTCAGACATTTAACACAAAAAAACTAGCTGTGTGACCTTGGGCAAGTCACTTAACCCCAACTGCCCTCCAAAAAAAAAGAGTAGGGCAAAAATGCTCACTGTTGGAATTATTTGGCATCATACTAGAAATACTTGCTATAAATATATAATACTTGCTAGAAATACTAGCATAGCTCTAACATTAAGACAAAAAAAGAAATACTCCACCTTGCAAGAAGCCCTCATGAGCTTCTGTGTGGGTAGGCTACAATGGAACTAGGGTGGAAGGAGGTGGAGGGAAACAAAGAAGAAACAAAATGTAAAAATTCTAGACAAAGAGTCAAAATAATTGCTGGGGATATGTGAGGAAGTAAGTTTGTATATATTTATATATAATATAATTATATATTATGTGCCAGGCATCATCATCATCATCAATCTCATTTTATCCTCACAACAATGATGCAAGGTAGGTACTATAATTATATTAATTTTACAATTTAAGAAATTGAGGCAAACAAAATTTAGATGACTTGTCCATGATCACACAACTAGTAAGTGTCTGAGGCTGGATTTAAACTCAGGTTTTCCTGACTCCAGGCCCAGAACTCTGTCCACTGACCCACCTAGCTGAATTTTTAGCCAAGACTTGAAGGAAGCCAGGAAAGCCAAGAGACAAGAGATAAGGAGGGAGAGAATTCCAAGTGTGAGAAATAACCGACGAGACATCTGAGTATATAGCAGTAGCATGTGTAGGGAATGTTTGATTTTTTCCTTGTAGATTATGCATGTCCACATGGATCTGTCTGGATGTGACTCCTAGGGAGGTAAGAATAGTTATCTCTGGAGTTTCCTCCTCTCACCCTTCTCCTAGGGAGACTTTGATTCCTGCCAGGAAGAGAAGCAGAAGATTAGGGCCAGCGGCTGGTCACTCTGCCCTTTTCAGGGAGAGGGAAAGAGAGGGAGAGGGAGAGAGAGAGACAGAGAGAGAGAGAGAGAGAGAGAGAGAGAGAGAGAGAGAGAGAGAGA
>CM053596.1:200968178-201054889 GCA_028646575.1 Pseudocheirus occidentalis
GACTTGTATAATTCCTAGTTTCCTTCACAGTATAGTTCAGGTGCTAGCTCCTACATGAGTTCTTTTCTAGGATGTTAGTGCTATCTAACGCTGGAAATTACTTTGACTACAGTACGAACTTTTTAAAGACAATGCATTTATTTAACTTTAAAGAAGGAGACATTAACCTGAGATCCTTATGGCCTTACCTAGGGGTAAAAAATGTCCTTATTTTTATTATCTTCTAATTAAAATTTAGCATTTCCTTAATTATGAATGTAGGCAATTAAAAAAAATTATTCTTTGAAGGGCTCCACATGCTTCACCAGACTATCAAAGTGGTATGACAAAAAAAAATTTTTTTTAAGAGTTGAGTCCCTGCTTAACCGTGAATCAATAAAACCATTTTGAAAACACTTTAGAACTATACAAATAAAATCATTAAGATTAACTAAACTGTCCAAAGCCTTTGACCCCCAGATTCAACTCCTCAGCCTATGCTCCAAGGAAATAATCTATAAGAAACTCCTTATATATACTAAACTATTTATTGCAACATTGCTTGTGATAGTCAAGAATTAAAAACAAAATATATGCTCATCAATTGAAGAATGGCTAAATAAACTGTAATACATAAATGTAATGGAATTTTACTGTGCTGTAAGAAATTATGTATGTGATAAATTCAGAGAAACATGGAAAAGATCTATATGAACTGAAGCAGAATTAAAAATCAGTACAAAAATTATGAAATACGTTGCATAAAAAGTATGGAAACATTTGTACAATCTGATACAGAATTAAGTAAGCAGAATTATTTACAAGAATGTAAATGGAAAGAACCAAAAAAACCCCAAAGTAAACGCTGCAAAATTATAAAGAATAGCCACAGCCCCAAAGAAGAGATATAAAAAGACACTTCCAACCCAATTTGCAGATATCTTATCTCCACAAATATGGTACACTGCATATATTTTTTAAACTTTTTCACTGCTGTTGCTGATTTTTTTTTCTTTAAAAATATGTATCATATAGGACTTCTTTCTTAGACAAAGAGGGAGAGATACCAGAGAAAATTCTGGTGATACAAAAATAAAAGATAGCAACAAAAACTAGCTAAATAACAAACAAAGAAAAAAGAACCTTTGCTCCAGAAATGTATCACCCCAATAGAATGTAAACTCCTTTAGAATAAAAAGTTTCATTTTTGTCTTCCTATCACTTAGCAATTGCCTAGAAGTACACCTTACACAGACTAGGTGTTTAATTAGTACTTCTGAAGTGACTACAAAAACTTTCATGGTTCCCTATTTTCTACAGAATAACATACACCTTCTTATACTGGCATTTAAGGATTATCAAAATCTGATTCTATCCTAACTTTCCAGTCTTATTTTACATTACTTTCCTTGCAGTTCTGGCTTCAGTCAAAAAAGACTATTAGTTATATGTGGGTATCACCTTGCTATCTCATCTCCCAACTTCATTTATAAATTCCTATCTTCTATACCTAGAATTCACTTCCCTTTCCATCTCTGCCTGTTGAAATCCATTATTTCTCTCTTTCAGGGTCTAGTTCAGGTGCCACCTTTTCCTTTGTAGAACCCCTAAGTAAAATTAGTCCCTCTCTCTTCAAATCAATAACACTTTTTTAAAGTAGTTCTTCCTTCTCTATAATCTCTTTCTCTATAACACATTATACCTATAAGACTTGATTGTGTTTATGTTATATCCTCTCTGTCCTGATAGAACATAAAATCTTTGAGGGAAGGGGCTGTATTTTTCAGCTTTGTATTCCAGAACCTTGTTCAGTAGATGGTCTTTAAATGTTGCTATGGCAGAAAAATTCACCACTGTGCTGTAAATCTGGCAGTGAATCTCTCCAAATTTAACTAAGTTGGTCCTTGGACAAATTGTGTCACCATGCCCACATCAGAAAGACTTTTAAGCTTAGTGGAACATCTGACAAGGATTGTGTTCTATTGGCATGGTCTTGCAGGAGTAGGGAACCTGAAGCTTTGGGACCACATGGGGATCTCTAGGTCCTCAAGTATGGCCCTCTGACTGAATCCAAACTTCAATTTTGTTCTTTGAAGTTTGGATTCAGTTCAAGGGCTGCACTTGAGGACCTAGAGGATCACATGTGGTCTCAAGGCCAAAGGTTCCCCATCCCTGGTATTGTAACCTTCTCACCACATCGAGCCACAGGAGTAAAGCTTCAGTGGAAGTGATTCTTGCAATAAAACAATAAGAAACAATAAGAATTTATTAAATGCCTACTCTATGCAAGGCATTGTGCCAAGCACCAGGGATACAAATAAAAAGATAGTCCCTGCCCTTAAGGAGCTTCCAATCTAACACAGGAAGATAACACTATACCAAACACTTAATAAGTGTTTCTTTTGTGTTGGTGCAGGGTCCTTATGTGCTACTCTTAAATAAATGGAAGAGACTGATGGAGTTAAACAAGACCCTATCCCTCCACATAATTCTAAGAAGTTAGTCTCATTTAAGCTGTTCATCATAGATTTTGAGAACCTGGGAAATGGTAGCAGGTAGTGGTGAGAAGCCCAATTCCTGACACTGTCTGCTACCACTAGGCCACTCAATACCTTTTCCAAGCTTAAAAGGTAGAACTGGTCAGTCAACAAGCACTTATTAAGCATTTACTATATTCTAGGCACTATGTTAAGCACAAAGGACACAAACAACGGCAAAACACAGTCCTTGCCCTCAAAGCCCTAGCATTCTAAACAAAGAGACAACATGCAATCAACCCTGTACATGTAAGATATAGTAAACAACGTAAATGGAAATTAATCAAAGTGGGAAGGCACTAGGGGAAAGGGAGAAGATGCTAGAAAAGGCCTCTTGCAGAAGGTTGGATTTAAATTGAGCCTTGAAGGAAGTCAGGAGGGAGAGATGAGTGAAATCATTCCATACATGAGGGACAGCAAGTGAACAGTGTGAAAAATCAGAAAGAAGGCAGGGGTTGTAAACAATGAGGAGAGGAGTTAAGTGTAAGAAAACTGGAAGCACAGGAAGAAGCAAGATTGTGAAGAACTTTAAAAACCAAACAGAAGATTTTATATCTGATCCTGGAGATAACAGGAAGTCACTGGAGTTTACTGGATAAGTGGTGTGGAAATGATATGGTCAGACCTATGTTTTAGGAAGATCACTTCTGCAGATGAGTAGAAGATAGAATGGAACGGGGAAGGACTTGTAGCAAAGAGACAGAACCAACAGGCATGAGATGCTGAGGGGCTGTACCAGAGCGGTGGCTATGTGAGTGGAGAGAAAAGGATGTTGTAAAAGTAGAAACAAGACTCGGCAGAAAATTGGATATGTGGGGGTGAGTGCAAGTGAGAGTAGTCAAGGATAACATCAAGGTTACTAGCATGGGGAACTGGTCTGTAGCATTCTTATAAGAGAAACCTTCATGCCAGCCAACCTTTGGAAAATGGTGATGTTCAAGCATAGCAAAAGATCAATAAAAACCACAGCTACTTTCCTGACCATCCTTCACCTTCATGAAATTGTTAAGGGAAAGAATGTTATGGGATCAGGCCTGAATATGGCCTACAAACCTCCTGGCTAACCCAACACAAAATGTGATCATCCCAGAAATATTTCATAATGGCTTTATTGCAAAATATCTCCCCAAAACTTTAACATAGGTCATAAATATTTCCCCCATTTTAAAGATGAGGAAAAGTAAAATACAGCAGAAAAGACAAAAAAAAGTTATTAGACAATCATTAAAAATTAAAGACTGAATTGGATCAAAGCATGCTCAGTTATGGAATTTTCAAACCACTAATCAGTCTTATAAACTTTACTACAAGATAATCTCACTAGGGACGGTGTTTTTAACTGTTTGCACTGCTTCTAGTGTGAATAGTGTTAATACCTCAGAAACTTCACCAGTACTAAAGAACAATACCAATCCCTATAGGCTATTATTAATATATTTTTTATCATATGATACTTTGAGGGGATTTAAGGAGATACATATCTCCTTAAATGAACAACAATGGTCAAAACATGCAAAAAAAGTTTTACTGAAAATATTTAAATTAGTATTAGGTAACTACTCCTGCTTTCCTCATAAATGACTATCACTTCATACATGAATTCCCAAACCAAGTTCTCTTATTTAATAATAAAAAATATGTAACTAATTACACTGATATAGAAGCATTGTTAATAAATATTAAAATGCCACATCTTTTAAGTACTACTTTTATTCAGTTTTTTAAAATGTTCCCCTCTAAATAAAATGGAAATGGGAAAATGTGATTTTCTCTCATTCCCTTCATCCCTCTCTATCTAGTACACACACACACACATACACACACACACACACACACACACACACACAATATATATAGATCCAGCCTATGTCTTTGCTGAGTTCTAGTTCCACATCACCAATTGCCTACTAGACATTTCCAACTACACTCACGGTAGGCATCTCAAACTCAACATGTCTAAAATAGAACTCAGTATCTTTCCCCTAAAAATCCATCTCTCTTCTGAACTTCCCTATTTTTGTTGGGGGTACTACCATTTTTCCATTACCCAGGCTCACAACCTCAAAGTCATTCATGACTCATTATTCTTACCCCACAAACTCCATCAGTTGCCAAATCTTGCCAATTATACTTCCACATTGCAACCATCTCCTTCTCACTAAACACACCTACCACCCTAGTTCATATCTTAATTGCCTCTTGCCTGAACTACTGCAATAGCCTCTTACTTGGTGTCCCGCCTCATTGCTTATGTCTTCAAGTTATGATTTATAATGCTGCCAGTGACATCCCTAAAGTACAAAGTTACTCCTCTGCTCAATAAATACCATTGACTCTCTATTACCTCAAGAATCAATACAAACTCCTGTTTGACAGTTAGAGCCCTTCAAAACTAAATCAAAGCTACCTTTCCAAGTTTATTATACATTATATTCCACACACACACTGGTCCAGACAAACTGGTCTTCTTGTTGTTCTTCACACAACATTCCATTTCCCATTTCTATTAAACAGGATCTCCCCTCACAACACTCAGTGCACTCTCCTAAATTATATCCTTAGAATTCCTCATTTCCTTCAAAGCATAATTCCTATGCCACCTCCTAGATGAAGCCGTTTGTAATTCCCAAGCTACTGGTGGCCCTGAAAATTACCTTGCATATATTTATATGCATCGCTCTGAATAGAACAAATGTTCCTTGAGGTCAGGGACCATTTCGTTTTATTTCAGTACCCCTATTAACTAGTACAGTTCTTGAAGTTCCTTGATAAATGCTTATTAACTACTTGATTATACAAGTTAGATTCATTATAATAAACTTCAAAAAACTATCCAAAGTATTTTTTATTGAGATATTTAAAGTCTGGTAAATAGAGCAATGCTTGAAATAAGTAATTATGGATTAAAGAGCTCCTTCTAGAAATACCTTTCCTTGTCAATAAACATTTATTTGCAAGGAACCTGGATCTTTCTATGCTTACAGATGAACACAACAGATAAATTCCAGTAATGTCTGCTGACTCACAGATTTCTATCATGTGAAACTTATTTTTCCATTATTTAGCACAACTATCTTAAGATATTTTCTTTGGAGGCCATGGAAGAAACCATCCATGGCATGCCACATAACGGTAATGCAATGACATGCAAAACAGTGAGCCTTTTAAAAATATGTTTAGAGGAAAACTTTACAATAAACTTCACTGTCAACTAGAAATGAGAATCAACATATTAAAAAGGAATGCTCTACTCTAATAACAATTTTTTTTAAAGCACAGTACCAAAAAGTTTGACAAAATAATAATCTGGTCTACACAGCCTGCCTGTAACTCCCACAGTAAAGGTAGCAATTCTAATGAAAATGCTTGAATGTTAAGCTTATCACTAACTCAGACTGAATTAATACTTTTAATCCAAAATAATTCATTTATCTTTCTCAGTCTTGCCCTTTCTATCAATTGAAGTATCTGGTTCTTCCTTTAGTACCATATTTCTCCAGGGAGTAACACCTGTGAAGACTCCCCCTCAAACGGAAATGATCTCTCTCCTCTGAACGACAGTACTTTGTACCACTTGTACTCCATTTCCATATTCTATTTTATCTAAGTTATTCATTGTATATGTCCTTCTCCTCAGGCAATGGTAAAGCTCCATGAGGACAGGGATATAGCTTATTGTTCTATCTCCCACAGAATCTAACTTGATGCCTCACACAGAAGAGGTGATCAATAATTATTATGGAAGGAGAGAAGGAAAGGAGAGAGGGAGGAAGAGAAGGAAGGGAAGAAGTTAAGAAAAGAGGGAGGTACAAAGCTAAGGATTGAATCTTCCAAATTCTGTTAAGCAATGTAGGTTTGGGGTTCAGAAAAGTAGTTGCTGGGGGCGGCTAAGTGGCGCAGTAAATAGAGCACCTGAGTCAGGAGTACCTGAGTACTGGAGTCAGGAGTACCTGAGTTCAAATCCGGCCTCAGATACTTACCACGAAATACTAGCCGTGTGACCTTGGGCAAGTCACTTAACCCCAACTGCCCTCCAAAAAAAAAAAAAAAAAGAAAAGTAGTTGTTTAATAACTGAGTAACATTCCTCAAAGAAATAGTAAATTAGTATATTGTGACTATTACCCTTAACTTCGTTCCTTCTAAGAAGCTCAATGACTTAATTTACTTAGCTGATAATACTCTCACCACCCTAAAGCCTAATTCGGAGCTGTCAGCTCTCAAATACCTGGTTGTAGAGTCTGTTAAAGTACTGTAGTTATTAATACTGAGACTTGTCAAGATATATAATAGAATGAGCATTTCTGTTAATATAGCAAAAGTAATTTTTTTTAAATGGGTAGAACTAAGTTACTGTGTTCATCAATGGAGTCACAGTCACCATGACGATCCAAGAGTATGGAGTTCAGAATCTGGGGTTTTCTATTAAAAGATATACATACAGTATCTGTCATAACAGAATTTTATGTGAACAAGGGTGGCTAATACTTTCAAAATACCATATATTTTGGAGTAATTTATTTATTGAAAATTATAAACCAAAGAACAAATATCAAATAAAACCTTGATTAATTGGCACTCAACTAACCAGAACCCTTAATTAACTGTGATTATTTTGTATTTAATAACCAAAAATCCCTCTCATACCAGAGATTTATTAGAGAGGAAATTAGTAACTCCCATGATATGTCCTACAGTCAGTCTCATTTTCCCACCTGATCTAAATTTACAATACTGTAAGGGAATATTGATGACCCTGAGGTACAACAAAGTGTCACAACAAAGAAATTTTCAACTAAACTAGGCAAAAACTGCAGTATCTGAACTGCTACTTTCTTGGGTCAAGTATCCTTTCTCTCCCTTCTGGACCTTGACCTGACCCCCTTCCTAAGGGGTAGTTTCCAGCCTCCTTACACTTTAGTTATTTTCACATACTGTACAATCTAGCTCTGTGACTTTCAAACAAGACACTCCATTTCCAACTCTGTGCCTTCTCACTGGCTGTCCCCCATTTGTGGAAAAACTCTCCCTTACTCACCTCTGCTTCCACTTTCCCCAGCCACTTCCTTCAAATCTCAGTTCAAACCCCAATCTTCTACAGGAGGTCCTTTCTAGCTACTACTGCTTTTCCCTTCTGAGATAACTAACCTTCTATGTTTTCTGTATTTACTTAATTATTTTCATGTTGTCTCCCTCATTAGAACAAGAACTCCTTGAAGAAAAGAGACTGTTTTTAACCTCTGTTTGCACCACCAAGGTTTAGGTTATTTTAAATACTTAATAATTGATTTTATTTTTGTAACCAGGGGCTCAAAGCCCATTGTTTTCAGCACACAATAAATTTATTGAGTCAATCAGTCTCAGGAGTGTTGATAATTAGTCATGCATACTTTATTTGTGAACTTAAGTCAACTTAAACAACCTTTCCCACTAGCACTTTTTATGTTTTCTACTTCAGAATTAAGTCCTTTCCTTAAAAGAAATATCATGCAACTTCCAGTTTGAGGGGAACATGGAAGCTGTACCTGAATTCATTCAATAGCAATTTGGATTGGAACAACAGAAAGCTCCCTGCTTGAAAATCCTATTACCCAGTAACCAAACCACTGCAAAACTCCATTCTCCCAAAAGAAGATATGCTATTTAATTTTAGATTTGGAGGGTGGGGAGATGGGAGTTGCGTAGAGACATGTCGGGGGCACAGTGGATCCAATACAGGACCTAGAATCATTTAGATTTGACTTGAAATCCAGCCTCACACACTTACTACCTATGTGATCCAGGGCAAGTCTGTTTGCCTCAGTTTCCTCAACTATAAAATGGGAATAATACAACACCTAACTTGAAGAGTTGTTGTGACGATTGAATGAGATAACATTTGTAAAGCATTCAGCACAGTGCCTGGCACATAACAGATGCCATATGAATGCTTATTCTCTTTCCCTTCCTTGTCCCCTTCCCTGTGTACATAAAATGTGGAAGTCAAATTTGGTCTTAGGACTGATCAACACCTTTTAAAATGGAAGTGAGTTTTCACTTCAATTCTGTCAAACAACATATGCTGCGGAATATAGATAGATCACACAATAATTGACCCCCCCTGGAAAAATGAGAAGAGTATAAACCTTTCCTTAGGAACTGCCAAAGGCATTTTTGAACCCAAAGAAAGGACCTTTATTCTGATGCAAATGGATTCAAACTTTCTGAAAAATAAAAATTCAATATATCCTAAACTAGAAAAAGTTGATGAAGCCATTAAAAGATAACTTAGCAGAACACGTATATCTGGATTTCTAGGAAAATAGCAAAGTCTGCGACAACTTCATGGTTCTGAGGAAAAGTCTCCATCTGTAAAATTCTGTATATATTGCACCCCATCCTCTGAAGGTTACTAATATGAAATTCAAATTTTTCTTCTCCAAAAACCTTCAACCTTCAGTATAAAATCTAAGCTACAAGCACTTCACATCAAAAGAACAGTAAATATTCAAAGCCAAGAAAATCAAATAATTTCAAGAGGTCTGTTGCAGATAACCTTTTTAGAGAATCATTATTACTCCAATGACTAAAAATGAAATTAACATTTTAGCAGGAATAAGCTAGATTTTGCAAGGAACAGAGAGCCCAACTATGGCCACTATGCAATGATCTATATCAGACAGATACATGTATCCTGAATTTAAAAAACAGTTCTTTAGATGAGGAAACAGCACTGAAAACTCTGTGGAATGATTTTTAAATCACTGATAAAAAAAGAGATGTTAATTCATAACAAAGGGCTTATTAAGAATTTATATCACACCTTTATTACAAGGACTTATTAGCTGTTTTTCCAAACCAACCCAGTGAGAATTTTACAAATGAGGAACCAAAGCACAAAGAAGTTAAATGACATGCAAAGGATCACCACAACCTCTACAGGAAATACCAACTGTCTACATTATGACAATTACTAGAGGAAGTAACACCACTGTATATAAGTTGTTCACTTCCACCTTCCTAATGCGATTGGAAATATATATAAAGTTGCCAAAGTCATTCACTAAATATGTGGGGTAGAGAGGAGAGAAACACAATATAATACTTTGTGTTGAATTCTTCCTGATACTCTAGATTGGTTTAATATTGTTTCAAGTACCTTGGATGCTTATATTTTTTTATTATCAAAGACTAAGCTTGTGACAGTAAAGATCTCATCACTAAATTTAAATGTGGTTAAATACTGGAGAGTTCATGAATTATTTCTCATCATTTGTGAATGAAAGTTTCCTTGGGTTGCACCACTAATCAAATTAAATTAGCAGCAAGGCCTAAGAGTCTAATGACTAACCAAAGGGAGCCAGAAAAAGTTAGGCTAAATGGGGTATTCGGCTCAGTTTCCTCAATCAATTCCTCGCCCAGGAGATGATGCACTGGACCAGAAACTGGTTAAATCAACCCACAAATCAATTCAGTCTATAAATAGCAGTATATGCAATAATTTACAAAAAAAAAAATGTTTTTCAAACTCAAACAAGTCATTTGACATATCCAGAGAATAAAGTTCCTTCCCAGCCCCCACTAAGCACCATACATCCCAATTTCCTTCATCTTAGTCTATTAAAATATAAGGGGAACCATATGCTATATCACAGTGAAAAGTCAAAAACAAAAACAAAACTCACCAACGCTTGGCACATTTTAACAACTAACCCCAGGTCTAACTAAATCATAGTTCATACACATACCCTAATGATCCAAAGACTCTTCAGGTCTCTAGTAAATCAAATTCCCCCTGGCCTTCTTCCAAGGGCTTCTCCCCTCACTTCCCCAAGACCCTTTTCATGACCTTACCCACACAGCCACCTCTTGTTTTTGCAGTCCCTTCTAGCCTGGATCCCCAGACCCCACTCCCTGGAGACTTCCTCTCTCTAGGCTCCTTTGCTCTAACTCTCCTCTGCTCCATGGCAAACCCCCAAGCCCCGGCTCTTTGACCCCCAGCTCCAACCCCACCGTCCCACCTCTCAGCCTAACCCTCCCTCCCCCCCTCCCAGCTCCCCGGTCCCAGCTGCGCCGGCCTCCTCAGCCCCCGGCCCCTCCCCCACCTCGCCGCTTCCCCTCCCCCGCCCTCGGCCCGAGCCCCCTCACCTTGTCCATGAGCTTCCAGCACTTCTCCACCATCTTCTTGTCCACGGCTCCCGGCGGGTGGGGGCTGAGGTGGTGGTGGTGGTGGTGGTGCGGCTGGAAGGCGTCCTTCATGAGCCCGATCAGGCCGCCCGAGCCCGAGCCCCCGGAGCCACCGCCGCCCCCGGCCCCGGCACCCTTCTTTACGTTGCCGGCCATGACCTGGGGAGGCTCGGGGCAGCGGGGGTGGGAGGGAAACCCACCCGGGAACCCGGCACCGAGAGAGGGAAGGAAGGAAGGAAGGAAGAAGGGAGGGAGGGAGGAAGGAAAGAGGGAGGGGACTGGGGGCGGAGCCTCCCTCTGCCGGCCGCCGCCACCGGCTCTCCAGGCCAGGGCGGAGCGCTGGCCTCAAGGGGAGGGCAGGGGGCGGTGCGCGGAAGGGGTGGGGACGGGAGGCGCGCGCATGCCAACGCGGGCGCGCGCACGTCCCTTTAAAGAGGGTCTAGACGAAGGCGTCGCCAAGAGGAGCGCGTGAACACTCACCACCCCAACCCCACCACATCCCCCGCCCCACTTTCCTGCACGCCGAGGCCGAGCGCAAGTTTCCGGCGCGCGCGCGCGCGCTCCCAGGCTGAAGAAGGGAAGCATCGCGTGCGCGCGCGCTGAGACCGTAAAACGGGCACACTGACGAACCCTGGAGGCAGAGATCTGGGAAGTGCCTTATTTAGAGGCATTGTCAGCGGCTCCCATTGGGTTCTCCTTGCACCAGTATTGGACGAAGTTAATCCCACAGAAGTGGGGAGGTGGGAAGGATGGGGGGCAGGAGTATATAGGGTGAAGGAAGTTGGCTGTGAGACCCACCATCAAGTCGAGACCCACCATCAAGTCACGCCCCACCTTTTGGGGCTGGGGGGCGGAGCGGGCAGGGTGGGCAGGGTCACCCGGCCGGTGGGTGGTGAGGAGCATGCGCAAAAGGCAGGCGGGAAGCTGAGTCGTCCATGTTTTATGTGGGTAGGGGGGCTTAAGGGAGCGGAGGGCTAGTAGATTTCCCATTTAGCTGGTTGAAGTTTTGATACTTTCTCCTGGGGATCTTGAGTTGTGTGTTGGAGAGGCAAATAATTTCCAACCCCACTACCATATTGTATTAGTACTATTCTGGTACGATGTAATCATGTATCTGGCAAACCCTTTGGGGCCCCTAAAAAAAGGTAACATTCTGAGTTAGAGCTCTTCACCGTTTTCTCCATGCTCCCCCTCCCCCCCCCCCCACAAGAACAACCCATTTCCTCTTTTGGGTTTGGGACATTGTGTTCCTTTTCTTGGAATTGAATTTCTGCTTTAAGCAAGATTCTCTTCCTCTACTTCTTGCATGTGACATAATGTGAAGACCTTGCCTACTTAATCTGAAAGCAGCAGCTCTAGTCACAAACATCTGCTTTTGGACCCCTTTGCCTGCCTGCCCTTGGAGTCTCAGAACACGAAAGGCTGGTCTACTCCAAATGTAACCTGAGCAGTACTAGGTACTCTGCTAGAAGAAAAATTGCCTCTTGTCTTCTTCCACTTTCGGAGAGGTCTGATTGTTAGCAAGTTTTTCCTTCTGAGGAGTTTGTACACAGTGTATACACATTGCATCTGCTTTCTGGGGTCAAGTAGAATAAACCTAATTCCTATTTCACTTTCAAATACTTGTAAACAGTTCGTAGGATTTAGTACTGAAAGAGACCTTAGAGATATAGTCCAACGTCCATATTTTGGAGGTGAGGAAATTTCTAACGTGACTTTCCCAAGATCATACTGGTAGTAAGCATAGCCGGAATTAAAATCCAAACCCTCTTACAACATGTCCAACGCTCTTTCCATTATACCTCTCTCCACTCTTCAAGTTTTTGCCATATTTGAAATCTAAGCATCCTCAGTTCCTTCAACTGTGGATTAGAAATGCCTTATTTCCCTGAGTTGATATGCTCTACCACTTCACTGATTCGTCTTATTCTCAAATGGTTTGGTTGGAAAGTTTTTTGAAAAAGAAACTAACTCTCCCTCTATAGCTTGGTAGCTCTGAACTTCTAAGTTCCGCAGCATCGAGGCTGTGGGAAGTAAAACCCCGACCCCACCCCCAAGTTCCTGCCTTTTTCCCAAACCACTGCAGTGATGAGAGGCCAAATTTATACCTCTTCAGAGTAAGGAAGGAGCCTTTCTGACATTGACATGCTGATTCTGCAATTTAATTAATACTAATGCTTCCCTCTGTTGATTATCTCCAATTTGTCCTGTATATATCTTGTTTGTAATTAGTTATTTGTACCATTAGACTGCAAACTCTTTGAGAGCAAGAATTTTCTTTTGCCCTTTTTCTATATCCTCAGCATTTAGCACAGCCTGGCATATAATAGGCACTTAATAGATATTAGTTAACTGAATTCACCTTTCTGACATCCTAATTCTACAACTACAACTTGCTTTTTCTGAGGTCGGTTATGAAGAAGACACCATCAGTTCCCAGCAGCAAAATTCTCCTTAATTCTGTCCTTAGGCAGGGACAAAGGAGAAACAAAAATCCAGCAAAGGCAAAAGTGTCTCCTGAGGCTCTCAAGAAGCAGAATTTTGCATTGCAATTGTTACTACCTTATTTCAGGCCTTCATTGTCTCTCAACTCTCACTATTGCATTAGCTTCTTAAGACTTCCTGTCTCCAGTCTCTTCCATTCTTGAAGCTATCCTGAATGTTACTGCCAGATTAATCATGTAACTTTCCAGCTCAAAAAACTTAAATATTTCCCATTGCCCACTTAGCAATTAAACTATTTGGTCTGGCATTCAATGCCTTCCCTGTTCTGGCCCAACCTTACCTTTGTTATATGGTATTGGACTCATCATTTCACCTCTTGGTTTTATCATTTAGAAAGCAAAAGATTCAATTATTTCTAAGATCTCTTTCAATTTTAACCTCCTTTGACACTAAAACAGCATCTCTCTACTCTGTATATACATATATATGTGTATAGATAGATAGATATAGATATATACATATAGATATACATATCTCCTTTATATGAACCAGACTATTCCCAAAAGACACTTAGTACTTCCCAGCCTTATTACCTTTGTTCATGATATCCTTTGTCTGCCATTTCTCTCTTTTTCTCCATTGCAAACACCATCCCCCTACCCTCAACACACAATTACAGAACTTGATTGTTGGAAGGGACCTTATTAGCCATCGAGTCCCACCCAGACATGAAGGGAATCTCTACAATAATATACCCAATATGTAGTCTGTTTTAAAGCTTCTAAGAAGGGGATATCTATTACCTCATCCCACTCTTAGACTGTTCTAATGGCTGGGAAGTTTTTCTTGATGTCAATCCTAAATTTGCTTCTTTGCCATTTTCCCCTATTATTTGGAATTTTGTCCTCTGGAGTCAAACTGAACAAGTCTGATCCCTAACGCAGTCCTTCAGTATTTGACCACAGCCATCATGTTCCCTCTAAATCTTCTCCAAACTAAATATTTTCAGTTCCTTCCTGATATAGACTCAAGGACCGACACCAAACCAGTTGCCTTCCTCTGGATAGTCTAGTTTTTAATGTCCTCCTTAAACTCGCAGAAATGAACACAATATCCCAAACGTGATCTGACAAGGGCAGAATACAGGGGGACTATCATCTCCCGGTCCTTCGAAGTTATGCAGCCCACATTACTGACTCATATTGAGCAGTCCACTAAAAAGCCTAGATCTTTTTCAAACTACCTCTGTTTAATCATACCTCACCCCATCCTGGATTTGTCAAGTCAACAAGCACATATTTGTTCTTACTGGATTTCATCTTACTAGATTCAGTCTAAAGCTGCAGTCTGTTGAGATCCTTTTGGATTCTGATCCCACCAGCCAGAGCTTTAGCTACCCAGCTTTGTGACATCTGCAGATTTGATGAGTATTACATCTATGCTTTTATCCAAATCATTGATAACAAAGTTAAATGGTACAGGGCTAATAATAGATCCCTGGTGTTCTGCAATGAAGACATCCTGTTACTTTGAAATTGAACAGTTCCGAGTTCCTCTAACTTTGTTATGGTCTAATACAGGGGTAGGGAATCTGCAGCTCAAGGTCATATGTGGCCTTCTAGGTTTTGGGGTGTGGCCTTTTGACTGAGTCCAAGTTTCAAATATTATCTCCTTCATTAAGTTTGACTCATCTTGGTGCTTACCACTTTAAACTGCTCCTTCCTTTGAATTCCTATAGCACCTTGTTTGTATATCCCTAATAAGTGTGTATTTATATCTATATGTGTGTGTTTTTATATCCACATGTGTATATATTCATATACATATATACATAAATACACACATGTGTATGTGTGCTTTCTATTGTAAAATCATTGGGGACAAGTATGTCATTCATTTTTGTAGCTCCCACAGCACTTAGTACAGCAAGTTTTATAATAATAAATGTTTAATATACTGTTCTTTGAAGGGTTGTCATTCTTCATTCTCAGAAAGGACCAAAATGACATCACTATGCTAGAGTCAAATTACAGTGTGTCTGACTGTGGCTGATCAGACCAATATAAGCTTGGAATGTTCAACCATAGGTCAGGCACAAATAGTCCATGTGAATATTTGAAGTGGATTCTCTAAATTTGTGTATCTCATGTTTCTTTTGAGATACTTCAATTCTGCTTTGCTCATAGAGGACAGTACCTTCTCTGATGTGAGCATGCCATGATGAGTGATTCTGTGCCAGTGTCTTCCAAGTTCTAAAGAGAGACCTTGAGAATGCCCTCCTGTCTCTATTTCTAGCCACCATGTGAACTCTTGTCCTGTGTGACTTCTCCATAAAAACAGTCTTTTTGGTAAGCCTACCAAGTTGTTTGGCATTCAAACAACTTGGTCAGCCCATCCGAATTGCTCTCTGAAGTAAAGTTTGAATGCACGCTTTTTTTTTTTTTAAATTAAGTCAGGTACCTCTGGTCTGCAATCAGAGTAAAACTAGCATAACCTTCTGAAAAGTCATATATACAAGTAAATATATGTCCCAAGGTCCTTTTATTCCCCCACTAACACACTAGATATATAATGGGTGAGAAATAGATCCATGGACCATTATATGTAATGCGCACCTCTAGTATAACTAATCTAGTGGATTTTTTCCTAAACCTTTTCCTCTTTAATATGCTTCAAATTAGAATGTTTTTGCCATTTAAAATTATTTCTACTTCCTTTTTGTATGGTCCTATCTCTTGCTTTCAAAATAGGAAAGAAAAGTAAAGAAAGGGTGATCTGCTTTCTCTATTGGCTCTGCACATAACCTTTGATACAGAGGCCTTTGGACGGAACATCCAAAGACTTGCAAGAATGATGTTTCCCATCCTTTCTAAATTTAATAAAAAGATCAGCTGTTGATAAAACTGCTTTCCCTTCTGCCTTTCTGTAAGATAAAGTATGGAAGGTAGGATTCTGAACTGGGTTCTAGATCTAATTGTTCATAAATTATTTAGTATGTCATGAGTTCTACTGTCTCATTTCACCTGCAAAAAAGAGAACATACTCATTTCCTCCCCTAAAATCAGTTATATTTTCATGTCTGTAGCACTATTTACAAATTATAGGTGTATGACGGTGTTGTCTCTATTGTCTGTATGTTGTTTGCTATATCATCATATTTTAGACTGTGAGTGTTCAGTACAGTGCCTTTAACACAAATAGACTTTTTGATGAGGAGGACAGGAATCACTGCTGCTTAACTTGCAGGTATTCTGGAAAGAAAAATGAAGTGTATTCATTCACTGATTGATTAATTCACTATTGTCTATGTTTAAGGCACTATACTAGGCACTTAGGGAGATACAAAGATAAATGTTTCCAGCCTTTAAGGACCTTACAGTCTAGTAGGAAAATATCTGTGATCTCATTGATGTGGGTAGCCCCTTCAGTGATACAGATCAAAATGCATCCCTGTCTTTCATCCTGTGTCACTCATTTGTCTATATCTTCCAGTAAATCATCCATCAAGGATCCATTCTATATGTTAGAGACCTTCCTCTCGGTATTTATATAGTATACTCAGATCCATGAGTATAAGTACAAACCCCTGACCACCTATATTTTCTTTTGTTCTTACTGCATGAGCAACTTACCTCCTTTTCTGATCATGCATTTCTTAGATTTCATGCTTTTCCTTTTTGCCACTTAGTCTTTGGTCTTCCTGTTGTCAAGGCTAACCATGATGGATATAATATAAATTAGAGATCATAACTGTATATGTAAAGTAGAAAGGCTATGAGATAAAATGAGGAAGGAATAATTTCTAGCTGGGAGGATCAGAGGAGGTGTCATTTGAACCAAACCCTAAAGAATGACAGGCAGAAATAGGGAAAAGGAGTTCCAGTTAAAGGTTCTTGAGCAAAGATGCAGAGCCAGGAAATGGTGCAATGTATAAATGGACAATGAAGATGACAGTTTGGCTATTGTGTAGACTCTCCACAATATTCTATACTACAGTGTAATTGGGAAAGTGGGGTGTTTTGAAATCATTGGAAGAAAAGTTATAGAGATTCAAGAAGCCAATTCAATAATGCCTCTATGTATGTGTATCATAAATTCTGAGCAAAGTCAGTGTCTTTTTCCAGTCCTATTAAATGTCAGGAGTGCCTAGAACAGTGCCCAGTGCTTCTAAAAGATAAATAAATGTGAATGGGCTTCTGCTGAATCTCCAAGTCCTGTTCCTTAGAGGAAGTATGGTGTTAATTTCATATCATATACTTGTTCCTGCAGATTTATTTCTGATATTAGGCATCTGGCCAAAGGCACTGGAGGGAGAGGGTGGAGAAAGGAAGGAAGAATTATCCAGAGACAGATTCATCCGGTGCCTTAATGCCTGCCAGAACAGGCTATTGGAGATTTTGCAGCTTTTAACGCTGGCCAAGTCTTTTATCCAAGTAGACGAGATGATAATGGACTTTGGGATGGAGTGGCAAGGAGCGACTTACAGACGGAGAGAAGGACAGTAAATCTCTAATCTTTCTCTCCCAAATTCTTTTACCAACAGTTCTTTCCCTTGGCCTCAGTGGGGAATTACCCAAAGGGTAGAGAGAACTCAAGGTCAAAAGTAGAAAGCCCACTAGAGGGAGCTCCAACAAAGACTATACACAGCTCTAATGCAACAGATTTTCTCACGCCTTCGTTAGCTCATCCATTCGTTTATCTAAGAAATATTTTAATACCTATTATATGTAAGGTACCATGCTAGGAAATTAACAGAGTACAAAGATAGGATATGAAGACTCCTGAAGTAGTGGAAAAGATTAATAAATTGTAAGCTGGGAAATCTGAGTACTTGTTATGCACTTAATTCACAGTGACCTTGGACCAGTCATTTCCCATCTCTGGGTCTCTATTTCTTTATCTATAAAATGAAAGAGGTGGATTAGAAATATTTAAGGATTCTGTCCAGTTTTCATCATATGTATTTCTTAGTACTATAAGGCAAATGTAATGTGCTATAAAAATTCTGAGGGAGGAAAGATTATTTCCTATTGAAGAATTCAAAGAATACTTAATGGAAGAGATAGCATTTAGGCAGGGGCTTAAAATATGAGTAGGATTTTCACTGGTGGAAAGGAGAGGAGGAGTGGAAGAGAAGACATTCCATATGGAGAAAATAGTGTAAACATGGACAAGATGGAAAGCACCTGTCATGTCTGGGAATTGCAAGGAGCATTGTTTAGCTGGGGCATGTAGCAGAGAGAGACAAAAACTGAAAGGTATTTTGGACCAGATCATCAAGGTCTTGACTTAATATGTAAAATCTTGTGAAGGGTGATGGATGATTATGAACAGTAATATCTCTCAAAGAGAGGCAGTACAGCAAAGTAGATAAAGTATTAAACTTCAGTAGGGAAAACTTGGGTTCAAATTCTACTTCTCACACTTACTAGTTGTGTGACCATGGGCAAGTCACTTAATCTCTCTGAGACTTTGTTTCCACCTCTGTAATATGAAGATAATAAAACCTGTAGTACCTGTTTCACAGAGATATTGTGAAGTTCAAATTTGATAGGACATGTCACATGCTTTGTAAGTTTTAAAGCACCGTATAAAATGCCAGTTGTTATCATTATTATTATTGAATAATGGCCTAAGACCATTTGTATAACATTTGGTAGGCGGTGAAAAGTACTTGAAGGATGCTCAGTAGCATAATGACATGACCTGATGGTGGATTAACTTGAGGGTTCTAGATATTTATAGAATTAAATTAAGTCAATACACACTTTAATACCTGGTTACTTCAACACAAATGTGGGGGAAAGTGAATACAGCAAAAAATATGTGGAAAAACATGGTTCAAGAAGAGGAAAGAGAGGAGCCAAAGACTTGTAGACTATACAGAAAGCTCATACCTTTATATCATGAATACTTTCTTCAAGAAAAGAATTGGTAAGCACTACAAATAGTGAGCACCAAATAATATCACAAACACACACAAAAAAATAATATTTTAACAGACAGAAAATACTCATTCTTCATATGATATTTATCCCTTAATCAACTGTCTTTTTTAGTCAAATCACTGACTTGTCAGAGCAAAGATCAGAATAAGTAAAGAGAAAGAAACAGGGAGCAAGGTTGGATGGGGGGGCTGGAAAGAGACAGAAAGGAGGAAAAAAAGGTATGGCATCTAATTGAAGCAATTCAATCCTGAACTATTTCAACAAGTAATTGATCATAAATAATGGGAAATGGGCAACAGAAATAACATCAGCATTGATTATAATAATATTATATAGAAGCTTAACCCATGTGAATTAATTGCCACAACAAGACCAAAAAGTAACTGAGTTCATAAATATGGTGATCAAAAGCAACAAGGGTGTTGAATATAAACTTGTTTGTAAAATCTTACAGAGAAGCATGAAGAATTGTTATGAAAAGTGTCATCTAATGTAAAGAATCAGTAAAGGGGTAATACTGGTTTAAAGAAAACTTGACAAGTAACCCAGTTAAGCAAAATTATTTTGGGGACATGTAAGAACAAAGATTCAAGAAGGAAAATAAATAGAACAAAAATGTGAAAGATTTGTAAAAATTATAATTGTTCTCACCATTGAGGACAATGGATCCAAAGCACCTAGATTCTAATACTCCCTACTCCCAGCTATTTCTCAACATTTTAATGACAACTTAGCCTCCCATTCCAGAAACCAAAATTTAGCAGGCTATAACAGCAGAAATAACCCTTTTCAATGACCTTCTGATCACCAACATCAGATGAGGCATAAAAAAAGAGATTTTTGCTTACCAAAGATGATCACCACTGTGATGGAGCTGATCCAATGTGAAGTCCAAGTTGAAGTTTTTGTTCATAGTTACTTTGATGAGGTCCCTGTTAGTAGATGTTATTTCATTATGCCATAAAACAATGTGGAGAATCCTGCAAGATATAGTCATAACACCCAAAATAATTTATCCTGACCATCTATACAAGAAAGAAAGGGAAACAAGAAGGCGGGAAAGAAGCGGATATGAATATCTATTGCCCAAATTATGACATTCATTTGGATGGATGATTTATAGAGCTTGTTCCCTAAATTTGTGTCTCACTAATATTATCCCTAAGTATATATATCTAGAGGACAGGTAGGTGATACAGTGGATAGAAGGATAGGCCGGGAGTCAGGAAGATTCCTCTTCCTGAGTTCAAATCAGACACTGACTAGTTGTGCGACCCTGGGCAAATCACTCACCTTTTTGCCTTAGTTGTGTCATGTAAAATGAGCTGGAGAAGGGATGGCACACTACTCCAGTATCTTTGCCAAGAAAATCTCCACTGGGTTAACAAAGAATGTAATGGGAATGGGAATGGGAAGATCTTATCTGCCCCTTAATAAGCCTAAGAGAATTAGAAGATCTTCCCTGCCCCTTAATAGGCCGAATGTAATCGCATGGAGCCTGTGGTAGGAGGAGTTTGCTGAAGGGTGGAGCAGAGCCCACAGGAAGCTGGAAGTGGCTCCCTACTCTGTGTATTAGCTTCTTTGTTGCTATGATGGATTCAGCTTTCTGGTTTGGGGATTCAGTTTTCTGGTATCTGAATAAATGTTTTACTCCTGTTTTCTGTATGGAGAGTCGGTTATATTTTGTAATTCAAAATTATGCCGACATATTTGTAGTCACTGTCAGTGCTATGAATATTGTGTTGGTGCTACAAAGAGTCTGAAAAAAACTGAACAGCAAAATGTATATCTGGGGCAAACAGTTCATATGTACACTGAATTAGGCCCAGTACAGATGGACAATAAGATGGGAGATGAGTGGACTTGATTGCCTTCATGAAATTGCAAATCCCCTCTAATGACCCCAAATATCCCCTGGAAGCAATAGCCCATCTTTTTAATACTAACTTGTTATTTGTATTGCTTTATGGTTGCAAGAAATAGAATACAAAAGACTCCAAATAATAAAAAAATTTCTATCACACAGAAGGCAATGTCGAGGTGAATGGTATATGTGAGAAGAGTGCAATAAAACTAGTAAGGGTTTTTTAATAACAAGAGTAAAATACATCATCAAGGAAATAATGATAGGAAGAAAAAATGGGCTAGTTACTTAATAAGTTTGAAGGCTAACAAGACAATTAGAATGAACCACTAGTATCCATCTTCAAGACATCAAGAAAAACAAGGAAGGTGTCCAATACACTGGGTGGATCCCTGTAGCAAACATATGGTAGAATAAAAGTCGTGCAACCTGGGAAAGTGTTATCTGCATCATTGGAGAGAATACCCAAATCGATGACATCAGAGATCCACTTGGCAGAATTTGAGTGATATAATCAAAGGTATATTGGCAATGCTTTGTAGAATATTTTAAAGAAGATATAAAGGGCAGGAAGACTAATTAGTAAAGCATTGAAAAAGTTCAAATGAGAGGTAGCAAGGTTCTGAACTAAGGTAATGGTAGTGAGAGTAGAAAGTAAAGAACAGATACAACAAGTACTACCCTGGTGGCATCTATGGGATTTGGTGATTGATTCATATGAGGAATAAAGGAGTCAAAGTTTTGATCCTGGTATGACTGCAAAAATGGTGAACCATTAACAAAAGTTGGGAAATGGAGGAAAAGGGTTAGCTTTTATGGAAGAAAGTGAGTTTAGCTTTGTACATGTTAAGTCTGAGAAGCTAGAAGAGCATCCAGAGAGTCAGCATATGAATTGGAAATGCATGACTAGAGTTTAGGAGAAAGGTCAAAACTAGATCTTTAACTTTGGGGATCATCTGCATAAAGGTGATAGTTGAAGGCTTGCATGTGGGTGAAGTTGACAAGTGAAAGAATGTAAAAGACAAGAGGGTCAGTGATAAAACCCAAACCTCAAACAAAACAAAGCCTCAGCATTTCCAGATTCTCAAGTTCATCAAGATTTTAGATTTAGAAAGTCCTGATAAATTTTCTAGTTTAATCACTTCATTAACAAATGAGGAAACTAAGACTCAGAAGGTTTTGATCATGCTAAAGATGTACAGCTACTTAGTGGCAAAGTTATAACTAGGATCCAGATGACCAAAGTCTCATTCCATTGCTCTTTCTAGTTACCTTAGTCCAGTGGTTTTCAACCTTCCTAATGCCGCAACCCTTTAATACAGTTCCTCAATGTTGTGGTGACCACCAACCATAAAATTATTTTTGTTGCTACTTCATAACTGTAATTTTGCTACTGTTATGAATCTATCTGATAGGCAGGATGTATTTTCATTGTTACAAATTGAATGTAACCCACAAGTTGAGAACCACTGCCCTAGTCGTTCTGAGCAGTACTTCTCATTATATGTGTTGTCTAACTTTTCTCTAAGCCTTGTTTTCCATTTCTCTTATTGGAGATGTCCTCTGTGCTCTCACAAATAAGTGATAGCAAGCCTCAATTATAAACCTTACTACACTATAAGCTCATTGAAGATAAGTGATATTTCATATTTATATTTTTAAAAGTATATCCCACATAGTAGATTCATAAATGTTTGATCAGCCAAAGTATGTATAACAATACTTTTTGTAGGAGCAAAGAACTTGAAACAAAGTATATATGTTCATCAATTGGGGATAGCTAAACAAATTGTGCCACATGTAATGGAAAATTACTATATCATAAGAAATGCTGAATATGAAGAATACAGGACACAATCATGGGCTGATATGAAGTAAAGTAAACAGAACAGAGAAAACAAAATGCAAAATGAATGGAGCCTATATAAAGGAGGAAGTTGGTCCCCGACCAAACTGATTATACTCACCCAAAAAAAGTAATCAAAGACAGGAAGCTAAAGGGCAAATAATTAGGTGTTAATGTGTTGACAAAATGTCTGCTACCCCTTTTCAAAATGTGCAAAATTTTCCCTGATGTACATGGGAAGAAAACTTACCCTTAGCTGACACATTAACTATGTCCTTGATCACTTTTAAAATGCTAATTTGCTAAGCTCTGCAGTCACTTGAGACAGGAAGCAGTTCAAGGAGTGGGACCTTTGCCAGCAAAAGAAATAAGACTAAGAATTCCAGAAAGAGAGGCAGCTAGGTGGTGCAGTGAGCAGAGCACCAACCCTGGAGTTAGGAGGACCTGAGTTCAAATAGACCTCAGATACTTGACATACTTACTAGCCATGTGACCTTGGGCAAGTCACTTAACCCCAATTCCCTCCAGAAAGAAAGAAAGAAAGAAAGAAAGAAAGAAAGAAAGAAAGAAAGAAAGAAAGAAAGAAAGAAAGAAAGAAAGAAAGAAAGAAAAGAAAGAAAGAAAAGAAAGAAAGAAAGAAGCAATGAACATGAGCTAAGGAGGGGAGCAGACCCTGAGAGTCCCTGAGCAACAGGAATAACTGCTGGGCCCAAGGGGAAGCAGCATGAAGACTACATGGAGAATAAATATTGAGAGCATGAAGTTGCCTTGACTACAATATTGTACTTTGTGCCTATTCTTTCTGTGTATGCTGTATGTATTTGTAGGTACATGTACCCTACTTTAATAGGGGAAAGGTTTGAGGGGCAAATAGAAAGCAAAGTATCTTAACCCTGGGCAAGTCACTTAACCGCTATTGCCTCATTTGAAAAAATAGGGGGGATGTTTTATAGCTACGGTTTTTACTGCTCTCTCTTAGTAATAATAGCTTCTTTGAGCTAATTGTACCTCCTGGTCGAGTTAAGGAGAGCTCCTAAACTATAGTTTCAGCAGTGCAGACCCCGAGTACCCTGCAAACTGATGGCAATGGCTGCCTTCTGGGGAGGTGACCCAGAGTAAGTGCTACAAATATAAATGGAAAGAACAACAAGAAAGATTTAAATTGAACAGTGTGTAATTATAATTACCACATTTGGCCCTAAAGAAGAAATAAGAAAATGTATTTCCTTTCCATCTTAGCAGAGTCAAGGGGATTGTGTCTGTAAAGTGTAGTATAAACTATTGGACTTAATTGATCTGGTAGCTGGTTATTCTGAAGTCTGTTTTTTGTCTTTTTTTTAATCGTTGTTAAAAGAGTTACTTCTCTGAGCAGGGGAGGGATACGTTGAGAGAAGGTGATATAAATAAAAGTATATCAGCGAAAAGTAAAACAAAATAAAAAGTAAATGATGAAATAATTTTTAATGTAATAAAAACATGTCATTTTAGAGCTGGAAGATTCCTCAAAGAGATGAGAAAATTCACCTCCTTTTTTGCAGAGGTGAGGAATTGTGGTTATAGATATATTGTATATTATACCATCAAATTTAGATGTTTTGGTTTGCTGAACTTTTTTCTTTTTGTTACATGGCTCATATTCAGAGAAAGGAAGGTAATATGAAAGCAATGATAGCAAAGTTGAAAAGAAATTGTCTAACTCAAACCTTTCATTTTATGGGAATTCTACCAAATAGTTTTCATTACTGTTGTCATCATCAGCATTAAAAAAAAACTATTTTTTAAATTTTAAAATGTATAACGTTCCAAACTGATGTTTTCCAAAAAAGTCTGAACCAATCTTCCCCAAATGATTCTTCACCAGTTCCCTCTGGGATGTGAAACAGGGGAAGGAGAGAGAGCAGGAATAATCTCTTTAGTTAATTCTATCTCCTTAAGAACTCCCAAGTTTCTTGGTTGCTAGGACAGAAGGCAGCCCAGAAACTCAACTTTCCAGCTACTAGCTCCACCCTCTACATTGCTGATCTGGATTGGTTCCCCTAATCCAGTCCCTTCTTTGGTCTTCCAACTCATTGGGCCATGCCACTGCCTTTCAACATGAGTTCTTTGGGGAAACACACCAGAGAAGAGATAGGAGGTACATCTGGGGAGGTACCTACAGGTAAGGGGAGACAGTGAAATAGGGGGCATAAGTAGGCACAAAGCCAATCTCATAAAAAGAATTACTTTCTCCAAAAGAGGAGCCAGAGGAATTTTTTTTTTACATAGAGGATGAGAGCTAAACAACCTGATGACCCATTATTATTCTACAAGAGAGTCACCTTGAAATGAGAGTAGAGAGGGCATATCCTTAGTACCCAGAGCTTGAACACAATCTGCCCATTTCCTCCCATAGGACATCAAGATGCCACCAAAAATCAAAGGAAAGGTATCGAAAGCTGGGGAACAGAAAAAGAAAAAGAAGAGTCAAGGTGAGTCAGGTGGGTAGAGGCTGGTGGGAGCAATGCCAGTATCTCTGAAGGCAATTCTGCTCCATACATGAGAAGTTGGGACTATCTTGGCTTTGTCTACCTAACGTCATCTAGAATCCTAATTCTCTTCCCTATGGTGGAATTCAGTTTGAGTCTATTCTTCCTCCTAGCCTTGGTTCCTTCATTTATAACAAGAGTACCCAAAGACCAGGGTTAAGGGAGGGGAAAAGATGGACTTGTGTTAATTTCTCCAATCGAAGACCCATCTTCCAACTCTTCCTGTTCCCAGAGACCAAGATTCTGCATGAAAACAAAATGCAGGCTCTCCTGGCATCCCAAGGAATCCACAATCTCATCAGGGTCAGCACCCATGCAATTGTCACTACCTCATATTCCTGTACCACCAGTTCCAGAGAGACCTTCATGGGCCCACAACCTTTAGTTTTTACCCCAAACAGGTTTCCAAACATGGAGGTTGGGGGTGGATGAGAATGACAAAGGAGAAGCTAGAATAGTTTAAGCCCTTTATCTGGTTTCCATGAAATTGTCACCCACTTCCTGTTTTGTCATATAGGAGGAGTCATGGACTAGGAGTCTGAAGATGTGGTTTTTGTTTGAATTGCTGTATAGCCTTAGGCAAATTCATTTCACCTCAGTTTCTTTATCATGAAATTAGGGAGTTGGACCAGATAATAAATCCTTCTAGCTCTAAATCTATGATCCTATGATTCCTCCTTGCCAAGGACAGATGTTGAAGATGAGATCAAGCACAGGAGAACAGCCCTGGAGCTGGAGATCCTTTGTGACCATCTGGGTAAGGGGACAGTAGAGGAAGTGCCCATAGGAGGTTGTTATATTCCCCTTTACTCCCTTGAGAGTGGAATACTCCAAATTCACTCCTAACTAGATCCTAGATAGATAGATGGTTCCAGGAGATTGTTTGTGTGGGAAGTCTAGGTAATGAAGGTTAGAATTGTAATTAATTATAATCCTTACAGAGACATGATGATGCCATTTTCCATGGGCCAGAGTAGAGAAGAAATTTGTTATAAAAGAGTGACTGGTAGACTCCAGGGCTGGGGGAAGCAGAGAACTATAAAACACTGGGCAAATAGGAGCTTGGAATCTCCAGGAGTGAGTGAGTGAGTGAGTGTGTGTGTGTGTGTGTGTGTGTGTGTGTGTGTGTGTGTGCGTGTGTGTGTGTGTGTGGTGTGTTGGTGGGAGGTGTCCTGGGAGAATGGGATCTTCCATGTAGGCTGAGGACTACATTGGTGCCACTCCCAGCTCTTCGGCGGGATGAGACTCGCCAGGCCATAGCTTGCAGAGAACGACTCCAAGAGAGGCTGAAGGAGTTGGAGGCTGAGGTGGAGAGGGCTCGAGATGATAGAGAGGCTGTGTATGCAGGTAAGAGAAAGGGCAACTTATTGCTAATTCTGTCTTTGGGCTTTCTCTGCTCAGTATAAATTGGCAGAGGCTCTTATGGGATCTTAGAAAGGGATATCCCAAGGTTCATGACCCATCCACCCCACAGTGATTGTAGAACTGAAATGGGATAGGAGATCTGGTTGTCTTTCTGTTCTCTATTTGTTATAAACTTCCACCTTTTTGGTTACTTTACAAGCAGAATTTTCTATATCTATTATCACTAAGCCATAGGAAAGGGTTTCCCAAGGCAACTTCCTATAATATCATCTCCCATATGGAATATCATGTTCATTTCTGGGTACCACATATTAAGAAGGATATAAGTTGGAGAGTATCCAGAGAAGCACAGCCAGCATGGAGAAGGACCTCAAGATCATGACATAAGGATTAGAGGAAGCAACTGGGAACTTTTAGTCTGAAGAAAACTTCTAGGGGAAATGTAACTATCTAATATTTGAAGACTATTGAAAACTAATATTTGAAGAACTATCACATGGAAAGGGGGTTAAATTGGTTCTTCTTGGCTATAGAAGACAGAACTAAAAACAACAGGCAGAAGCTAGAGAGGAGCAAATTTAAGTGTAATAAAGAAAAAACTTCCTAAAATTTAGATTTGTTGAAAAGTAGAATGGATTGGCTTGTAAAGTAGTATGTTTTCTCATGAGAAATTTTGAAGCAAAAACCAGGTGACAAGTTGGTACGTTGTAGGAAGATTTCTTGTTCTGGTATAGATTGAACTAGATGGTCGAAGATGTCTTTTCCAATTCTAATTTTATTATCTTCCTCTTTGGGAGTGCCTCCCACTCCTCCTTCTACTATCCCTTAATCCAAGAGATGAATCGTCAGTACCAAACCCTGAGGAAAGAGACTGAGACACAGAGCCATCGTTTGGAAGAAGAAGTGAAGGTCCTTCAGAAAGAGCTAGGTATGAATCTCCATGTCCTATATGGGTACCTTATCAGTCTGTGTTCTGAGAATGGAGTACAGCAGGGCTAGAACTAGAACCAAAGAGCTGAGGTTGACAGGAATGAAGGGATGAGACAGCACTCTTTTAGGTGAGACATCTAATGGTACTCTGTCTCTTGGAAAAGTGCAAATGGGACAGATTCTCCCACAGGCCGCTGAGTAGCCCTATCCAGCTGGGCTTTGCATTCCTCATTAATCCTCTTCCTGGCTCCCCAGAGACATGTCAAAGAGAGGCAAAAACTGCTACGAGAGAGGCTGAACAGGCATTAGCAGAGCGAGACAAAACCATTGCCCAGCTTCAGGCCTATGTGACAGACATGGAGGCTAAGTATGAAGAAATTCTACATGTAAGTACGAGCCAGCCAGCATTATTCTTGGACCTTTCCCTCTTGGACTTTGGCACTCTCCCCTTGGGCTCACCAATCAGTTCCTAACTAGCTCTTCAGAACTCACTGGGGTAGACAAAACTTGACTTGGAGATAGGCTGCAAGGAAGAGACATTTGCACAGGAGTCCAGGGTCTTCCATCTCTCTCAGTAGCAGATGGCAAGTGACATGGCTAATTTAGGCCCCTGGCACTAAGGGCTTTTAAGAAAACAATGGGAGGTAAGATGCAATTCCAGAGTCAATGTGGGGCATCATTCACTTACTTATTCTGTTCTGTGGGACTGAGATGAAAAGATGATCTTCCTTTACAGTGCAGCCTGGATCAACTCTTGGCCAAACTGACCATGGCCAAGCTTGAGTGGGACGCATCTGCTCTGAGGCTCCATGACAAGTACAAAGAACAACTTTGGCAATTTGGGCTCAACCCCCTGGACCTCTGAGGCTGGGAACCCTTGCACCTCAGGGCCTTGGAGGCTCCCAACAATAAAGGTTGTGTTGCTATAGCACTAAGCAATAGGGGGCCTTTCTCCTCTTGAGCCCCCCAGTCCTTTCTCTAGATGAAACTGGCATGAGTGGAAGCTCTACTAGTAGGAGAAAGTACATTGGGTTGCAGGCACAAACATCTAACTAATGCTTTATCCAATGAGTTGTGGGGAAAAGAAACATTGGTAAACCCAACCCATCCATAGAAATAATGCCCTCACTCCCTCCCCCCACTAAGACTCATGGAATCTGTCTTTGTGTCAGAGGCAACTAAGTGATGCAGTGGATGGAGCTCTGGGCCCAGGATCAGGAAGATCTGGGTTCAAATCCAGATTCAGACATTTACATTTAGCTGTGTGGCCCTGAGCGAGTCACTTAACTTCTGCTTGCCTCAGTCACAATATGGAGATACAGTACCTATCTCCAAGGGCTGTTGTAAGGGAGGAAATGAAACATGCAAAGGGTTTGGCACAATGCCGGGCACACAATGAGCACCACGTATATGCTTATCCCTTTCTTCTCCTTTCCCCATATTCCTTCCTCCACTCAAACGCAGGCAACAAGACCTGTGGGAAAGAGTAATTTCTACAGGCTCTAAGTCTACACTCACCATATACTGGCTGCCCTTGCTTTCCCCATACATCCTGAAGGAAGGTAGGAAGGAAACAAACATTTTACAAGTATCTCATCTGATCCTTACAACAATCCTGGAAAATAGGTATTATTACCCCTATTTCACAGCTGAGGAAACCAAGGCAGAGGTTAAGGGACTTGCCCAGGGTCATACAGAGAGCATCTAAGGCCCAACTTAAACCCAGGCCTTCCTGGCCCCAGCTCAGGAACTCTATGAACTGACATCATGAAAAGGGAAATATCACAGAGGGAATTGTGATACTGGTCTCCAACTTTAATTGAACGTTCACCATCATCACACATCAGTGGAGAGCTCTGGCTGCTCCCCTCCGACACAACACAGGAGATCCTATTCTTTGCAGGTCCTACTCCCCCACAACAAACTTTTTCTTAGGGGGTCCCTGGCCCTCCTACCAAACTCTTGTACGTTTCTTCTGGCTGAGAATGTGGATGGGAAGCTGTTGAGAGAGCAAACCCAGTACCCTAGGCAAAGCAACTTCCCCCAGGCTTTCTCAGGGACTTAAGCCCAGGAGGCCTATGTAGTCCTATGAGGACATCCCATCTCTCTACCCCGTGGGCCCAGGAATTTCCATCCACTCCTGAGACAATTAGGTGTAGTAGACAAAGCAAGATCAGGCAGATCCACACCAGAAAGGGTGTTCTATAGCCTCTCAGAGGGAGGAATCCAGTCCTAGGTTTGGAAATAAGAGAAGATAATGATTTGAGAATATAGAATATAGTGGCCATTTGCTTTCTCCCCCATCCTGAAGGGCAAGAATCCCCATGAATGGGGTATAATCTCTATTCTGCAATTCAGTTCCCCAACCCTGGTGCCCTCTATTCTGTCCATCCATTTAACACTGGGAGCTCTATACTGTAGTCCCTTCTCTCTCTGCCCTCCCCAGCTTCACTTCCTTCTTTCCCACACCTCTAAATTCTCACCTTTTCTGCTTCTAAAGAGCTGTGGGTTTCAATGCCTTGTCTTCCCCGGGCTGCCAGCCTCAGTCGAAGAGGTGGCTTAGCATCAGTCAGCTGCTGCAGCACTTCAAGAGCATTCTCCCTACTCACAGATTGTCCATTCACCTCTAGAATTACATCCCCCATACGAAGTCCTGCTTGGGAAGCTGAGCCCCCTGGGGTTACCTGGGAACAAAGGTCAATCAACAGGGTCAGACACAGTACAAAGGTGGAAGGGCACACGGAGAATACATGGTCCCCCTAAGGGGACAAGATAACATGAAAGATGAGACATGGACTGGGCTCTCCATTGTTTTGGAAAAACTGGGGAGGAGACTCCCTTAGGTATAGGAATTAAAATCAAGTGAACAAAGGTACATTACCTGGGAAATGATGATGTCAGACTTGCCAGCCCCACAACGGAGTCGGAAACCATAACCACCATTAGGCCCTGGGCTCAGAAGGCAGTGGCGGAAACTAGGTAGGGCAGGAGGAACAAGGGAGGTAGAAACTTCAAGTGGTGAGGCCAGATCTGTTCCTGAGGATGCTTGATCCTCCACGTGGGAAGGATCTTTGGGGGAAGAAGGAAGCTTCTGGGAAGAAGCTGGACCATTTGCTTGGTTACTAGCATCTTCCAAGAAGAGGAGAGGAGACAGGTAGACCTAAACAGAGAGGACAAACTTCTTGTTTCACTGTCTTGACACCTTCTAGCTCCACCCCCCCACAGGTGCTAGCTCGTACCATGCTGTAGAAGCTGTCAGCATCAGGGTCCACTACGATTAGGGAGAGGTGACATCCCTGGGCCCGGATCTTGGTCACAACTTCCTCATGGCCCAATCCCTCCACGCTATCCCCAGCCACAGCAACCAGTCTGTCACCAGCCTGCATCCCAGCTTGGTCTGCTGGCAGCCCTGGGTCCACCTCCCATAGGAACTGCCCTGGGATACAGACATACTCATTGCTCCTTCCCTCAGCCCAGGGTTACAGACGTGGACAGCCCAGGACAGGTAGACATTGACCTGTTGCTTGAATGGATATTCTCCTGAGTTGTATGGGAAGGGCATATGTGCCCATACATACATGGAGAACACAAGAACATATGACCTTAGACTCAAAAGGAGACATGTTAACAACTAGGTATGGGAAGGGAAGGAAACATAACTCCTTCTGCATGCCTAGGGGGGATAGGTAGTGACTTATGTGCATGCCCACCCCTACCTTCCCTACCCACCCACCACTCTCATCTCATACTGTCCAAGGTTCCCTACTCACCAAGCTGGCCATTGGGGCCTTTCTCCTCTCGAAGCAAGAACCCAAAGCCCTGGGGCCCTTTTTCTAGATGCAATCTGCGTGGCCGGGCAGGCAGTGCCCAGCCCTCAGCCAAGGGGGCAGCCAGAGGTAAGCCCAACTGACGACACTGTTCTTCTACTTCTGGCCCTGCCACCAGGAGGGTTACCTGCTCCCCGCTCTGCCGAAGCTGTGAGGACCCCCAGATCACACATAAATACCCAACAACCAAGGAGTAGCTCAAGGTAGATGCTTCCCCAGAATCCTCTCCTCCCAAACACAGGAAAAGAGGCATTGAGGATGACTGGGTCACCACACAGCCCTGGTACAGTGGAAGGATAGAGATAAGGAGTTGGTATGAACCTTCAAAGGAGGGGTCAAGGTTCGGTGTAGGATCACAGATCTAGAGTTAGAAGACCCCTCAGAGACTGTCTAGTCTAAACCCTTTATCTTACAGATGAGAAGACAGGCCCCTGGAAATTGTGACTTCCAAAATTACACAGGTGACATACATCAGAAGTGGGATCTGAACCCAGGGCCTCTGACTTCAGAGCCAGTGTGCTTCTAATTATAACATCAAAAGCACATCCTTCTATGGTGAGATGAGATTAGTTTAACATGAGAATAGATGAGAGCTGGAGACACCTCTCAGGCAGAGAAAATCCTTCAACTTTCCTCCCACTTCCCCCATCTATGGATGTATCCACCAAAGGGAGAAGACAGGACTTCTGGATGTCCAGATGGTAAGTGGAAAAGGGAGGAGATGAGACTGTACCTTTCTGCTGAGCTGACTATGAGAGAAACTCTCCACATTGATCCCATTGACTTCCAGCAACCGAGCCCCCTGAGGCACCCCAGCCCGCTCTGCAGCTCCTCCACAACTCAGTATCAGCCAGAAAAAGCCCTTCTCTCCTGAGAACAGAGAGCCAGGTTCAGGCTGCTGTGTGCCCAGGACATTGTGAGAGAGCCTTCTCCCCAACTGCCTGCCTCCCCCCCATTCAGATCCTCAGAACCAGGTCACACCGTGGGTGACACTAAAGCCAAAGCCACCCTCATCTTTTGCCACATGGCACAGTCGAGGTCGGACACCAGAATCCAGAACAGGACAGAGAGGGGCGCCATTGCCATCAGCCTGGTGAGCACGAGCAACCTCTGCCATGTTCCCCGCCAACACTATCAGAAGCACCCGAGGACCACTAGCCCGGATTCGCCGTATCACCTGGGTAGGGAGGGAATTATGGGAGCTCCTGAAGGAACACACCTCTGGATATCCATATCTAGACATATTCCCTTTTAACTAGCCTCACTTTTTCCTGAGAGTACCACTTGTCTCTAGGTCTTTCCCCAAACTTCTCTCTTCTTCTAGTCATTTCCTGTGCTAGCAAGAAAACTCAGTGGTGCTTAGATGACCAGCCTGCCCTCTGTGACCCGTTGGGTTTTTTCCCCTTTCCTTGGCACTAACCGTGACCTAGAAAACCTTACCCCATAGTAGTCCTCATGCTCCACAATGTCCCCATTGACCCCCAGGATCAAGTCTCCATCCTGAAGTCCCTGACGCTGAGCAGAAGTGCCTGGTTCCACCCTTCGGACTATGTGCCCATTCTGGCCCACCTCCCTATGCAAGCAGAAGCCAAATTTTCCCTCCTTGTCCTTGCTTAGCAGACAGAAACGGGGGCGCTGCAAGCCCCAGGAATCTGTCAGAGAAGGAAAGGCCAGACTCAGAGTGCAAGGAAGGGCAATTTATCACAATGCACCCTGTCATTACTCCATCTCCCAGGGACACTACTTCCATCTCTAAATACCACCATAGTTCAAAAATACCACCATAGAAGAAGCAGCTGGGAACCAGTGGAGAATAAGGTGAAATACACATAGGTGGTAAGAATGGCTATTGCATATAAGGCAGGGTTTAGGGGATGGGGAAAAACTGGCAAGGCTCCCATAACTGGCTGGGTGTTCTCAGGGTGATGAAAGAAAGTGATGACTATCAAGACAGAGGCGTTTGAGGGAAAAGCTGAGGTACTTTTCACTTGAAGAAAATAGATGAATTTTGGGTTGAGAAAATTACCAAGGTGGTCATGGTCATCGGCTAATGAGAGTGCAGGATTATCAATCCCCAACTTTGGGTTAAACTTAAACTTCCTGTAAAAAGGCAGGTAGAAAGGATAGTACCATCCTGGGCACCCTGCCCAAGTCAGGTTTCACCAAAGCCCCACCCCAAGCTAAAGCCATCCCTTTTCTCCTCTTCCCACCCCCACCCTCAACCCCACCAAACACAGCAGAACAATAATCCCTATCTCCTCTTCCTTTCTTCCATCCCCCTCAGCATAGAGGAGTAGGGAAGACATCTTTTCTCTCCTCTTTATGGAACTCACAGACTTAATCTGGCTGTTTCCTGGAGATCTGAAGGGCAAAGAGTAGGGTGAGGGTAAGGTACACCCATACCCTCACCATTTCTGGATTACACCACCAGAATGATCTTTCTTCATTGTCAATCCCATTCCCATACAGGTTACCCCTTTTCCCCCAGTTCCTTTTCTAACCCCAGAATACCTGGTGCAGATCTACAAGTAGAGATACACATAAAATGTAAATGGAGCAAATATTTATCCTGCCATAATTATGTCCTCTCCGATACCCACACCTTGACCACTAACTCCAAGGTACCAGGCTCTGCGTTCCCCACCAAGGTCTCCTCCTTAGAGGGCACTTCATTATGCTCTCTACCTGTCGCTGCTTCCATGTCTGGGCCAAGCGTTCAGGGTAGGGACAAGGTCCACCACAAGCAGCTGACCCTCCTTTTCCTTTCCCAAGTCCCGCCTCCTTCAAGACACTGCTGACTGAGGTAATGGTTAACGGAGAACCTTGCCTCTGGGGAAAAGAAGAACTTTCTCCCATCTCTCTTCTTAGGCCCCAACTTTCCCTAGGAGGTGCCCATCTGCCACTGTTCAACCAGTTTCAGGAGCCTCCCCCTAATCCATTCTGTGCATTCCAAACCAAGAGGTACAGGTACTATTGTTCTGAGCCTAAAGATAAAGTTGAGGTGAACAACACCAGCCCTGCAGCAAATCATAGACTACCATTTCTCCAAATTATTCCACTTAGACCCCACAGGCTGTTGGAACCCATACGTAAATGACTTCTAGGTCATGAAACCACTCACAACTCAAACAGACAGGAAGGGAGAGAGGTAAATTAGCTCAACCTTCCCACCAACAGGGCCAGGCCCTCTGTTCTGAGCAGATTGTTGGAAACAGAAGAAGGAGAGGGGGATATGGGAAACTGATGCTCCTTACTGTCCTGGAACTCTGAAGAAGGGAGCTCACACAGTCAGTAGTTGAGTTTACTTGGTTATTTACTGAGAACCACACTCAGGGTCATCTCTGGGAGGTATTGGGTTCAGCTAGTAATACAGTTATTTTTATTTTTGCCAAGGAAAAAGAGGCCACAGCATCAGACAGAAGACACATGTTTTTGTTTTTAATGGCAGCAAATCAGGGCACTTACTTCTAGGAGCCACCAAGCTTTTCATTATCTTTATGAATCTAGATAAAGCAAATAAGGAGAAGGCACCAATGGAGGAAGAAGACATCTGCTGGCCTGCTTGACATCCATGAGGAGGACTTGATCTGGTACAGGAAGAAGGAGGAGGGGGCAGAATGGGCAAGTAGAAGGTCACTGTCTTCACAACTAATCTAAGTGATCTCTCCAGGAACAAGGGGCAAGCATGGGCCACCTTAAGTGGGAGTGGCTGTGGTGGATGATCAACCTTCATACCCTAATTCTCAGGGATAGTGGAAGGGAGTGATTTGGTTCCTTAAAATGCTACGGGAGAGTGCATCTTACTCCAGTGCTGACACACCTCCCCCAACAAAATGAGAGCAAGCAAGTCCCACCAATACAGCAACAATTTCATGGCTGTGATCTGGATACCCTAGAGTTTAGGGAGCACAGCTAGAATATGCTGTGTCAAGGCAATGCTGTGACCATTTCCTCATCATTGAAAGTTCTTTTTTTTTTTTGGAGGAGGAAGGCAGGGCAATTAGGGTTAAGTGACTTGCTCAAGGTCACATGGCTAGTAAGTGTTAAGTGTCTGAGTTGAGACTTGAACTCAGGTCTTCATGACTTCAGGGCCAGTGCTCTATTCACTGCACCACCTTGCTGCCCCATCATCACAAGTTCTAAAGAAGGATCTCCCCACCACCATACACAGAGGCTGATAAGGGATAACAGGGCATATGCCAATGTCGAGGACTGTGCCCGACACCTGCCTCAGCTCCCTGGGCCACCTAAACGCTCCAACAGAGATTTGACTTCCCCCTCCACCAGCAGCAGCTGGGCTTTACGCCAGGGATTGAGAGTGGCACCCCGGCTGTCTTCCAGGTCTCGCAGCAGCATGGATAGGTGGCGCTGGACTCGGCCTCGCTCCCAGCTGTTCAAATTGCGCTGGATTTCACCCAGGATCGCAGACCAGTGCTCTGACACAGCTGTGCCTTCAGTCAATGATGCCACTACTTGGGCCCTTCCAGGGGTAGTATCTTCTAGCTCCCGTAGTCTCTTCCGGCCCTCTGGGCTCAGCTCATTGAAGTAAAGGCTAGTGAGGAAAGTGGGAACAGAAGCAGTGATTCATCAAAAGGCATAGTGGGAAAGGCAAAGTAGATAAGGGAGAAAAGACAGCAAGGCAACGAGAGGTAGTGGAGAAAGGAGAAGGGAGAAGTGACTAATTGGAAGTTAGAAATGAGAGCATGGTGGCCAATGGTGGCCAATGGCGGCTTAAGGGCAGGAAAGTGACCAATCACTGGGCACAATGTAGACCAGATCCAGTTTGGGAACCAGACAGCTAAGACGCTAAGAGAAACAATGGTGGAATAAGAAAAGGTTGGGACCACTTACGAAAGGGTCGAGGTTGAGTAGGGACCCGAAGAGTTTAAATTATAGGCTTTAAATCAAAAGATATGAAAACTGAGGGGGAACTTCTACACGCATAGGTTTCGAGAGTAGCTGATCTAACAAGAAAAGTGGGAAGAGTATCTGGCCTTGAAAAGATGGAAGAAGGGAATGAATGATCACTCACTGTAACAGCTCCAGAGAGGAGTGTTCTCTGGCAGCCCTGGCCAGGCCAAGTGCTGCTGCATCACCTGCTCCATTATAGGCCACATTCAGCTCCTGAAGCTGTTGGTTTCGTTCCAGGTGGGTAGCCAGCAGCTCCAAGCCTTCATCTGCAAGCCCAGTGTGCAGCAAAGACAGGTGGGTCAAAGAAGTGTTCCCACTCAGCCCTTCTACCAAGAGGGCCAGGCCTGCTGCTGTCAGTGGGTTGTTGGAGAGACTGCAGTAGAAGAAAGGAGAGTTATGGAAAACTGATATGCCCTCCTGCCTCAGAATTCTGAGGAAGGGAGGTCACACAGTCAACAACATTTATTGAGCACTAACACCAGGGCCATCCCTAGGAGGGTGTTGGGTTCAGAGCTGTTAATACAATTGCTCTCTCCTTCACATAACATTGTCATTCAGGTGAAATCTGTTTAGCAGCACAGGATTTAGAACTGGAAGAGACCTGAGAGATCATTTAGTCAAGAAGTTAATTTTTTTGCAACGAACTCTTGTGATTCTCTGGTGAAGTGTGTGCATCCCTTCTCAAGATGATGGTTTTACAGCAACACTGTGCAATGATCAACTATGATAGACTCAGCTCTTCTCAGCAATTCAGCGATCCAAGACAATTCCAAAAGATTCATGATGGAAAATGCCATCTACAACCAGAGAAAGAACTATGGAGTCTGAATAGAGACCAAAGTATACTATTTTCTCTCTTTTTTTTCCTCTCTCCTGGTTTTTCCATCTTGTTCTGATTCTTCTTTCACGACATGAGCAACATGGAAATAGATTTAATATGATTGTACATGTATATCAGGTTGCTTGCTGTCTTGGGGAAGGGGGTTGGGATGGAGGGAGGGAGAAAAATTTGGAAATTGAAATCTTATACAAGTGAATGTTGAAAACTATCTATACATGTAATTGGAAAAAGCGTAAAATACTGCCACCTGGAATGAAACCAATAGCTTCGGGGGAAAAATAAATTTTTAAATGATGGTTTTAAATGCATAAAATAAAACACATAAGATTGCAAAGAAAACCACTTATATTGAAGTAGCCATAAATTTACTGAAAACCAAGTCCACAGATCCTAAAGTAAGAATCTTTGATCTAATTCAACCATCTAATTTTACAGATGAGGAAACTGAGGCTCAGGGGAGAAGAAGCAGCTTGCTCATGGTCACACAGCAGAACCAGACTTTGAACCAGGTCGTTTGATTCCAGGTCCAGTGCTCTTTCCACTACAGCAGTGGTGTCAAACTCCAATAGAAACCAGAGCCACTGATCCATGCATAAGTAGTCTTACAGGTTGCATATTGACTTAGCCATAAAATGTCATGTTATCTGTGCTTTATTGTATTTTTATTTATTTTGCTAAATATTTCTGAATTACATTTTAATCAGGCCCAGGTGGCTCTCTTTTTTTTTTCTCCAATTTTCAGAGTCCTTGGTTCTGCTGTGCGCCAGCTTGACTTCCCAGACAGTGATTCCATTATTCATTAAGAGCAGTTTTAAAGAGGAAACCAGTGGAAGAAACCATAAAAGACTCAAGTGCAACTTACATATGGTAGAGAAGAGGCAGATGCAGCTAAAATTAGAGAATCAGGTAACTGGGGGAAAATCTTTGCAGCAAATTTCTGTAATAAAGGTCTCAGATGAGGACGAGCTGGGTGGCATAGGGGGTAGAGCAATAGCCCTGGAGTCAGGAAGACTTGAGTTCAAATTTAGCCTGATACTTACTAGCTATGTGACCCTGGGCAAGTCACTTAACCTCTGTGCCTCAGTTTCCTAATCTGTAAAGTGGGGGTAATAATAGCACCTTCCTGTTGTGAGAACCAAGTGAGATATCTGTACTTAGTACATCGTCTGACACATAGTAGATGCTCTGTTAAAACTTCATTATTTAGTCATGTCCAACTCTTCATGACCCCATGGATGGCACACCAGAGCCTTCTGAAATCCTCTACTATGTCAAGTAGGAAAGCCGAGGGCCCCAAGAAAATGATTTTCAGAATAATAATATTATAAAGGTAAACTAAAAAACTTTAGAATGCTAATCATTGTAACAATCAACCATGATTCCAGAGAATTCATGATAAAACACGCTACCTAACTCCCAACAGAAAGGCAATAGAATCAGGGTGCGTATTGAAACATATATATTCATGGATATGGCCAATGTGAACTTTTTTTTTTTCGCTCAACTATGCATATTTGTTACAAGAGTTTTGTTCTTTATTTTTTAGTAGGAAGAGGTGAAAGGTGGAGAGAAAGTAAATTTTAGTTAATTTTAAAATGAAATATTTTTTAAAAGAGTTAGCCAGCGAGAATCCTCCCTTTACCCCCAGCATACACTGAGTGTCTATGTATGAGTGAATTGTGAGTATTGAGTGAACCACATTAACTCCAATTTGTGACAATTCTGGAGCTAGCTCAGTCCCCTTTCTATTCAATTCTGGGTCTAGTCCAATTTCTCTCATTAAAAAAAATTTATTGCATTGAACCAAGCTCTGCATGGCTGGGAAGCTGGACTGCCTCTACCTGCTGCTTAGAGATCCTTAACTAAGGACCTAAGTTATGCTGACCAGAAACGCAGTCAGATGTGAAGACCGGTGAAAGGAGTTTTCTCACAATTCTACATCTCAAGTAATTCACATATCTTATCTGAAAACTGGCACAAATCAATCAGTTCCTGTTTCCCTGTTCTTTTGATTGAATACAGATACCTCCATGGGGGGTAGGGGGAGGAGGAGGAGGGAGTGGTATATCTTTTTTTCTGATTTCAGGGAATTGTTCTGGTTTACTCAGAAACCCCCTACCTAATGTCCTCCAGTTAGAAATAAGATTGTTTTATCTTGTATCCTGGTTTATATCTGTTGTTTTTTTTTAAGGCTTAAAAACTTGTCTCCCCCTGTATTTGGAGTCCTGATTAGGCTTGGTCCTGATTTTTTTATGCAATTGTCATGCATTGCTTAATAAACTGATATATATCAGAATGAAGTGATATTAATCAGAAGTTCAAACCTTGTTTCCAAGATCATTTCAATCAATCCACAAGCCACAGATTTGGGTTTGTTTTGTGTGTGTGTGTGTGTGTGTGTGTGTGTATGTGTGTGTGTGTTGGGAAGTGGGGGGTGTTTGGTTTTTTTGGCAGTCAGCTAGGCCAAGAGATAGGATTCCAGCCACCAGGACAGCCTTTCAGAAAAACTCCCTAGAGTATTTCAGTTAATCTTTCACCAATGGAATTCTTTGCAGAAGAATGCCCTGGAGGTCAGACTCCCCTTCCTCAATTTTAAATTCTTCTGAGTTAAGGTAAGGTTTACCCCAATACTGCTGAGGAAGGTTTACTTTCACACTGCTGGGAGTGATTTACCTCTGCCCTGAAGGTTGGGGAAGGATTTCCTTTAAGAAAATGATGAGTTCTAGTAACAGTAAAATACCAAAAGATTCCCCCTTAGATAAAATTTATTTTGGCATGAATCCAGGAGAAGAGTGTCTTTAAGGAAATTCTTTTTTTTTTTTTTTTTTGGAGAGGGAAGATAGGGCAGTTTGAGTTAAGTGATTTGCCCAAGGTCACAAGGCTAGTGTTTTGTATTAAGTGTCTGAGGCTGGATTTGAACTCAAGTCCTCCTGACTCCAGGGTTAGTAGCTCTATTCACTGTGCCACCTAGCCACCCCCTTAAGGAAATTCTTGTTGGCCTGAAACTTCACATACAAAAGTGGAGGGGGTGACCAAAAGGTAGAGATCTCGAATTACACTAAAATATATAAAAATTCAAATGAGTCCCAAATTTGGTGGCAAATTAAAGACTTTTAAATTAACTTTCAATAGGGCATAAGGAGGCTAAGAAGTATGGGTTTGTCTTATTATTTTGTTTATCTTTTTATTCCTTTGTAGAATGTAGGAAAATTTTATCCTCTGTTATGCTTAGTGTTGTTTGTCAATTCTGTTACCTGGAAAGATTTCTAAGGGAAAAATGTAGCCAGCCAGAAAACTGCTAAAAAGATGTAGCCAGAGTTTAGAAAGCTGGGGAAGATTAATGAAGTTTCATACTGGAAACAGAATTTATTGTTGTTGTACTTGTTGAGTGGTTTCAGTCATATCTGACTCTTTATGACCACATGGACCTTTGTCCACAGAGTTTTCTTGGCAAAGATACTAGAGTGGTTTGCCATTTCCTTCTTCAATGGCAAACAGAGGTTGTTACTTGCCCAAGTTCATACAGCTAGGAAGTTTCTGAGATTAGATACCAACTCAGGTCTTGGTGACGCAAAGCCCAGTGAGTGCTCAATCCACTGTACCACCTAGCTACCTCAGAGCAGTTCTCCTAACTTTCTGTTGTTTGTCCTTCCTTTTTGAAAAGAACCAATGATGGGTGCTGTCTTGAGTTGCAAGTGTATTGGATTTAAGCAAGGCAGAGTTGCACAAAGTTATTGATGCTCACTCACCATTTCTAAGTCATCATAGTCCAGTGGCAAGACAAAAATCAAGACTATTGGTGATAATCTAGGATGCAATGAATGACCTCATAGCTTCTTCAATGCCTGACCAAGCTCTAAGCAGTCCACAGTGCCACCTTCGTGGTCATTGAAACAAATTGTACTCATTTGCCCATTCTACCAGGGGAAGTCTTCACATGGTTGGGGTAGACACCCCCCTAATTCATTGATAAGTTTGAGGCCCATCAGTTACCCTCAACCTGATTTAGACAATCTGCCAAGGTGATTCACCAGAGTCTAGCAGCTAAACATGCTGCAGCTTCTTGGGGCTACAGCTGAGAGTTTGGTGAAGGAGGTGAACACCAAAGGTGGATGAGCAGCGCAGAAAAGGGCTTGACAAACCCTCACACCACAGGTGCTATGCTCCTGGGTACCCTATATATCCCCCTTGCTTTCTGTGATGTGATGCCAAACTATCCCAGTAAGCAAGACTAATTCTCATTTTAGGCTTTCAGCAGGAAATAAGGTTTTAAGTAAGATGCTTTATCTCTATCATTTCAGTCTTAGACACATTGAGATTGCAAAAATAAAAGCAGATAATCAAAGAAAGGAAAACTTGTTCCTGGTTTGGAGGAATTTGTGTCATTGTAAATGAATCAGAGATTCCAAAGTCTACTTGGTAACTGCTAAAAAAAAAACCATTTTAGCAGATTTTTGAGGTTTGGATATTAAAAAGACTGGAAATTAATCATTAGGGAGTTTGGAGATTAGTCATTTTAAGAGTGCAGGAGAGAACTCCTGGGACTTTGGGTAACTCCAGGAACTCATCCCCTTCTCTTTGTCCTATTTGATAAGGCACTTAGGAGAAACTTAGCATATTTGGAAATATCTTGGTGAGTTTTGAGGTACCACTCTGTAGAATTTGTTTTAAGGAAAAATAAGAATTAAATTCTGTGAAAGTTTCAGGGATAAAAAGCACTTAGATGACTTTTTTCCATGAAGATTGATAGAGCTATTATTATAGTGTGATTTACGTATCAGCACCATATTTGTGCCATAAAAAGAATTTGGGAGGAATCCTTTGCCTATTTTTCCAAATAGTTTATATAGCTTTGGAATTTTGGTAGAATACACTTGTAAATTCATTTGGCCCTAGAGATTTTTTTCTTAGGGGGTTGTTCATTGATGGCTTGTTCAATTTTTTTTCTAAAATGGGGTTATTTAAGTATTTTATTTCCTCTTCTGCTCAATATTGTACTAGAAATCTTAGCTTTAGCAATAATAGAAGAAAAAGAAATTGAAGGAATTAGAAAAGGCAACGAAGAAACAAAACTATCACTCTTTGCATATGATATGATGGTATATTTAGAGAATCCTAGAGAATCAACTAAAAAGCTACTTGAAATAATTAACAACTTTAGCAAAATCTCAAGATACAAAATAAACCCACATAAATCATCAGCATTCCTATATATTACCAACAAAGCCCAGCAGCTAGAAAGAGAAAGAGAAATTCTACTTAAAGTTACTGTAGACAATATAAAATATTTGGGCTTCTACTTGTCAAGACAAACCTAGGAACTATATGAACACTATTACAAAACACTTTTCACACAAATAAAGCCAAATCTAAAAAATGGAAAAATATCAATGGCGCATGTGTAGACTGAGCTAATATAATAAAAATGGCAATTCTACCTAAATTAATTTTCAGTGTCATAACAAACTACCAAAAATTGTTTTAGACCTAGAAAAAATATTATCAACATTCATTTAGAAGAGCAAAAGTTCAAGAATATCAAGGGAAATAATTTTTAAAAATGCAAAGGAAGGACGTCCGGCTGTCTCAGATCAAAAACTATATTGTAAAGCAGCAATCATCAAAACTATTTAATACTGGCTAAGAAATAGAATGGTGGATCAGTGGGACAGATTAAGTACACAAGGCACAGTAGTCAGTGACCATAGTAATCTACTGTTTGATGAACCCAAAGACTCCAGCTTCTGGGATAAGCACTCACTATTTGACAAAAATTGCTGGGGAAATTGGGAAACAGTATGGCAGAAATTAGGCATAGCCCAACATCTCACACCTTATACCAAGATAAGGACAAAATGGGTACATGCTTTAGACATAAAGGGTAATACCATACGCAAATTAGGAAATCAAGAGACAGTTTGCCTTTCAGATCTTTGGAGAAGGGAAGAATTTATAACCAAAGAAGAGATAGAGAACATTATGAAATGCAAAATGGATCATCTTGATTATATTAAATTTTTAAAAAAAGTTTACACAAACAAAACCAACACAATCAAGATTAGAAGGAAAGCATAAAGATGGGAAATAATTTTTATAGCCAATGTTTCTGATAAAGGCTTCATTTCTCAACTACATAGAGAAGTGAGTCAAATTTTTAAGAATACAAGTCATTCACCAATTGATAAATGGTCAAAGGATATAAACTGGCCATTTTCAGGTGAAGAAATTAAAGCTATCTATAGTTATAGGAAAAAAATGTTCTAAATCTATTGATTAGAAAAATGCAAATGAAAATATCTCTGAGGTACCACCTCCCACCTATCATATTGGCTAATAGGACAGAAAAGGAAAATGATAAAATATTGAAGAAGGTGTGGGGAAATTGGGATATTAATGCATTGTTGGTGGAGTTGTGAATTGATCCAACCATTCTGGAGAATAATTTGGAACTCTGCCCAAATGGCAATCAAGCTGGGCATACTTTTTGATCCAGTATTACCACTACTAGGTCTGTATCCAAAGAGATCATAAAAAAAGGAAAAGGACCTATATGTATAAAAATATTTATAGCAGCTCTCTTTGTGATAGCAAAGAATTGGAAACTGAAGGGATGCCCATCAATCGGGATATGTCTGAACAAGCTGTGGTATATGAATGTAATGGAATACAATTGTGCTATAACAAATAATGAGCAGACAAATTTCAGAAAAATCTGAAAAAAACATGAACTAATGCTGAGTGAGTAGAACCAGGAGAATATTGTTCACAGTGCATGATCAACTATGACTAACTTAGCTCTTCTCAGCAATACAGTGATCCAAAACAGTTCCAAAAGACTCATGATGGAAAATGCTATTCATGTCCAGAGAAAGAACTATGGAATCTAAATGTAGATCAAAGCATACTATTTTTACTTTTTTATTTTTTTGTTTTTCATGACTTTCCCCTTTTGTTCTTCTTTCACAACATAACTAATGTGGAAATGTTTACATGATTGCACATGCATAACCTATATCAGACTGCTTGCCATCTTGGGAAGGGAGAATGGGAGTGAAGGAAAAAAAAACTTTGGAAATTAAAATTTTACAAAAAATAAATGTTGAAGACTATCTTTACATGTAATAGAAAAAATGGAAGTATTCTTTCCAAAATAAAATAAAATAACAGATAATAATAATAATAAATACAACAACAATAACATAATTAATTTACTGTTTGGAGAAAAGAAAAAATTTCACAGATCTTTTAAGTTATCCTTACCTGTGAGATCCCTAGACACTTTCTATTCAGGCAGATCATAAAAATCTTATCAACCCTATTGATTGCACTAAAGTACTGAAGTTTAAGAACAAAGAACTGGAAAATAGGATCCTCTCTCCCATTCCTTGCCAAAAGGGAGGAATTTAAAAGTTTATAATAAAGAGAGAGTTTTCATTTGAAAATGTTTGGCAACCACTTTTAAAAATTATGAAAATGTATAGGTGGCTTAAAGATGTAACTTCAATACATTAGTATGAGTTAACTATCAGGTTAACTATCAGTTAACTATTTATTGTATGTTGGAAGCCCCAGAATGTGGTTAGTTTTAACGTATAGGTAAAGGATAAATGAAATGTAAATGTTAGGGAAACATATGAAAATTAATAGTATTCAGCTCTAAATTGTGATTACTGAAATTTTGCTATTTGTGGAAAAATTTCTTGGGACTTTAATTTTGTTTTGAATTTTGATTACATGGATGGTTGTCTGAATTGTCATGAAGCCAGCAGTAGAAAATGGTACGTGCTGAAGTCTGAGAACATGGATGACATGGAGAACACACGGATGTCTGTCCCTGAGAAAAGCTAAGGAAACTAACTCGGCATGGCCTGAAGAAGAATCTTCTTGATTCAGTTTCCCTATTATACTATTTCTGTCTGAATAGGAAATTTCCCCATGTGGTAAATCCTGAACCTGGCTTTCGCACCTTTGTGAACAACATGGAGCCTTACTGCATGATTGGCTATCACATAGGACTCATACTACAGGAATTTTTCCATCATTATGGCATGTCAGATTAGTCTGTGCCCTTGAGGGAACAGTCTTGATGTTGTTATAACTATGTCTCTCCTTTTTCTTTCATAGCAAATTTCTTTAATTAGGGAAGGTAAGTAATAGAAGTTTTTCAAGTACAATACTAAATCTGTTCATTAAAAGATTGATACTGGAGCATCTCTAAGTTACTATAATGGGATGCAAGTATGAAAAACTTACATTTTCAATCTGTATTTGGGGTCAAATTATAAAATAGGGATGATATCCTCCTATGGGGGGAATTAGACAAATACAGCAAAGTTGTAATGTAAACATTTTCTAATTAAATGAATAGTAAATTTTGAGAAAGCAATAGGATTTCTCCAAGAACTATATGTATGTGATTAGCTTCCAAATGTACCTAGCCAAGAAATTTGGACTTTTGTTATATTTTAGCAATAAGTTCTCAAAATTAGATTTAGGATTTCACATAAAAATTTCAATGATAATTGTAAATAAAATGAAATTATTTTTCCTATTTTTAAAGTGTCTGTCTGATAATTTTAAAGGACAGAAGGGAACCAGAGAAGCAGAGCTCACTTCAGAGTTGCCCTGAGAATGAGACCTATTCCAGAATATCCAAGAGAAGATTTTCTGAAGACCAGATGACTACAAGGGGCATATGGAACTCAAGACTCAAAATGTGCTGATTAAATGGGTATTGGGAGTGAGTTACTACAACAAAGGGAGTTTGATGTTATTTAATATTGATGATTATTGTAGTATTGCTTTTGTTTCATGGTATTTGTTTGCTGTGTTTTCTTAGTTACCCTGATGACATGCAAATCTTCCCTCTCAAAATTAGTTCATTGCATACCTTCAGAGTAGTTGACTTGTAGCCTGATTCATGTAACACTGATTGTGAATATAAGAAAAATCTTATAGATATGGCTTATAAATGATTCATGGGAGAGGTGGATGGACCCTCCTCTAAGAATCTAAGCAGGAGAGTTGAGGGAATTGTGGATGTTGGAGTGAACCACATTGATTCCCTTTTATGACAATTCTGGAGCTAGCTCAGTTCCTTTTCTATTCAATTATGGGTCTAGTACAATTTCTGTCTCATGAAAAAACTTAATTGCATTTTTTGAACCAAGCTCTGCATCCCAGCCCAGCTGGGAAACTGGATTGCCTCTACCTGTTGCTTAGACCTAGGTCATGCTGACCAGAAACCCAGTCAGATGTAAAAACTTATGCAAGGAGTTTTCTTACAGGTCTACATCTCAAGCAACCCATATGTCTTATCTGAAAACTGGCCCCATATTGATCAATCAGTTCCTGTTTTTTGTTCCTTTGATTGAATATAGACACTTGGGGGAGGAAGAGGGTAGTGGTACATTTTTTGATTTCAGGCAATTGCTCCTGTTCCTTCTCCTCCATCCAATTCAGAAAGCCCCTAATCTTTCCTCTAATTAGAAATCAGATGACCTAATCTTGTATCCTCCTTTATATCCTGTTAGTTGTTTTCTTTTAATGAATAAAAAATGTCTCCTTCTGTATTTGGGATCCATTGCCAAAGCTGAGGAGGCTTGGTCTTGATTCTTTATGCAATCTGCATGCATTGTTTAATAAATCAATATGCTCAGAAGCTTGAACCTTTCTCTCCTTAGTGATTTCACTCAATTCACCTACCATATGTATGAGCCCCTCATGTCTTTTTTTTTTTAGCCCAGTCTCCACCTTAAGATGACACTTTCTCCTTTGACGAGTTCTCTTTCCCCACTGCCTCCATATAACTAAAGCCACCTGATCCCAGGAGCAACATGGGCAATTACCACAATCTACCTTTTCCTAAGGATGATGTGGGGCACATAAATTAGCTTAAGACACTATTCTTCCATCTCCTCGGCTGAAAATGTTCTTTTCATACTCAAATTTTCCTCACCTCCATCACTCTTTTATATCACAGATTAAGACCTCAAGGACACCTTAGAAGTCAACCAGTACAGACTGAGACCCCTGAAGGTGTAGTGGCTTTACCTAATATCAGAAGACTGTAAGCAGCAGAGCTGGATATGGCCTCCAGTCCGACTCCAAATCCATTGTTCTTCCCACTGCATTACATTGCACCCCTAATTATATACGTTATATTTATTTACTATATATTTATATTTTATATTTATATACTATATATTTGCTATTATGGATGTAAATTTGACCCTATACAGGCCTCTTCTCCTTTCTTGGCCTCAGTTTCCTTATTTGTTAAATAGGGATGATACTTGTACTAGCTTCACAGAAGATTGTGAGAAAACCTAAAATCCTAAAAACCTAAAGCTCTCTATAAATGGTTTATTTCAATCTTTGTACTCAGCACATAGCATCTAGTAGGTATTTAATAAATGTCTGTTGAATGTTGACAAAGTCCCTTTCCTCAAAGAATTGAAAGGGAAGGGACCAGGAAAACAGGGCCCAAAGAAAACCAGCCTTCCCACATCCTCTTAGTAGGCCTCAACACACTCACCGAAGGGTGGTCACTTGGCATTGGTCATGCAGAAGAAGGTCTCGGATATCCTTACAGGCTTCAGGGCCCAGACTGTTCAACTGTAGGCTAGAGCAGAGAAAGGGGACCCAATGAATGTGAGGAGGAGGAAAGGAACAGGGGTAGAGAGCATAGGGAGGGACAGCGCTTGCCTTGCCCATCACTCTAAGCCTTTGGTCTTCTACCTGATATTTCCTCCCATCCTGTTCTCATCTCCTCAGTCAGTCAGACTTCCCCAGTTTACCTTTTACTCCTCTGCTTCCCCAACATCTCTCTTCAATATCTAGAATCTAAAAAAATCTAAATCTAAATCTAAAAATCTAAGATTTTCTTCCCTCTTTCCCACCTTCACTCCCAAAAATCCTGGTCATCTGGAAAAGACCTTAGAGATCATTAAGGCCAACACCCTCGTTGTACAGATGTAGAAACTGAGGTCTGGAGAACAAAGACTTGCAGAGGTCACAGAGCTAACAACATGGCTGAGAGAGGATTTGAACCCAGTCAGTTACTACCTTTTCCCTCCCTTCAACCCCTATACTGGACAGTCTCTCTTCTTGCCTGGCAACTCTGCCATATTGGGCAATGCCAAATAACCACAACAGTTTCTCACCCAAGCTTCCGGGCACGCAAGAAGACAGGCATGAGTGTGCGCAGTCCTGCAGGGTCCAGCTGGCAAGAGGCCAGGTTGACCTCATCCAGGGTATGTGTACCACTGCCCAGAACAGATGCTACCACAGAACACTTAAGGGGTGTCATACGCACACCCGCCAAGTTGAGCTGGCGCAGGGAGCTGAGCACCTCAGCCGAGAAGGGTTGGTTCTGGAATTCGTAGTGAAAGAAAAGCTGATCCAAAAGCTCTGAAGGAGGCAGGCCTTGACGGCCCAACTTTACCAACTTCTTCTTAATGGCCTGGGCATTTTCCAGGGCATCCATGTTCTTGATAGGACAGCCCAGCTGGGCCAGCACTACACGATTCCGAAAAGAGAGCAGTCCACCAATGAACATGGGGAAGAGTTCAAAAACCTCATCATTGAGCGGCTGGTCGGGATGGCACCGTGGACCCTCTACCCCCAGGATGCTGGCTCCCAACTGGTCCAGCACATCATCATTGTAGTAATCCTCCTCTCGAAACATCTCCAGGACCATTGCCTGAGCCACTGCTTCCCGATTTTTGCCTGCCCATCGTCCAAACACGCGAGGCACAACCTGAAAAGAGAAGCAAGGGGAATGGCAGGTAAAGCCTTCTCTAGTAACTCCTCCACATGTCTCCCTCCCTTCTCTGAACCCCTTGTTCATACTGATCATGAGCCACTTTGTAACATCTCTTTTATGTTGTAGGTAGTCTTATGCTGTTATTTAGCTTCCCATTCACATGTTTTGTATTGCACCCCCTAGTACATTATCATTTTTTTTTTATTTTGGCCCTAGATTATGAAAATCTGGGTTCTGGAGCTAACAGCCACCTCCTTGTTCCTTCTGCCCACTGCTCATAACTGTGCCCCCTGGGGCCAAACAGAAGAAGTCTAATGTCTCTTGCACAGGAAATTCCCTCAAAGATTTGTTCCCCTTAGTCTTTTCTTCTCCATGATTGCTTCTGGACATGAAAACCAGGCAGAGGGATGTAGCATGGTGTCTGTGGGGAGCCACTGAGGGATTTTATCTCACTCAGGGGAGTGACTTTATCAATCCAGAGAGGGACATGATAAAGGACATATTTAAGGAAGATTAGTCATAGAGCATTTTGTTTATACTACTCTCATGGCCCTATGAAATATCTGCATATCTCTATACTTGTTTGCAAGTTCTTAGGAGAACAGAAACCACATTTTATCTAAACTCTGTGTCTGATAGTTTCCAACAAATTGCTCAGTTCTTTGACTTAAATGTCTTCTCTACCCAACTAGGTCATAAGTGCCTTCAAGGAAGGAAACACATCTTATACTTCATATCCTCCACATAGACATATTTGTTCATTAATTTCTAGGAAACAAGGTGTTGTTGGAAACCAATACCTCCTAAAGTCTACCTTCAATCCCTTCTACCACTATCATAGCACAATTTTTCCTCCTTGGTAAAGAATCTCTCAGATTTTACATTAATCCTATTTATAGAAGTTATGGAAGTTCTTACCCTCTACCTTCTCTTTTCCAAACTGAATCATTCCAAAACTTCACCTGCCTCCTTCTTCCCCAACACTATTGCTCCCTTCTACTTTTTTTCCATGTGTCCAGGGTCCCTTTGAACCTAGGATCCCTAGGATCCTACTTGAAACTGGTCTTTGAATCATTTACAGCTAGAAGGGACCTTAGTCCAGCCTCTTCATTTTACTGATAAGGAAACTGGCTTTGGTGGTGAAGTGATTCATCTACAGCTAATAAGTGTCAGAGCTTGGATTTGAATCAAAATCCTCTATTTCTAAATCAAATAGTCTTCCTGGGTCTACATCTAAATAGTTACCAATTTTGTCAAACAAAGTAAGTTATGGTGGCAAAAAATGGATTTTTCACTCCTGGCTAGAGAGGATATGGTAGAGAATGGGACCTATTAGAGCACAGCTGTGAGAAAAGAGGGTGTATTGGGGCAGCTAGGTAGCACAGTGGATAGAATACCAGCCCTGGAGAAATGATCTGAGTTCAAATGTGACCTCAGACACTTACTAGCTGTGTGACTCTAGGCAAGTCACTCAACCCCAAATGCCTACCAAAAAAAAAAGTTTCATGAAATTTGGGGATAAACTAATTCAGATTCAATTATTCATTTTTCTAGGTGATAAACAACTGTAATAAAATCTTCAACAGGTTCTTCTCTCCTTTCCATTCTTTCCTCCCCTACCTCCTCAGGAAATCAAGTCTGACTGCTGAGAGTGCTGTTTCCCTGAATAACAGGATGTAAAGATAGGGTCCTAATACAGAGAGAAGGGATGATGGGGTGGGAGGACAGAGCTATTACCTTGAGTAAGTTGAAAAGCAGGGGCAGCACCCGAAGGGGCAGCAGCTTAGTTATAATACTCAGCACCAGGCTAACATCCTCACCCACTCGGCCCATCAGCTCTGCCGCCTCCTTGCCTACTCGCTGCCAGGCTGTCTTACGTTCACCCAACACAATATATAGAGCAGCTAGGTACTCCTGCATGGCAGGTACTGTGAACACAAAAGTGTCCTGCTTCCCTGACTCTACACAAGGTGTCAAGAAAAATCGTAGGGCATCTCGGCGGAAGACATGCAATAACCGAAATTCTTCTTCTGTCTTCACCCCAGACTCCAGACATTCTCGGACATCCTTCTCAGAGAAGTATGTTTTCCGAGATGCCACACCCTCATAGGCCAATTTACCCATGGTGCGAGCAGCATAGGCCATCAGTGATGTCCGAGAGGGATCAGCGCTGTCTAATATCTCCCCACTAAAGTTGAGTCTCAGGAAACTGGTATAGATGCCAGTCAGGGTCTGCCCAACAGGTGTGGGTACATGGAGGAAGTACAAGGTGGCACACACCAGCCAGCAGTAGGAGGGTAAAAAGCAGGCAGCAGCAATCTGATGGTGCCCCTCCAGATTTCGGGAAAGCATTTCTACCAGGTTGTCCCTCTGAGCTGGGGTGATGGGGGTATACACTCCATTTGCACTCTGTCCACAGTCAGGCTGATTGAAACGGAGCTGGAAGTACAATTTCTGCAGGTTGGTGTCAGAGAAGCCACAGATCTCCCCATAGCGACCCACGTACTTGCTAGGAATGCGGCCAACTGCAGAGGCCCGGGTGGTCACCAAGATGCTAGCCTAAAGAGATGGCAGAAGGACAGGACAGAGGGATGACAACAGAACTTAGCTATTAATTTTATTTACTTTCTCCTTCTATTTCCTAAGAATTCAGAAGTTCCCTCTACCCTTAGACTTTAAAGTTGATGCCTTAGTAAAGCAAATGCCTTATTTAAAAGACAATGAAAGTGCAGTCCAAAGAAGAGAGTTTGTCTAAAGTCAAAACACAATACAATAGGTCACAGCACAATGTAATAAGATCACATAAATGTTTTGGATTTAGGACCCTAGACTTCCTCTTTTATTAAGCTTACAGTAAACTTGACATAGCTGTAAAGGTCTATGGATAGAGCAGGTATTTATAATAAGAAGGAACTATTGAAAAATGCATTCCCATAAGAAAGAAGGCAGTTTCTAGGTAAAACAATGGAAAACTCTTACTTACCTTGCAGTACTTGTTCCCAGAATGCTTCAATTACAACTTTATCACTATGCCTGATTAACTATCCCTCCCTCTGGCCAAGCATTGTACTATCTTCCATTTGTCCTTCGACCCTATAGCCCCCTCAATCCAGTTGTAAGACTGAATTAATCAGTCCCACTCAGCCTACACATAGCTGTGTACATGGTATGGTCCCATTCATCTCTTGTGCAAGACATCAAATGCGTTGGTTAAGCAAGAAAAAATGCAGAGCACTGGGTCAATTTTTCAACATATTTAGCACTAAGAGGTAATGGGCCCAAGAGGTAAAACAAGATATACATTTCTGAACATGATCAAAGTGGGAATTTCTTTTGCCTGATTATGTATATTTGTAACAAAGACTTTTTTTTTCCAGTGGGAGGTAATGGAGGTGAGGGAAGAGAGCAGGAAGGAGAAAAAATAGGTTTGCTAATTGAAAAAACTATTTCAAAAACCTGTATTTATTGCCATTCTTCACGTCTTCTCTTTCTCTGTAAAGCCCTTGGTTCAAAGGACTCAATAGAGAAGGTGCCCAGAGAGGAAGTGTGAAGTAGATGCAGCCAGGAAAAAGTAGGATAAGAAAGAGGAAAGAGGGAGAAAATCACAGAAGATATGAGGGCTAGGATATGAGAGGCAAAAGCCAGAGAAACCACAAGGACTGAAGGTAAAGGAGAGTGATGGAATAAGACACCTAGTAACCGTGATACTTGAAGGGTGGGAGGGTGGTAGCCACCTACCTCAGGCAACATGAACTTGCGCAGCAGATTAACAATGATGGTAGTGGGCACCGCCGGCATTCCAGGATCACCGTGTAGCCCTGTGCTCTCCATCCGGAAGTCTAGGTTGAGCCGTTCCATGCCATTGAGCACAAACAGCAGCCGGGGTCCAGCTTTGTCCAGCAGTGGTAGCACTTCTTTCAGATAAGGGTACCGGCGAGTCACCATTTGGTACAAGGATATGGGTGTGGGACCTGGGGCAGACAGATCCTCACAGGAGAAAGGAATGACCAACTCAAAGCTGGGCAGTCGTCCATGACACCAGTCCAGAACCATTTTCCTAACGAGGGTACTCTTGCCTGTACCCACTGTTCCATACAACACTACTGTCTGGACTCGTCGCCCACATGCATCAGGGTCAAAGAGCTGGGGCAGAGCCAGTGGTTGGCGCACCATTGAAGGAAATGGGGGTACCAGGGTGGGTTCAGCAGGTGGGTGCAACAGCTCATCAGGGGTGCTTTCACAGATTACAGGGTCCACATGGCGTGTGTCCAAGGAAAATGTTGGCCCAAACTGGCGTTCTTCCCGTGGCAACCGAATGAACCACTCAGCCAGGCTTCGGCGATACCGATGTACTGATTCTGGTGAAGAGACAGGGAAAAGAAGGTCAGGTAAAGATAGAAAAGGTATCAGAGAATCTGAAGGAAGTTGCCATGGGGGTGGGGTGCCAATATATGTTAGAAGTCAGTACAGGCACGTGGACCAGGTAGGAGAATCAAGCAAACTAGAAAATGATTCAGGGTGGATCATTGAAGGACTTGAGGAACACAGGGGTCATGAGAGGTGTCAGCAGGTAAGAGAAAACCAGGTTGATTAAGGGAATGACAAGATCAATCAGAAGAGAGGCATCTGGGATGAATCAGTCAGGAGTCTAAGACATCCTGGGTCTAGTATGGTGCGATGCATACAGTTTGATAGCTGCTGTTGTTGTTTTTAATTTTATTCATAATTTATGAAATAAAACAAGCATTTCCATAACATAGTACAATAAAAAGATGATTATAATAATAAAAAGGATAATTTCAATAATTTTAAATTAAAATTTTCTTGTATATAGTCAAGAATAGAAGGAATACAGAAAAATGGGGGGAAATATTTCTATGGTGAAGGAAATGATGAGCTGGTTGATTTAGAAAAACATGGAAAGACTTGGACTTATGAAGGAATATACTATCTACCTTCAGAGAAACAGATGCTAGGAAGAAATAAGTATAGTACAGTCTTATATATATGTATATGAGTATATGTGTATAAATAGCCATGCTTAATTGTAGCCTTCTTTAGGGTGGGGGGAAGGGGAAAAAATAAAGTAAACACAAAAAACACAGCAAAAAAACAAAAGAAAACCAACAAGGAAGCAAAGAAAAACTGGGCAGCTTTGAAAACAATATGCAGTATTTATTAAATAGGTTTTCTTGAAATGAAAATTCATTGTTTTATATTGAATCCTCTCAGTCTACTGTGTACATTGCAATGGGTTTTTTTTTCTTTTCTCATTTTGTATTTAAGTTGAAAATTTATAAAAATTACCAAAAAAAGGATGATTGTTCACGAAACTGCAAATCTATTATGTACAATTTGCTATTCCTTTCATATATTCAAAAAAATTATCATGTAAATTTTTTTTCTTCCCTCCCCCTAATCCCCTTCTCTAGAGATGGTTGCTGTTAGACACAAATAGGTGTCTATATGTATATAAAACTTTCTATACATGCTTCTATTTATCATTTCTTACTCTGGATACAGATAGCATCTTTCTTCATATGTCCTTTATGGTTAATTTGGATATTTATAATAGTCAAAATAACTTATTCTTTTTGTAAAAATCTTTCTTTATATCTAGGTCATGCATCCATTTTGACCTTATCTTGGTAAATGGTGTAAGATGTTGGTCTTTGCCTAGTTTCTGCCTAACTGCTTTCCAGTTTTCCCAATAATGTTTACCAAATAATGAATTCTTATCCCAAAATCTTAAGTTTTACATTTGTCAAAAAGAATATCTTTTTGTATGACTGTGACTGGTGCAGATTTGGAGACTTATCAGTAATTTATAGGCATAGAATGTTGCCTAGGTAACCGAGAGCTCAAATGACTTGCCCATGGTCAACAGCTAGTATATGTGAGAAGCAGATTTGAACCTATGTCTTCAGAACTGCAAGTCTAGCCCCTTATCCATTAAACAAGACTGCCTCTCATGAGGACAGTAGATGCCGAGGAAACATGGACTAATAAGGGCTTGTGTTAGTAGCGAACCACTGAAGAGAAATAATGAAAGGTGTTTTTAAGGCATATTAGTCACATAACACTTTGTTGATACTACTCTCATGGCATTTGTTAAATTCATCTTTGCATTATACTTATTTATTTACATGTCACTCTGTTAAAGTGGAAGTCTTCTGAGGGAAGGGACTGAATCTTATGCTCAATTGTATTTCACATAGAATATTGCAAATAGTCATTTTATAAGACTGGTATATGGATAGATGGATGGACTGATGGATGGATGAATGGATGGATGGATGAATGGATGGATGGATGGATGGATGGATGGATGGATGGACGGACAGATGGATGCTGCTAGTATTACAACCTTCTTCCTTTGTTCCCCAACCAGGGTAGTCTCCTGAAAACTGACCTATATCACCAATTACTTACCCATAGCTGGGATGCTTCGGGATAGCTGCCCTTGCCTCCCTGGGGGAGCTGTGCCACCAGCAGAACTTCCTTGGTGTCGGATGAAATCCCTAAGAAAAAAGAAGGGGTGAGGCAAGGCCTGAGGTCCTTCATCTCCAGCCAAAGAAAAGGATTGCAGTATGTATAGGAGAGAGAAAATAGAAGCTGGGGAACTGGAAGTGCAGAAACAGAGAGAGCTAGAAATATCAAGGAAAAGAAACAGTGGAATGAAGAGAAGGGATAAGGGGCTGAGAGAACAGGAACTAGAAAGATGGGATTTGAAGGGACAGATGCTAAAATAACAAGAATTAGGGTAAAGAGAGACAAAAGCCAAGTGAGCTAGTAAAGGAAATAGAATTGGAGGCCTGAAAGTGGATGGGAAGGAAAGTCAAGACACTGAGAGAAATGTGAGGACTTCTTTATTCTAAGAATGAACCTGAAGGGCAAATCAGAACATCGGGCTTCAAGGGGCTGACTCCAGAGGAGCAGGAATCGGCCATGGTTACCTGCAAAGAGGGAAAGAAGAAAACAGTACCATATTCTGTTCTTACCTGAATCATAGGTGACCCTCTAATCCTAATCCCATTCTACCCAACAACATCCCCCAGTGGCTCAGAGAAATGGAAACTCAGACAGGAGATCCTAGGTCCTAGAATCACCCTTCTCCAGTCTGTCCTCCACATCTCTGCCAAACTGATACTCTTAAAGCATTTTCTTGGATGGATTCAGAGAAATCTGGAAAGACTTGTATGAACTGATGCAGAGGGAAGTGAACGAAACAAACAGAAAAATTAATGTTAGCTACAACATTGTAAAGTACAACAACTTTGAAAAGTTTGAAAACTCTGGTGAATACGATGACCAGTCTTAATGCTGGAAGACAGGATAAAGCATGCTTCTCACCTTTTGGCAAAGGGTAATGAGTAGAGGTACAGAAGGAGACATATATTTCAAATCCGCCCATAGAACAGAAATTTCTTATGTTTCACTATTTTTATTTATGTCAGGATCCCCATGCCAAGATCATCCCTCTCTTTTTACTCCTTTTTTTTTTAAACTAGGAGACACCCTGCTTTTCAGAGCAAATGCCCAGCAAGCAAGCAGTGTCCTGAGTTTGGCATAACAATTCTTCGTACTCACCCTCTGGATGAACTCTGCTACAACTAAATCCCAGAATTGTTTGACACCAGCCCCAGGTATTCCCTGAGCTTGGACAAGTGCCTGCTTGTCCAGACCATATTCTGGTCATGAAGCCTTGCTATAAATCAAACTTGCTTCGTTGTTGATGTTACTGTCTCATTGACACGGCTACAATTCTAGGCATAGCCCTTACTATATGTATCAAAGCTCAGCCTCACTGCAGGTCTCCTTGGTATCAGAGAAGACTCTGGCACGTGTATCTTGTGTATCTAGTTTCCCTCCTCCCGTAGAATAAAGGATTTTTGCCTATAACCTCTATGAGCTCTTTGGTCATTTATTTTCAGAGTTGACAGTTATAAGGGAGGGCTTTTATTAGAGGAGGGGGGAGTGCTTTAGTGGAATATGATAGTGAGAAAAAAGGAGAAAAAACATTAATGAAACAAAAATACACAGGAGAAGAAAGTTCAAAAGAGAACAATTAAGAGGGATTCTAGTTCTACCATTTTAAGGCTCATGTATAATTTTTTAAAACCATGCTATACAGGGTAGCTAGGTAATACAGGGAGTAGATTGACAGATTTGGAGCCAGGAGGACCTGAGTTCAAATCCAGTATCAGACATTTACAAGTCTTGTGACCCTGGGCAAATCACTTAACTCCAATTGCCTAAAAACAAACAAAGCTGTACATGGTAGATTCATGGATGGTATGAAATTTTCTTTCTCTGTCCTTGCTCATAAATGGAAATGTTCATGTTTGTTGGTAACTATGAAGTTCAAAATAAGTGTGTTTAAAGGCTCCTCTTTCAGATAAATTAAAAACTCTTCTAGTTGGCCTTTCATTATCTGGATCCAAGCTACCTTTTCAAGCTTTTTACTCTTCTTCATTCACTATGTTCTAGCTAAACTGGTCCCCTTGTTGTTCCATCTCCCACCTCTATGCCTTTGCCAAGGCTGCCCCCCATGCCTGGAATACACCATCTCCTTGGTAGTTTCATAGAATCCCTAGTTTTCTTCAATGCTCAGCTCAACTACCACCTCCTAGAAGAAGCCTATCAGGATCCCACTCTGTATGCTACTGTTGTTCAGTTCTTTTTCAGTCATGCCTGACTTTTTGTGCCCCCATTTGGAGTTTTCTTGGCAAAGATACGGGAGCAGCTTGCCATTTCCTTCTCCGACTCATCTTACAGATGAGGAAAACTTGCCCAGGGTCACACAGATACTAAGTGTCTGAGGCCAGATTTGAACTCAGGAAGATGAATCTTCCTAACTCCATAATCATTCTATCCACTTTGGTGACCTAGAGGCCCCTACTTTGTATATACTTTACATTTATTTTGTATTTACTTGTCTGTGCAACTATGGTTGCCCCAAAATAGAAAGTCTTTAGGAACAGTTTCATTTTGGCCTGTGTATCTCTAGCTGCTTAGCCCAATGACTCAAACATAGCAGACTTGTTGAATTACGTGGTACTGAAGTTGAATGTCAAAACTGAACAGGATTATAGGGATCACATAGTCCAATTTCCTTCTTTTAGAGATGAGGAAACTGAGTCCCAAAGAGATTAAAGGATTTGTCCAAAATGACTCAGCTTATCAGTGGCAGAGTCAGGACTAGCTGACCTTGGGATTCAGACCTCAGTTCTTTTTTTTGGAGAGGGAGGGGAAAGGGGAGTCAGGAACAGAGGTGAGACAGCCTCCAGATCCTACAGAAGAGATGGGACAGGAAAAAAACTCCCAGACTGAAGAACAAGACCCCAAATTTTCTGCTCACCTGGTGGCCAAAACTGGCCCTTCAAATTTCTGCCCCAAGAGGTCCAAGGCAAGTGACTTCGACACTGCATGGTGGAGGGGGTTTAGTCAGAGCCAGGAAGACTCAGCCTCACATTTCATCCTCCTCCAGCTCCCCAGACCTGTAAGGACAGCATCTCTGAGTGGTGGATTCTCTCCAAACCCACTAACCTCTCTGTTCCAGTCACTAAGGATTTCCTTCTAGGGAGGATTTTACTCCCTTTGTTCTAAATTGGGGATCCTTCTCAGAAAACTCTGAACCCCAACTAGAGGAGGCATCAACCTGAGAATGTTGGATAGATGATTGTAGTAGGAACCTAGGACATTGGAGTCTTAAGAAAAAGTATTCTAAGAATCACAAGACTGACCAGTCACAGAAGGGACCCAGGATAAGGATCCCAGTCCCTTTTCTATTAATCATACTCCTAAAAAGAATAAGAAGGAATGAAGGCATGGGGTAAAATACAAGGGCGGTTAACAGTAGTCATTGTGTGCTGTGCTCAGGTCCCTCCTGTCTCCCTGCTAGGGCCCCAAATTGCTCTCTCAAGTGAGTTCTCCAGCTTCTAAAAATAAAATAAAGAGCTTCCCACCATTCCCAGGCTTTGAACAGGCTCCAAAGGTCCCTGCCTCCCTTACACCAGAAAATGCCAACCTTTCCTAGCTTCTTTCATGGCTTGTGCTAGCCCCCAAGCCCAGCACTATCCCCAAACTGTACTCCTGTTTCCTAACTCCTCCGTGCAGCACTGTGTGGCTTAGGGACAGGGGGGAGAGAAGGGAAAAGCAAGGGAATCAAGGATTGGGGGAGGGAGAAGATGAATAGAATAAAGGCTTTACCAGCTGCTGCCCAGCCTCAGGGAGCAGCCCCTAGGTCAGGGACAGCTAAGCCCCAACCCTGGTGCTGAAAACTCCGGGGCTTAGAGCTCCCAGAGTCCCTTGCTCCTCAAAGCCGAGGGAAGACTTCCTGGCCAGCTCCCTCCCCTCCCCGCCTCCACTGCCAAGATAGGCAGTTGGAAGTCCAGCCCAGCCCAGTCACCTTTCCTCCTCTGACAGTAGACAGGAACTAGAGAAAAGCATACAGCTGTAACTCCACCCTCTTGCCTTTGCCCAATTAAGTAAAGAGTCGATGTCCCCTTAAGGTGTAAATAAAGAGATGAGAAGTGTGGATAGCATTGGGGAGAGGGTACCTGCTGGCACTGGTGCTCATGCCATGAGGTAACATCCCCCCTGCTTACCTTCAACTTAGTCCTACCCTGGTAGCTGAGTAAAGTACCCCTCCTCCCTAACATCTCACCCATCAATTTGAAACTGTCCCTACAGCTAAGAAGGGGCAGAGGGGAGGGCTATCAGGGTTTCTAGCCTGTACATCACAGGGACAAGGGGTGGGGGGTGGGAGGTAGGGGGGAATTGTTTCTTTGTCTCTGAAAACCATGTTCTACAGTTCCTCCTTTCCTTTGGTTCTAGCTCAACACCTTAACTTGTCTAGGGCTGGAGACCAGTTTTCTGGAACCTCCCCCCCCCCCCCCACTCCCAGCAGTAATCCACTCCACATTACTCTAAAAGTGAGTTCAAGGACAGGGTAATCTGCTATCTCTTTCTGATCTGCCCAGCCTCTGTGGTGCCTCCTAGGTACCATCCACATAGTGCTTACAAACTCAACCATCCCTGGTCCCGGACCAATGGACTTACCTGAGTTCCATGTATGTCTGGCTCTTTAGGCTCAGTCATTGAGATCAGGCGTAGGAGGAGGAGGTAGGGGAACCCCACATTGCTCCCCTAACTGCTCTGCTCTAACCTTCCCCACCCAGCAGTGACTAAACTCAGCCTTCAGGGCTTCCTGCTCCTTAGTGCCCCCACCCCCCAATAGTGTGCCAGCATAGAGTGCTGGAACTGACACACCCAGAGCCCACGTGAGTTGAAGAAGGGGAGCCACCCACCACCCACAGCTGGAACTCAGTCTATACTTACACACTCACACTCCCTCACCACAGAGCTATGCAGTACAAGAACTCATAGAGCCAGCCAGCCAGCCAGCCAGCCCTCAATTGTGAAAGAGACTGTTTGCCTTAGGCACTCCACTTTCAGGGTCCTGCTCTGTCAGGAACTCATGGCCCGCCATTGTAGTAGCCCTTCCCAAAGTAAATTTCTTTAATGTGTCATCCCTCCCATTTTGCAGTAGAAAGTAGAAAGGGTTCTAAAATCCCAGTTCTGACACTTACTATTGTTTCACTCTGGACAAACTACTTAACCTTTCTGAGCCTCAGTTTCCTCAACTGTAAAAATGGTATTCTAATACTTGTATTACCTACCTTGAAGGAGTATTGGGAGAAAAGTGCTTTAGTTAAACCTTAAAGCATCTAGAAATGTGAGAAATTTGCATTTTTAAGAAGGTAACAAGGCAAATACCCTAAAGAAAATAATTTCTAATAGTGGAATATCCTCAGAACCTTGCACAGTGTAAATGGCATTTAGTAGATTGAATTGAATTGAACTGAGTTCAAGGCACGATGGGAGGGAAGGGGGGGAAGAGTATCAAGGGAAGAGGGAAAGTATTTTAAACAGGAAAACTTGCTAGTGCCCCTTAAAAGTCATTCTACTTGGGCAACCACTTCTTCCATTAAACAGTAGGGAGTCACTAAAGGTTTTCCAGCAAAGGAGGGACCTAGTCAAATTCATTCATGAGGAAGATTAGCCTGGAAGCAATGTGAGAAATGAGTTGGGTGAGGATGAAGAAAGAGGAGGAAGGAAAATTGGTTAAGGAAGTTTTTGCAATAGTTCTGGAGGTTCCTAATCAGGGCCTGTGCTAGGACAATGGGAGTAGAGAGTAGGGGACAGATTAGAGAGATTTTGTGTATCTAGAAATTTTAGGACTTGAAAGTTGGTGAGAAGGGAAAGAAACAGGGATAACACCAGAGATTCAAAGATGGGGTATTAAATGAATGTTGACAGCAATACTGCCATTAGGAACAAACAGTCTTTAGGGGAAGTACAGAAGGCCTGGGTTTTTAGCCTTACTGAGTCTGAGCTGACTGATGGCAATGGGGAAATGTCACATAAGCAGTTTGAGATTCAAGTCTGGAACTTCAAAGAGAGGTTAGGGCCAAAGAGATATTCAAATCGTCTTTGGAGGCAATCATTGAAGTGGTAGGAATTACTGAGGGAGCAGGGAGACAGAATAAATGATAGGCAATATCCAATTCAAGGACCCCATGCATAGAATAAATAACAGTAGCTGACACTGATATTTGGGGTTAAGGTTTGCAAAGTATTTTACATACATTAAATCATTTGATCTAAATAGAAATATAATCCACCCATTTGTGTAACATACAGTTCCCTAGCTGGTATTTCTGCAACCAGTCTCTCCTCTTTCAGAACCAGCCTTTACAAAGCTACCAGAATAATATTTCTAATAATTTGATCTCATCTCTGGCATTTATTGTTTGAGTGGCCCCTAGACAAGGCATTCAGTCTCTTGGTACCTGAGGTAACTCTTTAAGTTATGGAGCAGCTACTGATAGGTTTTGGTAGAGTGAAAGGGCTGTTTTTATCTTCTGTATCCCCACTGATTAGCACAGTGCCTGGCACATAGCAGGTTCTTTTTGGGGAGGGAGTCTTTTTTCTTTGGAGGGGGAAGGCAAGGCAGTTGGGGTTAAATGATTTGCCCAAGGTCACACAGTAAGTGTAAAGTGTCTGAGGTTGGATTTGAATTCAGATCCTCCTGACTCCAGAATCAGCGTTCTGTTCACTGTGCCACCTAGCTGCACCCCCCCTCATAGTAGGATCTTAATAAATACTTGTTGAGGGACAGCCAGGTGGCATAGTAGGTAGAGCACTGACCCAGGAGTCAGGAGGACCTGAATTCAAATCTGGTCTTAAACACATACTATCTGTGTGACCCTGGGCAAGTCATTTAACCCTGATTGCCAATAAATGAATGAATGAATGAATACTTGTTGACTAACTGATGCCAATAAAATCATAGGTTCAGCTCCCAAACAATCCTAAATGTATTCCAGAACACAGACACTCAGCATGTACGCCTACACCCAACATACACACAGTAGTCACCTGTGGTATACACATACCACACATTAATACTCAAATGTTGCACACCTGCCAGACTCCCTTAACAAGTGTTACGGAGATCAACTCACTGACTTTAGCAGCCAGGAACACCAGAGACACCCAGTTGCATATTCTGAGTAACCCATCCCACCCATCAATATTCTGAGTAACATGTCAAAAAGGTTTTACTTATGAAGTATCAAATTCCACAAATGCCCCTGGCAGTTCTATAAGAGGAAAGAAGACTGGGCTGATGAGGTACCAAGACAGGGGCCACCCTGTGCAGGAATGGAAGCTCCTCTTCTGCCTGATCCATGGACAAAAGCTCCTCTAAGAGCTGGAGAGTCAAGATTAACCCTCAGGAAGGCTATGCTCCTTTTATGCCTTCTGGAACAAAAGGATCCTGCTTGGGGAGATGGTCCATGAAAGGCCCTGCTGCCTCAAGTCTGGGCTCTCACCTCCTTTATATATGATCATTTGGAGTGGGGAGCTGGGGACAGAAGGGCTATGAGATCCAAGCACCCCCTCCCCATCCAGCAGCATAGGGGTACTACCTCTGGAGGCACTGTGGAGGAGGCGAACTCCCAGGACCCCTTATATCAGAGAAGCAAGCACCATAAGGGCAAGAACTGTCACTTTTTTTTCTTTTTGGAAAGAGGAGGGCAGGGCAATTGGGGTTAAGTGACTTGCCCAAGGTCAGTTGGCTAGTTTTGTGTTAAGTGTCTGAGGCAGAATTTGAACTCAGGTACTTCTGAGTCCAGGGCCAGTGCTCTATTCACTGTGCCACCTATCCACCCCTGTCACTTTTTTCTAAGATCTCTGTAACCCCAGTATCCAGGATGGTGTTTCACACATAGATCTTTAATAAATGTTGAAATGAAAATTGAAAATACATGCTCATCTGTATCAGTTGGCAGTACTATCCAGGAGGGGTGGCACCCTGAGAACCGTTCTTTATGCCACAGCCTAGAATGAAGACTACAACCCCACAACCTGAACACACACATACCACATGTATGAAGTCAATCCATTCTTTTAAGCTAAAGGGTTCTCTCCCCCCACCTCCACCCCCAACTTGGCCTAGAAAATTACTTCGATCTAGGCTAGGTTTCTCATTTTTGGCCCTGGCATACTCAGAGTTGCTTAGATGGTTACCTACTCCCACACCTCCGCCAGGGTTCATACTAGTCATACCATCCAGGCTACACAGAAACATTCCAGGATGGAAAGGCTGGAGGAATAAATAGACTGACCCTCTTTGGTCTGATCCTGCCCAGGATTCGTGGTGTCATTTAGGTACTATGTCTGTAGATTCATAATCTCAGCACTTGGGACCTGATGGATTCATTAAATGTCCATGTATCTGGCTTTCTAAGCCTTGTTGTTATGGTCAGGGGAAGAACTGCTTAGGGACTTAGCTAAGAGCATGGGGAGGTTGTTCTCATTGCAACACATTGCCCCTACTACTTTGGTCTAAGCCTTCCCTCCCAGACTAGTGACTAGGTTCATTCCCCAGGACTTCCTCGTTTCTTAGGACCCGCCCCAATCCCCACCCAAGCCCTCCGTCCATATGCTTGCACAAGGCTCAGAGACAGTCACCACAGAGCCCACAGAATCCAAGTATCAGGACCACTGAAGGCTACAGCACACCTCCACATCCACACAACAGGCAAAGAGCAGGCAATGGACATAGAACATGCAAATCCAACACAGATGCATCACCTCCACCACTGCAGGGATAACACACACATTTACCAACAATTATGTGCAGTTTTACAAGTGGACTCTCAGGCATGAGGACAAATATAAACCTGACTGACATGCTTCAGAGACCCTCCAACCACAACAGCCAGACATATATATAACCAAAGTACCGTATAAATATAGGTTTTATTAATAATGAGTGAAATCCCCCAAATATACTGGCATCTCCTTATGAGAGGAGACTGTGGATCTGTGGGGGAGTGGGAAAGGGTGGATAAGAACCAGCCACTGCACCCAGGCCAGGGAGCTCAGCAGCAGGGGGTCCTGGACCCCTATAAGGGAAACCAGAAATGCTCCAGATATGTCTGTCACTCTAGCCCTGTGAGGTGGTGCTCTCAGGCCCAGGGGCAGCCTTGGCTGGTTGGGAGGAGAGCAGAGGAGTGGTCAGAAGATTGAACCAAGCAGCTGAGAGGAAAGGGAAGAGGTGTGTAGGGGGTGCCAGCCCCGGGGAGGTATGCCCTACGGCATGGGAAAAAAGGGATTCTGGTGGAGCTGACCAAGGCCAACTTGTGTCAGCTGCCTGTGCTTTTGCCAGATCCTGAAATACAGGTGGAGGGAGTGCCCTGTCCTTGCCCCTGGTTTTGTGGAGGGAAAGTAGACTGGGGAGAAGTCACCCACACAGATCTCCAAGATGATCCTGAGCAGAAGCCCCACCTCACCAGAGCTTTTGGAAGGTCACATTCACCTCACTCTCCACAGGGCCCCTCTCCCAGGGCCAAGTGATGATTGTGGGCATGTACCTATGGAGAGGGGATGGGAAGGTCTGGCCCAGAGGGCTATAGGAGGGCAGGATCAAGGTCACCCCCTCAGCCTCTCCCCACCTCTCCACCTCCCAAAATAAAGTGCATTCACCAGTTCCAATGTGGGCAAAAGAAACATGGGCATTATTGCTAAGGTGCCATTGTGCACCATCCCCCCATCAAATGAAGATGGATAGGAGGGATGGGGCACCTTACGACCCCAGGCCTTACCTTCCCTGGGGCCTGAGAGGGGCAGTCAAGGACAGAATTTCAAGCCTCTGCCTCAAGAGATTGTTCCAGCAGCCTAGAGATGGGGATGGGGGTATGACTACCAGAGTCTCCCCCTGCTCAATTTCCTAGTGGGACTTTTCGAGAGAACCCAGCCAGGGACCAGCCCTGGGTACTATAACAACCCTTTGCAGCCCAATTTACAAACACTTGTGTGGTGGGGGCCCCCCCTGAGGGAGGGGAGGGGGCACTTTGGTCAATTGTAAATGGGAGTTTCTAGAGGTGAAACTCAGGTAAGCCCCCCCACCCTTGCCGCCCCCAGGCAGACAGTAGGAGAAAAAGAGGGCTCTGAGCAGGGGAGGGGAAGCAGAATTTGGAGGGAGGGAGAAGAGAGCTACCATAGCCCAACAGATGTCCTTTGCATGCAGGTGTTGAAGAAGAGGTGAGAAGGAAGCCACAAACTGCATCAAACACAAGAGGTGATAGGACTGAGGGAGGAGATTTGGAGCCTTCCATCATCCTCCAGGAGGACCTGGAAATCCATGGAGTAGATCGACATTGACAGGGGATGGGGGGTGGGGTAGGGTGGGGGTGGAATGGCAGGCTGGCTGCACCAGCAACCAGTTCCCAAGTCTCTGAGGTTAAAACAGTCCCAATGGGCTGGAAAGTGGGGTAGAGAAGGAGAACAGGACTTCCTGCTGTGGTGGGAGGAAGCAAGGAGCTCTATCTCTCCGATTTCACCCGGTAGCGAAGGACAAGGTATGCCAGCAGCCTCAGGGCAAGGAAGAAGATGCCCAGGACCAGGAAATCCATGTAGAGCTTGGCGTCCTCTACATCCAGTTGATGGAGGATGCTCTCAGGTTTCTGGAATGGGCATCCTGAGGAGTTCTCAGAGCAATCAAGGTCCCCCCGCTCCATGCCATAGATGGTCAGAATCACACCCTCAAAGCCATACCTGGACACAACAGAAACAGCAGAAACATTTTACCAGACCCTGCTATTCAATATACTATGGGTGGAGCTCATCCCTTTCCCTGGACACAGCATTAGAATGGGAGTTGATCCCCAGAACATGTGTTGAGGAGGTAGGCTAGAAATGCGCTTGTACATCAGGAAGACATGCAAAGCCTGGAAAGCTGAAAGGTGAGACCTGTATGCCAGGGGCCTGGGAGGGAAACAGGGTAGGTCCTGACACAGCCTAGGTCTCAAGAGGAAGGTCTCAAGCCCCTGAATCCTGACTCTCTGGGATGGAAACAATGCTTGCACTACTCACCTGACATAGGAGAGGTAGGAGCTCCATTGCAGATAGGTAGGGATGGTTTTGAAGCTAACGAAGAAGCCAGAGAAGAGGAGGACAGGGATAGCAGTTACTGGGCCCACAAAGGTGGCCACCTGAGAATGTGGAGGGGGGGGAGGGCAGGAAGGAATAGAAGGTGTCTTGGGACCGTGCTTGCACCAGCTCACACGTACAGTGTGATGAGCTGATGTATGTACATATGCACATCCTTTACCCCTTTGGGATGGGATGCTCTGCTTCCATAGCCAGCCCCCCAATTCATTCTCTTGGGACATTAAGTGCTGTCTTCTATTAGGGTGCAAGTATCTTGAGGGTAGCGACTGTCTTTCTTTTTGTATTGCATCTCCTGGTCTTAGCAAAGTGCTTGGTAGATAATAAACCCTGAATAAATCCTCTTCTCTTCTTCCCTTTCTTTCTTTCTTCCTTCCTTCCTTTCTTTCTTTCTTTCTTCCTTCCTTCCTTTCTCTCTCTCCCTTTCTTTCCTCTCTTCCTTTTCTTTCTTCCTTCCCTTCCCCTCCCTCCCCTTTTCTCTTCTTTTTTCTTCATTTTTCTTTCCTTCTTCTCTTCCTTTCCTTTCTTCATTCCCTGACCCTCCCTCCCTTCTTCCCTCCTTCCCTTCCTTTTTCATTCTTTCCTTCCTTGCTTCCTTTCCTCACTATACTACTATCCCAGATGCATACCTATTTTCTCCTTCCCATTTCTCCCACTTCCACCCACCTGTAGGGAATTAGATGCAGCCCCAATGAGTAGCCCCAGGGACTGAGCTACCAGGGCAGTGGCTGTGGCCAGAGCAGAGAACAAGAGGAACCGGGAGGCTTCAGCAGGCTGGCTGGTCATCCAGTATACAATGCTACAATAAGCCATGGGGCAAATCACCTGGTGGGAACAAGAAGAAAGCTGGAGAGAAGGACTGGTGTATGAACAGTAGGTCTCCTCCCCTCCCCTTGAGACTAGACCTCCTCTTGTTCTGGGCTCTATTCCTTCATGGAATGGGCCATGAGACTCAAATGCTTCTGCCCAGGACAGGACTCATAAAATGTCAGACTGGGAAGGACCTTCTAAGATGACCTAGTCCACCTCCTTCATTCTCCAGATGAGGAAGATGAACCTGATAGTAGAGTCTTCAACTCTTTTCCTTCTATCCCTGTGCTTTTAAAGGACCATCCTTCCTCCATCCCACTCCCCAGGGTGAGCAGATCAGATGAGTTAGCATATACGTAAAGCACTTTGCAAACCATAAATCACTATATAAATGACCGTTATCATTATTCTTACCTATCTCAGAGAAAGGAAATGAATTGATCACACAGCTATTAAGTGTAAGGAATTCAGACCCAGGGTTCTTTCCACTGTGCTGTGGTACCAGCTCACTTCTGGGGCTTTCCCTTGCCTGTCCTTCTATCCCTTCTCTAGATCTCACCTACTTTCAAGTCCCACCTTCCCAATGATCCCAGCCCACAGGACCCTCTCTCTTTCCCCATGCATGCATTCTGCCCTTACCATATACTTCCTAAGACCATTAGTTATTATATTACAGTCCTTAGTCTCATTTCTCAAACTAAATTTTACACTAAAGGTCAGGGATAATTTTTGTATCCCACACAGGGCTAAACATGCAGTAGGTACTCAACAATGCTTGTTGACTGAGTCATTGATTGAGAGGCTTACCTGGAAGGGCACATCAGCCATAGTCTTGGCCAAGTAATAAGCTTTGAGGCTGTACCAGTAGTTGAGATGTTCCCGCATGAAGACAGCCATTTCTAGGGGAACTGGGACAGGAAAAAAAGAGAAGGCTTTGGATGCCTTCTATAACTTGGCCCCCTCCTATTATTTTCCTCAACACAAATCTTCTGATGCCTCCTGAAGGGTCTATTACTGGTTCTGTAGGGTTGGAAAATTTCCTTTCTCCATCTCTTCATAAGATATCTGTCCTAACCTCCTTCTGTCACAATCCATCAGCCTGCCTGAAGCTCAGGACCACATGTTCCAGCCTCCCCATCTCATTAACAATCCCAGCACCATTCATTCCCTATCTGTCCCCCCTCCCTCCCAGGTGCACCAGGTGCTGAGGACTCACAGGTAAGAACTGTAGGCATAAGGGCAGCAAACATGAGGAAGAGCATGGAGAAAAAGAGGCAGCCTGTGTTGTTGAAGACTTTGCTGGCATCGTTTCCGATGTGCAAGTAAAGGAGACCGATGAGTACACCAATCACCACATGGGACATGAATCGAAGGTGGGTCAGAACCTGGTAAGTAGAGAGTAGTCAATACTAGGGAGATAGAGCAGGGAGCTCTGTTTGGAGGAAACACATCAAGGTACTGGGGTGAGGACCAGTACCAGAGGGGGAATGATAACACCACTCAGGGTAGGAGTCAAGAGAAGACAGTTTGGGGGAAGACACGAGACAAACTCTACACTACCCACATTAACTAAGAGCCCTCATAAATGTCTTCAAGAAACCCTCTGGTGTAGGCAGTGAGGCTCAGGCCAGAAACCCCTCTTTTTTTTCTTCATTCCCATGACAGATGGCAGGGTCTAGGCTATTAGAAGTTTCCAGGATCCCCAAAACAGTCTCTCACCGTATCTCTAAGGATGGACAAGAAGGTTCTCTTGAAGAGGATGCAGAACTGTGTGAACGTATTAGTGGCAAACGTGTGACTCTCGATGGTGTCGACTTCCTGAGCAGGAGAAAGATCACAATCCAAGGTCACAGGAAATGGGACCCACTGGGAAGGATGCCTAACATCTCAGCAAACAAGGACCTTCCAGACTTCTCATGAGGCCATCCAGGGCACAAGGAAGAACCTATTGGCATCTTGGCACTCTTCCCCAGGGGCAGGATCCTTGGCAAAGGGAAGGGCCCCAAGATTTAAAATTAGAAGGGACATTAAAGGTCATCTGTCCTAATTTCTTCATTTTCTAGATGAAACAACTAAAATTTGGACATGGGAAGTGACTTCTGACCCATCACATATCGGTACTCTTGCCATCACTCTTTGCCCTGGCCACTTCTCCCCAACTCTTATCTCCCATCTCCACACACACACATACTCTACATTTTCTCTTTCACTCACTGGAGGACAAGAAGGGCACGGGGACTGGACATGGTTTTTCTCTGCACTGTCCTTTTTCTCTGCCACAGTACACAGCCCATTCTGTACTGCCCGGAACAGCATTGGATTCAGGTCCCCATACTCTCCTGATGCTACTTCAATGACTGCAGAAGAGAAGATGAACTGCTCAGGTGCCATTCTCTCCAGGACAAAATCAGGCCTCCATCAGGGAACTGACTGCATGTCTATCATGTGTAATTACTGCCCAATACAGGCAAAGGGGACAACTCAAGAACCCACCCCCTCCCCCAAGGAGGTTCTGCCCACATGGTCACCAGGGCCCCATTCTAGAGTCACACTTGCAGGGATGTACTTTCACTCACTGAAGTCAGCTGGATTGTGGTAGGTGGGACAATGTAGGCCAAGCCCCTTCAGGTAAGGGATCAGGTTGGTGACCATACCCTTGAAGATGCACTGACCCTGGCTCAGGATGTAGAGCTGGAGGTAAGAATTAAGGTAAGATGAAAAAGGGATCAGCTGGTGAGATTGGCATCCCCCACTCACTGTACCCTAACATCATGTCAGCACCACTGTTCCTACCAAGGACCACACCTAGACAGACATTTTCATACCCAACAGACCTCCCTACTCCCTGCTATCCCAGGGTTTGGACACAATAGACAATAATGGGTTTCCTCAACCCTATCCTCTCTATCCAGAAGGACAGACAAAAACTGGTAGCCAACCTTGTCAAACATCTCAAAGAGCTTGGCACTGGGCTGGTGGATGGTACAGATGATGGTACGGCCCCCCTGAGCCAAGGACTTCATTAGTGATACAACCTGGAAGCAGGAAGCACTGTCCAGCCCACTGCCCAGAGGAAGAAGTAGCGAGGAAAGAAGGAAGAGAGGGGGGAGGAGGAGAAGTGGGGGGAAAGGAGGAAGGGAGGGAGGGAGGGAAAGAGAGAAAAAGAGAGAGAGGGAGCGAAGGAGGGAGAGGGAGAAAGAGAGAGAGAGAGAGAGAGGTCAGGGGACAGGGGGGCAGGGTAAGGAAAGCAGGAGAATAGAGGAAGAGAAAAAGATGAGGGAACATTAGGGTTGTGGAGAATTCAAATGAGGAGAATGGATCTAGAATGGGGAGGAAACTTGACCCCTACTCAATTCAATTCAATCAACATTTTTATAATTAAATTCAATCAACATATTATTAAGTGCCTACTGTGTGCCAGGCACTGTGCTAACTCACCCTCAAGGAGCTTACAGTCTAATTCTATGCCCCACCCCCAACCCTACTACCTGTCACTTTAGCCCATTGGGATATCAGAAAGCACAGAACCCAGCTCCCTCACTCTTCTGAGCTGGGATTGGAAAGCAAAGGCTCTGGGTTTCTCAATAGCTCTATTTGGTATGGGGGGATGCTGCTGAGGGAAAGGTTAGCCTGAGGGCAAGATACCTGGTAGGCTCATCAAAGAACATGACTGGTGGGTTGTTGACAAGCTCCAAAGCAATTGCCAGTCGCTTCCTCTGACCCCCGGAGAGCATGGCTGTCCTCGTGTTGGAACAGGACATCAGCCCCAAAGCTGTCAGAATCTCAGTCACCTGGCCAAAGCCCACCCCACAATCAGCCTGGAGGGCTTCCAGAAAACTCATCAGCCATCCCACCATTTCTCTGCCCTAAAAAGGCCTCATCAGGGTACTGACTCCACTTGGAGACCACCTCCAACCTTCCCTCACTGAGCTAGCTCCGGGGCTATTTCTCCCTTCCCCCAGGGGCTACCCTGACCCCTCAGGCCCACTGGCCCTGCTCACAGAGGAAGGAGGCCTATAACCAGCTTCTTCCTCTACTCACCAACTCCTTCTTCACCTCCTGTTTTTCATTCAACTTCAAGTTGGCAGAGACCTGGGCCCCAAAACAGTGGATGGTCAGTGGTGTGGGTACTGTAACCTGAGAGCCTCATGAGTGCCACCTCACCCTACCCCTTCATTTAGTCAGAGGGACATGAAGAAGAATAGTATTTACCAGAGCATCCCAGTGTTGGAAGTTCCATGGTGCCTATCAACCTTGAAGGGGGAATAAGGGTGATGAAGTATCTAATGTCTATTAACCCCCACTAAACTATAAGTTCCTTGAAGGCAGTAGCTATAAATCTCATCTAAACTCTGCATCATTCCTCCACACACATAGCATGATGTTTCCTTTATATATAGCAGGTACTTAATAGCTTGATGGATTGTGTCATTGGTATACCTATGAAACCCAAGAAAACTGTTGAGAGGGAGAAGTTATGCCAGTACCTCAATACCTAGAGTGGGAGTGGACCCTCACCATCATGGCCTCTAGCACGGTGAGATGAGGAAGCAACATGTCATCCTGCATGATGTAACATGACATCTTGCGGAAGGTCCGAAGCTCCCGAGGTCGCCCATTCACCAAGATCTGCCCCTTCATGCCAGATTCCCTGCAGAAGTGACATGTGAGGGGAATCACAGGCTAGAATGTCCTCAAAGCTGTAGCTTACCCATCTCTGAAAAACTCCAACCACTCCTGTTCCTTGCCATAGAATTCTGCCATAAACTGTCCCACCCATGAGAGACTCCATCTACCTGAGCCCCAGTCCTATGCTGCTTCATTCCACCCAGTTCCATCACATGCACCCATATACATACACACATACATAACCCCATCCTCACCTATACCCAGCAAGGATATTCATGAATGTGGACTTCCCAGCCCCAGAGGGTCCCATGATGCCAATCAGCTCCTTTCGACAGAACTTGCCAGACAAACACTTGAGAAGGGTCTTATAACCTGAGGTTAGGAGGAGGGAAAGGCCATCAGAGAACAGAGTCACCCCAAACTCCCAAGCAGTTCAGTGCCTTTTTCAGGAGGGACCTCGGGCAAAGACGAAGGAGTTGATTATTTTGACTACATGGTCTAGTAGCAGAGGGGCACCTAGGTGGTGCAGTGGATGGAGTGCTAGCAAATCTGCCCTCAGACACTTACCAACTGTGTGACCCTCGGCAAGTCACTTCGCCCTGTTTGCCTCAGTTTCTCATCTAGGAAATGAGCTGCAGAAGGAATAGCAGACCACTCCAGTATGTTTGCTAAGAAAACCCCAAAATGCAATCATGAAGAGTCAGACATGACTGAGACAAGTGAACCACAAAGCAGCAGAATTCCAGATCTGAAATCAGAAAAACTCTTCTGATTTGATCACTTACTAGCTCTGGGATCCTTTTTTTTTTTTTTTAAGTATTGATATCTTTTGTTTTTACCTAACTTAAATCTCCCATTATATTCCTCTTCCCATATGAAGTATGAATCATCCATTATAACAAAGAATTTTTAAAAGAGGGGGAAAAACAGTTGGGTGAAAGTAATCAATACATCATCTGAGTCTGACAGCATGTCTCCATAATACATCCAACAGCCCCCTCCTCAAAGAAGCAGGAGTGCATTTCCTCATCTCTTCTTCAGGGCCAGGCTTGGTCATTATACTTTGTGATTTGAGGAAAGCCATTTAACTTCTCTGAGATTCAGTTTCCTCATCTATAAAATGGGAGTATGATACTTATACTACCTACCTCACAGGATGCTGTGATCAAAGTGCTTTCTGTGAATCTTAAGGAGTTGTATAAAATATTTGTGGTTATTTATCATTAGCAGCTGGGGAGAGTAGTACCCCCACAAAAACAACAACAACAACGCCTCTCTTCTTTGCTCTACTACCTAGTCTAAGATAACTACCCTTGCTACCCTTGGAGTCAAGACATCTAGGGTACAGTTTCCTGAATTTACTGTGAAGTGCACACTCTTTCTGGAAGAGGAAGGGAGAGTCTGGGTCATGAAGTAAAGAGTGAGATCCTGACTTCTCTGTGGGCATGAGCTATCTCTCTCCTTTGCTGCAAGGAGTTGCTTCCAGCCTTTCCTGCCATCAGGAAAAGCCTCCCTTTCTTCAAGGCCTGGCATAAAGCCAGCTCCATATAGACTTAGCCCAACGGACTTGAAAGGAACAGAGACACCTATACAGGTCCTAGTAACTATCATTGTCTTCCTCCCAACTTCCTCTCTCCTATGGCACCATCTGGCTCACTTACTATGAAGTTGGATAGAAAACATTACCAGAGGGGTGGCTAGGTGATGCAGTGAATAGAGCCCTAGAGTCAGGAGGACCTGAGTCCAGGTTCAGCCTTTGACATTTAACTAGCTGTGTGACCTTGGGCAAGTCACTTAAACCCAATTGCCTTGCCTTCCCCCCTCCAAAAAAAAAAACAAAAAACATTACCAGAGACTCAATGGCTGGTTCATACCCCTGGCCTACAGCAGTTGTATAGGGACTCTGCTTTTTAATTTCTCCCTTCTCAGTGTTTCCCCCCACCCCCACCCCTTGAGAAATGCTGTGGGTTCTTATAGTCTTTGTGTAGCATAGAACCTTCTCCAGCTCTTTGACCCTGTGATTTACAGAATCACAAAGGCTGGAAGGGTCTTCCAAAAGACATGTGGTTCCACTCACTGCCCATAAGCAGAGGAGATCTACTTAGCTGCATATGTCACAATCGAGGCGGGGAAAAGTTTAAGTGATTCACCAGAGGCATCAGTCTTGATGTTTCCATGTTTCCATCATCAAAAAACTATTCAGGAAGTAATCTTGTGTACCTGCCATTTAGCATCACTTTAAAGGAAGGGGGAAGTTGAGGGGTGAAGGTAATTCACCTTCCATCCCTTAGTTCTCCCAATTCTAAAATGGATTGAACTCCCCAAGAGGTCAAGTTCAATTCAATGAAGAAGCATTTCAATGGTGAGGGAAGGGGGGACAGGACACTGAAGTCATAGACTAATAGAGCAGGAATAGTACCTTAGAGACCACCTAACCCAACCCCAACAGAGCAACAAAAGTTATGCTCAAGTCGCTGTTCACCAGCTATGTGTGACCTTGGACAAATTACTCCTTGCTCTAAAGCAGCAGTTTTCAACCTATGGGTCGCGACTCCTTTGGGGGGTCGAACGACCCTTTCACAGGGGTCACAGGGGTTGCCTAAGACCATCGGAAAACATATTTCCAATGGCCTTAGGGACCCACACGGCTCCTCCATCTGTCTCCAGGTGGGTCTGCCCACATGCAGATATGCCCACATAGGAGTATTAAAGGATCCTGGTATTAGGAAGGTTGAGAATCACTGCTCTAAAGGGAAAGTCACTAGACTTGGAGTCAAAAAACCTGGGTTCAAATCTTGCCTTTACTATTTACTCAGGCAAATCATCTAACCTCTTTCTCTGGGCTGCATACTTTCCACCTGTCAAATAAAGAGTTTGTACTAAATTATCTCAGGTCCCTTCCACGTCTAAAACCTATGATTCCATCCTTACAATCTTCCAAGCACTAGATCCTGTGAACTTTTTGAGCCTCAGTTTCCCCCCCCCCCCCCCCGTAATGCCTGTACTACCTTCTTGACAGGGCTGTTGGAAAGACCAGATGAGATCATGGATGTCAAAAAGCTCTGGCTCATTAAACGCTATGCTTTTATTTAGCATGATCACACGTGTCTGCCAGAGAAAGGAAATGCCTTCTTTCTCCCCGGTGTTCCTCTGTTCTCTTTCTCTCTGACTATCCCAAACTTCTTTATCTCTTCTATTCTTTAGTATAAGAAATGAAGGAAGAGAGGAAAAGAAGGAAGGAGGGAGTCAGAGAGTATTAAAGGTGTGACCAAAAGACAGCAGAGGTAAAGAGGAGGGAGCACAGGTGGAAGCTGGGGGAGGACAGACATGGAAATCCCACCTGGGATTTCATCAGAGTTGGGAATTTATGGTGTGGAAACTGCTTCTGTGTAACCTTTCACAGACTTGCCTGAAGATCACTGAAAGGTCATGCCTTGCTCAAGATCCTATAGCTAACATGAGTCAGCAGCAGCATTTGAACGCAATGCTGCCTCAGTTAGGCCCAAATATAGGATGTCCTAAAAAAATGATAGTACTTTAATAACTTTAGGAGTATAAATGCTTAAACACACACACACACACACACACACACACCCTTGAAAAGTTAATTATTTAGGGGTGACTAGGTGGTGCAGTGAGGAGTCAGGAGGACCTGAGTTCAAATCCAGTCTCAGACATTTAACACTTACTAGCTGTGTGACCCTGGGCAAGTCACTTAATCCCAATTGCCCTGCCTTACCCCCTCAAAAAAGCAAAAAAAAAAGTTTATTATTAAATGTTTAAAATATGGACATTTCTTATTAAACATATCAACATAAGCACTATCTTGTGCTATATATATATTACTCAATTTTCTAACTTTGTAAAAACTTTAGCTGCTACTCAGTGACAGAAAGGATTGCATTTGTAATCATAGTATTGTAATCATTGTAATCATAACCAAAGAATGAGGTTTTGATGCATGTGACAGTTTCTATATGACTCCACAAGAAACCCTGGTTTCTTGAAACCTAGCTTCCCTATTCTCAGCTCACATTGCCTGGGGCAGAGGAGGGACAGCAAGGCTTTACTGAACTTGGGACATTCAATTCCCAGTCCCCAAATCATCATTCCCCTACCTCAACACCTCCACTGAGACCAGCCCAGACAGCTCTAGATTTTGACCAGGGGAAAAGAGTGAGAACCACCTTTTCTACCACTGGCCTGGTTCTGTGCTTAGAAGAGTACCAGGATGATACAATGCAAAGAATATCGTGATCAGAAGATGGGTTTGTTATAGGTCACAGTTCTATCTACCTTAAGCTGGGTATTTTATCTCTTTGGAACACTCCTGCCTCATCTCTACAAAGGAATTAACCATTTCCCTCTACTCTCCTTTCCCATATTCCACTGCCCAAACATCTTTGGTAGCTCCATATTGCCTACCAATTTAAGTTTAAAAAGCCTTTGTCTGGCATTCAAGGCCCTGCTCAACCTGGCACTATCCTATCCTATCTTATCTCAGATCTTTGCCCTCCAGTCAAACTGGATAACTTTCTGCCACCTTTGCCCCAGAACAGCACCTCATTTTCACAATTACATGCTTTTCTCAGGTTGTTTCCTATGCTTGGCTTATTTTCCTATCTCTCTTCAACAGTTGAATTTCTTCCTATCTTTTAAAGCCTAATTCAAATGCTACTTCCTCCAGGAAGTCTTCCTTTATTCTCTTCCCTAAAATGATTTAAAAGCTTTTCACTCCCCTGATCTTATATAGCATTTTCTTGTTATTGAAGCTTAAACTAATACATACATATACATGTATATAATGCTTCAGAATCTTTAAAACACTACATAAATGCCAGATACCATTATAATAGATTGTGGTCAGGGGATCATAGATTTAGAATAGGCAGGCACTTCAGGGGTCTTGTGGTTCACAGACAGTTCATTTGCCTAAGCTCATGTTAGATGTGGCAATGTTTCACAAGTTTAGGAGCACTGTGTCCATTGACCAGACAGGATCTCCACAGAGATAGCCTGTGATTCCTTATAGACCCCAGATTCTTGACATATTAAAGTGAATCCTATATCAGGGCAATTAGTAGAAAGCTTCAGGCAAATGATTACTTATCAGAGATATTACAAAGTGTATCACAAAATTTAGAGGGGGCCAGGACCTTGGAGATCACTGAAGTGAACTTCTAAGTTTCACACCAGAGGCTCAGGGTAAGTGACTTGCCTAAAGTTACCCAGTGAAGAGACAGACGCACATCAAGCTTCGATTCAAACACAAATGCTCTTATTCCAAATTCAGGGCTCTTTCCACTACAAGCTGCTACCTTATCTGCCTCCAACATTGTTTCAGAGATTCATGAACGTGACAGGGAATGGAACGAAAAGACCTCTGAAAAGCCTTCCAAATTTTAGATGACATGGTTTTCTAAGTTTTCAGTGACTTTTCAGAGGACAGAAGATATGGTGAACATGTAGAAGGCAAAAAACATTAATGACCAGTTAAGAGGTAGAGGGCATGGTATGCAGATACTATCCACTAGAGAGGAGGGAAAAGAGCAAGAGGAGAGGACAGAGATCTCATGAATAGAGGTAGTGATCATTCCATACCCCTCTTGCGCCAGCAGGGTCCCTCTCGAACAGAGTAGGACAGCTCGACGAATTCTACGTCTACTGCAGAGCGCTTAGGCAGATGAGAGAAACGCTGGGCTTCTGTGATGTGGTTCTCCACTTTCTTCAGGTGTGTGGTCAGTAGAGGGGGCTCTGTGGGGCCAGGGCGCCCGGCCATATCCTCCAGGGCCACTGCCACAGCCCCTGGCCCCAGCCCACAGCTGCCCACCTCCAGTGCCTTCTCCTCCATCACTTTGCCCTGCAGGGAACCAGGGAGCTGAGGGGGATTTGTTTAATATCACGCCCAGCCCTGGGTCCTTCCATATGTAGCACTGCTCCACCCCGCTCCCCTCAACTTGCTGTCTTTCTCTTGCCTTATCACACGGTTATCTACCTAGATCCCTCATCTCATCGCCCTACAATTCTGGCTTTCTCGAGTCCCACTCCAAGCCTGTTCTTCCTCAAGGTCTCCCTTAAGTATGTCCCCCATACCATCTCCCTCAGCCCTACCTTCTCAGAAATCCGGTCCAGGCTGTTCAACGTTACCCATCTGCCTCAGGGCTCTGCTCTCCTACTGCATACCTCCAGATATTCCCTTTTACTAGCCATAAAATTCTAGCCGCTTCATCTGTGCCTGCCAACCATCCTATTCTGCCCCTAGTCCGTGCAGGCCCTCTCCTCTCCCTCCTCTCTGAAGCTCTAATCTCCTTACCCGGCAGGACTCCGGCCAGCAGCCCCAGCCCTAGAGAGGAGGGAGGAGGGTTAGAATCCAGAAGGGAGGACAATGGGAGGGGCAATAAGGGACGAGTGATAGGAGGGGATCCCTAGAGGCAAGGGTGTGGGGGAGATCGAGCATCCCCAGAGCCAAGGAGGCCTCCTTCATCCCCCTGAAGAAATAGGACCCATGACCAGTCCAGCTTCTCCAGAGCCCCATTCCTTGCACGCTGCGGCGGGCCTCCCTAGAGGTAGGCACTCGCACTGGGACGCCTGTCCTCCCTACAAGCCATTGGACTAACAAACACAGCCCCCCACATTTTTTTCACACACCCAGTCACCTTGACGCGCCCCGGGGGCTCCTGAATAGGAGGCCCGATAGGATAGGAGGAATGAGGCGTTCCCCCCAGCCAAGACTGCAATGGGGTCTTCGCCGCTGCCCCCCTTACCCGCCTCTGGTTGCAATACAGCTGTCCAGGCTCCCAGTCCGGCTGCCCGGCTGGGCGGGGCCGGGGCGGAGCCGAAATGTGGGGAGGGCCCCGGCCCCGGGTTTGAGAGGAATCGAGGGGCAGGAGGGATGGACCCCCCAGCTCTGGGCCAGATGCGCAACCCCTTCTGCCGGGAGCTCGTCCGCTCCGCTGCCTCCTCGGGAGCCGGCTGGCCGGGTGGCTGCGCTCTCCTTCGGGCGGCTGCCTGGCCCTGCCGCTCTTAAAGGGGCGGCGCAGCCCAGCAACTGGCGGGGGGGAAAGGGGGAGCGAGCATGGGGAGAATCATAACGGAGCAGGTGAAGTGGGGGACGTGAGTGGAAAAGAGTTGTGGACAAAGGGCTCAGGGGAAGAACTGAGGGGAAGGGAAGAAAGAAGTCGCTAAGAGAACCGGGAATAAGACGTCTCAAAGAAGAGGGATCCTGCAGTGCAAGGAAGGCAATGGGGGACAGTGCTTCTGTACTATCTGACGCCCATCTCTTTCCTTTGCCCTTAGCTCCCAACCTTTACTCAGTATCTCTTCGCCCCGGGAGAGACTCACTCCCAGGAGTCACTAATCAAAGTATTAAGTGTCAGGAAGAGAGGGGACAAGGGGAGGTCACTTTCTAATGAACTTTTAATACCTTCCCTCAATCTCCAAATTTCTGTCCACCCTCCCCCCCCCAACCAGAGCCTTAGGGTAAGAAAAAAAGAGGAGGGACAGTTTCTTTGGGGGAGGGGGAACCTGGAACTTTCAAGGTTGTACACAAACATGAAGAACACAAGCATATGCCTGTCTGCAAACATGCATGGGCACTTACTCCTCCTTGGTCGGTTGGGGAAACACATCTTCCCATCAGCCAACCTTATATCACAAGCACTGACACGACAATGGGCACATGAACGTACATTCCCTCACAGAGACCTTGATAGTTTATGTGATTTTCTCATTTCGAACCTTCCCATGTCTCCTGAACATGCCTTCACATGAAGGTGCTGCAGGATGCGTGAGCACACATGCAGAGATTTCACTCTGTTTGGCCTTCTTCTAGAGCATCTCCTCGAAGTTCCCACCTGTCCCTACCATCCTAGCATGGCATCTTCTCCAGGGTAAGTAGGTTAGCCAACCTGGAGGCACATGATGCTGTTTCTTTAAGTCTTCCACCTGTCACACAGAGCTGAGCTAATAGGGAGGAGAAGGAAGCTGCTGCTGCTGCTGCTGCTGCTGCTGCTGCTGCTGCTGCTGCTGCTGCTGCTGCTGCTGCTGCTGCTGCAGTAGTGAGGTTACTAGCAGTCAAACCTCATCCATCTCCTCCCCATCTGCTTTCTGCCAACGTAGAGGTTGGCTAGGGACTGGACACTATCTATCCCTGCCCCCTTCCTGTGATTATGCTTCCATCTCTACCTAGGAACCACATTTGAATGTCTTAGATTCCACCTTTCCCCAGGACAGAAGCCCACTCCTCTGCTTTCCAGAACATCCCCTTCCTTATTCCCTAGGATCCACTCCTCCAGTTTCTTAGGATATATTCCTCAATTTCCTAGAATAACCCCATTCTCTGAAAGATATCCTGCCATTCCCTAGGACAGATTGCCCCACTTTTCCCAGTATTTATGCCTTCATTCCTAGGGCAGATTTCCCTTAACGCCCCACCTCCTTCTCCAGCACAACTTCCCATTCTCCAATATAACCTTATTCTCTAAAAGCCCCCTCCCTAGAACAACTCTTCCATTCTTTAATGATATGCCCCCCCATTCCCTAGAACATTCGTTTCCTAAAACAAATCCTTTCAACTTTTTTTTTTACTGACATACCCCTCCGCATTTACTGGAACAATCTCTCTATTCTCTAAGGACAGACCCTCTTTGGTACTTCTTAGGACATACTCCCCAGGCCTCAAGATAACCTCTTATTCTTCAAGGATATACTCCTCCTTTACCTAGGACAAACTACCCCATTTCTTAGAACCTTTATTTCCAAGGATAAAACCCTATTACCTAGGATATCCTCTGTTCCCCAAGACACACTCCCCATTTCTAAGGACAATTTCCTTGCTGTCCAAGGAGAGGCACCCCTCATTCCTCAGTATATATTTCCCGTATTGTAGAATAGCCATCCTTCCTACCTCTCCCCTCCTATTGCTTAAATCATTTGTGCCTTCTCTCTCTACATTCATTTATTCATTTAGTACATTTTTATTGGGCTTCTGTCATGTGCAAAGTCCAGGCACTCCCATTCCCCTGGAGGGACACATTCCCCCAATTTTTCCTCCTAAGAATCTCCATCCTAAAACAGTGTCCCCAGCTTGAGCAGTCTGAAGGTTCCTGAATGGAGGCAGGGGCAGAAATGTCCTTGTCTCAGCTCAGCTCCTAGAGCTAATCTACAGAAAGGGGCTGGACTGGGGATTTATGGAAGAGACAGCTGCTGAGCAGATTTATGGGGCTGTGGAGGGAGGAGGTAAGTGGGGTCCTGTGGGAGCAGAAATGGGGACACTTAAGGCCATCTGAGCCCCGGCTCTGCATTGCCACTCTCCTCCCCCCATTCCCCCATTATCTCTTTGGCAGTTGAGTGTACTTGTCTCTCCTATACCCCCTGCTGTTTCCAGAGGGAACTGCAACCAGAGAAAAGGTAAAGAAAAGACAGGGAAGGGAAACCAAATGAAAGTGCCCTCCTCTCAAGAGGACAATAATCAGCTAAGCAGGAAAATCAGCAAAGCCAGAATGGTGGCTTCACTGAGGCAGGTGACAGGGAGTTAGAAAGGAGAGTGGTGACTTTTTCCAGGAAAATAGCTAGTCATCCTCCAAGATGCTGTGATGATTTCTCCCTCTCTCCAACCACAGGCATGGTCTTCAGTTATACCTTCCATTTGTTCCCAAGCCTGCATTAGGAGCTTCAGCTGTAGCCATCATCCCTACCTCCCTGTTCCTTGGGTATGGAAGGTGGAAGGGAGGGAAAAAAGTAAAAAATAAAAGGGGAGTAAGACAGAAGAGTAGTCTTTGAAAGAGAGGACCAATCCCAGCCAAGAATCTCAAAGTCATAGAACCATCATTTTAGAGCTGGAATAGGCTTTAGAGACCATTGATCCTAACCTCTTTCTTTTACAGATAGAGAAACTTGGGCAAAGAGAGACTATGTCCCTTGCCCATGTTACACAGCTAATAAATGTCTAAGGCAGAATATGAACCCAAGTCTTCCTGACTCTGGCTCCAATGCCATATACACTATACTATGCTGCCTATCAGAAATACAACTGTGGGGATATGGTAAGATCTCTACCCCATCACTCTCCACTACAGAGACTAAGGAATAGACAAAACTTCTGTTCAGGGCAAAGCTAGAATTCTCAGTGTGCTTGGTAATCTCCCCACACCTACCCAGAGAATAACCGGTACCATCCACTCCTCCATCTCTGTTCCTAATGGATCCTCACCAGCAGGGTATATCCATTCACTGATGACAGCAGGAAAAGCAGCAGGCTTAGCCTGGGGGCTTGGGGAGATAATGGTTAAGAAGATAGCTTTGTAAGGGCTGAGGTCCTGGTGGAATAATAAGGCAGAAGGAAGACCAGTGGGAGGTCAATTCCAGCTGACCCTTTTCCATCTGGCCCTGCCTGGACAGGGATTCCTGGATGGCATGGAATAGGAATAAGTATAGAAGAGATGGTATCGCCCCCACCCCAGTGATGGCTTTTCTCATTTAATAATTCAGTTAGATTTCATTTCAGTCAACTTTTAGTTGAGAGCCTACTGTGTGCAAAGCTTTCAAACCAGTGTGAGGTCTGAGGATTGCTCTACAGAGAGACGGCAGGAGAATGTTCTACGCCCCTCCCCACTTCCCCAGCCTTGGGAATCTACAGGGGCAGAGATTTAGCCTACATAGACGTCTGGAGGGTTCTAAATAGAGGGGATCATAAAAAATTAGCTCTGGAAAGGATGCTAGATGCCTTCAAGTCTATCTCTCTTATTTTATAGATTACGAAGGTGAGGACCTGAGAGGTTCTCATACAGGAGTGAATAGCAAAACTCAGATTTTAAACCCAAATCTTGTCACTCCTAACCCATTATTCTTTCTACTAGGAGAGGGAGCAGCACAAAGACCCAACCAGAACAAGCCCCAGTTAAGCACTGAACTGAGGAAGGGAAGAGCAGGGAGTGGTAGCCTGGGTCTTGGACAGGAGTATGCCAACTGAAAATAGCCTTTCCCCATCTTCCAACCTACAGACCTCATTGAGTACAGTGGGCACTGACCCCCATAGTACTTTGTAGTATCTTCACCTGGGTTGAAAGCTCTTCAAGAGCACAGATCATCATAACTCATGATTTGAGATTATGTCTGGGATTTCCCAGTATATCTTGTATAAGAGATGGTTTGTCCTGATTTGGGGTTAGGGAGATATTATTTTTACACTTTTTACACTTTACACACATCCTTACACTTTTCTGTATCTACATCTGCATCCTGAGACCTCCCAGGAAACTCAGTGAGGAGGGGAAGCTTTTCTGCCATTCGTGGCCATGCTTTCTCATTTGCACCTATATGTGTCTTTTTCATAACCTACTGGGGATCACATATCAAAATCCACACTGCATTGCAATACTATTTACTATCCATAAAGGACATGAAAGGCAAAGTGTCGTAGTGGACAGAGTTAGCCTTAGAAGCAAGCCTTAAAGTCCCACCTCTGACTCATACCAGCTGTGTGACCCTGAGCAACTCATGTAATCTCTCACTGTTCTAGGCAAATTTCTTAATATTGAAGGTTGTAGAGAGGGCACTGACCTGCATCAGTGGAAGGAGTTTTCTCACATGGAGGTTCTATATAAGTAGAATTACAGGTCCAGTGCCTATTCCTGAGGGGAGGGGAGAGGATGAGGTACACATATGCCTCCTTTTATTGAGCTTTGCAGTTATTGTGTTTTTCACTAATTGAAGGCTTGTAGCAACTCTGCATCAAACAAGTCTATAGGTGTCATTTTTCCAGCAGCATGTGCTCACATCATGTCTCTTGTGCCACATTTTGGTAATTCTCACAATGTTGCAAATTTTTTATTATTATAATGTTATGGTGGTCTGTGATCAGTCATCTTTTATGTTACTATTATAATTATTTTTGGGCTAGATGATGAATTTAATAGATAGATATTGTATGTGTTCTGACTACTCCACCAACCTGTCAGTCCTTCTGTCTCTCCTCCTAGGGTCTCCTTATTCCCTGAGAAGCAATAGTTTTGAAATTAGGTCAGTTAATAACCTTACAGTGGCCTAAGGGTTGAAGTGAAAGGAAGAGTCAATCAATGCAGCAAATTTCATTGTTGTCTTAAGAAATTACAAATAAACACCCTAGCCTTCAGCAGCTACCACCCTGTTGAGTCAACAGCCATCAGTGTTGAAGCAAGACCCTTCAACAGCAAAAAAGATTACCATTCGCTGAAGCTAGATGATGCTTAGCATTTTTTTTAGCAGTAAAGTATTTTTTAAAATTAAGGCATATACATTTTAAAACATAATACTACTGCACACAATAGACTACAGTATAGCATAAAAATAACTCGTATGCATTGGGAAACCAAAAAAATTCCAGTGACTCTCTCCATTGCAATATTTGCTCTATTACGGTGGTCTGGAGCCAGACTGGCAATATCTCCAAAGTATGCCTGCACTACAAAGTTATAAAATGTCTAAGCTCTTCTATTCCCCAGAAAGAATGTGTCCTGTCAATCAAAAAACATTTTTAAGCACCCACTATGTGCTTGGTGTTGGAAATTCAAAGCAAGAAAACACCCCACCTCCACCTTCAAGAAGCTTATATTCTGTGACAAAGGAGGACTGCATAGAGAAAAGGATGCTCTGCTGGCTGTTGGGAGAGGGCTGGATTTGAATCCTGGCTATGCCCCTTACTCACTGTAACCAATGGCAATTCGCTTAAGTTTTCTGAGCCTTTGTTTATTCCTTCATTTTTATATAGTTGTGCTGTTTATCTTACAGGGTTATTGTGTGGAAAGCTTCTTCTTCATCTTTTTTTCTCAAATATTAAAATGTACATATAAACGTGAGTAATTCATTCAACAAGCATTTTTTAAACCCCAGTTATTTGCTAGGCACCATGCCAAGCACTGAAAATTCAAAAACAGAAATTAAATTGTCCCTACCCTCAAGGAGCTTACATTCTGTGAGGGGAAACAGTATATACATATAAAAGTAATCACAAAATACGTGTGTGTTTTTATACAGAGTAATTTGGGGGTCATTAGAAGTGTGGGAGAATCAGGAAAAGTCTGATATAGGATATGGATACTTGAGTTGAGTCTCAAGGAAGTTAAGAATTCCAAGCCGATGTAAGGAGTTAGTGAATTCCAGGCATGGGAATCGAGGTAAGGGATGGCCTATGGTGAGTTTGGCCATCATGTGAAAGAGAATAATGCTCAACAAATCTCAGGAAGTTAGATTGGAACCAGGTTGTGAAGAGTACTAAATGCCAAACAAAGCAGTTTATATTTTAACCTGGAGGAAAGTGAGGGCCACTGGAATTATGAAAAATATTCAATGGCCACATCCTCCTCCTAGAACATGCAATCCTCCCAGTTTTTTTCTGAATTGATATCACACCCTTTATTTCCATACTTTTTTTCTTTCCTGAAGTTGGTGGGGGATTAGATGTCCAGACATATTCAAGGGTGCCACCCTTATGACAAAGAGTACTGTTTAGTGAAGACAATAACTATTCACCAGTCACCTCACCCTCCCATAAAGCACCAGCCCCAGTACAGGTTCCCCTCCCAATTGTATAGTATTGGAACAGGAATCAAGATGGAGGAATAAGAGGAAGCAGTTCAGCCTAGCTTCCCGCCAAATCTCCTTAACAAAGATCTTTAACAATGCATTAGACAGATTTCTGATTGGGAAAAGTCAAGAAGTCCCAATGAGTCATTTTTCTAGCCCAGGTGACTAAGGGAGACAGGACAGGTCTGTGGACACTGGGGTGGGTCTGGCCAGCAGCTCTGGGAGTAGTCCAGAATCCAGGGAATGAAAGAGGGCTAAAACCAGGTATCATGGCAGAAGTACTGGGGCAGAAAGAAATCCCAAAGGATCCCCAAACTAATCTAGGATACAGGAATGGGGGCCATCTGCCAATTCTGTCTCGAATTACCCAGTTCTGGGTCTCAGATCCAGGGTAGAGAAGAGGTAGAGTGAGGGGCCCTGTGTACTTATAAACATTCTAGAACATCTAGATTCTTTTTTTTTCCCCTAATCATCTTTGGAAATAGACCAAGTAGTAGCATTGGTGGGTCAAAGGCTATAGGTAGTTTAATAACTCTTTGGGTATAATTCTAGATTGCTCTCCAAAATGGTTGAAACAAGTTTAGAAGCATATCATAACTGTGTGGCTCTGATCCTAGGCTCAGAGCAGGGACTCAGTTCTAGCCTACAGACCACTCTCCCTGTGGAAGCCTACAGTAGAATGACTGGGGCAGTGGTCCCAAACTGAAGAGGAGCCTGGAGCTTGGTCACTCAGAATCAGCAGAGCCTCCCAGTGGGCTAATAGTGGCTGAGTTGAGTGACAGTTGGCAGAAACTCCCAAACAAGGCTAAGTTGATAGACCCAAACCTGGATCAGAAAACTGCGGAATACAAACCAGAAAAGCAGTGAGCAGATTTTGCCCTGAAGCACATTACTTTGGGAACACTGAAAATTTATAGGTCCCCAACCTGAGCTTTGAAAACAGCCCAATGATGTCAGAGGACAGATGCTTAGGCCAGACATCCCCTCTAGTAGTGTGTGGAGCCCAGCCCCAGCATGAAGTCCAAAGCCAAGAAGTTTTGGAATAATGAGCAAACAAAGATTCCCACCACAAAGAACTATTAAGGCAACAGGGAAACTCAAGACGCAGATGCAGAAGAAAAGAATAACTTTAAAACACCTTCAAGCAAAACTTGAAAGAAAAATCCAGCTTGAACACAAGTCCAACCAGAATTCTGGAATAGTTGAAGTAAGAGTTAAAAAAAAAAGGCTAAAAAAAAAA
>CM053596.1:201054989-201141958 GCA_028646575.1 Pseudocheirus occidentalis
AGAGATCCAGATTGGGTGGGAAGCAACATTATCTATCAGCCAAAGCGAAGAGCTTTCTCTCTGGGCCGTCCATCTTCTCCATCTTGCCTTTAGCTTTAACTTTATCTCCTCATTTATCTTCTTTAGGCCCACTTCTATTCTTCTTAGATGTGTGAAAAAAAGAGATCATGGTTGGGGCTGTATGGATGCCAAATGATTCTTGCATCCTTGCTTTCCATAAGCCTTCAAATGGATAGGGTGTCACTTGACCATTAAGGGAATCTAATATCAATTTGCCCTCCAGGATGATCACACTCTGGCCAGCAGTCCCATCAAACGCCCTTTGATCCATGCACACAAGCAGGCAGTCCTTCTTGCCAAATAGCTTTATGAGACCCACCAAGAAAGAAATTCTCATTGACTTGGATTCTGAATTCTATTCTAGGAGTTATTAAATCCTATGCAAAAATTTAAAAATTAAAGAACTCTCATGCTCATTATGCATCCTTCCTCCCACCCCCAGTCCCACCAAAAATTTCCTGCTGTCAATCAACCAAGACATCCATAACACTGAGTAATATTCAGTTTATTGAGAATGCAAGGGGAAAAATTTCGCAGTGCTTACGTGTACACACTGCCTGGTCACATTGCTGAACCTTCTCTCACACTTCAGAGTAGACAAAGGCTAAGAGATTTGGTGCTGGATTCTAGGGCTTAGTTTCTGGTCTTGAACTACAGTGAGGAGGGGAAGGAGAGGAACATCTTCCTCCTGGTCATTGAGACTTAGTTGTTCTTCTCCATCCCACTGGGACTTGGCCCTCTGCACAGCAGCCCATCACTGACTGTCCATCCAGTACTGGTCCAAGCCTAATCCAGCTCTTACCTTAGCTCTCTCTCCAGATATGAAGGCAGACTCCAGAAACTGCTCAGTTCGGCAACCTAAAAGCCGATAGCTTAGTTGCTATGATGTGCCCTGCCCTTGAATCCCTACTGCCCGCTAGGAAGTCCCTAGTTGTGGCTACATGCTGAAATTGTCACTAACCTGACTGTCAAGGTTTTATTCACCCTTTGGTGGTCGAGTATGCCCTCGAATGGTAAGGAAGCCTAAATCTCAAGGGCAAACAAGAAGGCAAGGCAAACAATAGGAATGTTAAAAGGTTTCCAACGAGATGTCTAGAGCAAGGGACTCTTAGAGACTGACCCCATCTCGGACAACCTATCCTAGAGGGTATGACCATGCTTAAAAAGACAAATACCCTAGCCTAGTACCTGTGGGCTCTCCTCCATTTCAGAGTCCCTCCCCAAAACACTCTGAACTGTCCAGACAGTGGGAAAAACCCCACCAAACCAGAAGTGGGAGTGGTGATGCAGAACGAGGCGAGCATCTAAGCCCAGGAAAAAACTCAGCTCCTCGACTTCAGATGGGCGGTCAGAAGGGCAAGGATATGAGAAGGAGCATGAGACTGGCATACTGTGTTTATTGCCAATAAAAGTCATCATACGATCATAATGACATTCAGCACCCTTCATCAAAGCCTCCCTCAACCTTGCCCCCCAGGACAACCCAGACACAGGGATAGGGAAAGAACCCAAAGACCACCGCTTGGCTGGGGCATGGGGGCTAACTGAAATGGTAAAGGCCTTGGGAGAGCAAGAATGGGGAATGGCTTTGAGAGACCTATGGTCTCTATATAGTACCAGGAAATTAGAACGATTTGGTTTCCTTAAGGAACACCATACTATGTTCAACAGGCTTGAGGTTCGAGTTTAATCAGAAATGCCCCTCCACCCCCAAACACCCTACCCAACAAGGACCCTAATCCTGGGGAGACTTCCAGAACTGCTGCCACTTTCCATGGGCTGGCTTCCTGGTGAGGCTGGCAAGGACTGTTCTGCAGTCATAGCTGAAAGAGATGTTGCCTGTCCTGAGGGTGACTCGAATGTTGATCTTGCAGAGTATCCTGTGAATAGCCTCCTCCTCCCACTCCCAGGGGACCCTATCTTCTCAGGTTTGGCTCTTGGACTAAGAGGCTTTTCTCCTCACCACATATGCTCGTGCTCTCTCTCTCTCTCTCTCTCTCTCTCTCTCTCCCATACAACACCCACCCACACCCATAGAACACCCACACATTCACACACCCATACAAAACACACACACACACACACACACACACACACACACACACACACACACACACACACGTGTCGCTGCCCCTAACATTTGTTACCGAGGGCAGTTCAGAAGGTCCCTCTACATTTCTCTAGAGTGGGCCATAGGAAAGAATATGAAAGAACAAAAATTAAAAAACAGAAGAGCCAATTTCAAATCCAAGATGGGAAAACAATATCTCAGCTGGGACCTGAAGGAAATGAAACCTTCAGTCCCTCATTCCATGAAGATTCCCAGCTCCTCGGCCGTCTTATGGAGTTTCTCCATGATGCCATCAGGGGGATCAGGGTCAGCTCCCTCTCCTGGTGCATCGGGCTGAACTCCAGGAGCTGGGGCCAGCACATAATAGACTGTCTCATGTTCACCTTGGGAATTGGTCCTATTCAGCACATGAATGACAGGGCTAGGAGAGTCCTGGAAAGTGGAAGCTGAAGGGGCTGCCCCTTCGCTTTCCTCCACCTCTGCCTCTTCCTCTTCTTCCTCCTCCTCAGGTCCCGGCTTCTCAGGCCCAGTTTCCAGGATAATTCCTTGCAGGCTGCCCTCAGTCAGTGCTGCCCCTGGGCCTGGTCGCCCCTGCTCTTCTCGTTCCCTTAGCAGCTGCTCAGTGAGCTCCACACTCTCATAGCGAACCAGCTGCAAACGCATGTAACCATCTTCGTGCTCTTTGTACCTGGGGAGAAGAAACATAAGCAGGAAACACACCCGCCCACAGAGGGAGGGGAGGCCCAAATGGGCAAACACATCAATGATGCAAGGAAGAAGGGAGATAATAGGGATCTGTCATAACCAAGGCTGGAGGAAGAAGAGGGATTCACTGAAAATGTAGCAGAAAGGAAAAACACTCTTTCTGGATGGCCCACTGGACAGTGCTGAGCTGGGAGCCAGAAAATCCTGCCTCCAATTCTTACTAGCTGTGTGACCCAAGACACAGGACTTCACTTCTCTCAGTCTCAGTCTCTTTATCTGCAAATGGGAGGGTTGGACTCAGTGGGCCCCTAAGATCCCTTCCACCTCTAAACCTGGGGTAATCTAACTCCTGCTACACGGAGAGGGACTGACGGTTTACAGACCACTTTCCACACAGTTCTGTGAGGGAGGAGGAGTACTAAGTACTGATGGACAGGTTTATGAAGAACTGTATTCCAAGACATGGGCCAAGGCCTTTTAACTGGTTTCTGCCTCCTGGTCAAACCTTGACACAATTCATGCATTCATCAAGCATTTATCAAGCATCTACTACGTATGATCCAATTCACCAAGCCCTGGGTTCAGTAAAAAGCAACAATAATAATACAGATAGTTTCTGCCCTCAAAGAGCCTGAGTCTATTAGGAAGATAGATCTGGAGAGCTAGTGACAGCCTGGAGAATCCCAGAGCCACAGAACTCCTTGGGTCCTACCCAAAGTAAGCTTTCCAAAAACACTGCACACAGTTATAGCAATATTGTAACCAAGATCATCGGTGAAAGACTTAGCTGCTCTGAGCATACAATGAATGATCCAAGACAGCTCTGAAGGGCTGTGAGGAAAAACACTTATGGACCTGCGGGACCCAGGGTAGATCTGAGCATGGCTTTTCACTTTATTTTTCTTGTTTAAGCCCTGGCCCGCCTCCCAAACATGGTTAACATGAAAATGTGTTTTTCATGACTTCCTAAGTATAATGGGCATTGTATTCTCTCCCTTCTTGATGGAGGCTGGGGGGAGGGAAAGAATCTGGAACTAAAAATAGAAATTTCAAAAAAAGTCCTGTGCGACATTCCAGTCAAATATCCATCTAGCCTCTGCTTCAACACTTCCCCGGAGGTCAAAGAGAGACCACCCACTTATTTCTAGATGGCTCTAAAAGTTAGGAAGTTTTCGATTATTTGCCCCTCCATTACCTCCTCTAGATGCTCTTTGCTTCAAAGTCTATGGCCAAGTAGATTAAAACAAATTCTTCAACCACATGACAATAACGTGTTAAAGTAACTGAATCTCACACACAGCTGCCTGAGAAGTCTTTCCAATATACAACTCTGATCATTTCAGTACTTTGCACAAAACCCTTCTGCGGACGTTTCACTGGTTAGCAATAAAGGTACACATTTCTTAACCCTGAGTCCAAGGCTCTCTAAAACCTGGCTCCCACTTTTCTCCCCTCCCCATACTTAACAATCTTGCCAATCATCATCCCCACCCTGTCATCTTCCTTCTCTGTTTCTGGGCACTCATCTCATCCTTCATCCCCAAAACGCCCTGACTGCACATTCCACCCATGTCCCTTACCTATCCTCCAAAGCCCAGCTTTACTCTTCTTCTAGGGAATCCTTCCTGACCTTCTCCACCAGCAGGAACATCCCCCTCTGATCTCTCACAGAACCCCATCCGTACCTCTCTATGGAGTCACAGAATTTCAGAGATGGAAAGGACCTTTACTTGGAAACTCCAGTGAAGAATGAACTGCCTCCTCAGCAACCCTGTCCACTTATTAAATGCTATTTTGCATTATAATTAGGTGTCAATCTTATCTCCTTCTACTAAATTATTACATCTTTGAAAGTAGACACTACTATTCAGTTCTGTATTTGTGCATCCCCACTGCAACCAACACAAGACCTTGTGTATAGTGAAAGCTAATAAATGTCTGAATTTAAATGTTACATTGAATTTTTAATTCCAGCTCCACCTTCACCTCACTGTGTTCTTATAGCAAGACATTTATTTAGCTGCTCTGTGCCTCAGTTCCCCCAATTTTACAATGGGGAGAACTATCTTTGAGACAGCTAGGTGGTGCAATGGATAGAGCACTGGGCCTATCAGGAAGTCAGGAAGACCCAAGTTCAAATCCAGCCTCAGGCACTAGCTGTCTGACTCTGGGCAGGCTGCTGAACCTCCGTCTGCCTCAGTTTCCTGAGAAAAGTGGCGATGATAACAGCACTTCCTCCCAGGTCACTGGGAGGACCAGAGGAGATAATGATGACTGTAAAGCACTTAGCACAGTGACCGGCTCACAGCACGCCCCTGTTTTTCTTAGGATAAAACACAATGAAGTATGTGAAATGCCGAGGGAGAGACGTGCAAAGTGAAAACTCCAAGGCAAGTTCATTCAGAGTCCTCCAGCCATCATCCCGCTCTTGTTGAGCACCCACGAAAGGGAAGGAGAACTCACCGGAAGCGGGGATGGCCTGAGGGCCACTTGAACTGATGCTTCTTCCGAAGGTGGACAGTGAGATTGTTGCCTCGAGTGAAGCACTTGTCGCAGACGTGACACTTGTACCTTGGCTCTGAGTCACCCTGTTGGGGAAGTCAAGGTTGCTGAAATCCTGCCCACCCACCTCCTCCATCCAAGCCTTCCCTAACTGTCCTGGGCCTTGCACTGAACTCAGACACCGTACCGGCTGTGTGCCCTTGGAAGGCATTCGCTCAGCAACAGTGATTTGGAAGGGAAGTTATTACTAAACTGCTTCTCTGGGAGCACAGTATAGTTGATAAAAAGCCATTCTCAAGAGTAAGTTAGACACAGCTTCTTGTCCCGCCTTCGACCCCTACTGGCTGTGTGACTCAGGGCAAGTCACTTAACTCCTCAATGCCCTAAGAAATTCTACAAGTTGTGGAGAAGATGCCAGCCTGCATCAGGGCATCAGCAGAGGGAGGCTCCTCACCTGGGAATTCTCTGTATGATGAAACCCCAGTTTCTCTCCCTACCACTATCCTGGCATAGAACTCTACACACAGGAAACCTTCCCATGTAGGCTGAAGCTCAGACCAGCTCCTATGACCAGGCCACCCACAAAGCTTAGGATGTCTCCAGGACCCAGCCCCAGCCCCACACATCATCTCCTCCTTCTCCCCAGGTCCTACTCACTTGGTGCACTTTTCGGTAATGGGATTTGATGGAACAGTGCGAGCGGGCACTGAAGCTGCAGCTTTCAAACTCACAATGGTAGGCTGGTTCCTTGCTATGAGTGTCTAGGTGCTTCCGGAGGTCAATCAGGTTTTTACAACTGCCAGAAGGGGGAAAAGAGTCACCAGGGCAGGGAGGAACTTGGGAATGGAACACTGGGCCCAGCAGGTCCCAACAACTGCCCCCTCTCACCTGTAGTCACAATAATCACATTTAAAGGGCCGGTCTTCACTGTGTCGAAAGCGAATGTGGTTTCGAAGAGAGGAGGGCAGCGGGCAGGTCATGTCACACAAAGGGCACTTGTAGTGATTTACTGTAGGAAGCAGAGAGGTGAAGGATGTGGGGGGAGGAAAGGGCAGAACAGGAGAAAACATGGGGAAATGGGCTTGGGGAAACTGACCATGGTTGCGCATGTGGTCCCGCAATAGTCGTTCTGTGGCAAACCTCTTAGAGCAATGGGAACACTGGAATCGTTGTTCTGGGGTAGAAAAAGTAGAGTGAGAGCTTTGAGAGGTCAAAGAGAAACAAGAGGTGAAAAGACACAGGAACGAGGGGAACTTTCGGGTATTAGTCACAGAATTTTTTTTTGAGGCAGACGGGTTCATTTCATCAACCCCATCCCCATCTTACAGATGAGGAAACTGAGGCCTAAAAAGGGGCAAAAAAAGTTCAAAGGCAGATGCAGAAACTGGGTCTCCTAACACCCACCTCTGTCCTGAGCAGGCCAGCTGGCCTCTTTCCCCCCATCCCTACTCCTCCCAACCCCAAGCTCACGGTCTAATGACGTCTGGCGCCGGATGTGGTCAAAGAACTTGGTGTTATTGGCAAACATCCCCCCGCATGTGGGGCAGGCCACCACCTTCTCCTGGGTGTGGCTTCGAAGATGCTCTCTCAGTTTACAACGGCCTTTGAAGGTACAGTTGCAATCTGGGGAAGACACCAAATCAGGCTCCTCCTACCTGCCCCAAACCCTACAGAATGTCTCCTCCCTCCCACCCCACCATTTTCCTCCAAAGCCCCTTCTTGGCCCAATGGCCAAGTATTTCACTTTAAAGAATGGGGAAGCTGAAACACCTGGTACTATCCCCAGTCCTCCTACCCATAAAGGCAGGGTTCCCCTCCAAAAGGGAGGGTTATCTAGATAGGTGACTAAAGCATCCCTAACCTTTCCAGCCACATGGTACCACATGACTCTCCTTGCTGGCTGCCTTGTATTCACAACACAGGCTATGGGCCTCCACATGCCGGTAAAACCACTCTGGATTGTCAAAGGAGCTCTGTTGAGGGAAAGAGGGGAGACTAATGGTAAGGATTGCGTAGAGGGGTACTTTCAGTGAACCAAGGTAATACTCTAATCCTGACCACCTTCCTGGTTAAGAGGAAGCCAGAAGAAACTGGAGAAAGGAGAGTGCTTGACAGACTTCATAGGAATACAAGGAATATCTGGGACCAAGCACATCCTTCCCCCCAACCCTGGCCCCTGACTGCTGACCTCACAGTGCTCCCACTGGCACAAGAAGTGGTCAGGAATGTCGGGAATCATGTTTCGGCTTTGGAAGTCCAACAGGCAGTGGCTGAGTCCGGCCTGGGCTTGCAGAGCCTGAAGTCCCCACTGTTTCAGCTTGGTGTGGTAACAGTGGAAATAGACATGCCGGACCAGGTCGGCCGAGCTGTCTGGGGAACAGAAGCCACATTCTTGCCACAAACAGGAGTACTCTTCAGCTGAGACGGAGGAAAGATAGAGACAGGACATAGCCCTGACTAAATAGAGAACCAGGCAAGACGAACCCCATCTCTGGCTCTGGCCCAATGCTCCCTAAGTAAATCCCTGAACCTCCTCTGCAGGCATACTCCCATTCCCCCCCTCCACTAAGCACCATCTTCCCAGTCTATCCAAAGACAACAGAGTAAAGGCAGAGCTGGTCTCCCCCCACCTCTCACCAGCCTTCTTGTTCCTCCATTGTTCCTTGCTCACTCACCAAGTGGGTCCACCTCATCCTCATCTTCTTCCTCAGGGCCCTGGAGATACTGCTCCAAGTGCTGTGTGACGTGTTCACAGAACTCCTCCACTGTTGAGGCCACAAAGGTACAGGATCCCCACTCACACTGTAGCACCAGGGCCTCCCTTCGGGGAACCTTTGTAGGGGGTGGCATGATTGCCACACTGCAGAAAAAAGGAATAAAATCACAGGCTGTCCAATAGCCAAGACAGCTGCTAGGTAGTGTAGCAGATAGAGCACTGGGGCAGGAGTCGTGGAGACCCGAGTTCAGATCCGACCCCACTGCTTTAGCTGGGCAAGTCAATTAAAGTTCCCTCAGGATCCATTTCCTCCTCTGCAAAATGGGAGTAAATAATACCACCTACCTCCCAGGATTGTTGTGAGGTTGAAATAAGACAGTATTTGCAAAACTTCTTTGCAAACCTTACAGTACTCTATAAATGTAGGCTAGCTATTACTCTTTTTGGACATAATTAAGAAGACTCTACTGGCAGAGTGAGATGGGATTACGCTAGCAAATTATTAGAGGGGGCTGGACTCAATAACCTCTAAGGTTCCTTTCATCTCCAAGGCTGTGATCCTGTGATGCTCTTCTGTGAAGGACAGTAGTCGTGACCTAACACTACTGGAAGATGCAAATTGTACACACACATAAATAAAAAGTATTGTAAAGAAGAAACCACTACCGAATGAGGGATCAAATAAGCAGCAGAGTCAAGGCTAGATCCCAGATCTTCTGAAGACTAACAATAAAGCTATAGATGTAAGAGGCTTTACAGGTTACAGATTTGAAGGGCAGTAATTTTTTTTTAACCTAACCTGTAATTTCATTGTGTGTAGGAAACTCCCCAACTGCATTGTAGCATCCAAAAAGCCTTAGAGAGTTTTCTGGCAGCAGAAGGGTTACTTACCCAGGGGCACACAGTTCCTATTTATCAGAACTTGAACCCAGGCTTTCTTGGCTCTGTGTCAGCGATGTCTGTAACCCTTACACCAAATGCCTCTTTAATTCCAGGCCCAGAGGACAGGAACCCCGCATTTCAATGGTGGCTGCCCCACTTACTTACTGGCAGTGTGACTCTGAGTTTCTCCTTCTCAGCCTGTTTGCTCATCGGTAAAATGGGGGTAACTATACAGTGTAACACATTTAAGGGGAAGCGGTGTTTCATTTTTGCCTTTGTACTCCCAATACCTAGCACACAGCTCAAGTCCGCTAAGTTAAATGTAGCTATTTTAATTCACTCTCCTGCAAAGGGTTATTTCTGAAGAAAGCCTGCGTAAACTTTAAAATCCTACAGAAGAAGTTATTTGCAAACTGGCTTTTACAGCGGGCTTTCATCTTATTTGATCCTCCATTCTGTGAGACGGCGGCGTTCTTCTCCCCATTTCAGAGAGGAGGAGACTGAGGCCCGGAGAGGCAGTGGTTTGCACAAGGTCACAGAGGAAGCGGCAGAGCCAGGATTCCTAACTTCCCAGTGCTTTCCCCTTTCCGTCCTTCTCCAGGAAAGGACTACCGTAGCCCAGATGGGGCTAGCAAAGCTAAGGGTGGCTTTCCTCCAGCCCCAGGTCTCAGGGAAGCTGGTGGGAGGTCCAGCCTTCCAAGCGCTTAGAGATCTCCCTCCCTGGGGTTACTCGAGAGGAGTCCGGGGGCAGCACCGGGACCGCTTTAGATGTTAGAAGAAACAGGAGCCCACCGGTACAGGAACCTAGGGAGTCCACAGAGTGAGGAAACCCCAGCCCCCACTCCCAGCCTTACCGTGCCCTCCGCTCCCAGGTCTCTCTGTTCCTCTCCCACGTCCAGCCAACTCCGAGGGGGGACACATGTGAATGACGGCCGACGAGAGCCAATCGAGACCAGGTTCTGGGCTCCGCCGTTCCGGCTCTCAGCCAATCACAGCTCGGAAGGGGCGTGGCCCAGGCGCTACCAAAACATGAAAGGGGAGGGAGTAGGCGGGGAGTCGGGTGACGCGCGGCAGCCTGAGGGGGCGGGGCTTCGGGAGGCCCCGGGAGTGGAGAGGCAGTTCTGGAGCTGCTGATAAGCGCGGAACTGCTGGGCATGTGGGGCCCAGGGCCCCCAAAACTGGGGTGGGGACGTGGGCGGGCGAGGTCACGGCCACGGGCCTGGGTCGCTGGGCTTGGGCGCCTGCGAATCGCGACGACTGTTCGGGCCTGCTGGGCAGGGCCTTCTGCGCATGCGCAGAGCTAGAGCGTGCCAGGAGACTGGCCGTGACGACCGCCCTTGGGGCACTAGTGGAGTGCTTGGTACCTCGTGTTCCCACCCTCCGGAAAAGGAGGAAAAGCCACGCACGATTTCGCCGCGAATTGACTGACTACATGTCCGGCAAATGCATGAAAACGCTTTCTTGAGTCAGAAAACCTGAGTTCAAATTCTGCCTCAGCCTCGAGTCATGTGAACCTGGACATGTCCCTTTACCTCTGCCTCAGTTTCCATAGCTGTAAAATGGAGATAATGATACCCAATTTTATTGTACCAACTTTGCAAATGAAATTGAGGCAGACAGAGGTTAAGTGACCTACCCAGGATCAAACAGCTAGTTAGTGCCTGAGGCTGGATTTGAACTCGGGTCTTTCTGACTGCAGATCCAGTGCTCTACCCACTTCCTCACTAGCTGCCAATAACTATATAAATAAGGATACACACGCACATAATGTACACAAGCACATGTAAAAATAATGGGTCTACAATAACAACCACTCACATTCACATAGCATTTTAAGGTTAAAGTAAATCGCGGTGTCACAAACACCCTGTAAGATATTGCAGGTAAGAGTCCCACCTCACAGTGGAGAAACTAGGCTCCGAGAGGTTCAGTACAGCTCCCTGGCAGGATTGGAACTCAGGTTTCCCGAGTCCAGAACAGTTTGCTGATTCCTCTGAATCTCTGTCTGTTGCGCAGGACAAGGGGGAGGTCCTCCTCGTCCCTTCACAAAGGTTAACACCACTCACTAAGTGTATTCCCAGGGTTGACGTGAGGATCAAGGGAGAAAATCATTGTAAAGCCCCCGGCCCAGCGCCCGGTAAATATAGTTAAGTAGTCATCACGTGCTGGTTTCCTTCCTTCCTTAAGTCTGAATGGAGGGTGGGGTGGCGAAAGAAACTCTTTCCTTTTACACGAGTCCCAGAGAAGTTTCGTGCGTGATTTGCCCCCAGTGACGCAGCTAGTGAGATGCGGTTGGGGATTCAAATTCACATCTCCTAGAAAAGAGTATTGGATTTGGAATCCTGGCTTTGCTACTCGTGAAGAGGGTCCGGGTCTTTCCAGTTACCCGTCCATTAAATGATGGGCTTGCATCTGATGACTCCCTGGATTCCAAAGTTCCCTTCCAACTCTAGATAAAGGAATATTACTGTGCTGTAAGAAATTATAAATATGGAGAACACAAAGAATCATGGGGACACACATGAACTGATGCAAAGTGAAGGGAACAGAATAAGGAAAAACACAATAGCTACAACAAAATCCTAAAATCCTAAGGGCTGCAAAATTATATATATGTATATATATATATATATATTACTTTTTGGTGGGCAGTTGGGGTTAAGTGACTTGCCCAAGGTCACAGAGCTAGTGTGTCAAGTGTCTGAGACCAGTTATGAACTCAGGCCCTCCTGACTCCATGGCCAGTGCTCTATTCACTTTGCCACCTTGCTGCCCCTTCTCACTCTTCTTTATAGGGATGTGGAAGACTTGGTATAATATCAGACTTAATTGCAATGTGTTAATTAGTGTTAGTTTTGTTGATTTTGGGGGGAGAGGAAGTATGAGGAACTGCACTCTTAACACGGACAAGGGAAGGGATATATTGGGAAATGTAAGTGATATAAAAACAAAGATATAAAAATTTATTTAAAATTTAAATTACAAAACATTGTATGTATTACTGTTTCCAAATCCACTGTTTTTTAAAAATGTTTTACAATTTTCAACTGAAACACCAAATAAAATAAGCATTTCTATATGCAAGGTAGAGGGCGGCTAGGTGGCACAGTGAATAGAGCCCCGGAGAAAGGACCTAAGTTCAAATCCAGCCTCAGACACTTAACACAAAAACTAGCCGCTTGACCTTGGGCAAGTCACTTAACCCCAATTGCCCTACCTCCCCTCCTTCAAAAAAAGGCAAAAAGCTATATGCAAGGTAGAACAAAAAAAAAGAATTGTGCATGAAACTGCAAATCTATTATACACAGCTTGATTGTCCTTTTAAGTATGATAAATTCAACTTGTAATTTTCAAAACTGTAAAACGTGTTTCTTTTCTAGACTTCTGTGCATCTTTTAAAATGTTTCAATACCTCTTTTGCTTTCTATTTTTTGCTACACTCTCCTTATCCCCCTCTTCTCTCTGTCCCCAACTCCAAAAAAAACAAACCCCTCTCATAACAAATTTAATCAAGCAAAACAGATTCCTGCATTGACTATTTCCACACACAAAAAGACTGCATATCAGAGTCCCTAAATCTTTCAAAGTTGTTTGTTTTTACAATAATGTTGTCATTGTATAAATTGTTCTCTTTGTTCTGTTCACTTCACTTTGCATCAGTACATTAGTTCCTATAAGTCTTCCTAGATCTCTCTGAAACCAGCCCCTTCAGAATTTCTTAAAACACAGGAGCATTCCTCATATTCATGTGACAATGCAGCTAGATGGCACAGTGGATAGAGATCTGGGCCCAGAACCAGGTAACTCAAAGTTAAATTTGGCTTTAGACACTTTCTAGCTGTGTGACTCTGGGCAAGTTATTTAACCTGTTTGTCTCAGTTTCTTGAACTATAGAATCAGGTGTAATAGCACCCGTTGGGTGGCTAGGTGGTATAGTGGATGGAGTGTTAAGCCTGGAGTCAGGAAGGTTCATCACCTAAATTCAAACCCTGCCTCAGACACTTACTAGCTTTGTAACCCTGGGCAAGTCACTTAACTCTGCCTCATTCTTCTCATCTGTAACATGAGCTGTAGAAGGAAATGGCAAACCATTCCAGAATCTTTGCCAAGAAAATCCCAAATGGGCTCACAAAGAATTGGACACTACTGACGTGACTGAACAACAACAATAGGCTGTTAGATGGAAATGAAATCCTACGCTAAATGTGATCCCTGGGAGCAGTCATTCAGGATCATTCAAATATAACGGTTTAAGGACAAGAACCCGGAACACTTGATTAGAAGACCCAGTCCTTGTGGACAGTTTCGTGGTGCAGTGGATACAGTGCCAGGCCTAGAGACAGAAAGATCCATCTTTGTGAGTTCCAATCTGGCCTCAAATACTTCTTAGCTGCGTGACCTTGGGCAAGTCACTTAACCCTCTCTGCCTCAGTTTCCTCATCTGTAAAATGAGTTGGAGAAGGAAATGGCAAACCACTACAGTAGCTTTGCTGAGAAAACTTCAAATGGAGTCACTAAGAGTCGGACACAACTGAAAAATGACCAAAAAGTTCTCTCTCTCAGAGTTATTGTAGGGATCAAATGAGATATTTGTGCAAAGTGCATGGAACAAATAGCTTTGTGAATTCCTGCTTTGTAGTATAGTTTGCTATCCAGCAATGCTAGGCTTCCCCCCTTTTTCACAGTTTCTCTTGACATTCTTGACCCTTTGTTCCTCTGGATAAATTTCATTATTAATTTTGATTGGTATTTCACTGATCGGTAAATTAATTTAGGTAGTATTATCATTTTCATTACTCCAGCAATTAATCTTTTCTCAGATTTCATAGGTCTGTCTTTATTTCTGTAAAGAATGTTTTGTAATAGTTCTCTTTCCTCTCTACGTGTGTGTTGGTAGGTGGAATTTCTTGTATTTCTTTCTATGGTGTCACGCTCTCTTCCTTGGGAGCTCTGGGGTAGAGGTCTCCCCGACTTCTCCAGAATCAGGTGTGGTAATTCTTTCCTCCCTTTAGTGATTTTGATTTTCCCCCACCCTCCAAAACACCCTTCTCCACCTGATCTATTCATGATGTAAATATTATGTAGCTTCCTACCAGGAAGGACTAATCAAGGTAGAAAAAACCCTGGACTTAGAGGAATCAGGAGACCAGTTTTCCAGAGTGTCTGTGGCCTCAAGCAAGTTTGATTTCTTTGAACCTCATTCATCTAAAAAATAGTAATACTGCCTCTTAAAGGTTTTTAGATTTCTATCACCTAATCCACACCCTTTCTCTAAGGGATAAAGACCTCGAGGCCTAGAAAGGTGACCTGCCCAGCATCCATTCACAGAATCAGACCTACAGCTGGCAGGGACCTCCCAAGGTTTCTAGTCCGACTCCCTCATTTTACAAGGGAGGAAACAGGCCTAGGGAAGATAGCTAACTTGTCCAAAGTAACCAAGGTAGCTAACATTAGAGGGAGGATTTGGATTTGTATCCGGTTCCTCCCCTGGACTTTATCCTCTCCACGAACTCTTCATCCTGCATGATGAAATCAACTTGAAAACTGCCATCTCAACAACCACCCCAGCCCCTGGGGCCTCTCTTCCTGCCTCTAACAATGGCAGAGTGAGGAGGGGAGAAAGGGGAGCTCTTCCCATATCTGCAAGGAGGGTGAGCAGGGAACGCCCATCATCTCCCACCTGGCTACTCTCCTGAATTTCACGACCTCCAGAAACTCATCATTCCGTAAGAAGAAATCAACTTGGAAACTCATACTTCCTGAGATCATTTCCTACCCCTGCCTCAGGGCTCATTGTGCCCCAGAGCCCAACTTTAGGCTTCTTTTTGTGTTCTCCAGTGAGACCGTGAGTTTCTAAAGGACGCGGACTGTCTTATGCCTTTCTTTGGATCCCCAGGATTTAGCACAGTGCCTGATTAAATACCTAGTGGGTGTTTAATCAATGCTTACTGAGTCTGACCTAGAACTAAGCTGCTCCCTGGCTTGACCTGTATTAAGGACTGCTTTCCTTACCACTTCCTCTGTACGACCCAACACATGGCCATACTCAGGGCTTCTGATTAAGATGAGAAGCTCTCATTTGTCTGGATTGAGGAAACCATTTGTCTAACCCAAAGGCTAAGTCCAGACAAAATAGCTCCAGTGGCCCATAGGGATGTGGAAGGAAAGTCCTGTCTCTTTCTTCCCTAGCTCAGGCTTCAATGCTCCTCCTGCCTGTCAGCCATTTTACCAATGAACCTCACACAAATGCCACCAAACCCTGGCCTCTCTCAACCCCTCTAAGCCTGTCACCTCTTTACCCCCCCTAGTGGCTCCATCTCCCAACTCACAGAAGGTTCACTACTGGTTTTTGTAAACTCCAATTTAATTTTAATTCAATAAGTTAAGTACCAGGCCATCACACAGCAATGGAAATCATTGTCTCCTGAAATTCACAAAGGTGCAGAGTTAATGCTTCCTCCTTTATCACACATTCCTTAAATAAAAGCCAGTCATGGCCGATACTGGCCTGGGGAAAGTTCCCGCCTGGCCCCTGGCTCCTTCCTTCTGCCTATGGAGAAGGCATCAAGTACAAAAACAGTAATAAAGAGGGAGGGAGGGAGGGAGGGAGGGGCATGGAAGGTATTGGGGAAGGGGGGGAGTACCTGCCCCCCATCCCGGGCACCGGCCCGGCTTCCTATGAGCTGCCAATGTACTGTATGTAGGGTAGACATTGGTGCTGGTCTAAGTGATGATTTGTGGCCTAGATACCCCAGGCCAAAGGAAAATGCCCTAACCTGGGGCAAGAAAGAAAGGGCACCTGGGAACAAGGCCCTCTTTTGTCCACTCACCCAGCCCACTGAGGGTCAGAGACCACATGTATAAATAGAATAAATAAAGGGAGAGAGGGAAACTTCGCAGGGCTGGGCATCCTGGGACTTCGATGAGGGGACAATATCATCAGTAGGCACCAAGTTCTGGGTGCAGCCCATGTGTACCAGGACAGAGCCCTCTTGCATACTGTATCCCTGCCCTGAACTACCCTCTTCTTGGTTCTCAGAAATGGATGTCTGACACTCTCAGCCCTCATCACGAGTACCTGGCCCAAAAGCCCAAGGCTGATAGGGGTTCCCAGCATCCAGAAGACTGCCCCCAGCCCAGGTTGCCAAGGGTGTGGTAGGGGGAGGGCAGGGCTGAAATCTCAGCCCTTTCCTGGTCCTGTGGTAATTGGGAGATGCTCAGAGCTGGGGACTAGGGCTGCCATTGGCCTTGGGTTTGGATTTAAAGGAAAATCGCTTAATGAGGCGCCGGGAGAAGCTGCCAGCCTTCTTTCGGACACTGGGCACAGCAGCCGCATTGGAGAGGTCGTCGTGCGACTGGCTCAGTCCTGCCTCCTTCTGTCTCGGTCGCCGGCGGAATATCAACTTCGTCCCACTTCGAAGGAAACTCACTGTGGGGGGGTGGGGCAGAGAGGAGACTGAGACCCGAGAAGTCTAAAGAGAAACTGGTGCACAGGACTGGGGTGGGGAGGGGAAGGATAAAAGGGGAAGCTGTATCCTAAAGGCATGTATTGGTCTAGTGCTGTGGCCTAGAAGGTCCTGGGCACCCCCAGGGATGGAACTGGAAGTGCAGTGGGGAATGTCCTTCCTATCCATAAAACTAGGGCAGATTTGGAATCCTGTTCACAGCCTCAAGCCCTCTAGCTGAGGAGGGAGCCAGTGTAGGAACTTAAGCACTACAGGCTAGAAAGATAGAGGCTGACAAACGGGGACAGGATGGGGGGTTATATCCCCAAAACAGGACATGACACTGCTTAAAATCCTTCCTTGGCTCCCTAGGGCTCTTAGGTAAACTGGGGCTTGGTCTCTCCTGGCCCCCATCACACTCCGCCTGATGTTATATTATGTTATACTTATTATGCCACAAGAGTAGAAGTTAAATTTCTAGAAGGCAAGGGTCACTTAACAAATTTTGGCAAAATCGGACAGGGTTAAACTCAAACTCTCTTTGTCTGGCCTTCTATAATCTGAAGCCATGATTGATTTCTAACCTTTTCCTATACTATTTCTATACCATATGATAGAGGCAGCTGGGCTTGGAGTGGGTAAAACTCAGTTCAAATTCAGCTTCGGCCACTTAATGGCTGTGTGACCCTGAGCAAGTCATTTCACCTCTGTGCCTCAGTTTTCTCAACTGTAAAATTGGGATAACAATAGCACTTACCTTCCAGGGTTGTTGGGAGGATCAAGTAAGATAAATCATCGTAAAAAAAGGTTTAGCAAAGTACCTGGTACATAATCAGGCACTATATAAATGTTAGCTATCATTATTCCTACCTTATTTGGTTGTTATGAGGGTCAAAGGAGAAAACATTTGGGAAGTGCCTAGCACAGTGCCTGGCACAGAGACTTGCTTAATAAATACTTGTTCTCTCCCCATCCCCACCCCACCCACTCTTCCAAGCCCAGTCCGAGGGTCTCCTCCCCTGGGAAGCCTTCCCCATTCCTCCACCTGAAAGGGATTTTCCATGAAACATACCTTCTTGTGGTCCCCTACTCTGTGTAATTCATAGTCCCTATGACAACTACAAAGATAAATCGGATGCAGTCGCTACCCTCAAGAAGGTTAAAATCTTTCCTTTCTCAAGCCTTCCCATGCTATTTTCTTCTCGCTGCTTCTTTGCACTTCGTTCTGGATTATAAATGTAAATTCATGATTTTTCATAATTAATGTAAATTCATGATTTTCAATTTTCATGTGTCATATGCCTCCCAATACTGGAACAGAAGCCATGTCAGGGCACGGTCCATGCTGGACTCCAAGCACCTAGCAGGCACTCTCTACATTTTAAGAGCTTCATGTTTGTGGATTGTTTACTCAGGCAGGAGTCTCTTAAAACTTGAAAAGAGGTATTCAGGACCAACTAACAAAGCCCTACTTGAGACAGGAAGGAATCAGCTTAAAGAACTCATTATCCCAAGCTGGAGTAGAAGTTAACATGGGAAGAGGTCCCTGAAAGGCTCATGTAAATTCACAGAATGTTAAAGCCAGACAACAGGTAAAGGATGGAGAAGTCAAGTAGGGAACCAGAATACTTTCTGGTAAGCCCCTGCCCTTTGAGACTCAGGACAAAGACAACCATTCACTTCCACAAAACATGTCACAATCGCAAACAGTCCTGGTCTGGAATCATTCTGAGTCTCAGCCAATGTGGCAATTCTTATGTCCTCAGGGACAGTAAGGTATGGGATGGGTATGACTGAAGGTAAAGGTGAAGGTGAGACAGACAGACAGAGAACAAAAAACTGGAATAAAACCTAGGAGAGAAGAGAATGGGGAACTAGCTAGATCCGTTAGATCCTGGCATCTAGGGAAGCCTTCAATGACCTATGTAGAGTAAGGTCTGGCACACTGGGCTGTGGCCAATATGCCTCTGGGTGTCTAACCCAGTGGATCCTAGGTCACTGATCCACAGGCATAGAGAAAGAAGCTGGGAGAGTCATTCTTCCCCCTCTTCACCTTTGTGGTCCTTGAGGCTTCGGGTCTCCAAGGCTCCCGTAGAACCGGTTTCTGATTCCACATCATCTACAGAAGGCCGTTCTGAAATGTCTGAGCGAGTCGTCTCATCTGTCTCCTGAGTACCTGCTGGACTGGACAGAGCTTCCAGGGGTCCAGGGGACATGGCTGGAGGATCCAGGGGAGGTGAAGAGGGGTCCCCACTGCTCTCTGCCTCACTCTGCAATGAAGCCTCCATAGAGGCTGCATAACCCAGGGACAATGCCAACTCATCTTGGGCAATGGGAACCTGGGCAGAAGAGAGAGGCGGTTAGAGGTTGGCAGGACACCCTTCCCAGTCAATTAATAAACCAAAAACAAAACAAAAAACATTTATTAGGCAATTTCTCCATATGTCAGGCACTATGTTAAGCATAGGAGATAGAAAGAAAAAGCAGAACTAGGAGCTTACATTCTAATGGGGAAGAGGACAAAAACAAATATAAACCAGAATCTGTAAGAGAAATTCAGAGTAGAAGGAAAGTAATTTTGGAGGGGATGGTACTAGCAACTAGCAACTGGGGGGTGGGGATGAGGGCCTCCTAGCTAATGGGGTACTTGATATGAGTCTTAAAGGAAACCAGGGATTCTGAGAGTCATTTGGAATGGAAACCATGGTCAAGAAACCAGCCAATGCATGGCGAGAGAAGATGGCGACCCCATTAGTCTTGTCACCTTGGAAACACCAGAGATGATAAGAGTGCTACGTTTGGTGGGGGTCTTCTTAGCTGGACGTCCACTGGGTTCTGTCAGCTGCCGGATTGCTGTTTCTGCCACAGGGTCCAGACCATTGGAAAGGTGGCTGTCCCCTGCCAGAGAGTATATACTTAGGAGGGTTCCCCGGCTAGATCCCAGAGTCCTTCTTAGGAACAGGGCTCTCCCAGTCCAGCTCCCTATTTCTTTGATATCTGGTGCCCGGGTGTCGGCACCATTCTGTGGCACTTCCGTTGCCTACCCTACAGCCTCCCACTGTGGCCACTACACACCCACCCACATGTACCCACACACTCACGGCTGCTGCTGGGGGAGGCGCTGCTGGGGACGCTGCTTTCACTCAGCACAGTCGTTGTTTTTTCTGTTACCTCCACCTTGGATGGGGATCGGGAGGGGGAGTCTAAGGATAAGCAGAAAGATTAGTGATTTGAAAGCACCCTCAATTCTACCCCCTTCCCTCAATAATTTTTCTAGGTAAATCAGCACTAAGGTACTAAGTAGCTTAAGGCCAGAGAAAGGAAATGCAGGTGCTAGGGGAGGGGGAAGAGGTGTAAGAAACCCACTAGTGTACGGACAGAGACCATGGAGGCCCAGAAGGTGGGGCAGGGAGACTGAAGGGAATGGAGAAGGAAGAAAGGAGGCGGTGGGAGCAAAGGCTAAAGGACTGGAGACTGTGTGCCCAAATATAGGAAGACAGAGACAAGTGAGAGTGACTGCTAAAGAGAAGACCACGCAGAAGCTGGGAACCACCTTGGCATTCAGGGTCTGCTGCCATACTTTTGCCCTGTCTCTGAGGGCTTCCCATTCCTTCCCAAGCCTCTTCATCGTCTCCCCTTTTACCTAGTTTGCCATCAGCTCGAGGTCGGGACTGGACAGTAGTCACTGTGGTGACGATGGTACCGTCAGGCATGATGGTACGGTCCAATTCAATCTTTTTGGTGGGTGTGATGCTGGGTCGTGGGGTAGGTGGGGCTGGGCTACTCAGGTTCCCAGGGGAGCCCTCTTCATATAATAGCTACCAGGAAAAAGGAGAACATAGAAAATGGGCATGGGGCATCCAAGTGCCGCCCTCCACCCTGATGGCCCCCATAAGGACGTTGCCTCCCCCCACCAGGGGGTTGGTTTCTCACCTCTAATGCTAGAGTGGCAACTGGTCCTGAGGTCTTTCCTGGTCCAGGAGTCAAGGGACATAGCTGCCTTCTGGATGTCTGCCTGGAGGGGGAGCCCACAGGCAGTGTGGCATGGCCCAAGAGTACCTCTGCAGAAAATGAGGAGTGGCCTGGTAAGTGATGCCCACCTCAAGGCCAGGTCCCCCTCACCCCAATCCCAGGGTACCCTCCTTGTGCACACTTACTGTCTCCAACACTGCTGCTCCGTAGTACCTTCAGCGTCAGCTCCCGGCTCTGGGGACCTATTTCCCTGTGAGTTAAGGAGTGGAGCAGGGGAAGATTACTGATCAACTGGGAAGCTGTGTCCTCCTAGACAACCCCTCTCCTCCCTGTCTTGGGGTCATCATCCTCCCAGGGTCCCACTGAGTCAAGGGTGATTGACCAGGGTCTCTTCCCAGAGGCAACTTCAGGATGCCAGGACAGTACGAAATGTCACATGGGAGAAAGGGAGTTTGGAGATTTCTTACAGAGCCAGCTCTTCTGTCCACTCGACATCTGGAGCAACTGGTACTGGCTTTGTCCACTTTTGCTGCTGAGGGCTGTCCAACTCTGCCATGCAGCATAGCTCCCCATTTCCTGAAAGGAAACCATAGGTCAAAAGTCAGAGACTGGGGAAGGTACAAAGATCATTTAGAGATGAAAGGGACCTTTGAGTTTATCAGGTCTAACCTCCTCACATTATGGGTGAGGGAATTGAGAGTCTGAGGAAAGGAAGTGACTTGCCCAAGGTAACACAACTAAAAAACAAATAAACAAAAAACAAGAACCAGGATCAGACCCCTAACTCCAAACATTTCAACCATATTACAAAGAGCAAAAAGTCTAAGATTGTCATGAAGGAGGAACACTGGTTTAAAGATACAACAACAGCCCCTTCCCCTCTAACTGCTCACCTGCTGTCTTGCCTCCCGACTCGCCACCTACATGGGTTGCTCTTAACTGCCGTAACAGGAGCCGAATGGGTTTGGGGACAGCTGGCTGAGCTGGGGGCTCTGTGGTCGGCTTCTCACAGGGTACCTAAGAACAGTTGGAAAGGAGAGGTTACAAGTCCTCAGAAGGACAGATTACAGGACACGGCTCTCATCAACTCTGATGTCTACTCACCACGCCCTCTGGAGCTGGACAGGCCCTGAGGTTCACCATCATGGCAGGTTTTGTGCTGACAATGGTATCTTCAATCAGCTTCTCAATAGTACACAGATCCACCTGTTCCTCACTTCTCTGCAATGATGGCAAACAGAGGGTAAAGAATCATAGCCCTCCTAGCCTTTTCCCCTTTGTTCAGTCATGTCTGACTGACCCAATTTGGGGTTTTTTCTTGGCTAAGATACTGGAGCAGTTTGTCACTTCCTTCTCCAGCTCATTTTACAGATGAGGAAACTGAGGCAAACAAAGGTTAGGTGACTTGCCCAGGGTCACACAGTTAGTAAGTATCTGAGGCAGGATCTGAACTCAGATCTTCCTGACTCCAGGCCCAGCGCTCTTTCCTAACTGTACCACCTAGCTGCCTTCTCCCCTAGTTATCTTTGAGATTTTCCTCAGCTACCTCCTAATCCCCCTCCGCTCCCTGATCCACTTTCCCTTGTTCCCCTCTTATCTAACCCTCCAGGCCTTCCCAACCTATTCCAGCCCCCTAACTCACTTAGTCTCTTCCTACCTTGCCCCAGCTACTCTCCACCGCCTTACCTGCTTCCCCCCCAACCCCAACATACTCACCTCCTTCCCCTGCAGCTTGGGACAAACTGTCATGTTTAGCTCAGGGTGGCCCTTAAAAGCCCAGGATACCAGCAACCCCTCATTGGCTACTTCTTCCAGGCTGACCTCCAACTAGAGGTGGAATTGGGAGTGGAGAGGAGAGGTAGAGGAGGCACATGGTGTTTGCCCATCCCTTATACCCCTTATCGCTTCTCTTCACATCATCTTCCTGGTCTCCATTCCCAAAAGGTTATGATTTAAACCCCAAAACTTGAGGCAACCTCATCTTCCTATTCTTATTCCTAGTCCCAAATTTACCCCTTTCCCCTCTACCTGTGCTGGAAGAAGTGTCAGGGTGACGTGGTAGGTCTCCATGGAGACAGCAGCTGGGGACTGCTGGGTCACCGAGACTGGGAAGTGAACCTCCTCGGCAGAGAGCTGGCAGTGAAGGACCTGAGGCAGGCACAGGGAGGAGAGGGAGGCAAAGTTTCACGTCCACTCTCTAGCTTCTCTATCTGGGCACACATTTCAACACAGATCCTCTCCCCCGCCTTATCACAGATCTCTGGGGAACTAGAGGAAACCCCAAAACTCTGCCACAAGCATTACCTCAAGCCCAGAGCTGCGCTAGGCACTAGGGGGAAAGAGGAAGTTTAGCTAAGTCATGATCTCCGCTCTGGGAAAGTCTAGTGGAGAAACAGGATACATACATGGATAACAGTAACATACATGATCACTTTTATCCCATCAGAGAGACAAAAAAGCAAAAGGCACCATGATGGGAGAAGGAAGGGAGAGAAAGGGCATTGAAAGGGATGGTTATAGAAGACTGTCTGGGGGAGGTGGCATATGAGTTAGGCTAGAATTCAACAGGTAAAGGGAATAAAAGGAAAGGTATATTGAACTGACAGGACTCTAGGAGTTCACCTATGGATCCAGAGTTGACTATCACCCACCCAAGCACCCACCCCTCACCATGCTGTGTTCTGACTGATCCACGCAGGTCATATGACTGATAGAAGCACTGGGTGGAAGCTGGGGAATCTCTTCGAAAGTGATCTGGATGGAGCTCTAGAAAAATAATTGGGGGTTAAGAAGAGGGTCAGGCTCCCTGAAGTTGACCCTACCCCCATCAGAATTGGTCTGTTTTCATCTGGCCAGGTTCCTGGAAGCTGCGGTCACTTCAGCTGCAGGGTTGGCTCCTGGCCTCCCCCTGGACCAAGACCTGGGTACAGGGAGCTCTCCCTTCTAAAAACCCCTCCCCACCAGAGGGCCCAATTGATGTCACTTCTGCAAAAGAGGCTGGGGGTGGAGGAGGCAGGGCCAAGAGGCCAGAGGCACTTGTTCACCCTGAAATTCATTCTCCCCATCCCCAAGCAAAAAAGGCTATGAATTATCCTCTAAAAAAAATAATAAAACTCAAGGAGAGGGAATCAGGATGCAATAATAAGGACAATAATTCATAATTATTGATTGCTTTAAAGTTTACAAACATTATTCCTAAATATTGAAATGCTGGGGAAGGAATGGTTCAAGTCTAGGGCTTGTACTGAGGATAAAAATCGATTGGGTGGAATGTTTCAGGCTGACACATGGGGGTGGGGCTGGAATTTTTTTTTTTAAGGACACAGGAGGGGAAGAGAAGAGAGAAATTAAGTGTCAAAAATAGAGAGGTTTTGAGAATACAGTGTTGTCCCAAGATCAGCAATATCTACTGAACTGGGCATGGCTCTGGGGGACAGACAGGACGGGAAGAACAGCCAGCATACTGGGTTCAAGTCCCTAAGGGGCCCAAGATAGGAGCTAATTCTTCCAGCCAGACACCAGGGTGAGATTAAGAAGAAAGCTCCTTAGCTCAAACCCCAGAAGAGCTGGCTCCTAAATCATCCATAGCTCAGCAAGAGTGGCATGGGGACACTATAGATGGTAGGCTCACCTAGGGTTCAAGAAGGGGTGCAGGCCAGGAAGAGCTCACTGGATGGGGGAGGGGCACAAGTTGGCTCCTTCCCTAGGACTTATTGGCAAAGGAAGCAAATCCCCAGAGCTCATTTGCCTGGCAAAACAAGTCAGTAAGTGCTTCTGATCCAGCAGCCTCCCCCCATTCCTGGCTCAGATCCACCCACTAGAGGCAGATGGATGCTGCTTAGGGCCCCAGACCCCCCAACACCTAGGGGAGTCCAATATTCAGCTGAGTTGGCAATCTTAGAGAAACCTCACTTCACCTGAGGGCAAGGTGCACAGAGGGGGGCAATGGGGAGGAAGAGGTCAAGTTTTGAACTGTCAACTGCCCCCTTGACCCTAGAGGGCACAAAAGGGAAATATAACAAGTCTGGCTTAGCTGCTAATTCTCCAGAACTATTAAGGGAATTGGAGAGGGACAAGACCACTAGTTTGATAGGGAATCCCTTCCAGGAACTGAGCTAATGTTCCCAGTGGGTGGGTGGGGGAAACAAAATGTTTGGGCTGGGCTGGTGGGGGCTCCAGAGGAGGGAAGTCCAGCCCCCTCCACCCCAGTCCCGTGACACATGCTTCCTGCCCCACTTCCTTGGTGGCCAGATGTCCCATGGTGCAATCCTGGGGACTCGACCTGATCCCTGGTCAGGTTGAAGTCTCTGACTGACCTTTAGGGTCCAATTGTATCCCAAGAATCTTATATGAACAACTCCCCTCTAACCCCATCCATCTATCTATATGGAAGAAGATATAGGGGCTGAAAGGGCTGAGACTGGTAGGGAGGAAGCAAGTAAACGTGGATTTTTGGAGGGAAGGTCAGGGATTTGGGACATAAGGGGTGCCTGCTAGAGACAAGAGAAAGGACAGTAGCAACTAGGTAGACTCCTAAGGCTGTTCAGCGCTTCCTATCCAACCGGCAACCGTCCCCACCCCCCTCCCCATCACCATCACCACCACCACCACCACCAATAACACAGCTCCAGGTGGAGAAGCTGCTCCCTCAACACAGGGATTAGCGTTGCTATGAGAACAGCAACTTCTCTGCCGGTTTTGGAGCACTAAGGTTCCCCCGCCCACGGGGACTGGGGATTGGGGGCACAGAGCCGTCCCTGCACCCCTCACTTTCACCCACACCCCCTTCTCCTAGGTGGACGATTTAGGGGAGGAGGGGAGGGCTGAGGGGTACTCCAAGCTGCCCCCCCACACACACAGGACCTGCTTTTGGTGCACCTTAACAGCCTAGTTGCTCCGAACCGGAAAGTGGAACCAAGCCCCCAAGAGCCCCTTCCAACTTACCCCAACCCTGCAGGCCTGCTGATTAAGCGCTCGCACCCAAGCTCGCTGCCAGTTTTCCCGGAAAGACTTGAAGGCGAAGAGTGAGGCCAGGAGGCCCCGGACACCTGGCTCCTCCGGGATGCCAGTCCGGTTGGACAGTAGGCGCAACAGGGAGCGCCACACGCCCAGCTCTCGTAGCGAAGCCCCCGGCTCGGCCGCCCCGAGTCCCGGCCCCGGCCCCCGGCCACGGTGCGCTCGCCCCAGCCATACCCCCCGGGCGTACTGCAGCAGCCAGACGGCCACAGTGAGCAGCGAGGCGGCGAAGAGGAGCAGCAGAGCCACCCAGCCCACGTCCCGCCACCCCCAGCCCGGATCCATGCTCCGCGCGCCGCCCCGGCTCGGGCTTAGCAGTCGCCCCGAGGGAGCATGGCCCGGGCAGCCCAGCGGCTGGGGAGCGGGGGCGGGAGCGGGCTTGGCTACACGCGGAGCTCGGCTGGAGCCCGAGACTTCTTAGGGTTCGGAGGCAGCCGGAGCGGCGGCCCGGGCGCCGGGTTCTCTCGCCTCGCCCGGTCACATCGCGGGCCGGCGCCGGCGGCTCAGCCCGGGCTCTCTCTCTCTCTCTGCCTACCCCCGGCCTGCCTGCCTGTTCGCCTCCTGGGCGCCGCGCTGGCTCCGCCGGAGCTAGCTCGGGCTCCGCTCGGGGGGCTCCGGGGGCTCGGGCCGGCGCGGGGAGGGCTGCGTGCGCAGAGCTGACACTGACAACACCACCGATGCCCCGCCCCCACCGCGCCTTAAAGGGGCCGCGCCCGAGCGGGCGGGGCGTCGGCTGAGCCGGGAGCCCTAGGGAGGCCGCCTGCTTCGGGCGGGGGCTGGGGGTTCCGAGGAGGCGGGGTAGTCACTCGCCTCCCCATCCCGCGGTGGGGGGAAGTGCGCACGTCCCGCATTCCCACTCACACCAGTGGGAGTCGGTGCAACCTTCAGAGTTGCTTCCGCTCCCCCTGCCCTTTTCTGTCCTGCTTGAGGTCAGTCACATCTCTGGGGGACTTCGCTGACCTCGAGGGAGCCAGGGAAGTGTTGCCCCGCCTTTCAGAGACACTTGTCCCTGCACCCCGTTAGTCCTCCACGCCCTCCCACCCTTCTGGGCCGGAGCAGGGATGAGGGGTGTCCCATAGCAGGGTCGGATGGAGGAGCTAAAGAAGGGAGGTAGAGTTGGATGTGGGGGATCCTGGCCAAGGTGGGGAGCCAGGGGATGAAACGGGGAGGAGGGGGAAGTGGGGGTGGGGTGCAGGATGCACCGGATCGAACGTCCTGCCTCCTCAAGCTATATATAGAGAGCCTGTAGCTTCGAATCCTGTTTCCAGGTGTCAGGGCCCTGGGAGGAATCAGGTTTGGGAGGATGGAGGGAGTCTGGTGTCGGTTCAGTTTCTGAATTATCTCCTTAGTCTAGCTATGTACTTCCATAGGAATACCTCCTGCCCATGGAACCGGATGGACAAGGTAGTCTGGGTGGGGGTGGGGTAAACGCCATGGGAACATCAATAGCAGCCCTTAGAAGGCTGACTCCTGAAACCCGACAAGCAGAAATAGGAGGAGGGGCATTGTGTTCATACTCTGTCCAGCCCTGACTGTGGGAAACGGGAAAGTGATTTAACCCCAATAGTGTAGGACTGGGGCTATTCACTACCTTCCAGGAGATTAAGGGAGGCTGTGGGAAGGGAAGGGTGCAGAAAGAAAGCCCCTGGTGAAAAGAGTTTCTTAGATTATTCCTTTCCTTTCCTCTGATAACCTCCTCCTAAAAAACACGGAAAAGGTGTAGGAAGGATTCAGTCCCTACAAGGGAGGAGAAGGGGTTAAACATCTCCTTTTTTCCTTCCTTCCAGCCTCCTCCCCCCAACTCATAAATCCAGCCACTAGTCAGGGGAGTGACCCAAACCGCAGTAAACTATGGAGTCCGAGAGGCTGGCGAGCAGGACCGGGCGGATCTAGGCTGGGTTATGGCTGTGCAAGCCCCAGGGGGCCTGAGGGGGTGGGGATGCAGACTTGACTGAGGTTGGCTCTAGGCCCTACAGCACAGCACCTCTCCGTGGGAGGTTTAGAAAGCGCAGGAGTTTCTCAGGTTTATATCCCTAATTCCAGAGGATTTAGGGGACAGGAGATTTAGGGAGTAGACTACAGGTTTTTGGCCTGAGGGAGCAGTTAATAGTGGAAGAGAAGCTGGGTTTGGAGGAGCAGGTTCTTCTGCAAGGCAGGCAAGAGCTGTCTTTGTATAGCCAGGCCCTTATCTGAACAAAGTGTGCATATGAAAGCCTAACTCAAAGCCCACTTCCAGAAGTCCAGAAAGCACTCTCCAACTATTTGGGTGGCCACAGATCGCTCTATTCTTAGCATCTCTTCTAGGAGGCAGGCTAGGATGGTGGGAAAAGCACAGGACCTGGGTTCAAATCCAGTCTCAGATATTGATGCTAATGGGCAAATATTTAAGAGTCATAGAAAAGCAAAACAGGATTTTACAACCCTTCACTTTATAGATGAAGGAACTGGGGGCCTGAGAATCCAGAGGTCTTGCCCAAGATCACATAGTTAACAATTGTAGGCTGTCATTTATCCCTCTTGGGTTTCCAACCAGACTGTAGGCTCCTGGGGAAGAGAACCATATCTGAAACCCCTCATAGAGTTGGTTTCAAAGAATTACAGTACTTTCTCAACCAGAGGGGAGGATCCAGAGGCAATGGAGATTGCTCAAGAGGCTGGGAGGGACTACAAATTCAACCGAGGAGCAGGATGCATAACCATGATCCACGAAGGAAAAATCTAATGATTGGCTATGGGAATCAGTCACACCCCTTGGGTCAACATATTAAAAAAAAAAAAAAAAGCTGTTGAGCAGCTTTCACTTCTAACCAGAAATAAAGTAAAATTCAGGGTTCGGTTTGTCTGGTTCCTCCTCAGCTTCCTTTGCTGGATCATTGGTTTGAAGGTCCCTCAGGGCTCTGTACTGAGTCCTTTTCCATCTCTATACCTTTCTCCCTTAGTGATCTCAGCGTAGAGAGTAGACAAAGGAAGGGGGCGGCTAGGTGGCCCAGTGAATAGAGCACTGGCCCTGGAGTCAGGAGTACCTGAGTTCAAATCCGGCCTCAGACACTTAACACACACACACACACACAAAAAACTAGCTGTGTGACCTTGGGCAAGTCACTTAACCCCAACTGCCCTCCAAAAAAAAAGAGTAGACAAAGGAACACCACTAAAGAGGCAAGGCTTCCTAAGGGGTAGATGAGGAGGCATGTGTCAGGCAACTCAAGCTACTACCATTACCCCAATCCCCAACTCATTTTGGTACTCCAAACCCAATAGCCTTGGAAATAGCTGGGCCTGCCGCCAAGCCAAGCACACACAGCTCTCATCTATCAAAGCTGCTCTTGCGGAGATACCGAATGGCAGCTGCTTCCTTAGGTGCAGCAAAGAATGGTTTTGACACTCAAATCCTTGGCCTTAACCGTCTGCTTTGCTGCCTCACCCTAAGATCCATGGGACTTTTCTCTTTGATCTGCATTTGAAATTTATATGTATTGTCTCCCCTGTTAGAAGCCCTTTGCCTTTCTTTTTCTATTTGTACCCCCTGTGCTTTGCACAGAGTAAGCCCTTAATAAGTGCTATTTCATTTCTCTCTCATGGGTCCATAAGTAAATCACTGTGCAAACTTTAAATCCCTATGTAAATGTCAGCTGTTATTCAACTTCCAAATTTATATATCTAGCTTTACTCTTTTGCTTGAACTACAGTATCATGACTGATTGCTTGCTGGACATCTCTACCTAGATAAGTAAGACATCAGTGTCCTAAAGAGAACCCGTTATATTTTTTCTTTTTAATTCTGAATTGATATACCCCCCAAAAATCAGCATTTCTCTTTTACAAATAACAGAAAAAGAAGACTGTATACGCAAGTAAGAATCTCTTCCATTCTTTTTTTTAAACTGTATAATAAATTCAAACGATTACTTTCAAAACTGTTTTGTTTGTTCCTTCCATACTCAATCTGTGCACTCTTAAAATTGTATCATGACATTTTTCTTTTTTTTGTATAATCACTGATAACCTCTATCCCAGTTAAAGACAGAAAGAAAAAAAACTCCTTGTAACAAAATAAATACAGTCAAGTAAAACAAATCCACACAGTAGCCATCCCCCAAAACATATTCATTTCTCTGCCACCCTGTATAATATGAAATACATAGGGTTACAAAGGAAAACAATTATATTGAAATACACTTATAAAAATATAACATGCTTCATCTTTTGTCCCCTGGGGATTTAGCTGATCATTTCTTTGATTGTCATTCTTAAGTCAAATTTGTTTTTCTTTATAATGTTGTCATCATATAAATTACTCTGGTTTTGTTTACATCATTCTGTGTCCTTGCTTCTCAGGATTCTCTGAAATTATCTCTTTTCTCATTTTTATGGTGCAATAATATCCCATTATATTCATATAGCACCATTTATTGAACTCTACCCTCCACATCCCCAACTTGATGGATATTCTAAGTGTTAAGAGCCTGGACCTGGAATATTTGGCTCTGGGTGTTGTCATGACCAGACTGGTTATTGCTGTGACCATTTTATTCTAGTTTTAGATCACCCTGAGGACTTTCTCAGTGCGGCCCTCAGTTCTCCCTGTCTATGGATACAGAACAAGCCTCCTGTAGTCACTGGTCACTTTGGAAAGTTTCAGGCTTCTTTAAGTGAGGGCACTGGCTTTTCTGGTGGACCCATTCCCTATTATTGAGAAGCTTTTGGTTGAATTCTTAGGCAGTTCTAGAATAAAACTGTAGAATAGAACCTCCTGTAGTTTCTCATGTTTAAAAAAATCATTACTCAGTCTAGTGTGGTTTTTTTTTTTAGGTTTTTGATAAAGTAAGTAGGTGGGAGAACTGAGTTGCTGAGCTAATATTGTCAAGTGCTCAACACAGTGCCTAGAGAGCATAGTAGGCACTTACATGCTTATTTGCCCTCCCCCAAAAATATTGAGGAGTCCAAACTTATATTTCTCCCCAAATGCATGATTCCCTGAAACTTCATGATGCTGACCTTTGCCTTCTGGTCACAAAGGTTTTTTGGAGTTATCCTTGACTCTTTTTCTTCCTCAATCCCTCTATCCTATTAGTTGCTAAGTTTCATTGATCTCATCTCTACAACTCTCAGATTCATTTGTTTCAATATTCACACAGCCTCTACCCTTGTTCAGACCCACATGACCTCCTGCTTGGACTGTTATAAAAACTAATGGGTCTCCTTGCTTCTAGTCTTCTCTCCCTCATCAATCTGTCCTCCACACAGTCGTCCAATTCATATTCCTAAATTCCTAAAGCCTAGATCTGACTGACACCCCTTCTTCTTTTGCCTTCAAGGACTCTCTAGAAATAATTTTTTGGATAAAATAAAAAATTGTCAGCCTGGGATTTAAAGCCCTCCAGAATCTGGCTCCTAACTAGCCATCTTATTTTATATTACTCGCCTTCACAAAACCTCTATACTAGTCCAATGTGCTAGCTTCCCCCCATATGCCTATGACACGGTAATTCCTGCCTTTTTGCTTTTATACAAGAGGTCCTCCACACTGCCTCATAGAAACTGTCACCCACAGCTTGACTGCTTCCTCCCCCACAGTGCCTTTACCTGATCCTTCTTCGCCCTGTCAGGAGTATTCTCCTTGAAACTGCTTTGCAGTTTCTCATGTACTTGCTGTCTATCCCCAGTGGAGTAGAAGTTCCTCAAGAGCAGGCATGATTTCATTTATGTCTTACTATCTTCAGTGATTGGTACAGAGCCGGTACCTAATACATGTCTGTTGAATTGAGGACTCTTCCTAATTTATCGGTCTTTCCACCTCACAAAACTCTCCCAGCTGAACCTTAGCTGGTTTTAGTCACCAGAATTCCACTTTCCCCCCAAATTCCCAGCTATGGCATCCAAAGCACTTTCCCCAGAACAAGGCAAAGGTAGCACTAATATTTTGCAGATGAGGAAACAAGCTCAGAGAGATGAAGTGACTTGTGCATAATCACACAGCTATTAAGTCATAGAGCCAGGATTTGATTCCAAGTTATGATTCCATGTTTAGTTGTTTTGATTCCATGTTCGGGGGCCCTAATTACTTGGCACTTAAGTCTCCCCAGTTCTGTGCTTGGCTTGTATTTACTATGTTTACTTATGTAGGTCTAAGTGTTTTGTCCTATTCATTCAACAGGAAATTCAACAAGGGCAAGGATTAAATTTCCTTCTTCCTCTAGCTCTCCCATTGTGCTTGTACAAGATTCTATACAAAAACAATACGGATACACACTCTATGCATGGACATGCTTCTGCCTGGCCCACTTCCTAGGTTAGGGATAAAGGCAACACGGCTGACCTATGTTTCCCAGGGTCTGTGTCCAGCTAAATCAGTGGTCCTCAACCTTCCTAATGCCATGACCCTTTAATATTTGTATGTGGGTGTATCTGCTTGTGGGCCCACCAGCCTGGAGACAGAGGAGCGCTATCTCAGTTCCTAAGACCATCAGAAATACATGTTTTCTGATGGTCTCAGGCGACCCCTGCTACAGGGTTGTTCAACCCCCAAAGGGGTTGCGACCCTTAGGTTGAGAACAGCTGAGCTAAATCCTTTGAGCTATCAGGGAAAATATATGGAAACTTAATAGAGGAAGATAGGTTTTATTTTTATTTCTCAGAGTAGATTAAAAGGACTTAAAACAGAAAGGAATTTTAGCAACGCAGGGTTTCTTAAACTTTCTTGTGGACCCCTTGTGGCAGTACAGTGAAGTCTATGGGCCCCTTCTCAGAATAATGTTTTTTGATGTATGAAATAAAATACATAAGGTTACAAAGGAAACCAATTATACTGAAATAGTTATTAAAATATAAACAAAAAACCAAATCCACAGGCTCCAAATTAAGAACTGATATAACTGAACCCTTTCACTTTACATAGGAGGAAACCAAGACCAAGACAAGGCTTGTGAATTATCAAACATCACATTGGCAGAAAGTAGCAGAACCAGGATTTGAATCCAGTTCTCTGATTTTACATCTAGCGTACTTTCCAACTTTGCCATGCCTTATGGCATATCATATTAATATGCTATAAAATAGGTCAAGTATAACCTAATGCAAAGTGTATTCTAATCATTTACTGGTTCTATGACAGATCACATTCCTTAACAGGTCAAGTTCCTTTTTAGTGAGGCCTCCATACTTTGGATAATATGACTCCTATAGAAAAGGTAAGGCAAATTGCCAGGTCAATAGAACAAGACTCAGGCTTGCTTTCACCTTGCCCAATAAAAAAAAAAAAGGCATTAGGTTCAGATTATCTCTAATACCTTGTGGCCAACTCCCTGAAGGCAAATAAATGGTAGGTTGACTATCAACACATCCTCATTCAGGCAGAATCATGTCAGAATTGTAAGTAGTTGTTCAGATCATCTCCAGAAGAGTAAGTATAAAAAGATCCTCTCTCCTATCTGTCTATCTGCTCTGGCACTTCATCTTCTGTCTGTCCCCTACACCTAAGGTAAGTTTCTTCTCTGTCCCATTCTCACTGTCTCCCTACCTCTTCCTCCACAAAGTCTTCCACTCCAGATAATAGTTTTTCCCCTCTACTTTTCCATACAGAGAAGGGGAATATTGTGGACCCTCCCTAGACAAATCTCCACAGATCAAAAGGAAAGAGCTAAATCCTGCTTTTTTTTTCTAGACTGAAAAACCTGGTTAGGAGAAACTTCGCCTCCTACTGTATCTATGAGGCTTCATAATAAAAAATGTTGCATTTGGAGGATGCTTTAGGTTTGCAGTCTTTTCCTCATAATCTCCCAGTGAAGTAGAAAGACCTCCCTTATAGGCTATCTCTTAGGGAAGAAAAAAACAGGAACTTAATGGTCCCTACGGTCTACAGAATCATCAGTCACTTAGCCCTTGAGACTAAGCACCCTGAATATGTAGAACCTCATCCTGGGTAACAGAGAGGGAAAAGGGGGGGGCGGGTCCTTGCTCAGTGAGCAAGTCTGATGGAAAAGCTTGACTCACAGGCAAGACATACAGGAGACACATAAAGAAGTATGAATATCTAGACCTGGCTGTTCCAAGAACAAGACCATCTCCCAGCTCCCAGATTTTTTTTTTCTGGTTGTCCCCCACACCTAGAACACCCTTCTTCTTCCACTCTGAATACCGATCACCCTGGGTTCCTTTAAATCCCAACTAAAATCCCTTCTTTTACTGAAGCCTTCCCTAACCTCTCTTAATTCTAGTGCCTTCTCTGTTAATTACTTCCAACTTATTCTGAATATAGCTTGTTTTGTATATATTTGTTTGCATGTTGTCTCCCCCATAGATTGTAGCTTCTTGGAGGCAGTGACTGTCTGCCCGGCACATAATAGGAACTTACTTGATAGACAGCATTATAAAAACCGGCATTTAGGGAGGTGAAAAGGTAACAATGATCCGACTGGAGTAACCAGGACTAAGAATATTGAATCGGGAGAAGTTTCACTGATGGAACTAACCGAACTGAATTAAAACCTTGGGATTGTCGCTTTAACCCTCATTCCTATGGGAACTGCTATAAGACATGATCAGGGTGTCAGAACTCTTGGATTCCCTCCTGGTTTTGCTGAGAGGTGGTGGGTTGCTGTCAGCGCCCCAGCTCTCCTTCTGGGAAAATGAGAGAGCATCATCACCTGCTGCACGAGGGCCTGTGGGCGGCAGCCCTGTGGATGAGCTGTTCTTTACAAAGGCCTCCTAGGAAGCAGCTCCTAGGAAACCAGAGAATACAGAACAGACACTTGTCTGGATGCTCTGAGCTCGGAGGCAGCCCAGCGTGAGATCGTGGCGGCTGCTCTAGGGGCCCCTCCTCTTCCATCTTTGCAGCTGGGAAGGTGGTGGCCTAAGGCCCTGACCTGGACTAGCCTCGGCCAGACGATCGGGCAGCCGCCTCCAACGGTGCCTGGCGCCCGGTTCGGGGGCTGCTGCTAGTGTTGGGGGATTAGACAGGGGCCCTGTCCCCAGCCGGCCACTGCAGACCGCAAGGAAGCAGGGACCAGTGAAAAGCGTGGCGAGGCGTGGAGGGGCAGGAACGGGGACTTATGAGGCTTCTCCCCTCCCCGACCCTCCTTCCATCCTTCTTCCCAGCAGTGGAACTTCTCGAGAGGGGCATACGCTTCTCACTGGGGTTTGGGGGGGTTCCGGGATCACTTGGTTCTACCAACAAAACATCTGACAGCTCATCCTCCCGCGCGCGGCTGAACAGACCTGCCCGGACCTGACTCTTTGAAGCCGGGTTGGGGAGTAGGGGGGGAGAAGACAGGGACTGGGCAGGGGGCTGGCCAAGGCGGAGCCTGACGTAGATACCGACTAGAGTAGGTAGCGGCCACGTGATACGAGGAGGCGTCCATCTTGAAAAAGGGCGAGGAGTGATTTCCGGTGTGGGATGTGCCCGGTGCCCTTTCCTCTATTTGCTCTGTAATGAAGCCCGGCAAAGTTGGGTTGCAGACGATAGCACAGTTTGTGCCTTGATACCTCGGAGGGAGAACGCTCTATAGAACAGCGCCACCCCACGGCCGCCTCTGCCCACAAGAAAAATGTCAGCTCGCCGCCTTCACTGCCTACTTCTGCAATCGGCAGAGGAAGTTGCAATGCGAAAAGAGTCCGGCAGGAAACCTCAGCTGGGCAGGTGCAGCAAGGGAGTGGCCGAAGAGGTAGCTTGCTCCCTAAGCTTGCTCGGTAGCGTGGCTGGGCTGACCCGGGCGCCCTTGGCACGGCCAGCGCCGCTGCCACCGCCTCCTCCTTCGCCTTCGCAAAGCCCTCAGCCTGCTCGTGGCCCCGGGCGACGCAGCCCGTGGCCAGCCCCAGTTGTCTAGAAGGGTACCGTACGTCGGCGGGCTGTGGTCCCCGGGCCCCCCGAGCGGGCTCCTAGCGGGGCTTAACCCCGCTAGGGCGCCTTTCATGGCTATGATGCGGCCCTTCCCGGCGCTGCCGCTGCTTATCAACCTGGGCGGCTCGCTGCTGGGCTTCGTGGCCACGCTCACGCTCATCCCGGCCTTCCGCGGTCACTTTATCACGGCTCGCCTCTGCGGCCTGGACCTCAACAAGACCAGCCGCCAGCCCATGTGAGGAGGGTGCGGGCGGGGTGACGGGAAAGGAGGGGGTGCGGTGAGGGGAGGGGGCGGGACATGGAGAGTGGGAGGGGTCAGAGAGGGGGAGAGGGACAGCGAGGGGTGGGGAGGTGGGGGACACTGGAGATGGGTGAGGAGGAAGCCAGAAATGGGGAGAAGGGGGCACTGGAGATGGGGAGGAGAGAGGCACCTAGGGATGGGGAGGAAGGGGCCAGAAATGGAGAGGTGGGGGGGACTGGAGATGGGGAGGAGGGAGATAGCAAGGGATGGGGTGAAGTGGCACAAGTAGGGATACTGAGGAAAGGGAAGAAGGGAAGGGAAGTTCCAGGGACTACAGGGGGTATGGAAAGAGACAGACAGGGAGACAAGGAAAAAACCTGGAGGAGATAGAGAGACAACGGAGAGGAAAGAGGACAATTGGCAGAGGAGAAGAGAGAGAGAAAGTTAGGAGCAGAGTGGAGAAGGGAAGAAGGCCTAGCTGAAGGGGCAGAAGATCCAGGGCAGGGATAAAAGACTGAGTTTTGAAAAGAGAGCCCAAGAGAGAAAGCTGAGAACTTAGACCTTGGGGCCAGAGGTCCAAGGGAGACAAGAGAAACTTGCTTCATAGAGAGAGGAGGACGGGACCTTGGGGCCTCAGGTCTCAGGGTAGATGTCAGGACAGAGGCAGGGGATGCTATTTGTCAGAGGATGGGGATAGGTTGGGGGTTAAGAATGATATCCCTTGGAAATAAGGTCTTCTCCTAGGCTAGCAGTCATGGCCTTTACCTTAGTTGGGTCGTGGGAGGAGGGATGTGTTCCTGGGCTGGTGGACTCTGGAATCTAGTTCTGGTGAGTGACACTATGTTTCCCCCACTCCTCACCTGTCCTGTGTCACAGCCCCGAGTCCCAGGGTGTCATCAGTGGTGCAGTTTTCCTCATCATCCTGTTCTGCTTCATCCCTGTTCCCTTCCTAAACTGCTTTGTGGAGGACCAATGTAAGGCCTTCCCCTACCAGGAGGTTAGTGGACCTGAACTAAGGGAGGCACCTCTGAAGATTTAAGGGCGGCAGGAGAGAGTGGACAGAATCTAGATTTGTTAAGGGTTGGGTTTTTTATTTGTTTTATTGGGGGGGAGGGGATAACATAGGAGGGCTGGTGGAACATGAGGGACTAAGATATAGAACTGAACAGCATCTGGGTTTGAACCCCAGTTCTGATACTTAGTAATTCTGGCTTTCTCCCTGAAGGCCTTAGTCTCCCCATCAGTAGCATGGGAACAATAATTGTTGTACTTACATACCTCATAAGGCTGCTTTTGAAGTTAGGAGGACCTGAGTTCAAATCTGGCCTCAGACACTTAACACAAAAAACTAGCTGTGTGACTCCGGCAAGTCACTTAACCCCAGTTGCCCCCCAAAAAGTAATAAATAAATACATACATACATACATACATACATACATACATACATACATAAATTAAAAAAACAATATAGAAATGTGAATTGTTGAGCAGGTTGAGGAATTTGCCCCTGGGCTGGCAAGGATAACTAGGTGTAGAGGGAATGACTGAGCCATCTCTCGTTTCTCCCCAGTTTGTGGCCCTGATAGGTGCCTTGCTCGCTATCTGCTGCATGATCTTTCTGGGCTTTGCGGATGACGTGCTGAACCTGCGATGGCGCCACAAGCTGCTGCTGCCCACGACTGCCTCTCTACCTCTCCTCATGGTCTATTTCACCAACTTCGGCAATACGACAATTGTGGTGCCAAAGCCTTTCCGTTCCATGCTTGGCTTGCATCTGGACCTCGGTGAGAAGCGCCATTCCTGCCTCCCAGAATCCTCTTTCCCTGTGGCCCATCTCTCTGAAGCTTAGGACCCTCTTGCCATGTCCATACCTTAGCCGTATACCTCCCTCAGCTCAGTTTTGAAGTCTTTGGTTTCACTGATCCCCACATCCCGCTGTGTTCTTCTGCCCTTCTGTCCTCTCTCTGCACCCCCAGATTCCTTCTGATGAATTTCCACCCTGCTCCATATCCACTTTAGTGCCCTGGTAAGCGTAGTCTTCGCTGATCTTTTCAATAAAGCAGGCGAGCGTTTATTAGGTGTCTGTTATATGAGGATACACATACAAAAAGAGAGCCCTGCCCTCAAAGAGTTTATATTCTGCTGGGGGGGGGGTATGTGTTCACAGATTTTATAAAAATAGAGTATGTATACAAAATAAATTCAGAGTGATTTGATGGGGGATGGGGAACCAGAGGAGAGGAAGTAAAATTTGGAATCAGAAAAGTCTCTTGAAGGGAGGGAGGAGTTCTCAATATGAAGGGAGGGAGGGACATTAGTTCTGTCTCCCTATACCTGGTGACTTCTTCCTCCTCCAGGCATCCTGTATTATGTCTACATGGGACTTCTGGCGGTGTTCTGTACCAATGCTATCAACATCTTAGCAGGGATCAATGGGCTGGAGGCTGGCCAGTCTCTAGTCATTTCTGCCTCTATTATCATCTTCAATCTGGTAGAGCTTGAAGGTAGGTTTGGATGTAGAGGGGGAGAAAAGGGAGGACAGTATTGGAGGTATAGAGGAGTGAGCAAATTATGACAGAACGGGAAGAAAACAAGAACAAAGACCGTTAATAAATTTTTTTAAAATAACGTTAGGGAAAGCAGAATGTTTTGTAAAAGAGCTGCTGACTTCGTCTGAGAAGATCTTCTGTCTGGTTCTGGTTCTATCCCCATTTAGTTCTGTGACCTGGGGGGGATTCACTTAAGTCCTTTGATCCTTTGCATAGACTCTCAGAGGTGGAAAGAACCTTTGTTGTGGTTTGGTTTGGGATTTTTTTAACAAATGTTTTATCGATGCTCTTTTCTTTCCTACATCACTGTCACTTCCCAGTGACTCCTGGAGGTCATCTAGTCCAGTCTTCTCATTTTAAAGATGAGGACACGGAGTCTCAGAGAAGGGCAGTAGCTTGTCCACGGTCACATGGCTAGTAAGTGGCAAAGCCAGGATAGGGACTGCATCCTGGCTTGTAGTGTAGCAGTCTTTCCACCGTGCCATAGCCACGGACACTTTGAGAGCATTTTAAGGTTTGTAAAAGCCTTTGACTTGTAGTATCCTTTTGAGTCAATAAAAATATTATTATTTTTGCTCGATAGTGGGGATGTGGAGATGAGAAATGAGGAGTCATTATGCCATGCTGGCTATTTATCAACAAAATTATATTAATATTGGTACTTCCCATCTTACAAGAAAAGAGTTTGTAAACTCTAAAGTGCTGTGTAAATGTGAGTTTTGATCATTCTTGAGAAACAGAGTAGTGTGGTGGAAGGAGTGCTGGACCTGGGGTCAGGAGACCTGGATTCAAAGTCCAGCTCCAACTCTCACTAACTGTGTGTGTGACCATGGGCAAGTCACCTAACCTCTCATCCTCTGTTTCATCATCTGTAAAATGGGGATAAGAATAAAGTATTTGCCCCACCTACATCTCGGGATTGTTGTGAAGAAAGTGCTCTATAAACCTTAAAGTGCTATAGAAATGTGAATTGTTGTTATGGAATGCAAATTGTTGTTACTGAGAAATAACCACCGTAATGTATATATGGTGAAAATAGTATGGTGTAGGAGAGCTTTGTGGAAGAAGCGAAGTATCAGAAGCTGTCTGAAAGAAAAGCCGCAGTGCAGCATGCATAGTGGAGTGGAGAGGGATGTGGAGTAGCTTGGGGCATAGGTTGGGGTGAGGAGCTGGGCATTAAGCTAAAGGAGCAGTTTCTCACCTGAATGATTTATCCCTTTTTCTTGTTCTGGAAGGTGATTACCAGGATGACCACGTCTTTTCTCTCTACTTTATGATTCCATTCTTCTTCACCACTTTGGGACTTCTGTATCATAACTGGTAAGGGGCCATCAGAGGGTGTGTGTGGTCATAGTTGTTGGTGGGAGCCTAGGCCAAGTGCTGAAGGCTTTTCATATCTGTTCAGGGATTTTTTTCCTGGGTCCTCAATCAAAAGTGTTTTTAAATGCCCAAACCCCCCTGTGTGGAGTCTTTGTGCCAGGGAATGAAGTGCTCAGGAATACTTAGAGATGCTGTACCAAGACTGTGGGTCTTTTGGAACTGTCAGGGACAGTGAGAGGTGGGGTGGGGAGGAGACTGGTGAGGAAAAAGGGGGACGGGGAAGTAGGGAATGTTTCAGCCACAACTCAGATTTTGGTGCTGATGGCATCAAGTAAGGGGCACTTTGTATGGGGGTGGGAAATGATGCATACCTGGTGATAAAGGTGGGTGATGCTCTGCCCCTGCTTCAGTTCATCTCTTTCCCATAGGTACCCATCCCAGGTGTTTGTGGGCGACACTTTCTGCTACTTTGCAGGCATGACTTTTGCTGTGGTGGGTATCCTGGGGCACTTCAGCAAGACAATGCTCCTCTTCTTCATGCCTCAGGTGTTCAACTTTCTCTACTCCCTTCCACAACTTCTCCATATCATCCCTTGTCCACGCCACCGTGTGCCCAGGTACCTTTTTCTACATGGGATTATGAGGGAAGGGGAAGAAAGGAGGACTCTGTAGGCATAACAAAGGGATCTAGATGATGGCTTTGAGGAATAGTCCCACACATGGTAACATTTAAATAGATGTGAAGATCTGGTCTCCTATAATTCTTTTTTTTTTTTTTTTTTGCTTTTTGCTTTTTGCTCTTTGGAGGGCAGTTGGGGTTAAGTGACTTGCCCAAGGTCACACGGCTAGTTTTTGTGTTAAGTGTCTGAGGCCGGATTTGAACTCAGGTCCTCCTGACTCCAGGGCCGGTGCTCTATTCACTGCGCCACCTAGCCGCCCCTCCTATAATTCTTGAGTGCATGGATGAAGGGATACTAAGTACGTTGCCTTAGACTGGAAGTGATCCTGAGTTCTGATTATGCCATCCCCCTTCAGCCTTAACCCTACTATGATGCATTTCTCTCTGGGAAGATCAGTTAAAAAAAAAAAAAGATGAGGGGCAGCTGGGTGTTGAAGTAGACAGAGCACCTATTCTGGAGTCAGGAGGACCTGAGTTCAAATCCAGCCTCAAACACGTGACATTTATTAGCCGTGTGACCATGGGCAAGTCACTTAACACTAGTTGCCTCACAAAATAAATAAATAAAAAGGTGACTGTGGTTTAGGTGCTGGTGAAATGCTTCCTGAGTTGCAGCTTTCATTAGAGTAGCCTGAGCAGTGATGGGAGCAGACTAGTTGAGACCTCTAAAACGATGATGAAAAGCTTCTGCTGCTGTTCCTTCCCTTGGACCTGCCCCCCTTGCTGCCTTATGAGCCTGCTCCTCCTAGTGGTTTCACTTGATAGGGCTGCCATTGACCTCGTCCACCATGTTTATAACCTTTAACATCGTCTTTGACTTGGCCTTCTGTCTCATCAACAGTCCAGTGCCAAACCCTGGCCACTCTGCCTCTGCACCGTCTCTCACTCCATCCTTTTTAGTCCCTCTGTAACTAACCTGGGTGTTCATCACCCTCTGCCCAGGCTTCTAACAGCTTCTCAAACTTGCGCTTGCACTTCTCCCTCGTTCCAGTCCATCCATCATAATGCTGTCAGAATTTTCCTTCTGCACAGATCTGATCATATCAGTCCTACTCCAAACCCCTCAGTGGATCGCTCTTTGTCCCCCGAGTAAAGGCGGCACTGCTTTGCCTGGCGTTCACCACCCTCTGAAATCTGGCCCTCACGGTCTTTTCAGTCTTCTGTTACTTACTCCCCTGTATCCTGTACTGCTGTGAAACTGTGCTGCTTGTTACCTGTACATCTTTTCCACTTGGCTACCTTTCATCAACACAGTTGCTCTGCCTGGAATGCCCTTTTCCCCATCCCCACCTCCCCAGCCCTTTAAAGCTCAACCTCTTACCCCCATGAATCCTCCCCAGTTATGACAATATTCCTCCCTCCTTCCTCTCCTTCCCTCCCACTTGTGCTGTTAAGCATTTATATGGACCTTGACTTATTTAACCTCTTACCTGTTTGTTTTCTCTATTTGTGTGTGTCCTGTTCCTTGGCTAGATCTTAACCTCCACAAGGACAGGAATTGCCTCATCTAAGCTTTGTTTACATTTCATCCAGCACCTAGTGCAGTGTTTACCACACATTAGGCTCTTGTTTGTTGAATTGATTAACTCACATGTACATATTTTAAGTCTATAAAGTGCTTTCTGCAGAGGTAGCGTTATAATCCTCGCCCTACAGATGAGGACATTGAAATTCAGAGGGGATTTGTTACCATACAGCTCCACAACCACTCAGTGTTTGACCCTAGAATGTGAACCTGGGATTCTTAACTCTTTCCACAATTCTCTGCTGCTTCTTGAGTATCACGCCCCATTTCCTCTGTAGGCTCAACACCAAAACAGGGAAGCTGGAGATGAGCTATTCCAAGTTCAAGGCCAAGAACCTTTCTCTCTTGGGCACCCTCATTCTGAAGGTAATGTTGACATGCAAGTAGGTGGTCAGGTACGACTGTGGGCCCAGGGCATGGGCACCCCAGACCAAGAGCAGACCTTGGGGAAGGCTTGGGACATTTCCTCATACTGATGTGAAACACAGCTGTGATTAGCCCTACATTCTTCCTCTTCAGGGTGCAGAAGCCCTCCGACTGGTGGCTGTCCGTCGAGGTGAGAATGAGGCTGGTGCCTACATTGAGTGCAACAACATGACCCTCATTAACCTGCTCATCAAGATCCTGGGGCCCACTCATGAAAGAAATCTCACTTTGCTGCTTCTGCTCCTACAGGTGATCCCTTCCCTTTCTCCTCCTCTTCTGTTTTCCAGATTCCTCGCCCCAGTCTGGTCACCTTCCTAAGGTCTCCCTCTGTGCCTCCTTTTCTCATGGCTCTCTGTTTATCCTTGCAGATTCTGGCTAGTGCTATCACGTTCTCCATTCGATACCAGCTGGTTCGTCTCTTCTATGATATTTGAGCCCTTGGCCATGACTCTTTACTTCATAGCCCTCTGTGACCCTGCCTCACGTGGAACCCCTTTGGACTAAGACTGTATTCCCCATAAGCCTATTGGGCTTCTCCCCATCCTTTACTGTCCTCAAAATCATCTCAGGAGGTATCCTGCCCATCCTACCCCTCAATGATTATTTATTGATTGTATTTGCCCTATGGACTTGCCCAAATTGACATTTTTCTCCCTTTCCTTCCCTTCCCAAAGCCTCCTCTGGGCCAGGAGGCAGCAGCTTTTTGGAAGCTAGGTTGTCACTAGGGATCAGGCTAAATCCCTGGTGGTTCCTGATGGCTCCACCCTGAATTGATGTGTTATTGGGAATTACGAATTTTAATTAATGAGGAGCAATCTAGGTGGTCATTTGCTCCTTTTGGTGGTAGTAAATGTGTTTGGTTCACTTTTTTAACTGTGGGTCTGGCTCTTGTTTTTAGCTGATTTGGGGGATAGTAGGACACTTCTCTGCCTGCTTTCCCCATTAGACAAATATCAAATCCTCTCTCTGTCTTCTTTCCTCCAGATACTGAGCTCCTTCCCTTTCCTGCTGGTGGGGAAAGCAGCATGCTTAGTTAAGTTATGCTTAAGTTATGCAACCTATGTGAAAAATTACATTTGAGAAAAAAGATTCAGATTGGATAGCTGTCTTAAAGTTTTGAAAAATTGTCACGTAGAAGGAAGTATTAGACCTGTTTTGCTTGGGTCTAGAGAACAGACCCATAGCCAGTGAATGGAAGTTACAGAAGAACAGATTTTGGCTTAGTAAGAGAAAGCGTTCAAAAACAAAAGCCTTAAAAGAGCTATCCACAAATGGGCTGAACCACTTCAACAAATAGTGAACTCAAGTCCCTGGAAGCTGTTCTAGAAGAGGTCACTAACCACTTGTTAAGGACTGCCACTGACAAGATTGATTGATTGATCGATTGAATGAATGAATAAATGAATGAAGCAAGGGTTTATTAAGTAATTACTATGTGTAAAGCACTGTACTAAGTGCTAGGGGTTTACATAGAGAAGTCAGGCAGACCCTCCTCCCCAGGAGCTCACATTCCAAAGGGGGAAACACCACATGCAAGGTTTCAGCTGCAAGTCAAATAGAAAAGTCCCACAGTTCTTAGGGTGCGACTGCAAAAGAGCTGGCACAGCCTTTTCTTTCATTTTACTTCCTCTGATGAAATCATCTCGATTTCTGATGTTGAACCATTTGGCAGTGCCAGGGACTTTGGTGGCAAGACCCTTCTCGTCTGGCTCTTCAGTATCTGGCTATAGCCCCTACCTTCAGGAACAATTTCTGGACTACATCTCCACAGGGAATGCTTCTCAGGATGATGGTTGAGGGCACTGGGCAGGAAGCATTGACCCAAGGCTCTTGTGTTCATAGTCATGGGCTGTCTACATCAGAGTCTTGGGGGAGAGAAGGTAGGGTGATGTTGGTGAAGGTGGTGGTGGTGCTTTGATTTGCCCTGTACGTAATGTCTCCTGTATCTCCTCTTGATACCTTTCTGCTTCATCTATGCTGGGTTGCCAGCCTTAAATGTAGCACTTGGTGGGGACTGCTGGCCCTTTCTCCACAGGAGTTGCTTCCTTGGGTGGTTTTGAGGGCTGGACTAAAAGCAGGACTGGTGCTCTGGGGCTTGCTGACACTCCTAGGGCTCCTGTGCCTATCTGCCTGTTGATGGCAATTATTTCTGATGTTAGTGACAAAGAGGGATGATTGAAAGGGATGATTGCCCTTTTAACTGTAAAAATCTTAAAGAGTGGAAGTTAAAGATAGGGAGAAAGACTGATATCTGAGGAAGATGTAGGACCAAAGGGTGGAAACATGAAAGAGGCAAATTTAGGTTTTACATAAGGGAAAATTGCCAAACGATTAGAGCTATGGAAAGGTAGAATACACTACATTAGTCAGTAGTGGGTTGCCCTTTCTTGGGTGCCAGAATCTTGAAGCCAAGGTTATACTGTGTTGTAGACTGGATTCTGTTCAGGCATCAGATGGATCCCGGGGTGGGGAGGCTTCTGTCTTGAGGTCTCATGTGGCCCTCTAGGTCCTCAAATGTGGCCATTTGACTGGAACTTTGAAGTTTGGATTTGGTCAAAGGACTGCACTTAAGAACCTTGAGGGCCATGTGTGTGGCCTTGAGGCCAAAGGTTCCCTATCCCTGGTTAAATAGATAGATGGATGAAAAAATAAACATTTTAAGTGCTGACCCTCAATTCAATTGTTTCAGACTCTTTGTGGTAGAGTCCCTGCTCCCAAAAAGCTCGCATTCCAGAGTAGGGAACAAAACGGCTTCAGAAGTCTCCATCTTACAGATTTTGAGATGATGATCCTGATCCTCCAGTTCAGGTTGGAGCCCAACCAGCTGGGTGGATTTGTTGTTTTTTCAGAATTTGTTTTTAGTTTTCAACATTAATTTCCACAAGATTATGAGTTCCAAATTTTCTCCCCATCTCTCCCCTACCCCCACCCCAAGATGGCAAGCATACTGAATACGCCTTCCCTTCAGTAGGGATTGAGCTGCAGGGACCTCTTTTTGCCTTTTTTCACACCTTTCCCCACCTACACTGTTTTAAGCAGGGTTCAGATTTTAAATAAAGGGGCCTGAAATAAAGCAAAACCAATTCAAAAATTAATTTAAAAAAAAGTTAATTTAACTTTTTGACACTTGGTTTCTACATCACCCTTATTTCTCAAGACATCCCTCCTCTACGAATCAGACTGTCCCTAGCAACAAAGAATAAAGGGTGGGAGGAAGCTGCAGAACAATGACACCCACCAAGCCTCACACCCAAGTACTGACTTGGCACTTAGTTCACCTACAGTGAACTGCTGTTGGACGGCTGGGTGGCAAAGTGGATGGAGAGCCAGCGCTCGGAGTCAGGAAGACTCATCTTTATGGTTCAAATCTCATCTCAGGCATGTCCTAGCTGTGTGACCCTGGGCTAGTCACTTAACCCTGCTTGCCTCAGTTTCTTCATCTGTAAAATGGGCTGGAGAAGGAAAAGGCAAACTATTCCAGGATCTCTGCCAAGAGACACCCAAGACTGAACAATAACAAAAGTGTGCCAGGCCCCTGGGGGCGGGGGAAGCGCCAACACCAAAGCGCCTTCCCTCAAGGAGGTTGCAATCTGTCCAGGGGGAACAACAGGAACACGCGGTAGGAAATCAGCTGTGTAAACTCATTAGAGAAAGGGGCCTCTGGTAGGAGGTGGATGGGGGAAACTGGCATGAGATGGGAAACAGCCTCTGGCAGGGCAGAGCCCGGCCTCTGCCGGCATTAGCCAATCTCCAGCTTTCTAGAGGGGGCCGCCCCCTTTTCAGTTCTTTTAAAGCTGCGTCCTACTCTTCGTGACCCCGTTTAGGGTTTTCTAGGCAAAGATGCTGGTGTGGTCTGCCATTTCCTTCTGCACCTCATTTTACAGTCGAGGAAACTGAGGCAAACAGGGTTAAGTGATTTGCCCTGGGTCACACAGCTAGGAAGCGTCTGAGGCCAGATTTAAAGTCCCGAAAAGGAGTCTTCCTCCCCTGTCCCTTCTAACTACCTCCAGAGTCCTCTTGCCCCACCCCTTTTCCTTTCTTGGCGCCCATGCCGTTTGAATCTCGCGCGCTTCTGATTGATTGGCCGCCTCGGGGAGCGGGAAGCCGGGGGTGGGGAGGGGCGAAGAAGACACCGCCCGCCCCCTAGTTTGCAGCTCACAGTCGTCTTCCCCGGGTAAGAAGAGTTTTCAAATCCAGCCAATTGGTAAGCACGTTCACACGGCCAGGAGGAGGAGCCTGATGGCTAACCTCAGCCAATTGGAGGCGGCCGTCATGATCCAGCCAATAAGTAACTAAAGGACTCTAGGACCAGCTGCCTTAAAGGCGGCAGCTTTGCACGCGGACCGGCATTTAGACTGCGGCGAGAGTTTGGTGAGTGTATTTGCGCACGCGCAGCCGTTACTCGCAGTACTCTCCGAACCAGTCTCGCGCTTTATACGTTAGCATGTCGGGTCGCGGCAAGACCGGCGGGAAGGCCCGTGCTAAGGCCAAGTCTCGCTCTTCGCGGGCCGGACTGCAGTTCCCCGTGGGCCGTGTGCACCGATTGCTGAGGAAGGGCCACTACGCGGAGCGAGTCGGTGCTGGCGCGCCGGTGTACCTGGCGGCCGTGCTGGAGTACTTGACGGCCGAGATCCTGGAGCTGGCGGGGAACGCGGCCCGGGACAACAAGAAGACCCGCATCATCCCCCGCCACCTGCAGCTGGCCATCCGTAACGATGAGGAGCTCAACAAACTCCTGGGCGGCGTCACCATCGCCCAGGGCGGCGTCCTGCCCAACATCCAGGCGGTGCTGCTGCCCAAGAAGAGCGGCGCCATCGCGGGACCTAAGGCCCCGGGCAGCGGCGGCAGCAAGAAGAGTACGCAGGCCTCGCAGGAGTACTGAGGCAGCCCCGGCTCCGGCGCCGCGGCCCCTCCGCCCCGCACCAGACCCCACCCCCACCCCCAAAAAGGCCCTTTTCAGGGCCGCCTCCCCCTTCACTGAGAGAGCTGCTGCACTCGCCCCGCCCCCTCCCGGCGCGGAACCCGGGAGCCGGGCCGGCGGGAGCCCGGATTATTCGGCTCCCTCCTCCCTCGGCAGCTACTGCAAGAGGCCGCCCCGGGCCGCGGGGACCCCTGGCCGGCGCCGCTCGCTAAGGGACGGACTCTTCTCACCTTTCATCCTGGGGCATTGAGAGACTGTGAAAGACTCTTTGGAAGTCTGATTAACTTAATTTTATTAAATGGTTTTTTTTTTCTATTGAAGTTTGCTGTCTTTCTTAGCGTTCCTGTAGTTGGTGAGCAGGGCTGGAAGCACGCCGCGGGGGCTCCCCCAGCTCACCGAGGGCGGCCAAAGCCAAAGAGCATTGGGGCCGATTTCCCTTGGGGGAATTTGGGTCTGGAACGGAAAAAGGGTTTTTTTCCCCACGTAAAATAGTTGCCAGGCACTGGAGATGGATATCCTGGGGTAGGAATGGGATGGTTGTCCACAGGCCAAATAAAAATTCCACTAGAGTAATTTGAGGCGTTTTATTGACAGATTTGGTTACATTCAATGTCTGTGACTGCACAGAAAACAGACAAGGCACTGGGATGCTTAGCAGCAACAGGTCCCCTTTCCCACACCTGAGTCCTGGATGATGCAGTTTTTGTGTCCAGCGATAGTCCCTGTTGTTAGTTAATGGGGGAAGGGTTCAGGGCACCCCTGAACAAATCTGACCAATGTTCTTAGGCAGAAAATGCCCTCAGGGCTAGGTTAGTGGGCATCATTGAGCTGTCTTGCTATATCCAGGATCTTCTTGGCTCCCTTGTTGAGCAGAAGGTTGGCAAGACTGATACCCAGGTTTTCAGCTGCCATCTGGGCTCCCTGAGATACATTCCGAGCAGTGATGCCCACCCTCTGCACATCATCCTCTGGGCCATCTTCATGCTGTAGAAAAGAAAAAAGTTAGCAGAGAAGAAGGGGCATGATAGAACCCTTGTCTGCCCTCCCCTAGGGGTCCTGATACCTGGGCTAAGACTATGGTTGTCTGCATGGTTTCCTTCAGACAATCGGAGCCGTCCAGACTCCACACTCCTCCAGTCAGGTATAACTAGAAAACAACAGGTGAAAGCCTTGCTAGAAGGAGTTCCATAGGGACAGAGAATCGCGTTATTTAAATTTTTGTATGCTCTAGTACCTAGTAAAAGAATAGGTTCTAAATGTATATTGAAGCTAAATGCCAACCATTCCTTATAGGAAGGTTATTTAGGTGTTCTACTCCCAAGCTAGTATTTGAAATACAGGCAGTTTTCACCTTTGTGCCACCTCTGTCCCCAAGGCAAAATAAAAGACTTACCTGCCCGTCCTTGAGGACTGTATGGACTGCCACAGGCACACTGCAGCCTCCTTCCTATAACAAGACCATGGCTGTGAGCTCCAATGATTCTGAGAATAGACTTTCAATCACCTCATTCTAAGAGGCTAAAAACAAGTGAGGGGGAAGGGAAGGGTTCATACTCCTAGGTTTTCCAATTATTCAGCTAATTATCTGATATTTACTATGTGCACACCCTCCCCAAGAGAAATACTGGTCCTACCAGGTGCCTCAGGAAAGCCCTCTCAGCAATACATCGGAGCAAGGTCTCAGGATCATGTAGCACTCGAACCAAATCCAGTACTTCCTGGTCCTTGGCTCGGACCTCAACACCCAGGGCCCCCTGGGGAGAGACCCCAGATTCCATCAGGCCTGTCCTTTTCACACCAAAATAACCCGGTTAATTATGGGACTGCCAAAATGATTTCCCAGTTGTCTAGTGAATACAGGCTCTACCTCAAGGTGTGTTTACACCCCTGGGGAAGAGACCAAAGGCTACAGAAAAGGATGCAGAAGTAAAAGGTGGCTTTCATGGCCGAGCATACCTGGCCCACAGCATACAGACATTCTTCAGGGTACAGGAGCTAGAGGAGCAGAGCAAGCAGTCAGTTGTGGGAGACACAGAAATGGAGACGGGAGGGACCCTGCCAAATAGCATGATTTAGCAAGGCTGGGAGCCTGGACTCCGGGTTCCCAATTCCAGCCCTCCCCAGTCTGGATCCTGTTTTCCCATTTAGATGACAGTACTGGAGTGAGGGGTGAGGTGATCTTGAATAGAGCACAAAGAGGTTTTTTGGGGTAAGGGGGAGGGGGTGATTCAGCACCTAACTCAGAGTTTTGAACACAAGTGTGAAACTTCATCATTAGGATGTAATGAGTGGTGGGAAAAATAATTCTTACCTGCCCTATACGGCTCTGCCAACCTATACGTTGCAGTCCAGCTGCAGCCAGGATGATGGCACTAAATTCCTGCTGTTCATCCAGCTTTCTAAGCCTAGTATTGAGATTTCCTCTCTACAGGTGTACAATGTTAAGGGCTACTGCTGAGGCTTCTCCAAGGCCCATGGTCTCCCCAGGCCCTGGCATACATGGCCTACTGACCTGGCTGGTTATATAAGCTGGTCTGTGAAAAGAGCCCTCCCTACCCTGCAGATCTTTCTAACCCTTGTTATGTCCCACTTCAAACTGCCAAAAGGATACAATACTTTTGAATTCCAGATGTGGAAATTTCCGCTGTAACTGGGCTGCTCTACGAAGGGAGCTGGTCCCTACAACACTGTGAGGTCAGAGGGTTTAGGGTGGAGGTTAGCACAGAGTAACCCTTACCAATCCTTACCCTCCCCTTCTTCAGCATCTGCCTTTCCACTCCAATCCCACCGATCCTTTCCAGACTCTTACCTCCTTTCTGGCAGGGTACCCAAGGTCTGCCCAGCATATTTAGGGTGGAAGATAACAGCGTCATAGGGGCTCTCCCGCCTAGAGTAGAGAGGGAAAGGTTATAGGATGGGGACTGGGTAAAGGGATTTGATCAGTTCGACACAATTTGGCCTGAAGCCATCCCAATCTCTCTTCAAAGAACCAACCAAAAAGTGATCACTGAAGTCAAGAGAGTAATGGTGAAGGCAGGAGAGGTAACCAAAGAAAGGAATGCCAAAACGAGCTGCCCATCTCTCCCCAATCCCCTTAACTTCAGGATTGCCTCTTACTTGCAGACAGCACCAATAGTGAAGGCTGGGGGCAGTACAGTGGGCAAGTCCTTCAGGGAATGTACAACCAGGTCCACTCTGGAAGAGACAGAGCCAGGGAGAGGAGGAGAAAAGTTACAAGAAACGGGTTTCCCATTACCTCCCTGTTCCTCCCAATGCTTTGGTAGGATGGGGACTAGGAAGACTAATCATAACTTCAGTTTCTGTAGCACTTTAAGGTTTCCACCTCCGCAACTTGTGAAGGAGATAAGTGTAAGCATCATTTATTTTACAGATAAGGAAATGAGCTCAGAAAAGAGGCAGCCACAGGGGCGGCTAGGTGGCACAGTGAATAGAGCACCGGCCCTGGAGTCAGGAATACCTGAGTTCAAATCCGGCCTCAGACACTTTACACAAAACTAGTTGTGTGACCTTGGGCAAGTCACTTAGTCCCACTTGCCCTACCTTACCCCCTCCAAAAAGCAAAAACAAACAAACAAAAAAGAGTCAGCCTGAGTCACAAAGCTAAGTGAAGTGCTAGGGCTGGCAGTCAAACCCAGATGTCCTGACTCCAAATTCTCACCTTCTTCCATTATACAGCACTGCCTTATAGTACATCTCAGAAACCAAACAGGAAAAGGCCTATTCTTGTTACCTAGAAGCCCACACACCATTTCTCTGTACCACTAGGCACAAGGTATCATGGTGGTCACTCGTGTTCTAAGCTAAGAGCTTACTCCAGGAAACTAAGGACAGGGCTATGATCCCAGCAAGGAAGACACAATCTTTCAACTCTGGTCCCAAACCTATTCCTCCTGAAGTCCATCCTTGGTCCATAGGGTACCAAACCCTTTGGTCTTTGTAGCCACCAGGTCTCAGGGCAGCTGTGATCCCAAAAAGGAAGAAAGATGGTGACAAAGCCCCACACTATCCATGGGGTGGCCTTTAGGGCCTAGCTCTTCTGCCCCACTCCCCCACTTACTCATTCTTTTCCAAGGCATATTCCAGCTCCTTGGTAAATAGGCTTTTCTCCCCAATCTGTCAGAGAAAAGAGAGGGGCATTATGAAACCCATGGAACTGGGAAAGATTAACAGAGACTAGTAGCAATCAGGAAAGGAGGGAAAGGTTACCTTAGAGAGTGCAGTATCCAGGATCTTGTCCCCAGTGGTAGACATTGCAACTGGAAATAGAGTGATCAGCCAGTCAACAGATATCTAATGTACCCCCACCATGTATACAGGGAGAAAAGAGAAGAAGCATGGGACTTTTGCCTTTAAAGAACTTGCTCTCGGGATGGGAGGACAAAACACATACATCTAAAAAGTTATAAAGATTAAGCAGTATCTAATAAGGACCAAAGGAGTTGTACAGACAATGGAAGGTCACAACCATGGCTGGACTGATCAGGGAAGATTTCATGAAGTAGACAGGAACGGTTTAAAGTGGTTCTAACACCAGATTAGAATTTAGAAGTGCTATAGATTTTGCCTGCTCCCCTCCTGGGGCTAGAAGCTGAGCTCCCTGCTAATCCCCCCTCTCTACTGGAGACACTTGAGAACTCACTGATTTCAAACTGCAGATCAGGATAAAGGTTCTTCAGCACTGCCACCACACTGTCCGTCTGTATCCTTGCCAGCTGGGAAGCAAAGATCTGGTTCAGTTCTGCCGTTACCTCCCCACTGCCCAGGAGGCTAGTCCAGGATATACTGAACATACACTGGGCAGGGAAATCCCAATGGGGACTAACTAGGGAGGACAGCAGTACAGAAGATCTGACCCAAGAGCCTTCTAGGTGGGGCAATACAGTAGTCCAGTGTTCCCAACAGTTTTAGTCCCTCTCCAAAAAAAGTCCAGCCTTAGATTATTTCTCAGTGAAGATGAGATTAAGACCAATTTTCTATAGCCACCCCATTTGGAGTGGCAAAGCAGCTGAGTTCCCTGTGTCCCCCAAAATCAGATTCCTGGTACCTACAACAACAGGGACCCCTACCCCACCTGGCTCTTGCGAGAACCCACGCGAATCACTCTCATCTTTGGGCTGTTTCCTTCCTGTGGAGAGAGAACCCAGAGTTATTAACCTCCTCTGCACCTTTTCCCCTGAAAATCCCCAGAACAAGACTTCAAGAGGCTGCTGGAAGGCCACTCCAACAGGCTTGCCTGTGGATGAGTGTAGCCTAGGTTTTTCCAGGCAGAAGGGTTACTCTGATGCCATCCCCTCTACCTTCTTCAGTTTCTTAGACTAAATTTCAAGAGACCTTCCTGCCTTACCTGGGAGGAATAAGGCTTTTCCACTGACCAAACAGAGACGAAGGGTAAAGCAGACGGAACGGGACTCTGAGCCCAGAGTAAGGGAGTACTTGAAGAAGGTCTTGGATCCACCCAGGTGGGCAGGGAGATAAGTGTCATCAAGTCAACCACAAGGAGGGTGCGGTCAGAACTGGAAGGGGAGGAGGGAAAAGGGATGGGGGTGGGGGGTGTTCTCTGGAGCAACACTGGAGGTGGCCACACACCGGACAACTTGTGCTGAGTCACTGACAGATGGAGAAAAGAGATCAGTGACCCACACCAAAGTGGACAAAAACCCCAACTATACAACTATTAGTGCTAGCCAAATGCTAAAGTCACCATTGTGCCTATAACTTCAAATGCCCTGGTCAGTGATGGGTATAGAGTAAGAGGAAGGAAGGAACAATGTAAGAGGAAATAAATTATTTTTCATCAATCTGTTGTAGAGGCACAAATCCCCTCCTCTGGTTTCACCAGCAAAGAAACTCCTAAGACGCAGAAACTGAGACTTGGAACCAGAAGGGACACATTCCTTCCTCTTGCTAAGGTTCTCTGAGAATATCTGCCAAGGGACCAGGGAGGAGGCTCTATGCCCTGAAGGTCAGAATAAAGGATCATGTTTTACCAAAATTAAGTCCAGCCACTTCACTTGATGCCAGTTTTCCCTGTCCTAGACCTATGAGAGTGGAGGGGAGACTTAATGTGGCTGAGTATATAGTTAAAGGATGTGTTACCTTGCTGCTGTCCATCACAGCCATCTCCCAAATAAACACATCCAAAGAGACTCTCAACAAACCAAAGTCAAGACCAAAACCCTCAACCTGCCTAACAGGGATCTCTGCTGTGTTCAAGCATGTTCACTGGACAGATAAGGGAGCCCACAGAAATGAGTCAAGAGCATTCCAGAGCTCAGAGATTCCAAGTGGGAATACCTTGGCATGCTAGAGAATCTTTTAGTTCTACTGAACGGTGTGGAGAGTGGAGATAAATTCTCCCTTTCTCCCCAGTACCCCAGAAGCCCCTTGGCTAATCATGGTTATGGTGTTATCTCGGTTACCAGCTGAAGCCCTGGAGGATGACTGTGAATCAGGCCATATTAAGATCAGTGGGAGTTAAAAGAGATGTTTATTTACTCAAAAGAAGCTGTCTTCAGACGCTAGGAAGGTCATCCTGTGGGAGAGGGAATACTTATTGTGCTTGGCTCTGGGCAACAGCAACAGAGGTCTTGAAGCAGACTCGGCCAATCGTTTCCCAGGGAGGAAGTAGAAAGGATAAGGGTTGTTGTACTACATGACCTCTGAGATCGATTCCAAATCCAAGTCACAACTGGCCTATGATTTATAAGGAGGTAGCTCCTGGCGAGGAAGGGGGTGACAGGTCAAGTCTGGGCCCAAACCAAACAGCTCCCTCAAACTCCCAAGTGTGGAGGGGAGGAGGGAGTTGGAAGCAGGGCATCTGTAGGCTGATGAGAAGGGTTAGTGAAGAAGAGGAGAAGCCATTTCGGAATGTGTAGAGTAGTCCCATCCCCTCTGGATATGGGGGTGTAGGTGGGGATCCTAGGGTAAGGAGCTCGAAGGGACTTCAAAGATTATCCAATCTAAGGGCGCTTAACCTTGGGGACCATGACTTTGTGTTGCTAATTTAAAAAAAAACACAACAGTCTTTCAATGTAACTGGATTCCTTCATAATACTATATATTTTCTGTTATGTATTTGAAAATTTATTCCGAGAGGGCGTTAGGTCAGTAGAGTGACAAAAGGGGTTCATGACACCAAAAATGCCCAGTGCTCTCATTGTACACAGGATTAAACTCTGGCCGGGTGACGTAGGTCAAAGAACCCAGAGCTGGCTCCTCGTTGCACACGCGGCGGCACCCCGTCCACGGACGGCCAGCGGGCTTCTAAGCGCAGGAGCTAGGAGCGCCCCTGCGGTCGCCGCCCCCTCCCTCTGCCTATAGTCACTTTCACACACACCGCGCCCCCTTCCCCCCGCCCGAGGAGGCCGCAGTGCGCCTGCCCCGGGAGCACAGGCTTGGAGACAGTGCCCTACATTCCTCCTCTTGGTGGTAGAGCCAAGTACCTCCAACCCAAAGGCCTACGGGGAGCTTCTCGTCTCGGAAAATTCGACTTCCCAGCAGCTGGTCCGCTGAGATTCCCCCACCCCCTGTACCTTCTGCCAGAACCACTTTTGCCACTGTCTCTTGTCTCTTTAAACCCCATTCAAAGCCCAGCACGAGTGACAGCCATTCAGACCAATAGGCTGCGGAGGACTGCGCCCAGCAGTCATTGGTTCGACACACACACATACACACACAGACACACACACACACACACACACTCTCCGTCGGGACAGGACTCACCCCAGCGTCCGCATCTCCGCTCACGGACATGACTCCGTCCGGAGAGTGAGGCTGGAGTGCGCGCGCGGGGCGACGCCCCCGGCTTGCTGGGGACTGGAGACCCTCCAGCCTCCTGGGGAGCCGAGGGGGGAGGGGGAAGGGCACGTGGAGCCTGCGCCGTCCCGGCGGACTCCGGCTCCCCGACACTGGCTGAGGTCCTTGCGTCACTTCCGGCGGGGCCCGAGGCGGCAACTTGAGACCTGGAGAGGGCGGGGCTGGTGCACTTCGGATTCCTTCCGAGATTTAGGGTTCTTGTAAGAAGGGCAGGGTTCCCCCCACAAAAGAATCCGAATGGCGTGCAACACTGCCAGGCCACTCTCTTAAAGAAAAAATTACGCTACCCAAACAGAACAGCTGGAAAGGACCTTGGCCCTTATTTGACAGCTGAGGAAACTGAGAACCAAAGTGGCTTCTCTGTGGTCACACAAGGCATAAAAAGCAGGACTGGGTTTGGACCCTGTCCGTCGGTTCCAATGGCTCAAATGCCTCAACTTTCCTTATACCTCATTAGATTGTAAGCTCCCTGAGGGCAGGCAGGTGCTCTTTTGCCTTTTTTTTCATCCCCAACATTTAGCACAGTGTCTGCCACATAGTAGGTGCTCAATAAAAGTTTATTAGATTGAATTATTCCAGAACACACTGTCAAAGTTAACAAGAATACTGTGTCCCTTTCTTAATATTACATTTTGGTTATGGCACTGATATGCTTAAGGACAGGGTTGGTGAAGGGCCTTGAGATCATGCCAGAAGCAGGGAATGCTTCCAGTTTTTGTATTTGCACCCCCAGCACCTAGCACAGTCCCTGGAATATAGACACAAGTGTTTGTTGATTCAAAAGAAAGAACAAAGGATGTTTATCTTTGATAGGACTTAAGAGGACATGTAAACATTGTATTGTAGAAGTGGTATTAGGCTGCATGGTTGAGAACAGAAAATAGGATCAAATTGTGGCGCCAACCAAATACACAGCGCCCACGATCAAAATAAAGACCGTGACTGTATCCCATGATGTTGGACTGCAAAACATGTCAGACTCTCCAGATAGAGGACAAAACTGAAGGATTTAGACACCAGAAAACCAAATTCCAAAACCACTAAGCCAAAGCACCAAAAATATTCAGAAGCTATAATAATGCTGAGAGCCACAGCCTTCCCACAAACCAATACAAGATCAATGTCTACTCAGAAAACTCTCTACCTGACTCCTTGCCTAACCTCCTCTGTCCCGTCTGCAACTGTCAGACTCCATCTCAACCAGCTTTTCTCTGTGCTCTGCTTCTCCTCAGCTAACTCCTCCCACCACAGGCTCCATGTGACCACATTCCACCTATCAGGGGGCAGAGATTATCTTCACAGCAGAGAAATTTCCTGTAGGTTCTAGGGTGCAGCTTTATCTTCACAGCAGGGAAGGTCTTCAAACTGCCCCCTAGGTCTATCACCAGGCAGGGAAGATCTTCAAATTCCCATTCCCATTACACAAATGGGGCAATACGAAGTGCTTTGCAAATCTTCAAGTGCTGTACAAATGCTAGTTATAAATAATAAATAGGAACAATGAGTAGGAATCACACATATGTAAGGAAAAACTCCCTAAAGATTTGTGCAGCCTGGAGAGGTGGAGCTCCCCCTCCTTAGAGGCCAAGGAAAAGCTAGATAATCACTTAATTTTTTAGTGAAGAATTAGTAATCATTTATTAAGTGCTTATTATGTGTTAGGCACAAGGGACATAAGTACAAAGGATGAAGCAAAAAACTTCTAAAGAAAAATTATCCCAGTTTTTACAAAGGACAAAAACGATGCATGAAGTTTCCGGCAATAGATTTCTCTTGACTAGTCCAAGGAACTTTCTATTATATTACATTGCTTTATGAGTAGATAGATTTTTGGAGGGAGCAAAGATGGAAAGGAAGAAAGGATGGGGCAATTTATTAATGGACTACCATGTGCCAAGTACTGTGCTAAGTGCTTTGAAAACATCTCATTTGATGCTCACAGCAACCCCAAGAGGTAGGTGCTATTATCTTCGTTTTATAGCTGATGAAACAGGCAGAGGCTGTGACCTGCACAGTCACAGCTAGTCAAGTTCTTCCCAACTTCAGTTCCAGAACTCTATTTTGACAGCGGATAAGCAGGCCAGTAAAATGGCAGAGCCTACCTAAAATTCCAATCTGACTTTCAGGCTAGTTACTCTCTCATACCACAATGCATCACACCCCCAAAACCAGCACATGCCGATAACCTAAATGCAACTCATTCACAGCTTTGTTAATATTAATAACAGCAGCTTGATTTTCATATGGTAGCCCAAACTTAAACTGACCTTTTAGAAGAGGGATTTAGAGAGTTTTTAAATAAGCGTTTATTCACTATGTTCCCCGCTTACTTCCATTTCAACGTGCAGCCAACACAACATCTCCTAGCCCCCTTGCCACAGTCTCAGCCCCAGAGGATCACCGTGGGAATAATGCCTACAATACTTTCCAAGGGACAGAACAAAAGTTGTCCTGGGTGCTAGTTTCTGGACATCCCTGAACCTCAAGCTATGGATATCTCACACTTCACTTTGTTTGAGAAGCTAAGAGCCCCATCAAGCACAGGAATGAGGTAGAGTAGCACCACATCTTTCAAGAGTATCTCTAAGGAAAGCTGTGGCTGCAAGAGGTGGGACAGGCACATCAGGAAGGGCCAGAAAGGCCCCAAATAAGTCATCTTCCCTCCAAAAGGGTCCTGTCTTTTTTATTTACAAACCGGATGCTTGGACTCAAGCAGAAACTGGTGCTCTGGGCAAAAAGGAAAGTAGCTCTGGTCCAGATATGCAGAGGGCTTAGCTGGGTGGCTTCCCTTGCCCCGATGTAATTCTCATGAGGATATCTTTCTCTACTGGCAGCAGTCAGCACTGGGAAGGGGCAGGCTGAGGAAGGGCAAAGAAGACAGTGAGAAAGCAAATCCCCACCCTTAAGTGTTATGAAGTCAGAGGTGGAGGAGGAGGAGACGGGCAGATGCTCTCCCAAATGTTCACTGGGACTTCCCATCAAGGAAGCATCTTTGTTCAGAAAATTAGACCCTGAAGCCTTTTGTTATTTGTGTCCTCCTAGATCCATGCTTGATCTGCCTTCCAATGTCATTCCTCTGATCAAAGTGTCCTTAGGTACCCCGCTTGGAGTGCATGAGCAAGTCTCGTTGCAGGCCAGCTTCCAGGCTGGTGCCCACTCTGCTCACAGGTGGATCAGTCAGCAGGGTCAACTTGTTGAAGACACCACGTCCAAAGTAGTCAGCAATAACAGAGAAGCTGTCATTGGAGTACTTGAGCTGGCAGGCAGGAAAGAGATCAAACAGTCAGAACAGGACAGGGAAAAGCTCACTCACTCCACTGCTACCCTCCGCTCAAATGCCTCAGGCCCCAAGAGATGCAATGCCCACCAGTGCTCCCTACAGAATTACTGTTTGTCTGTTGGGAATCTTACCCAGCTCCTCTTTTCCATCCCTACCTGATGCTGAAATTGATCATGCAAATCCCGCTTTTGCTCCTGGGCCCGGATCATGTCCATAACCTTGCGGTTCTCAGGGAGGCAGGTGGGGCAGTCGGCATCACTTTCTGAGTAGCTTTCAAAACAGTGTTGGTGGAAAGAATGGCCGCACAAAAAATGGACAGAGGGCAGCTCCAGGGCACTGGTGCAGATACTGCACTTTGTCTTCTGGAAGATCTTTGGGCTACAAACAGAAGAGGGATCTTAGGATGTGAAAATAACAGCAGAGAGGGCAAAGAGACAGGTAGCAGAGAGAAAGAGAGAACTGAACTTCAGAGAAGGCCTGAGACAAAGCTCTGACCTTGAAAATTTTTACCCTTGACCATATTAAATTTCATTTTGCCAAGTCAAAGCATGATATAACTTAGTACTAGGAAGGACCTTAGAAATCACCCAAACCAGTCACCTAATTTTTGGTAATGAAGAAATGAACATCCACAGCCAAAGTAACTTGCACATAGGCATAGCCACATGAGACATGGCAGAGCTGGGATTTAAACTAACGGTATCTAGCTCTAAATCTAGTGCTCTTTATACCACTCAGTACTGTTTTCCTCCCTCAGGAGAAAAATATTTCTATAGTACAAGATGGGGCAAACACAACCAGAAAAAGTAGAGGATATAACTGGACTAAGAGCTAAACAAGTGTCACCAGTGTGACAAGAGGGATTAAAAAGCTCATGCAATTTAAGGTTGCGTTAATTCAAATAGTGTCTAAAACAAAGGAGGAAATAGTATATGGTTTCTTTGATAGTACCATTCTCTGAGTAACCCAGGACTGAAATTCAAGTCATTTTTGACTCTTCCTCCAGCCCACCAGGTACCTCGCTGTCACACCAGTTCTGCCTCAAAACAGTCTCTGGAATCTTCTCCTGCCCTGGCCCCTACCTACTCTGACCCTCACTGCTCTCCACGTGACTATAGCGCCACCTCCAGGCCTTCCCCTGTCCAATCCATCCTCTTACCATGTGGTAATGGCCCCTCAGTGTGGGCTTCAAAGAACCACTGCTCTAGAGGGTAAACCTAGAACCCCAATGGATAGAAACTACAGGAAGACTGACTTCTGCTTGAACACAAAGGAAGAATTCACTAACAGTGGCATGGACTGGCCCATGACAGAGGAAGCTTCACATCACTGGAGATGTTCAAGTGACTGCTGCAGGAATTTCACCTGGGATGTGAAAAAATATTCCTGCTTATAAAATTCAGACTCAATGACCTAACAAGTCACTTCTAATTCTAAGAAAATATGATTCTCAAAAACTGAAAGTGGTAAAGGACAAAGTCCCAGGGCTCATCAAAGCTTTGTACATATGTTCATGTCAGGCACCTGCTGCCCATGGACATTTTCTCCTTGACTTTTTCACAATCACTACCCAGATTTTCTTTGATGACAGTTATTATGCCTTTTCTGTACTTATTCCTTTCTCACACCAAAGCTGGTAATCTTAAAAATAAAGTTTATGAAAACAAAAAATAAGTTATATTACACCCAAAGCTAAATGCAAACTGACTACTTTCAGTTTCTCATACTATAAAAGCCCTCTTTTGAGACAGATAGTTAAGAATGAACTTTATTCAACCCTTACCAATATCTGACCCAAGAAAGAGGCTCAAAAAACTACCACAAATCAAACTATTGAAGACATAGACCCATACTAGATTCTTTCCAAAATGCCCAAGTACCTGGTCTTCAGCTCCTGGATCTCTTGGCGTATTCGGGTGGTCTCCTCCCGGTACCTTCGCACCCGAAGCTCATCCTTCTCAATCTGCTGACTCTGCTTCTGCAGCTTCTGTACCAGATAATCCTTAATGACAGACAATGTGGCTGTTGAGTTGTGAGCCAAGGTCTGTACCACTAAAATGAAGGGAGAGAGGAAATGTAAAAGATCTATGAGTGGGCAGAACCTCATTCAATGAGACCTAGCTCACAACATCCCAGGCCTCTCACCCACCTAAGAGGGGTGGCATGAGGTTCTTGCTCTCAATGTGTTTGAGCACAGCAGCAACATATTCCTTGCAGTCTTCTTCCTTGCGGGCAAAGTAACTGAGTGCTTGCTCCCACAAAGAGGGCTCCTGCTCCCCATGCCGTTCACAAACAGCAATCACCTGTCGATATTGCTCATGCTGCATATGGTAATGCATGATCTGCTGGAACCTGGGGCCAGGGAAGGAAGTAAGGTTAGCAGCCAGCCCTGAGAAGACACCTCTTACCCCAACTTCCCTAACCTTCCCAAACCTTACAGCTTTCCCTGCTCATAGAGGTAGAGGACCCCATCTTGAAAATCGTGCATCTGGCAAAGAACCAAGGCCTTATCGAAGACATTGGAAAAGTGGCCACTCTTCAAGAGAGAGAGTGCTTCGGCATGGAGTTTCTCCTTGACCTATGGGAGTATGAAGAAAAAGCAATGTGAGTAATAAATCAACTATCCCACACTCCCAAAATCTTCTTCACCAAATGGAATGCAACCCCACTACTGCTTCTTAGTGGTTCTAAAAACACTTATAGAGTCACCACAAGCAGCCAACCCAACCAAAAGATCTGAAACCTACAAGTACACTTTAATTTTCTTATGGCTGCAAAATACCCTCCACAGACTCTACCTGTGGGTCCTTCTCATGAGCCCAATTCTGTAGTCTCAGCTCTAGCAGAGTATCATAGACACCCTGGGATGAATCTGCCTGCACCTCCGTCATATGCTCTAGGAAGGCTTTCAGTTCCCTTGGGTTATTGGCAAAAATAGGAATGAATTCCTCAGAATTGGCCTGGAAAGCACAAAATGAGAAAGAGAGATTGGTTGGATAGGCATGCTTGACTTTCTTAGCCTGTAGTGACTACCATCCTCAATGTCTTCCTCACCCTGCAGCCAGGCCCATCGCTCTCAGCAGCAGCCTCTGCACAGGGCCGATAGTCGGTACACAGGACCTTTAGCAGTTGGGTGGTTTGTTCTGGCACGTGATGCATGAGGATCTTGCCATATCGCTTCATGTTGCTTTCTGCCTGCTCAAAGGGAAGCTTTCCAATATACTGTAATGCCTCCTGGTAGTTCTGGGAGAAAGGAGGGGTGAAATTATACCCCAGCCAAGGCCCACTGCTCTCTCCTCCTCTGGGGTGGCACAATGAGAAAGCAGCTGGTCTCCCGAGTCTAAGACCCTGCCCACCTTGATGTCTTCTAGCTGGACCTTCAGGTACCACTCATGGTGAGCGTGGTTCTCAGCCAAGTACAGCGCATGGGAATAGTAGCCAGCCTGTCGAAGAACTTTGATGGCTGTTTCTACATCAAAGTGCACTTCACTTTCACTCTTTGTCTACCAGGAAGAGAAATCAAAGTCATTAACAAAGAAGCAGTGGAAACATGCACCAAAAATGCAGGCCAAGAGATAAACTATCCCAGACTCTGAAAAAGACCTTTTCATTTGTTGCTTCTTGGAGAACCCTATGTGTGAAACACAATTCCAATTTCCCTATTTCCCAGACTTAAGACACGATGGCTGAGGAGAAAAGAAACACCAGGAAACACACCCTGTCGTTCTACTGCCTCTCACTTCCCCAGATGATGAGCACTCCCATTCTTCTCTACCCTTTTAAACAAGGATAATAACAACACCAGTCCCATGAGATTACTGTGAGGATCAAATGAGATGAGACATAAGGTACTTTGTGCCAGCTATTACTAGAGAACAGAGAAGGCCCATTCTCAGGTCTCAGTATGGACAGCTGGACCCTTGGAGACCCCACCCCTCCCTCCAAGTACCTTGATGAACTCCTCGAGCTTGGAGCTGTCCTTGAGCTTTGTGTAGCAATTGAGCAGCAGGGTGGTGTGGTCGGCATTGGCCAGGGACTGCCGGTGCAGGGTCTGCAGATAGGCGGTCAGGTTGTGGATGCGCTGGGCATCTAGGAATTTTCGGATCACATAGGATGGCTCCAACTTCCCAATGGTTCTGAGAAAATATGTGTGTGTGTGTATGTGTGTGTGTGTATGTATGTATGTTAAAAAGGAATACCAACATTTAGTGCAAAGAAAGATAAGGAAAAAGGGTCAAACCATAATTGCAAATGAAACGAGAGCTCTTCTGAAATAAAGGATGTTCATTTATACTTAATTTCAAGCTAGTTAACAGAACATTAAAATGCAGACTTCTCTTCCCCAATCCCATACCTTTTTTCTTACTTGAAAACATCATATTTTCTGTACTCTCTGATGTGTTTCTAGGTATGGCTAATCCAACCTAGAAAATTTCTTGTGCAGGCTCGATTCCATACTGACCGGATATACTGCTGGACAGCACCATCATGGTTTCCCTTGCTGTAGAGGTGGTCCCCATACTGCATGAAGATCTGTGCCAGACCATCACTATCCAAGTGCTGGCTTTTGGCTAAGTTGATTGCCATCTCAAACAGATTCTTTTTGAACAACATCTAGTGGGAGGAAATGTGGAAAAAATGGAGAAGTGGCACAGGGTGGAAATGGCTTCCTCAAACTGCATCTCAACAGCACAAACCCCACAAGCTGAAAGCCTCAGGGTACCAAATAAACTCAAGTTCTAAAATGAAGAACACTCCTTAAGATAACTCCTAAGTCAACCTGAAAATAATCTGTATGCCAAAGATGATCCCACGCAGAGGCTGGCTCTCCCAAGGATGCTTCAAAAGGGGTCCCTTCCCTTCAGGACCTCAACCCAGACCATTCACCACATAATTCTATCCTAGGAAAGCTAAATAAAGTTGCAGAAGCTGAGAAGCCCCCAATCTAGAAGAGAGGAGACATCCCAGCCCAGAGGATGAGGGCAACCAGATCCTGGAGCCACTGCAACTAATTTCATAGACCCTGCTCCAGGGAACCGGGTGATCTTGCCTCCAGTTTAGTCTGGGTGTCCTTTTCCTGAAGCACATGGACTCGCCCATCCCGAGTCAGCACGTACAGAGAGCCCCACTCGGCGAGCACATCCACCACGTCCTCAAAGACAGAGCTATACGCAATGAACTTGTTGCACAGATCATAGACATTGAGGATCTGCTTGTCCGAGCTCTGGGAGTCCCTGCTGGTGAACTCTGACCTGTAAAAGGAGGAATAAGGGTCAGGCCTAAGCCAGTCCCACTTCATCTTCTCTCATCTCTCCCCATTTCTCCTTCAGTACACTCCCTCAACGTTATCCTTCCATGCATAACAATCCACCTTTTATAATCTCTAAGAGATTTATCACAAAACACTGATTGAACCTACAAATAAATGTCCTTCCCACTGAACTGGGAAATATACAAAGAAAACTAGTATCTGATCCTTCGAACAAAGACATAGCTCTGACAGACAGTGATGGGACAGAAAATTGTTCATTCAATGAATAAGTGTGTACTGGGAAAGGAAAAAAAAGCAGATCTGAAAAAACACCACAGAGACAACTACAACCCTGTAAATGAAAATGCAACATAGCCACAACATTCAGGTTAAGCACAACCACTGAATAGTATTGTGTGTTCAAATTAACACAGCCTCTCTTTCCTTTAGCATAAGGTAAGTTAACAAGAGCATGCAGTTGCACACACAATCACCAGTCTTAAATGCTTTGGGTTGTTTTGAAGAAGTTTTCAAGAAAGAAACTTTGTGTTTTGAGTGATTATTAGGTGTGTTAAAAATCTATCTTAAAAAAAAAAAGACCAAGTATTTACTGCATACAAAGCACTACCTGAAAACATTATACCAATAACAAGAAAGCAAAAGACTGTCCCCCCACTTAGATTTTTCTTCCAAACTACTAGTCCTAAGATTTAGCAGTCCTGCTTCCCTGCTTTAGTTACATTTATTTAGGTGGCAAAAAGTGGAGTTCCCTGTTGTGTTTGATGCACAAGGAATGGTAAGCAATCACCTAGAGCTAAAAATTTCCAGATGGAATAATCTGAGTCTGAAGTGTTAACCAGGGAAAATAAAGCAAAGTGAAGCTGGCAAAATCCAATCATTAAAACTTAAAGTCCACTTCACCCTGCAATTTGTAGTTTTCTTTCCTCACATCCCCTCTCCAAACTTTTTGGTCCCCAGCTCCTCCCTACCCCCAAGTCTCCTTACTTGGGTGAAATCTTTCGGTCCCGGGAAACAATAACAAGGTAGCCACGGAACCAGTGGGCAATGAGCTTATGGCCCTCAAAGGCAAAGCAAGGGCCACGCTCATCAGGCTGATATAAGTAAACACACTCATCCCCAGCAACAATAAACTGCAGGTCCTGGGAAGGATCACTTAGGGCCGAGCAGCGCAGGCCACAGCCATGGGTGTCTAACTCTATCCGAGGGTAGTCCTTTCCAGACAGACTGTAGGACTGCAGGAAAAAAGGAAATACATGTAGTCACATAAGGATCTTTTTCCTTAATCTACCCCCAGTTATCAAAGGCAAAGACATTTTCCTCCTACTTCTACTAAAACAGCTGTTCTCAACCTGTGGGTAGCGACCCCTTTGGGGGCCAAATAACCCTTTCACAGGGGTCACAGGGGTCGCCTAAGACCATGGGAAAACATGTATTTCCGATGGTCTTAAGAACCAAGATGCAGCATCTCTATCGTGTCCACGCCGGTCTGCCCACATAGGGGTATTAAAGAGTATTAAAGGGTTGAGGCATTAGGAAGGTTGGGAACCACTGTACTAAGAGATGCTAGGGCTTCTCTCTGTAAGTTCTTAATAACCATTATAATGATGATGTCCAAAGAAAACTCCTAAGGTTTGTGTAATCAAAAAGATAACTTCTCCTTTTACAGATGTGGGTAACTAAAGACTAGAGAGGTTAAATGACTTGTCTACAGCAACTTGTCAAATCAGTGGCAATGATGTCTAGAATCCTCCCCAGTCTTCTCAACCTAGAGTTCTTCACTTTCTCAAAATATTAAGAAAGAGAGAAGCAGAGCAGAGGCCATGGATGAGGGCTAGAAGACAGAGAATTCAAGTATCCAGAATCTCTTCAATCAGTTCTTATTCCTTTGGGACCTTTGTTAACCACAATAACCTCATAATTGAGTAATAGAAGAAGAGAAAAAAAGGGAGGGAGAATGAAAGCAACATAGAAAGGTACGAGTCATTCCCCCTAATTGTTCACCAAGAAAACAATCCAGATCTATACCTGTACATTCTCTGTTGTCACCACAAACAAGTGGGTAGTCTTGCCTGCCTGGCGGAAGGCCAGCCCAGTGACAGGATAGCTGCCTTTGTGCAAAATCTGGGTCTTGCTGTGCCGGTCCCTAGTAATATCACCCTTATTAAGGGTAACACTACCATCTGTAAAGCCTATAGGAGGTAATCAGAAAGAGGGTAGTTAAAGCCACAGAAAGAAATGGGGAACATAGACACATGCTCAAAGGGGAGAAATTCATTCCAAAACACTCTCCTTTATCTCAATTTCCTGTAACACGGCCAGCTGAATGGTCTATACATTTTTAAAGTCAAGTTAATAATCATTTATTAAGGACGTACTATGTGCAGGGCACTGAGCTAAATGCTAGGGATACAAAGAAAGGAAAAAAAATAACCAGTCCTGTTCTCAAGGAGCTCAGTCTAAGTGGGAGAAACAACATAGAAAGAAGACAGACACAGGATAAAGCAGAGGTAATCCCAGAGGGAAGGCACTAAGACTGAGTCAGAAAAGGCTTCTTCCAAAAGGTGAAAGGATTAAATACTTGGCCATTTGAAAGGCTTCATGATAATAATTATTGTTATCAAAGTTAATAGAGTATTTACCAGGTAGTAGAAGGGGGATTTGAAGTCACTTATTTGAATTATCCTCCAGTGTTCTCACTACTCTACTCTCACAAACATCAATCAGTTCAAAACCACGTGTACAAATGTGTGCTTAATAAATGACAACAGAAACAATGGCTAACCTATACAAAGAGCTTTGGAGGAGTTTGGTTCTTATCAAAAGAACCTACATGTTAGCTGTCTTCCATTCTAGTTTGCTCACCAATAGCCATAAAGTTGAGGTTCTCATGAACTGTCAAACAGGACACTACAGTTGGCTCTGACCCTGGAATGGCCGGGAAGATGCGGGTGCAGAGTGGATTGCCACCATCTCTTTTCTCCAGATTCCAGACTTTCACCTATGGACAAAGCTCAGGTGCATTAAACCCTAGTCCCCTTAAGTCGACACTCACTTTGGCACATCCCCTCCCTTCTCTTCTTTCTACCGCCTCTTACCAGAGGATTAATCCCCTCCTCGTCCTCTCCCACAGATGCCAGGATATTGTGCTGTTTCAGCTGATATAAATGGGTCACCCGGAGCTTGTACGCCTGAAAGCCCGTGAGTTGTAGGGAGCGGGGCAGGAACCAGATCTGTCCTTCCATGTGTTCAGGGTAGTCAAGGAGCCTATGACCCGTATCTGCCTTTAATCTTTCCTAAATTCCCCATTTTACAATCAGAAAAAACCCCACAAACAATGAGGATGGACCCGGCACAGACAACCTCAGAGCCCCATTTGTGTCCCTGCCCTTGGGGAAGGAGAGAATAGGGGACCCTCTCCTCTCCGATTGCAAAAGGTGAACAAGGTCCCTTCTCAGTTCAAGGGTCTCCCAAAACCGGATAGGGGGATGCTGGGTTTGGATGCTCTGTTCTGTCTCAGGAACTCGGGGCGCAGGGTACTATGACCCCCTTTCAGGAAGGGGGCCGCCCAGAGCCACGGAAGGATATCCCCAAAGACCAAGCTCCCCCGACCCGAATCGCAGACGGTAATGCCCGGAGGGAGGCTGAGGGGCCTGGTTGCCCCGGATCCAGGTCCGGCCCCATCGCTCCCCGCCGGCTCCTTTACCAGTTCCTTATCAAAAAAGACGAAGCGGCGCCACTGCAGGTAAGCCGCCATCTTGCCCCCAAGTCTCCACCTTCCATGGGACAATCACGTGAGTCGTGCCAGAGGGTCACATGATGCGAGATCCGGGGAACCCAGGTAAAGTGGTTGTGTTTGCGGAAAGCTTCCGGGCCCCAGCCGTTATCACGTGGGGGCCTCGGCCTGGCACGGATTGGCTGAAAAGGCTCGGGGCTGGTGTTCCTTCTCGCTTTGCGTTGTTATCCCAACTAACCCATTGCGGCTTGTGACCCTGAGCATGGGGGGCGGTTAAAGAGGGAAACAGACACTGGGGCTTTTAGCGCTGGCTGCTAGCTCCTGGTGTGGCACTCGCCATTCATTCAGGCCACAAGTATTTGATTAAGCGCTTAAGCAGATGTATTGATAGTTTTCAAATTGCTAATGATCCCTTGAAAAAATGCTCAGTTTCAGAAGGGTTATCAATTCATACCCATCAAATTGTCAAAAATAATTAAATGAAATAAAATTATTAAATTTAAAAATAATTAAAAGTGGGGCCGCTAGGTGGCGCCGTGAATAGAGTACTGACCCTGGAGTCAGAAGAAACCTGAGTTCAAATCCAGTCTCAGACAGGACACACTAGCTGTGTGACCTTGGGCGAGTCACTTAACCCCAATTACCCTGCCCTCCTCCCTCCAAAAAGCAAAAAATAAAAAAATAAAAGCAATAAATTATTGATTTTTAAAATGCTAAATGCCATAAAATTCATCAAACTAGTTAAATGCAATAATTCATCAAAAATAGTTAAATGCAATAATATTAATGGATTAAATGTACACTCCTATTCAGTTGATGGAATTGCAAGCTTGTCAATGTGGACAGGGTAGCTAAGTGGCTCAGTGGTTAGAGTGCCACCTGGCAATGAGAAGGACCTGAATTCAAATATGCTCTCAGATACTGTGTAATCTTGGGCAAGTCACTTAACCCTGTTTGCCTCAGTTTCCTCATCTGTACAATGAGCTGGAGAAGCAAATGGCAAACCATTCCTGTATGTTTGCCAAGAAAACCCCAAATGGGGTCATGAAAGTTGTAATTGACTGAAATGACTCAACAGAAGGTGACTAAAAATCTGACAAGAAGCAGTAAAATTTACAAAAATAATCATACCCTTTAACCCAATAATTCTACAGCTGGGAATATACATAGAAAAATGTTATTTATTATTATAAACTATTATTATAAGAAGAATGATTGGTCCAAGCACTTTCATAGCAGTAGTATATGAATGGGGAGGAGGAGAGGGCAGGGAGTTGGTACAAGCCTGCCCAATTTGTCCCCAGTCCAGTTGATGAAATCTCAGGAGAAGCCAGGTAGCTGAGGTGAGGGGGTATTAGCATTATTAAATAAAGTTGCTCTACCTGGAGGCCCCTTTTATAGAATGGGAAGGAGTTCATCTCCTGGCTTACCACTGGCTGGAGAAGAAGCATTTGAAAGATAGCTTGCCAGTTCTGCTAATAGTTGGTAAAGGAAGCACCTTCAAGGCAGAAAGAAAGGACATCTGGAGAAGGTCTTTGCCTTCTTGTATCTGCATGGGTGGGAGGGGACTTGGAGTACTCTCTCTGGTCCTTCAGTCATGAAACGCTGCAAGCCTTGAAGCAGGGGTAGGTAAGAGACTCACCGCTGGCATGTCCTTAAGCTTCTTACCACTAATATGTGTATTGGAGACAGAATGTGCCCTAGCATTAAGGGGAGAAGTGTTCTGTTGCCACTGTTCTTTTTATGCTGTCTTAGTAAATGCTCGTGCTTTGAGCTAATATTGTCTATTATTGAAGACGTAAGCTCCACGGGGTACCATTTACCGTTAAGTAACTACCTTCTGAGGGAATGAAATTTGAGGGGCATATACCCTCAGATATATATATATATATATGTATAGATATAAATATAGATATAGATATACCACATCTAATGGGGGGGGAATGGAATAGCAATGCAAATAAGACCAAGTAGAAGAAATACAAAGAAATCTTCAAAGACCTTTATGAAATATTGCAGTTTTAAAAAGCAGAACTAAAAGAATAATGTGCACAGTAATTGTAATCATGAGGACAACTGAATGAGAGAAAATGGACAAAAACCAGTGATGGAGAATTGGAAAGAGATACTGAAAATTGTTGTGATGTTTTATGCGTTGAAATTAATTTAAATGTAAATAAAATAAGTTTAGTTTTTTGTATTGATGTTCAGTATTTTTAACAGCTTTTCTTAAAGGTAGTTAAACACAGTGCACAGAGATAATATATATAGCTACTGAATTTTGCTACTGTCTAGCACTTCTTAATTTCTGTGGAAATCCTAGGGCTCAGGAAATGATGGATGGAGAAAGAGACATAGCAATTTCTGATGATCCCAGCACAGTAAAATGATTACTCTTTCCTCTGAATCAGATCAATATAAAGCTTTAAAAAAAAAAAAATAACGGCAGAAACCACTCAGTAGAAAAACTCTTCTAGACTTTGCCTTCACTTACTGTTCCATCCTCTGACATTTTGATGAGAACTTCATTTAAGATAAAAGCACCAGAAGGAGACAAATTGCCTTGGTGCTAAGCAATGGGATAACTGCGGGACACTAGTATAACCTGATACCACTCCTGAATGAAAAGTAAATACCCTGCCACAGACCAGTGTCACCCAAAACCAACAAAGGCTGGAGCTATGACTTCCTTTGACTGCTGAGCTGTGGGAAATTTCCTCCTCCTCATTTTTTTTAAAACAATGAGCCTGATATGAGAATGAAAATCTCTCCCCATTTTCCCTTGATGCTCAAATATTCATGGATTAGAACCATTTCTCATCTGCACAAAATATGGGAGACAGGGGATAAGTGTAGTGAAATAAATGTGTACGATTCTTTACACTTAATTCTGTGTAATTAAAACTATGAAAAAAAAACTATTTCATTAAAAGTATTTGAATCTATGAAAGTAATGTGAAGTGATCTGACAGAGTAAAAGACCTGTGGGGTGGATAGGGGATTGTAGATTTTACATTTTCATATTTTTTTTGGTAAATATTCTGTTTTATTTCCTAAATCAAGAGTTCTTAACCTGTGATCTGTGAATTTGTTTATTTTTATAATATTTTGATGACTTTTGTAATATAATTGGTTTTCTTTGTAATACTACATATTTTACTTTATACACTTAAAAACATTATTCTGAAGAAGGTTTCACCAGATTTTGAAGGGATCCATGACTATAGAAAGGGTTAAAAAACTTTTTCCTAGATTAAATTGTAACTGCAAAGGGTTAACAAGGAAACTATTTCTAAGTAAACCATATCTGATGGCAAACAGCCCAGATTTTTTCAAGCTTGAGGGTCCCCTAGTGGCACAGTGAGGAGGCTTCAGGGTATTAGAAAGTCATTGATGGATTTATCAGTTATGTGCCAGAAAGAACATGAGAGGCCTGAGCGGGCAACTCAAGTAGATAATCTGGTGGTCAATTTAGATATAGGGCAGCTTGGTGGCAAAATGAATAGGATGCTGGGTCCTGAATCAGGAAGACACATCTGCCTGAGTTCAAATCTGGCCTCTACCAGTGAACTAGTTTCATGACCCTGGGCAAGTTACTTACCCCTGTTTGCCTGTTTCCTCATCTGTTAAATGGGCAGGAGGAAATGACAAACCATTCTAGTATCTTTGTCAAGAAAACCCCAAATGGGGTCATGAAGAGTCGGACAGGACTGAACAACAACTTAGATATTGCGTTCAGCAAATTAAACTCCTTTGCTGAATATTTTGTTGTTGTTGTTGCTGTTCAATCTTTTTTTTTTATTGAATTGTTTATTTACTTTTAGTTTACGAGATTCAGTTCTACAGTCCCTTGAGTTTCAAATTTTCTCCCCTCCCTTCCCCCCCTCCCATGGTGGTGTACAATCATGTACAGGATCTGCAAATACTTTCACGTTGTACAAATATTCTGATTGTATAGAAGGGTTGTAAACAATGGAGTGAACAATGGGGAAAAAAAGAAACAGAACCAAACATAGAAAAGAACGATAGCATGTATTACTTCAGTCTCCATTTAAACTCTGTTCTTTCTAGATCTTTCTCTGAATGTAGATATCTCCTTCCATCCTGAGACTTGTAGAGTTATCTTATAACTGTGCATTGCTGAGAAGAGTCCAGTTTATCAAGGCTGGTTGTCACACATACTATGTGTCTGTGATTGTGTACAAATTTTTCCTGGTTCTGCTCTTCTCACTTAGCATCAGTTTGTATAAGCCTCTCCAGGTAAATATGAAGTCCATCTGCTCCTCATTTCTTATAGCACAATAGTATTCCATTACGTTCATATACCACAACTTGCTCAGCCATTCCCCAATTGATGGGCATCCCCTAAATTTCCAGTTTTTTGCTATTTGCTGAATATTTAACACAGTGACACTCTATCTCCCAGTTGGAGGAAGACAAGCACTAAACTACAAAAATAGTTCAATCTCATTATTGCTGAGATTTTTTTAAAAAGTCTTTATTTAGTATTTTATTTTTCCCCAATTACATGTCATTCACAGCTGCTCATCTTACAATATTGCTGTTACTGTGTAAATGTTCTCCTGGTTCTGTTCATTTCATTTTGCATCAGTTCATGTAAGTCTTTCTAGCTTTTTCTTCAAGCATCCTGTTCATCATGTCTTTATTTTTATTTTTTTTTAACTTTAAAAAAAATTTTTTTTGAGGGGGAAGGTAGGGCAATTGGGGTTAAGTGACTTGCCCAACGTCACACGACTAGTTTTGTGTTAAGTGTCTGAGGCTGGATTTGAACTCAGGTCCTCCTGACTCCAGGGCCAGTGCTCTATTCACAGCACCACCTAGTCATCCCGTTTCTTTTTTTTTTTTAAGAACAACTCTGATATATTTAGTATTTTATTTTTCTCCAGTTACATGCAAAAATAATTTTAACATTCATTTTTAAAACCTTGAGTTTCAAATTCTCTCCCTTCTTCCCTCTCCACCTCTTTTAATTGAGAAGGTAAGTAATTTGACATAGGCTATACATATATAGTCATGCAAAAACACTTTAATAATAGTAATGTTGTGAAAGAAAATAGTGAAAAAAACTCAAGAAAAATAAAGAAAGTTAAAAGTACACTTCAGTCTGTATTCAGACACCATCTGTTCTTTCTCTGGGGATGGATAGCATTTTTCATCTTAAGTTCTTCAGAGTTGTATTATATTGTATTGTATTGTATTGTATTGCTGAGAATAGCTGTCATTCATAACTGATCATCTTACAATATTGCTGTTATTTTGTACACATTCATTTCATTTTGTATCAGCTCAGGTAAGTCTTTCTTGGTTTTTCTGAGAGGATCCTGGTCATCATTTCTTCAGTATAATAGTATTCCTTCATAATCACATACCACAATTTGTTTAGCCATTTCCCCAATTTATGGGCATTCCCTCAATTTCTAATTCTTTACCCCCAGAAAAAAGCTGCTATAAATACTTTTGTACATATAGGTTCTTTTCCTTTTTGTTTTTTTTATCTCTTTTGGGATACAGACCTAGTAGTGATATTACTAGGTTAAAGAGTATGCACGGTTTTATAGCCCTTTGGGTTTAATTCCAAATTGCTCTACAGAATGGTTGAATTAGTTTATAACTCCACCAACAGTGCATTAACGTCTCATTTTTCCCACATCCCGTCCAACAGTTGTTATTTTCCTTTTCTGTCCTATTAGCCAATCCAGTAGGTGTGAGGTAGTGCCTCAGAATTTTTTAAATTTGCTTTTCTCCAATCAACAATATCACTGAGACTTGGAATTGTACTGGGCAAGTCATTTAACCTCTTCTTGTTTGGGGTTCCTTAACTATTTCATGGGTGGAATAATAGCACCTAGCTTTCAAGGTTGTTGTGAGGATCAAATGTTAAAAGCTCTTAGCGCTTATTTGTAAAAAGTAAATGTTTATTCCTTTCCTCCTCTTCCTCAATTGATGAGTTCAAGAAATAAAAATTTGACACAGAGGCTTGAGGCTGAAGTGACGAGAGACTTCAACTCTCTGGAAGAGCACAGTCTTTCCCAACAGCAGAGTGGCTGATAAATTTTGTATTGCATTAATGAAATTCTTAAGAAAAAAAAAGAAGAAACAACAAGGGGAATTGGCTATTCTAGGTCTGATTTTGACAAACAAAAGGGAACTGCTTCCTGAAGCAGAAATGATAGACTAGAATTAGTGGTAAAGAAGGATAAGAAAACTGGGTATGGTCTGAAAAGAGACCATACATTTTGGGACAGCTAGCTTCAAGCATTCAGGGAAAGAACAGGAAGAATCTCATGGTCCAAAATTCCATAAGGAAAACTGGCCCAAGAGAGATGCGAACCCCTCAAGAACAAATTTGGAAATAAAATTATTCCAATGAGGAAAAGGAGGCAAACTTTATAAAGAGACTAATGTGGCCAGACAGAGATCCTTAACTACCAGCTCAGGTTTAGAAGAGACATGCATGTAAGTTGAAAACAAGGGCAGGTGACTAAAGAAGGATATAGAAGTGTTGTGATTCCTGTAGGAACAGAATTAGGACCCATACAGCCCAGAATCATCTTATAATATCAGTTTTATTGTTGTTTAGTCAATTAGTTCTGTCCAACTCTTCTTGCCTGCATTTGGAATTTTCTTTGGCAAAGATACTGAAGTGGTTTGCCATTTCCTTTTCCAGTTCAATTTACAGATAAGGAAACTGAGGCAAACAGGGTTAAGTGATTTACTCAGGGTCACATAGCTAATAAATGTCTGAGGCTAGATTAAAGCTCATGAAGATAACTTCCTGATTACAGCCCAGTGCAACTGCGCCTAAGTATTTTAAAGGTTCAAATTTTAAAGCTGATAGGGACCTTAGACATCCTATCCAATTAACCCATTTTTCAGAGGAAGAAACCAAGATTCCATCCACTGTGGAGTCACTGACCAAATTGTGGTATATGAATATAATGGCTTATCCCTTTAAAAAAAATGAGAAAAAAATAACAAAGTGAACTGATTGTCCTTTATCACATATTTATCAAGTAGCAGAGCCAAAATTTGAATTTTGGTCTTCTATCTCCAAGTATCTAGTACCTTTGTGTTTCTATAAGGGGGTTTGGGGAAGTTGGAAAAACTTTATATAATTTTTTTTTGATTAAGTAAATATTTAAGAACACTGAGACTTTGACTTCCCAATGACTATTTTAACAAAGAAGTCTAGATAAACAAAACAAAGAAAAATGTGTATCTTATTCTTACCACCTCACTGCCCTTCATTAATCAGAGTTCTGATATCTTTCAGTCTTGTTTTCTTGTTTGCTTGATGGTTTGTTTGCTTTTTGGAGAGGGGAAGGCAAGGCAATCAGGGCTAAGTGACTTGCCCAAGGTCACATGGCTAGTAAGTGTTAAGTGTCTGAGGCTGCATTTGAATTCAGGTCCTCCTGACTCCAGGACCAGTGCTCTATTCCTTGCACCACCTAGCCACCCCTAGTCTTGTTTTCTTTTAAATTATTGTGGTCATTATGAAAATCATTCTCCTGGTCCTGCTTATTCATTGCATCAGTTCATATAAGTCTTCCCAAGTTTCTCTGAATTCTTCATATTTGTCATTTCTTATAGCATGATAACATTGCCATTTCATTCAAATACCATATATATGAATGTAACGGAATGTTATTGCTCCATAAGAAATGATGAAATATTCAGAGGAAATAGATAAGGCCTCTATGATGTCATGTAGAGTGAAGTGAGTACAACTAGGGGTATAGTTTAAACAATGGCAACATTATAAAGAGAAACAACTTTGCAAGACTTTGAAATTCTGATTAATGAAAAAATCAATCTTTAGTCCAGAGGACTAGCCAAAGATGACTAATTCCACCCATCTTCTGCAAGAAAGGCGATGGGACTTAAAATTCAGAATGAGACTAGCATACTTGAACATAACCAAGGTGGAAGCATTTGTTCTACTAGAATATACGTGTTTGTTGTTTACATTTTTTTTCTTAATTGTTTTAAATTTTTAAAAATGACTGATGTTTGTAAAATTGTCCAATGAGTGTGGGGTAGGAGGAAAGATAATAAATGTTAGTATGACTAAATGAAAATAAAAAGAGGGAGTAAGACAATAAATGACCTTTGAGCTCTGAAATAACCCATTCACAGTTCAGCGAATCCTCACTTTGCTTCCATTTCTTGCCTACATTTGTTCTCATCAGCTCTATGAATCTGTCCAGTAGGTAGAGGAGGCGCATTAAAAACTAAATATGAAAAAAATTTTCAAATAAAGAGACTGAGACCACAGAAATTCTCACTTATTTAACATCATCTAGCTGATCGTGTTGACACCAACACCAATATTGAACCTGTTATAGTCCTGGCCTTTTGTTTTGATAGGTTCTCAATGGATCCCTGGGGAAGTGCCATTGGCAAGTTTTATTATGTGTATATATATATATAATATACTGTATACATACATACATATATATATATATATTTCAGCATTCACTTTTATAAGATTTTGAGTTTTAAATTTTCTCCCCCTCCTTCCTTTACCTTCTCCCAAAACAGAGTGCAAATGTATGTTTTTATAATTATAATGGAAAATGTGAGAAGGAGCCATTATAGAAATGGTCCACCTGAAAAGCTGTCCTCAGAACTCAGTTGGGAGCCCTTCGTCCAAAACATCTAAGTTCTTTGGAAATACTCTGTAATTAGGCCTAGTGGGTGTGGGTCTACACTACTACTTCCCAGGGTGATTATCATGGGTTTGCCTTTTGGATTATTACCAGCCTCAAAGTTGAAATGATTAACAAAAAGAAAGGTATGTGTATAAATATATTTGTATATATGCAATACAGAAAACACTCTCAAAGCGGAATAGCCAAGCTGGTTCAGATTTACTTATAGGAGGACTGGAATTAAAAACTTTAGTCTCCTTTTATAGTTACAGGTGTAGCCACTCAGAAGCAACAACACAAGTAGCTTCTGGCATCTGTCCTTTCTCCCTCCCCCAAATTGCTACCTCTGCTAGGAGAAACCTGAATTTACAGCAGTAGAACAGGAATGCTCTTAGTTACTGATGGAAAATTTTCTAGTGAGCATTCCTCTCCTCCCCCTTTCAGATTTTCCATTTCAATGGGTAGAGATCACCATTGAGATGACTGCGTGAACTTCAAAGACTTAGCTTCTCACAAAAACTTTCCTTTTCCGATGAGAGACACACACACCTAGAGAGAACCACATACTTTCTTCCTTAAAAGCATTATGGTTATTTTAAGTCTGGTATCTTGTAAAAGGAAGCCAAGACTTCAGAGGCTGAGATGAAGCACGGAAAAAGAACAGCTCACCAGTTTATGCTTCATAACCGATAATTAAAAGTTGCTAATTTCCTCTGCTTTTTTTCCCCCTCAGGTCTAAAACCTTGGCCTATGAAAAGGAAAGCAAGCTCCTTGAGATTGGCAATTAGTTCATTCCTTGTGCTTGTATTCCCAGCATGTTGCACAGTGCCTGGAAGTGCTTAACAAATACTTGTAGACAGTTTGCAAAGGCCTGTAATAATTTTAAACAATTCGGCATGTCCACACATCTTTGCCTTTCATTTCTCTTGGACAGGATTTTGGATTCTTTATTTGGGTCAATCAGTCCTTTGAATAGGTCTTTCTTTGATACTTGCTTCTCATGGTGTTGCCTTCCAGGACTGGTCTATGACCATCCTCAACACCCCCAAGTTACAAAATCTTTCATTTATGGAGCTGTTCCCTACTCCTTGTAGAATCTGTTGAACACTCGCCCCCACTAAGAAGCTTTTCTCAACCCTACCATGCTCAAGTTTCTTAACATGCTTCCCCTCCTATTTAGATATGAAATTTTCTTAATAACATGGCCTTGCTTATATGCTACCCTCGTTTACGTGATTCTCTTCCTTTTTTATCTGTTTCTTTTCTCCTATTTTCCTAAATCAATGAATTCCCACAAAGTAGGAACTGTGTCCTTCACACTTACCCTCTTCATGGTGGGCCCTGGATGGTGTGGGCTGATAATTCAGAACGGGAAGTACTGGGCAGAACGGCCCAAATGTAACTATGAAAACTTTCCATGGTACTGGAACCTCTTCTTGTGAAACTGGCCATTCCCCTTCGGGGTCAGAGAAGGAAGCAGGCGTACTTCTGATAGACCTATACCGGCCACATCTCTTTGGGGAATAGACTCTGAAAGCCAGGAATGGCTCTTTTTGTCACAGCAGCTACCTCACTCCCACCAAAACATATTACAGGATATAGTGGTCTTTATTGTCTTGGTCAAGTATTTGTTGATTTAAGTATCCAGAAGCATGCTGGGTGTTGTGGGTGATGTTCCAGAGTTCTGTACTATGTAGACACTCCTTGTGAAACGAGCACTAGGAGTGAGGAGACCTGGGCTCCTTATCCCGGTTGTGCTACTGACTAGTTATGGTCAGAAAAGTCACTTAAATTTTCCAGGACTCAGTTTCCTAATTTGTAAAATGGAGAGGTTGGACTAGAGGTGCTTTTTAGCCCTGAAATTCTGTGATTAAGTACGTATCAAGTAAATGTGGAGGCATTTGCTATTGCTCCTGCCTTAGAGTAATGTGGGTAGAAAAAGATAATGACATGAGTAAATTAGAAAATGGTAAGAATAGTATATTAAATCATAGGCATAATAAGATTGCAAAGAAGAAAAATGTGAGTATGGATTGGAGAAGTCAGGAAAAGTTTCCTAAAGGAAAAGCAATTTCAATTTGATGGTTGGAACTGATGGTTAGGATTTAAATAGAGCTAGAATTGTGGCCTGGAGTCAGGACAAGGGAGTTCAAATGTGCTCTCAGACACTAGCTGTGTGACCCTGAGCAAGTCACTAACACCTTTTGGCCTCAGTTTCCTCATCTATAAAATGGGGATAATTATAGCCCCTGCCTCCCAAGGTTGTTGTAAGGATCAAATGAGATAATTGTAAATTGATTAACAGTGCCTGGAATGTAATAATCACTTTATAAATATTAGCATGGACAACAGGCAGTGGGGTCGTACCTGGATGGTGAGACAGGGTTGGTAATGGGGAAGGGAGAGCAGCAGACCAAGGATGCCCAGAGATGGCTTTTCCAAGCAGATATTATACATCTGAGCTCAAACCGGGCTGGGACACCCTTCAGCATACAACCGTACTCCAGGACAAAAGTTTGATTGCAAAAGTTCTGGGTGTGCCATTGGAAAGACACATCTTTTTAAATGTGAGTCGTGGGGAAAGGGCATTAAGCGCATCAGTCCCAAACCTCCCCGCCAGGAGCAGAGGGACATCAGATGGGAAGAGCCCGGAGCAATTCGAGCTTTCGAGTTAGCGACCCGCTCTAGCGACCTGTAGGCTCCAAAGCACTGAGTGGGGGCCAAGGGAGGTGGGGAAAAATTGGGGGGGAAAGAGCTGGAGGGGTGGGGAGACTGGAGCTGGAGGGAGGAGCGGCCTTCAATCCTGTGATGTGGACCAATGGGAAGGAGGCTCCGGCGGTTTCCCAAGGCGGAGGGCCTTCCCTACCCCTCCCCCCGTCTCCAAGGCAGGGGTTGGACTAGACGTGCAGGGGGCGGGTCTTCTACGTGGCCCAATGGGAGGTCGCGCCGGGCGGCGAGGGGGTGGGGCTGGGCGCGCGGCGCAGGTCCGGGTGCTGGAGGCTCCAATGAGCGCGCGCCGCGTCCGGGCCCGGTTGGTGCGCGAGACGCCGGGGAGAGGTTGGTGGCTCATGTAACAGTTTGCAAGCCCGAGGTGGGGAATTGCGGCGGGTTCGGGGGCTCGGCACATTCGTTTTCTGTCTGCCGCGCTCGCTGCCCCCGCGCCGGGGCCGGCAGAGCGAGCCCGGGAGGTCGCGCGGCGGGTGGGCGGAGAAGCCGGTACGGGGGCGTAGCAAGGCCGACCCAGTGCAGCCGGCGTGCAAGTGCGGCCCGCGGTGAGTACTGGGGCCCTCGTGTTGCCCCGGAACCGCTGGCACCGGAACCGGCTCTGGGGTCCCGCGGTCCGTTCTTCCTGGAAGGGAAGGCACCTGCTGGGCGCCGGGTAGCCCCCACGTCCTTCAGATTACTCTTAGCCCCACCCTGCCCCCCTTACTCTTGGGGTACCCCCTGTTTGACAGTCTCTCGGGTGAGTGTAAGAACTCGGACCTCCCCCTATGCCTTTTTGATGGGTCACTCGCTGGAGTCGAGGGTTGATTGTTCTTAAACCTAGACTGTGGGATCTTTTTTGGGGGGGGTCCTCAGACTTGAGGAGAGGAGTCGGAGTCGCCTCAGGACAAGAGGAGCCTCCTGACCTGGTGGGGGAGGATAAATTAGGATCTGACAGCTCCCCATTAACATCCCTCCCCCAACACACATCTTGGAATTTCAGGTATTTACTTTCCTTTTCACCCCAGGCGCTCAGTGGCTAAAATGGACAGAAAGAAGAGACCTGGGCTCCTGCCCTGCTGGACCCTGGGGGCCGTGTTCTTGGCGAACCTGTTGGTGTTGACCGGTATGTATTTATTTCCCCCCTTCTTTCCTCAATTTGAAGTAGGTGGGTGAAGTTACTTCTTTATTCCACCTCCTTTCTAACTATACACATACACACACACACTCATGTGCTTTCTAACTGTCTCCTAGACACACTTGCGGTGATGTCTGTGGATCTGGGCAGTGAATCAATGAAGGTGGCAATCGTCAAACCTGGTGTACCAATGGAAATCGTCCTAAACAAGTGAGGGCGGCCCCTTGGGGAGGAGGGCCTGGGAGGGACATGTGGTGATGGTACCTTAATTTGGGGTGGAGGGGAAGGGCTTTTCTTCTAAAATATCAGCTGCATAATTTTTGTTGTAGATAGGTAGGGAGCCTGGGTTCTAGCTCTTTTTCCTCAGGTACCTGTCTGATTCCCTTCCTTCTCTCTTCTTAGGGAATCCCGGAGGAAAACACCTGTGGTCGTAACCCTGAAAGAGAATGAAAGATTCTTTGGGGATAGTGCAGCAAGCATGGTAAGCTAGAGACCTTTCATTCCCATTGGTGGTAGGGGGCTGGGAACAGGGGCCTTCCAGATATCTCCTTCATAATCTACGGAAAATATAGGGCAGTTGATACTGTACTCACAGACTTGATTAAACCCTAAAGGGCAGAGGGTGTGAAGGGACTTGGAGAAGTGGTATCTTGGGGTTACCACTACTCTTCCCTCTGTCTATCCTCATCCAGGCCATCAAGAACCCAAAGGCCACAGTTCGGTACTTCCAGGACCTACTGGGGAAGCGGACAGACAACCCACATGTGGCGCTTTACCGTGAACGATTTCCTGAGCAGGAGCTTGCCACTGACCCACATAGGCAGACTGTTCAATTTCAGCTGAGTCCGTGAGTGACCACTCAGCAAATACTGAAACATTTATTACTGCTTTTACTTGGTGAAGGGAAGGAAAAGGGGTGGATAGTAGCAGTTGCCCAAACTGTTATCCCTCAAGGTGCCCACCTCTACAACCTTTCAAGTCTGTGAAAACAGTCCTGACATAATGTCTGAGTGTTCCCTCAGTCATCTCTCTGATTCTTCCCTTAGGCAGTTACAGTTCTCTCCTGAGGAGGTGCTAGGCATGGTTCTCAATTACTCTCGTTCCCTAGCTGAGGATTTTGCTGGTGAGTGCCAGGGATGCTGATGGAGGCCTGGTGGCATGGACGTAGGGGTAGAAAGTGGGGTGACTGGAAAAAGGAGTTGGAGTACAAGGATGGGTGTATTGACTAGATCATGGATAGACCCAAGTATGGGCAGTAAATGTGGCATTTGGGGCAAAAATGAGAGAATGTGTGAAGATGGCTAGAGTTCCTCTTTTCCCCTCCACAGAACAGCCCATCAAGGATGTAGTGATTACTGTGCCAGCCTTCTTCAACCAGGCTGAGCGCCGGGCTGTGCTGCAGGCTGCCCGTATGGCCGACCTAAAGGTGTTACAGCTGATTAATGCCAATACTGCCACTGCCCTCAGCTATGGAGTCTTCCGCCGCAAAGACATCAATGCCACTGCCCAGGTACCAAGAAGGGAGGGAAGCTGGGAGCCCTTGACTGGGGAGGTCCCAGTTGGTATGTCTTCGGTGTCAGAATGCAGAAACAACTCTCTAGTGAGTCTCTTGCTCTGTGTTTGTCAGGTTGAGGGTTGGGACAGTCTAGAAAAACATCTTGGTTGGGTTTCTCTGTTGGTGAGACTGCTGAGGATAGAGTGTACTTACCTGTACTTACCACACTCTTCCCTTCAGAATGTGATGTTCTATGACATGGGCGCAGGTAGTACTGTGTGCACCATCGTCACCTATCAGACAGTGAAAACCAAGGAAGCTGGTACTCAGCCCCAGCTGCAGATCCGTGGTGTGGGGTGAGTGGTCAGCACATTTGGAGGGGTAGGGGAAAGGCTTGCAGAATTCTGTTTTTTAAGTAGTGAGGAGAGGTACAGGGGTTATGGGTTCTCTTCTCCATGTTTCCTTCCTCCTACCTAGGTTTGATCGAACTCTGGGGGGCTTGGAGATGGAATTGCGACTGCGGAAGCATTTGGCAAAACTCTTCAATGAGCAACGAAAGGGACAGGGGGCAAAAGATGTTCAGGGAAACCCTCGGGCCATGGCCAAGTTGCTTCGTGAGGCCAACCGGCTCAAAACCATCCTGAGTGCTAATGCTGACCACATGGCACAGGTACCAGCCAACCTGCAGTGTCACTCAGAGGACTGAGCAAGACCTTGGCTTCTCGTTCTTTTCTTCCTCTGGTAGACAGGCTTCCTGGCCAGACTGGTGTCTCTTGACTGGACTGTGGGGCCCTGGCTTCTCTTGTTGGCACTTTTACACTCCTCTCCCCATTCCCCATTCTCTTCCCTTCCATTCCTTTCCCTGCCAGATCCAGAAAAGGGATTCTCAGGAACCAGTCCTTAGCACTGTACTTTGTCCCTTCCCCAGATTGAAGGGCTGATGGACGATGTAGACTTCAAGGCAAAGGTGACTCGGGCAGAATTCGAGGAACTGTGTGGGGACCTGTTTGAGCGGGTGCCTGGGCCTGTGCAGCAGGCTCTCAGCAGTGCTGAAATGAACTTGGTAAGGGCAGGTGGTCAGCGTGGCCATGGAAGCTGTGGGGCTGGGGGTGGGGGCAAAGGAGGGGGAGTCCTGGGGCCATGTGCCAAGTGGGGAGACCCGAGAGGGAAAGCAGTCAGGCTCAAAGAAAGGACAGTGGGGAGGAAAGTGCTGTTTGTCCCCTCATTCACACTGTGCTTGCTCCTGCTCAGGAAGAGATTGAGCAGGTGATCCTGGTGGGCGGGGCCACTCGAGTCCCCAAAGTCCAGGAGGTGCTGTTGAAAGCTGTGGGCAAGTAAGTGCTGGGAAGTTTGGGGTGCTTTTCTTTTTTAAGGTGGGAAGAGGCAGCACTGGAGCGGGGGGGGGGAAGGGGGGGGCAAGGCACCATGCTGGGCTGTGCAGAACATTTAGCAAATACCTCCTTTTCCTTTTCCTTTCTCTTGTCTCTCAACCCCAGGGAGGAGCTGGGGAAGAATATCAATGCTGATGAAGCAGCTGCCATGGGTGCTGTGTACCAGGCTGCCGCCCTGAGCAAGGCCTTCAAGGTGAAGCCCTTTGGTGTTCGGGACGCCACTGTCTATCCTATCCAGGTGAGCCAACCTTGCCTCCGCCTTCAAGGACCACAGTCTCTGTCCCCTTCAGCCTTCTCTCACTTCAGTTCGCATTTGCTGAATACCTTCCATGTGCCAGGCAGTGTGATGGGTGCTAGGGATACAGGGACAAAAACAACATAGATTCTGCCCTTAGGGAGCTTACATTCTAGTCACACGTCATCCTACCCACTAATTGAGGGCCCATCTTAGAGCCAGGAAGACCTGGGCTTAAAACCCTGCCTCATACATACTGGCTGTGTGACCCTGGCCAAGTCACTTAGTGAGGTCAAACTCAGAAAGAGATCCCTGTGGGCCTACATTGACTTAGAAAACCAGAAATTGACATGATCTATGTTGTATTGTTTTATCTATTTTAACATTTCCCAGTTACATTTTAATGGGACCAAGGTTGATGCCTCTGTTCTAGGTGACTATAAATTGCAGAGAAGGGACTTGAGTGGATAGAGGAAGTTTCCTTGCCTAGGAGTGCCTGGTGCCAGTGAAATCACAGGTCCTGTGTGTCTCCACCTCCTGTCTCTCTGGGTCTCTGGCTTTCCATGCTTCCCTGTTCTCCCCCACCTTCTCATTTACTCATACCCCAGCTCTGTTTTTTCCCTACACGTAGGTGGAGTTCACAAGAGAAGTAGAGGAGGCTGGCCCTCGGAGCCTGAAGCATAACAAACGGGTACTGTTCTCTCGAATGGGACCCTACCCCCAGCGAAAAGTCATTACTTTTAACCGCTACAGCGACGACTTCCACTTCCACGTGAACTATGGCGACATGGGCTTCTTGGGACCTGAGGATCTTAGGTGAAGAGACTTGAGATACAGGTCGTGGGATATGGGTCAGAGGGCTGGGCCTGGAACATTCAGACCATTTTAAAAAGTAGATTGTTGAACACTTAAAATGCAGTGAAACATCTGTTGTCAAGCTCAGAGGAATTGTTTGACAAACCCTATACAAATGATGACGCTTCCAATAGGGGAGTGTTTTGAATTTTGGGGTTTAAATATATTTCATACTGTTTAGTATGTCTTTTTAGAAAATACTTTGAAATTGATGTTCTGAAAGAAAGGCATTGAATGTGAGGCGGGCCTCGGGCTGCAGAAAGTGATAAGGGAAGCAAGAAGTCATATAAACCATAAAACCAAAATAAAACTGCATAGAGTTGAAAGGGGCCTTAGAAAGTCTCTAATCCATCCAAGTCCTGCACTCCAGAGATGGGGGGGTGGAGGGGGGAAAGGGGTAGAATTTGTTTTGGCCACTTTGGAGCTGAGGATGTGGTGGGATCTCCTTGTGACTCCCCACCTCCTCCTCCCCTTCTCCAGGGTGTTTGGCTCCCTGAACCTGACCACGGTGAAACTAAAAGGAGTGGGAGAGAGCTTTAAGAAGTATCCCGACTATGAGTCCAAGGGTATCAAGGCCCACTTCAACCTGGATGAGAGTGGTGTCCTGAGCCTGGATCGGGTAAGGGGTTGGCTTTTGGTGGAGAAAAGGGGAGGACCCAGCCCCCATTCAGCCCCTGGCCATCTCTGTGGTAGGTAAAGCCCTCTCCTGGGCACTGGGAAAAGTACTATGTGGAAGAGGGTTAGGACACCAGAACATGACTATAACTGCATGGGGAGATAAGACATGCTAAAGAAAAAAACAAAAAGGCCAAATAAAAATGGAAATCTAACCCGTATGGGGTATTCAGGGAAGCTCCATCCAGTCCTAATGCTATATAACCCCTGTTTCTAGGTGGAGTCTGTATTTGAGACAACCGTAGAGGACCGGCCTGAAGAGGAGTCCACTCTCACTAGTAAGGAAGGGCCAGACTGGGGACTTGGTGTCAAGGGTTTGTGCTGGTGGACACGGGTCAGGGGAAATAACTGTGAGGTTAGAAACGGAAAGGAGAGTAGTGCCACCTTACAGTCCTCTGATCCTGCTCCCTCTTGCCCTCTTCCCCCTAGAACTTGGCAACACCATTTCCAGCCTATTTGGAGGCGGCTCCACCCCAGAGGCCAAGGAGAATGGGACGGACACTGTGCAGGTGAGTCCAGGACTCCACCTCTTCTGCAAACTCCCAGTGCTGCTAGCTGTAGTGATCACTGAGCCAGTTCAGTTGAGCAAATGTTAATTATGTACAATGCAGAGAGAACTCCCACACAGGCCTTGGTCAAGAGCAGCCACTGACCACAAAGGCCTAGAGTCCAACAGGAACATTACGCAGGCCCTGAGACCATTCGTGTGTGCTTTTGGTAGTGTGGGATGGATGGAGGCCTAGGACAGTGTACAGTGTCTGGCCTCCAGTCATCCCTTGGTAAACAAATTGCCACGGAGAGGAAGGCATGTGAAAGAGCATTGGCCCGGGAGTCAGAAAGCTGATTCAGGTTCTGGTCTGCCTTTCACATTTTGGATGGCTTTAGGCAGGTCACATCCACTCTCACAGCCTTGGTTTTAATGTCTGCAAAACAAGGATTTGGAGTACCTAATCTCTGTAGTGGTCCCTTTTCACCTCCATCCTTCTGTGATTGAGTGAATGCCAAGCATTCGGAAATGGACTCACAGGCAGTAGGGAGCTGCTGAAGGCTTTTGAGCAGAAGTGTGATGACAAAATGTGTGCATTGAGAAAGATTATTTTGGCAGTGGATGAAAGTGGGTTGGGGATTTGAGGAAGACCTGTCTGGAAGTTATTATAGTCATAGGTAATGAGATCCTGAACTAGGGTGACTGCCATAGGAATAAAGAGGAAGGGATGGAAATAAGAGAGATTGCAAAGGTAGGATCCACAGTACCTCGTAACTGGCTGACTTCTTCCTCTTACTATTTCATAGCCTCAAGGTTTCAAACGTGAGAGACGGGTTGTTGTTTTTTAAATATTGGGATGAACTTTATTTCATTTAGGGCAGTCCGGCTATAGAAGGGACAGCCTTGAGATACAGAGCCCCTCACTGTTGGAATTTTTCATGCCAAGGTTTTGTTGGAGATACCCAGGAACGAGTTAGATTACATATAAAATTTCATATTTATTTTAAGGTTATGCTCCTCGTCCATTTATATCACTAAGATATGAATCTTTCCAAACTGTTTGGCTTCACAAAGACCTGTTAATTCAACTAAATATTGGTTAGGACATGGGACTGTGTGCTGTGCCATGGGAGTTCTGGAAGTAGCCCAGCTGGCTTGATGCATCTCTGGACTGCTAAGGTCCATCCAACTCTGGTTTTCTCTTATTCTGTAAGAAAGGCCAGTTGAGGGAGGGGTCTTAGGCTAGGCAGAAGGGTCTAACCTGGGATTAAAGGTTACCAGATTGGCAGGTGGGGTTGGGGAGGTGGGAGGTAGCTAATGGATTATTAAAGAGGCAGACCAGGGGACAGGACTGGATGTGGAGATGAATGAAGGTAGAGTGGGGAGAATGAATGAATCAGAAACATTTAAGCACTTAGCATGTAAATTCTCTGCTTAGTGCTGGAGATAGAAATAAAAGAGTGAATTAGCTGCTGCCATCAAGGAATCTCTTTTAGGAGAGTGTTGGCTAGAGTATTTCAGTCTGGGAAGTCCCAGGGATGGTGAGTGGAGCCTTGTGGGAGTCATGCCTTTTCTGGAAGTCAGGGTAGTTCTGAGTTGGTGAGGGAGAGATGGCAGGAAGAGGAAGAAGGGAGGGAAGCAGAATCACAGCATCTCAGATATAGACAGGACCACAGGGGCTCTTTGGTTCAGCCTCTAGCAGAGCAATAATCCCCTCCCCAACGAGTGGTCTTTTCTTAAAGACCTCTCAGTGAGGGGGTAACGTGCTTTCTCCTTTGGAATACTGCTAATTATTAAGAGGTATTAATTTACTCTAGTCCCCTGATGGACCAGGCCAGTCCCTTCTGTGAGCCTTAGCCCATGCCTTTCTGTTCATTTATATCAGCTGTCTATCCTGGGTGCTTGGGGCCCTTTCTCAAATTTTTCTGGTGTTTCTTGACTACAGTTGAAGCTTGGTCGCTTGGTTATCTCTGGCTCTCAGTACTTGACAGGCCTATTCGTTTCTCTCTTCTGGTCATACATTTCTCTGGTGATGCCCTTTACACACACTCTTCTGCGTAATGAATGCCCCTTTTGTAATATAGGGCCATCAGCTCAGTACTGCCATGTATGCAACCCTCCATTGTCCTTTTGGGACTCCTCAACTTCAAATCTGCTTCTTGGCAGCTTCTGCTCTTTGTTCCTAATTCTCCCCAACACTTGAAAATAGCTCTTATGTCTTCCCCTTCAGCCCTATCCCAGTCATCTCATCTACAATCTAAGCTTTCCTAATTCCCTGGCTGCTAGTCATTCCCACATTGCCTTCCTTTAATGTATATATTATATATAC
>CM053596.1:201142458-201160777 GCA_028646575.1 Pseudocheirus occidentalis
CTTCCTTCCTTCCATCTTTCCTTTCTTCCTTCCTTCTTTCCTTCTTTCCTTCCTTCTTTCCTTCCTTTCTTCCTTCCTTCTTTCCTTCCTTCCTTCTTTCTTTCCTACCTTCCTTCCTTCCTTCCTACCTTCCTTCCTTCCTTCACTCTCTCCTTCCTTCTTTCCTTCCTTCCTTCCTTCTTTCCTTCCTACCTTCCTTCCTTCTATCTTTCCTTCCTTCCATCTTTCCTTCCTTCCTTCTTTCCTTCCTACCTTCCTTCCTTCCTTCCATCTTTCCGTCCTTCTTTCCTTCTTTCCTTCCTACCTTCCTTCCTTCCATCTTTCCTTCCTACCTTCCTTCCTTCCTTCCATCTTTCCTTCCTTCCTTCCTTCCTTCCATCTTTCCTTCCTACGTTCCTTCCTTCCATCTTTCCTTCCTTCCTTCTTTCCTTCCTCCCTTCCTTCCTTCCATCTTTCCTTCCTTCCTTCCATCTTTCCTTCCTTCTTTCCTTCTTTCCTTCCTTCCTTCCATCTTTCCTTCCTTCCTTCCTTCTTTCCTTCCTACCTACCTTCCTTCCTCCTTTCCTTCCTTCCTTCCTTCCTTTCTTCCTTCCGTTTCTTCTTCTCCTCCTCTTCCTCCTCTTTTTTCTCTTCCTCCCCCCTCCCCTTTCTCTTCCTCTTCTTCTTCTTTTCTTCTTCCCTCCCCACATGTGGTTCCTCTCTCCACTTGGGGTATCATGACCTTACATGTAGGTGGCTCTATTCAAAAGAATATAATTTCGGATCATTTATATTTTATACGATATCTTGGGATTTGAGGGATAGATTTCTTACAAAAATTCTGTATTTATTTATTTTAAAACTGGGACAATTCTTTGTCCTACAGATTTCTTTTATGATTTTTTGAAATATAGTTCTGAAAAAAGAGGTCTTATAAAAGCCCATTGTGATTTGATTAAGCTACATGACAGTGCTTTTAAATCCAAATCACTTTCAAGAATGGAGGACCACCACCATCAACAACAAATGATTGTTTGTTGTTGCTCATTTGCTCTTTTATTGATTCTATTTTCTTCTCGATTTTTAAAATCAGATTAGCTAAGAGTTTATCAATTTTATTATCTTTTTAAAAAACTGCTTTTACTTTTATTTGTCATTTCTAGTTTCCCCAATTTATTTATTTTTCCTCTAATTTTTTATATCTCCTCTTTGTGCTTATTTTAAGTTTACTTTAGGCTTATTTAGGTTGTTTATTCTCTGATTTTTTTTAGCATTCGTATTCAGCTCATTAATCTTCTCTTTTTCTATTTTGTTAATACATGATTGTAAGGATATGATTTCCCTCTATGTAATGCTTCAGCTGCATCCCAGGAATTTTCTTTTACATAGTTATTAATTGTTTATCATTTTTTCTTTGGCCACACATTATTTAAGATTTCATTGTTCAGTCTCCATTTTGGTTTGTATCTTTTATTTGTAGTCCCTAAATCAATTTCTATTCTTATTGTATTATGGTCTTTAAGGTATGTATTAGGTATTTTTGCCTTTTTACATTTGTTTGCAATATCTCTGTGCCCTAGCACAGGGTCAAATTTTGTGAAAGTTCCACATGGTACAGAGAAATAGGTGTATTCTTTTGCGGTCCTATTTAGAAGACTTTATTGACTTATACACATTGTAAGTCTTTTAACTTTAGTTTTTTCAGAAATTTTTTTCAGTTCCATTTTTTCCCTTTTGTTTATCTTTCTCTTAGACTTATCCAAAATTAATGGAGGAATATTGAAGCCTCCTATTGGCATTGTGTTGCTGTCTGTGTCTTTTTGAAGCTTAGATAATGTTTCTTTTACCAATGTGGATGCTAAGGCATTTGGAGCATATATATTTATTACTGATATTGGTTTGTTGTCTATAGATCCTTTCAATATAATAATATAGTTTCCTTGTTTATCCCTTTTTATTTTTGACTTTATTTTTATTTTGCCTGATAGCATGATGGCAACTACTGATTTTTTAATTTACTTGATATAAATGATATAAATTGTTTTCCATCCCTTCAATTTTATTTTGGGTATGTATTTTTTTTGTTTGTTTCTTGTAAGCAACAGATTGTAGGGTTTTGTTTTCTTATCCAATCTGTCACTCATTTTCATTTTATTGGTTTATTTAATCCATTGACATTGAAAATTATAAGAGTTTTATATTTTTCTCAATCTATTTCTTTTATTTGTTACCTTTTTTCCTTTAGGATTTTGTTTATTAGTTCCTCTTTCCTGCTTTTATCTGGTTATATATTTCTTTTTTCCTCTTAGTCAGGTAAGTTCCTCTTAGTCTTGTTTATTATTATTTTTTAAAATTTCATTTTTTGTGCCCCTTTTGAAAAAGAATTTCTTTCCCTCTCTTCATTATCCACTTGCTCTTTCTGGTTGTTAGACCCTGATTCTCTAGTTCATGATTCCTATAATCATCTGATCTCTCACTTTTCTCTGTATTCTTCATATGATCAAAGTTTCCAAGGAATCCATTCTGAAACCTTCCCTCTACATGCTTTCTGCCACTGCCTCATAGCTTACTCCATATATTCCCTTTTTCCATTTTCAAAATAATGCCAATTATTGTAGGAGTCAGAGAAGCCACGGTAAGGCACCTCCCTCACCACTAATTTATACCCTCTCTTGCAGACCCTTTCCCCCGTACATTTTGCCTGAAAACCTCCACCTTGGGTCCATTCTCTCCCAACCCTCTAGGTGCAAGTTGCTCCCAGGGCTTTCAGCTCTCCCCCTCCCAGACAAGTAGACTTTTCAGCTGCCAAATCTCCTGGGCCTCATCCAGTGTAAAGTCTTCATTTCCCTTCAACCATAAGAACATTTACCAGTGGAACCCCCTCCCACTTGTTCCAGAGTAAGGCCTCCTTCCTTTTACCCCTTTTCAGTATTTACCCTCTCCTCACTCACCCCCTTGTAGATTCTTCTCTTCTTGAGACCACACAGATGGCCTTCCCCTTATTACCATCCTTTGATTTGAGCCCAGAAGATCAGTCACTCCTCTCTATCCCCTTCCTTTCTTCTCCCCCATCTCATACCCTCCCCTGTTGTAATGTAGCCCCACAAAAGAAGCATTCACCTGTAGGCTAGGTTTCTCCAGGCTCTGTCTGTAATTCCCCTTGTCTACCTCTTCACTGTTGCCTCTTCCAGATTTCCACCTGTATTTACTTGTCTATGAACATATATCTCCTTAGTTTAATTTAAGTTCCTTGAGTTCATGGAATTTCATTTTTTTGCCTTTAACATAATTATTTTATTAGTTGATTCATCTTTTTATTAGTTGATCTCTTTATTGACTTATACACATAAGAAGTAACAAAAAGGATATTATTTAAGGAAAATCTGATTTTAAAAAAGATGTGGACTAGTCATGTCATTTAGCAAGAATCATAGATAACAGATGGAAAACTCAGATACTGGGCTCCTATCTGTGAACTCTCAAATTACCTAAAAGAAGGTTTCTAAAGATGTTAGATAGCTCTAACATCTTTGGAAAAAATAAGATTTGTAAAAGATTTCTGGGATGGCATGTAAAAGATTTCTGGGATGGCATGCACAAAAATCACACAGGAAGAAAAAATATGGGTGGGTTTGTAGTAGATAGAGGAAGTCACACAATGATGAGATCAGAAATTCTCTAAAGTTTATTAACAAGTATCTGTCACTGTGCCACTGCCTTCATTCCCCACTTCATGGTCTACCCTAGATTGCTGTCTACCTTACCTACTCCCAGTCTTGGCTGTGTTTTTGAATTTTCTCCTGACAAACAGATCTACTCTCACTGATATAAACCTTATTATTTACTACCTTGCTACTTTTTTTTTTCTTTTTGGAGGGAGGAAGGCAGGGCAATTGGGATTAAGTGACTTGCCCAAGGTCACACGGCTAGTAAGTGTTAAGTGTTGGATTTGAACTCAGGTCCTCCTGATTCCAGGGCTGGTGCTCTATTCACTGTGCCACCTAGCTGCCCTCTGGGAACTTTTGTAGTCTACATTCACCACCCCCCACCTCAATCTTTATCTTACCTGAAATGTCTTCCAGTCTTCCTCTGTTGTCAAATCCAACCCTTCCTTCAAGACTCAGCCCAGAGCCCCTTTTCTCCTGGAAGCCTTCTTGGATAACTCTAACCCACAAAGATCTTCCTTTTCTGAATGCCTGTCCCTTTTAGCTCTAAGTCCTCCGCTCTTCTAGGACTTATTGTCTCATTTGAAAGAATGACGTAGTAGAAAGAGCAGTCTGAATCCCAGTTCCACAAGTTACCAGCTGTGTGACCACAGGAAAGTGATTTCATTTTCAATCTTCAGTTTTCTTGTCTGTAAAATAGTGATGACACTTGCACCACCTACCTCACAAAGTGTTTGCAAGGAGTATGCTTTGTAATCAGAGCACTGTCGATGTGAATTGCTTCTGTAACTGGCTTCTCTAAGGAAACTGCCAAGGTCCCCCAGTACTGTATTGGGGGTTTCAGAGAACTACCACGGGGGGGGGGGCCAGAATGACCACTGAGAGCTATGAGCATTGGATGCTCCTAGACTTTGCTGAGCTTTCCTTACTTAGTGAGGGACAACATGGCGAGAAGGAGCATCCCTTTAGAAAGATGGGAGTGGGAGGATACTCATGCGAGCAATAGTGTTTCTATTGCTTAATGTCCCCATTTCTGCTCCAAATACAGACATATCTTACTGGTTCTATGCAACTTATCTAGATTTCAGGTAACAAACAAGCTGGCTGGACCAGTTTGACTTGAGATTTGACTGCAGAGGTTCTAGCTTCCTTCTGGGAAAGGCACTCACACCACGTGAAACAGACAAATAGGATTGACTAGAGAATCCCCCACAAATATGAAGTCAAGTCAGGGAGTGTGACCACAGATACTTCATGTCAGTTACCTCGTCTGTAAGATGATGATAGTATCGACTTCACTGGGTCTAACAAGTCTAAAATGGACATAAAGTACTTTTCAAACTTCAAAGTACTCTATAAATGTTAGTTATTATTGTAAGTGCTGGCTAATACCAGAGTGGACTATATCAACCCCTTCATTTCACAGCCTATTTAATATGTTTGCCAACAATTCTCAGATCAAAATAAACCTGTCACAATTGAAGAATGGCTGAATCAATTATGGCATATTAATGTAATAGAATATAAATAATATTGCTATAAATATGAAATGCACTAGAAGACATGAAAAGACGCATAAAAATGAAGTTGGGGGGCGGCTAGGTGGTGCAGTAAATAGAGCACCGGCCCTGGAGTCAAGAGGACCTTCGTTCAAATCTGGCCTCAGACACCTGACATGCTTACTAGCCGTGTGACTTTGGGCAAGTCACTTAACCCCCAACGGCCCTCCAAAAAATGCAAAACCAAACCAAACAAAACAAGCAAACAAAAAAATGAAGTTGGCAGAGCCAGAATTGTAGACACATTGACTTCCATTATATGAAAAGGCGAGGGAGGTCACAGGTAATAAACTTCAGATGGAAAGACAGACTTTCCTTTTTTTTTTTTTGGTCAATTCATTTAATTATGCCCTGTTAAATGCTCAGAATTTTTAAAATTATAATTATAGACCATATTTTTATGTTGACTTGATTTTTTGTTGTATTAAAAAAAATTTTTTTTGCTTTTTTTTTTTGGAGGGGGGTAAGGCAGGGCAATTGGGGTTAAGTGACTTGCCCAAGGTCACATGGCTAGTATGTGTTAGGTGTCTGAGGTCAAATATGAACTTGGGTCCTCCTGACTCCAGGGCTGGTGCTCCAATCACTGCACCACCTAGCTGCCCCTGATTCTTTGTTTTTGTTGACAGTAAAATTTGTAATACACTTTAGAAAGTTAAGCCAGTTACTAACAGAATGTGAGAACTCCTAGAATATTGTGGCTAAATTACTAAAGGTATAGAGGGGGTGGGGAAAAAGATGAAGGGAATTAAGAGAAGGAACAGGAATCTTCATTCTGAAAGGAAGGTCCTATCACTGATCAAGTTAAAGTAACTTTACATATTTTGAATAATATTTTTTTCCAATTACATGTAAAAACCATTTTAAACATTCATTTAAAAAATTTTTGAGCTCCAAATTTTCTTCCTCCCTTCTTCTCTGAGACAGTAAGCAATTTGATATGTTATACATGTGCAATCATGCAAAATATATTTCCATATTGGTCATGTTGTGAAAGAAAACAGAGACCAAAAAATCTCCAACAAAAACGCACCAAAAAAAAAAAATGGAGAAAAAAACCAGTATGCTTCAATCTGTGTTCAGACTCTATTGTTTCTTTCTCCAGAGGTGGGTAGCATTTTTCATCATGAGTCTTTTGGACTTGGCTCCTTGTATTGCTGAGAATAGATAAGGCATTCATAGCTGATCGTCATGCAGTATTGCTTTTACTGTATAGAATAGTGTCCTGGTTCTGCTTACTTCTCTTTGTATCAGTTCATATAAGTCAGGATTTTGCATATGACATTTTCTTAGATTATTGGTAAATTGGAGTAAATAAAGTAAGAAAGTCATAAGATCACAGATTTAGAGATGGAAGGGATGTCAGAGACTATCTTATTTTGTCAGGGCCTTTAAGTGACTTGTCCAGTGTCACACAGTCAGTAAAGGTGAGAAGTGGACCTTAAAGATCTTACAACTCCTGAGTCAATATTCTTTTTTATCACACCATGCTATTTTAAGTTACATAAGCTTTTTTTTTTTAGTTAGGTGTGACTTTTATTATTTTAGTACATAAACCAAAATTTATGCAAGCAGAGCAGAGGCTGTGGATGATTCATATTTCCAATTAGGTGGGAGCACTCTCTTGGTCTTGTAGTACCGAGCCAGCCAGTGAATTTGGCTCCCATTCAGAATCAGACGGAATTTAGAGTCCTTATGCTTTCTGTTTCTCTCAAGATGCTTTCAAACAGCAACAGCTTTCTTGATCAAGTGATAAAGATCTTCAGGGAGATCAGGGGCAAGTCCCTTGGACTTTAGAATTTTCAAAATTTTGTTGCCAGTTACAAAGCGTGCTCGTGCAACGCCATGAGAATCCCTCAGGGTCACACCGATCTGGGAGGGGGTCAGGCTCTTCTTGGCCAGCTTGTACATCTGCTCCTTAACGTCGTCAGTACCAGGTGAGCTTCGGCCACGTGGGCTAGCTGCGGCCGTACTGCAGAGCCGACTGGGCAGTCCCTTCCCGGGAGGGTGGATGCGCCCCACGTCGGCGACGAGCAGGCAGCAAAAGACAGAGGGACGCAGGGAGCAGGGCCACAGAAGAATAGAATTAGAATTTTTTCTAAATTTTTTTTTTTTGGAGGGGAGAGGGCGCTGCAATTGGAATTAAGTGACTTGCCCACGGTCACACGGCTAGTTGAGTGTTAAGTGTTTGAGATCAGATTTCACTGCGCCACCTAGCCGCCCCTAAGTTACATAAGCTTTTTAAAAATTTAATGTTATTTTTAAATTAACAAGCATTTTTCTCTCTCCCATCCTCCCTTGAAAGAAAAAAAAATTATTGTAACAAATATGTGTACCATCATCTGCTCTAATAAAATGACTAGCAAATTAAAAACCAGTCTCCAACCATAGATTGTTTCCAGAAAACAAATTTAATTTTACTAAGATTTAAATGAGAGGCAGGCGGGATGTGGTAAATGAGTAGAACCGTTCTCAGTAATAATGGCTGCCAGTGGTCGCAGAGGACAGAGAGTGGACGCTCCAGCTTGCCGTTACAGCGTCCACACTCCAAGTGCCCGGCACTTCTCATCTCTTTTGATCTCCAGAACAACCCTGGGAGAAGTAGGTGCTGTCATCCCCGAAGCAAGAAACAGTGTCACGGCTACTAGGCATTTGAGGTTGAATTTGAACTCAGTCTTTTCTAATTTCTGGCCCAATGCTCTACACATTGTGACACCTAGCTGCCCCTAAGGTTGGCATGTGTTGGTAGAAGAAGTTACCCATTGCAGCTCCCTGCACCAGTGAAAGCTGAGAGCTATGTATCCCTTACTCCCTATCTCCTAAGATAAAATAGCTTTAGATTAAAAAAAATGAAATTTAGATAAAAGACAAAAGGGTAATCTTAAATTTGCCATAGTGCCCCAGTTTCAGAAGGGTCAGAGTAGCCCTGGTGACGTTAGACAAAGCAGAAGTCAGCCCAGAACCTACTCTTGGTGGTGTCGTTCCATTTATTTATTTTTCTCTTCAGATTTTATTGATTTTTTGGACATCATCTTTATTTCCAAATATCGTCCCTCCTCAGTTTCCTCCCCAGAGTCATCTCTTGTAACACAGAGTAAAAAAGAAAGCAAAAAAAGCAATTTGACAAAACTAAAGCAGCTATTGTGTTCTAGACATTGTGAGGCATAGGAGATACAAATGTAAGAAATGAAAAAAGTGTCTACTTGCAAGTTGCTGCTGCTGTTTGTCCTTCATTCTCAAAGAGAACCATGATATCAGGGAGGTGATGCTAGTGAATGGGATTTAAGTGAGGCAGGCTGTGCAGTCATCAGCCTCATTTTATCCTCCGGAGACTTCTGGGTCCAGTGGCCAGATATGCCTTTTTTTTTTTTTTCTTTTTGGAGGGCAGTTGGGGTTAAGTGACTTGCCCAAGGTCACATGGCTAGTTTTTGTGTTAAGTGTCTGAGGCCGGATTTGAACTCAGGTCCTCCTGACTCCAGGGCCCACGCTCTATTCACTGAGCCACCTAGCTGCCCCCAGTGGCCAGATATGGATCAGGATGACTGGAGATGGCCCTGGATGCAGTGGGGACAGAAAGGTGGGACATAGATTTTCCCATCCCTTCTTTGGAAGCAGGCTGTCATATCAAAAAGTACATATTAAAAGAGATAAATAAGGAAATCATGTTATGTGTTATGTTGTTCAGTCATTTCTGACTCTTTGTACCCCATTTGGGGTTTTCTTGGCAAAGGTGTTAAGAGCATTTTGCCATTTTCTTCTCTAGCTCATTTTACAAGATAAGGAACTGAGGCAATCAAGATTAAGTAATTTGAGGGCGACTAGGTGGTACAGTGAACTCCTGCCCTGGAGTCAGAAGGGCCTGGGTTCAAATTCAGCCTCAGACACTTAACACTTACTAGCCAGGTGACCTTGGGCTAGTCACTTAACCCCAATTGCTCTGCCTTCCCCACTCCAAAAAGAAAACAAATAAAGAAAAACAACAAAAAACTCCACAAAGATTAAGTAACTACCAAGTTTCTGGGCCCTATTTGGAGTCAAGCAGGCATGTGTACCACCTACCTGCCCCTATGTTATGTGCTATACAAAAACTTAAAAATATGTCCCTAGACATGCATATGTTTAAGCATATACTCAGCATGAAATATATATACATTTTATAACTGCAGAACAATTTGTAAAGGGAAGTCTCATAATCTTGCAAGAAGCAAAAATTAATAACAGTGGGACATCTTAATGCTCTATGATCAGAATATGATAAACATAATACCAAGATATATATAAGAAAGAAATTACAGAACTGAACAGAATAATTGGTAGGACTGAATAGAGAAAGAACAAATACTAAGATAAGTGATTTTGTCAGTGTAGGGAGCCCAAATTAGCAGCCAGTATATGGTGCCTCATATATACTAAATAAATCCTGGGAGGTTGCCTGGAGTTCTGAAAGCTTAAGTAAGAGACTTGCCTCTAGTTATGTATTTACTGAATGTCAGTCTAAATTTGAATCCAAGTAGTCCTGGCTCCAGGCCCAGGGCTATCCATTAAGACCTTAACTTCCTGGTTCTGCCCAAACTATGAAGCTCCACACTAATTTACATTTTGACCTAGCAATTCCATTGCTAGAACCTCATCCCCCAAATAATCATAAATAGGAAAAGAGAAGACCTCTCTAATTAAAAAGATTTATAGCTACTTTATTTGTAATAACCAAAGACTGCAAGTAACCTTTGCTCAATGATAAGCAAATGGCTGAATTATTATAGAATAGTTAAGTATGGAATGTTATGGTGCTGTTTAAAAAAATTAAGACTAAATGTAAATGAATACAAGAAAATATGGAGAAGACCTACATGAAGGGATCAGCCAAATCTGAACTATATAGTTGTGCTGACCACAACTATTAGAAAAGGAATGAAAGGCTGTGAGAAGCATCTTTGCTCTAGAAAGAACAATATAAGCCAAAGGCAGGGGAACTTGGGACGGATTTGAAAAGGGACATAGAAAATGTGTGTGTGTGTGTGTGTGTGTGTGTGTGTGTGTGTGTGTGTGATTTTTGTCTTTTAATTCAATTGGTTCTATTCTGTTAAACTTTTAAGAATTGGGGACGCATGATTTTGTTTTTCATGGCTTGAAATGCAACAGGATACTTGTGACTCTGTGAGACTCCTAGTGTGGGAACTGCCTCCACTAATTCAGATTGAAACAATTTTAGGACTTAGTAGCTAAATCCTGGAGTTGCCCAAGACCCACAGAGGCTGTCTTGCTCAAGGTCAAAGTGTTATTATTAATTGGCAGAGGCCGGGAGAACGACAAGTAAACAGGTGGAAGTTTGGCCCGCTTAGATTTTGAACCTAAATTTGATCCTAGGTTTTCCTGACTCCAAGCCCGGCACACGTTTATATGATTATTATACTTTTTAGGATGGTTATATATTTATAATAGCTTTTTTTAAAAAAGTTTTAGTTTTCACAATCTCGATTTGGAAGGGAATACAGATAGCTCACTTTTCCTCGGTCTCCTCAAATAGATTTAAGGTCAGTCAATCTCTTTGCTCTTTGTACTGCTCGGTGAGTGGCAACCTGTCCCCCAGGGCTAAATGGGCTTTAGGAAGTACTGGATTGTTAATAAACGATCCCAGGCAGGCCACTCCCCTTCCTCGCCGGGAGAGGAGCTCTGGCTCTGTGGGCGGAGCTTGTTCGCGCGGGGGCGGGATCAGAACGCTGGATAGGCGCCCGAGCCTAGGCCCCGCCCCCCTCGCCGGCACGTTCTGTGCCCCGCGGGCTTGGCCGCCGCCTGCTTCCTTGCCATTCTCCAGTGGCTGCGAGCAGGTAAGAGGCTGGCAGCCAGCCGGGCGAGCAGGCGGGGAGGGTGGCAGGGAGGCAAACAGGCAGGAAGCTGGCGGCGTGTTTGCAGGCTGGGCTGGGCGAGTGCGCCGCATCTCGCGTCTCCCGCCCCGCCTTGGCCTTGGGCTCGCTCCGGTACCGTCCTTTCTTCCGGAAGGTGCGGGGCAGGAAAGCAATGACGGCCGGGGCAGGGGCTGCACCTTCGCTCGCCTCCCGGGGATTGCACTGCTCTCCTCCTGGCCGCGGCAGGTGTGCCCCCACCCTCCACTCAGCCATGACTACTGCGTGCACGTCGCACCCGCACCCCGGTGGCCGCAGCGTGCGGGCTCCCTCCACTCCCTGGCCCCGGGCAGTGTGAGGACACTGGCGCCGGGCTCAGTGCCCGGAGCGGCTGTCCTGCTTCCTACCCACGCCTCTTCCCCCTCCAGCTTTCAGCCCCTCCTGGCCATGTCCAGCGTCCATGGTGACCGGCAATGGCCAGCGGAGCCAGAGGGGCACCCTTTCCCAGGCTGAGGACAAAGCCGCCCCTTCCTCCTCCTCCTCCCCCTCGCCTTTGCTTTATGCTCCAGTTACTCCCCCCATAGGCGCAGGAGTCCTGGGCTCCGGAAAGCCCTTGCCTCATCCTGGAGCACAGGGCATCACTGTTCTGCTGATGTGCATGGCCCAGTGGCCACATTGACACTGCTCAGTCACCCTATATGCCCCCCTCTCCCTGCAGACGAGAGACACACACACAGAGAAAGAATCTCTTTGCCCCCTCCCCACTCTCCCTGCTTACTGGGGTCCCTGGCTGTGCTCCAAGTGGCAGCGATGGGGGGTGGTGAGCTGCAGGAAGGTGGTTTATACCAGTTTCATTGGGTAGAGAGATGATTAGGGGAATGAGAAGTGAAAGCAACAGTAATTCACTTTGATATCCTGCTTTAAGATTTACAAAACACTTTCCTGACAACAACCATGGGCAGGTAGTTAATGCTTGTGTTATTATCACCATTTACAGATGATGAACAGCTTCACAGAAGTGAAGTATGCACTTAGAGATTCAGAGATTCGTACAGTGTTAGACCTGGAAGGGTCTTCATCAGCATTTAGTTAAACCCAAGTCTGATGTGACCCACCTGCTTCTGGCCACTGATATGCATGTACCATGGATTAGGAATTAGGAGTTAAAAGGAAGAAGGGGAAGTTCCAAAAATCAGGAGGGATTCAGCAGCATGAAGGCAGGATGTGTTTCTGGGGAGTCAGGCTTGGTGGGGGGGGGGGGCCAAAGAGACAAGAGAATGAGTGTGAGTGAATGGACCCAGACAAGGGCGAAGCTGACATTGACTTGCTTTCCTGGGACTCTCAGTCTCCCCTGGGCCACTTGGCAGGCAAGAGCAATTAGGTTGTGCTTTTAATCACAGCTGGATTCATAAGCAGGAGGGGATGAAAGAAGCAGGCAAAGCAATATTTGGTGTGAAGGTGAGGGGTAGCTCTTTCTCCAGCACCCCTCAGTTTAGAGGTGCCATGCTTTGTTTGGGCCAGGCATCATTGCCTTCCTACCTAATCACTTGGCCCCTCTCTTTGCTTTCTCCACTGTTTTCCCTTTTCTTCCAGGACACTGGGTTCCAGGAGCCGCCCAAGAGCTTAATGATTGCCCAGACAGTGGCTATAAAGGGAGCTGGGGAGCCCAGCACTTGAGACAGAGACTGAAAGCCCCAACTCAGCAGTTTAGGTATCTGATCAAGAAGCAGCAAGCAGGCAGGCTTGTGGTGCCTGGAGCAGCTGGAGTCCCAGAAGGCAGGGCAGGGCCCCCTGCTCCCACTCACTGGACATCATGGTTACCCGGAGCTATGGATATTACCGAACTGTGATTTTTTCTGCCATGTTTGGGGGCTACAGTCTGTATTACTTCAATCGGAAGACCTTCTCCTTTGTCATGCCTTCACTGGTAGAAGAGATCTCACTAGACAAGGATGATTTGGGTGAGGATTCCGGGAGGGCTGGGGCCCATGGCTCATGGGAGATGGTGGGTATTTGTGGGTGTGTAGGGGGTACAGCATGTACTTAGTGCATGTTGGGTCTGTGGGATGGAGCTATGCAAGAGCACAAGTTGAGGGTAGGTCCTTTGTATAGTCTGATCGTGGCGATGTGGGGAAGGGCCTGCATGTTTAGTGGGTAAGATAGAAGTATGTATGTTTGTATATAGAGAGGTTGTTAAATGAAGGCAAGATGGGAAGCCCTCCATTTTGCAGATTAGGAAACTGAGGCTTATCCAAGGCCGTACTGTTAATAAGTGTCAGGACTTCAAGTTGGGTTTCCTGACTTGCAGTCAAATTGTTTTTCCATTGCCCTGTGCTGGGTGGGCCCAGGCAGATGTGAGAGAGCTGGGTGCATGCAGGGGTTGTGTATGTGATCTCTGCATGAGGAGAGGTGCTAAGTATGTAATCTTCAGACTGCTGTGAGTACGTGTTCAGGATCAGGTGGGCCCAGGATCGGGCATTCACCCTCACTGCTCTTGGAGGGGCAAGGTCCCAGCTCAGATCTCAGGCCCTTTGCTCTGGGGCTTAGAAATGAAGTGCCAGGACTGTGCTTTCTGCTGAGAGGCCGCAGATGAATAAAACATGCTCCCAGGAAGGAAGGGCTATTCTGCCCCCACAGTCCTTTCCCATCTCTCTCCTCCCTGACAGCTGGGCTGGACGGTTCCAAGAGGCTGAAAAAGTCAAGGGTCACCCTAGGGCTGGTGCTTCAGGGGAAAGGCTGGGGAGATGGAGGGAGTGAGAATACGGTGGTTGTGTTGGGGAGAGGGGTGAGAATTAGTACCCTGGTACCAGCAGACACATCTCTGGTGAGCCCTGGAGCACCCCACTCTTTCCTTTGTGCCAGGGGTCTACACTTTGCTTGCTTCATTTTTTTACCTGCTGCTCTTGTGACCCAGTGGGCAGAACCCTGGAGACCGTGGTTCCCTTTGAAAGGGAACTGATTACCTTGATGGTCAGGCCTCATGCTCTGACCCTGTGCTCTTCAATCCCATGGTCTCTGACCTAGTACCCTTTGACTTCCCATTCTAACTGCCCTTCCCCTTTATTTTTAAAAGTAAGTTTCACTGATGACTTTTGTATTTAGTCATTTCTGGAAATATTTCCTCTTTCTTACTTGAAATGGAACCCTCCTCTTGCAATAAAATTTAAGCAAAAACACCCTACCATGTCTGACAAGCACACACAACATTTTTCACTAATAGTCCCCCACCTCCCAGCCAAGAAAAGGGAGGAAGGTATATTTCATCATTTGTTGTCTGAGACCATTAATGATTTTTCACTTATTCATAGTCAGACTTCTTTTAGTGATCTTTTTGTTGACATTGTTGTTCCAGTCTCTGTATGCCTCACCCTTCCCTGACCATTTATCTCTTGTTCCCTGACTCTCCCTGCCCGCCCTGCAGGACTCATCACCAGCAGCCAATCAGCGGCATATGCCATCAGCAAGTTTGTGAGTGGGGTGCTGTCTGACCAGATGAGTGCCCGATGGCTCTTCTCATCCGGGCTGCTGCTGGTTGGGCTGGTCAATGTGGCCTTCGCCTGGAGCTCTACAGTGTCAGTCTTTGCTGCCCTGTGGTTCCTTAATGGGCTGGCCCAAGGGCTGGGCTGGCCCCCTTGTGGGAAGGTGCTTCGAAAGGTAAGCATCAGTTCCTGTCCTTAGGCTGGCCCAAGAGATGCTCAGAGGATGTCAGGAGTACCCCTTCTTCTACCGTCCTCCAGGGCCAATTTCTCAGGAACCCAACTCAGCTCAGATTGCTCATGGAGATATTTCAGGCACTTGGGTGGTAGCAGGGATCAGGTGACAGCCTGGGGCCTGGGTACAGCCAGGAAGAAGCCATAATCTTGGCTTTCCACTATTACTCCCTCCCTCCTTGACTCTAGCTTGTAATTCAATCTCCTGGGTCTATCCTCAGGCCCCTGGACTGATAGACAGTGTGCCAGAACCTTAATGCCTAGGTGTTGGTGGTAGGGTACAGTGTGAAACCCCTCCTTGGGGGATTTAGCATCCACTTTGGAGGACGGGGCAGACACCCACCTTGCCACATTCTGCCCCTCAGTGGTTCGAGCCATCCCAATTTGGCACCTGGTGGGCCATCCTGTCAACTAGCATGAACCTTGCTGGAGGGCTGGGCCCCATCATGGTGACCCTCCTGGCACAGAACTACAGCTGGCGTAGCATTCTGGCACTTTCAGGGGTGATGTGCGTGCTTGTCTCCTTCCTCTGCCTCCTCTTCATCCATAATGAGCCAGCAGATGTTGGGCTACAAAACCTGGACCCTACCCCCAAAAAGGGCAAGAAGGGTGAGCCCCCCCATTTCCCTGTCCTTTGTAATCATCTTTATTTGAACATTAACTAACTTGCTCATTCATTCATTCTAGTGTCTTGTTGTGTACTAAAAATTGTTGCCTACTAAACATCCAGTCCTGTGCTAGATGTGTGCTAATGCACAAAAAATATATCTAAAAACAGGGTCTTGGTCCTCCAGGAGCTTATATAGTTGTAAGAGATGAGTCCCTTGGAAAGTGAAATAACATTAACAGTACAATGGTCTGGTTGATAGTACAAAGTGCAGTCTTCCAGTTAAGTGCCAGAAGAGTGGTGAAGACAGTAAAGGCTGTGAATTCTGCTCTAGTCCTCACTCCTCAGATCCAGGCCCCACTGTCTCCCTCCTTTCTCTGTCCCTTCCCTGCACTGGGTTTTAATTCCCACCTGCACTAGAGACCTGTACATTTCCTGGAGGCCCAAATGTTTTCCTTACAAAGCCCCTTGTGTTCCCCTTTTACCAATCTACCCCCTGGGCCTTGGTTTCTTCTATACACAACATCTAGAAGGGTATATATGGGGTGGTGGGAGGGGGGATTGACCTTCAGGCTGACCCCTGGGCTCTGCATCTGGACTTTGTTCCAGCAGCTGGTTAATGAGTGTTGGGGGCTTGGGAGGAGGCAGGGAAGGAAAATGAAAGGCTAAATCCTGGTCTCCCCCAACCTCCTTCTTTACTTTCTCCCTTAGGCTCCCAGGATGATGAGAGCACTCTGCAGGAATTGCTGCTGTCCCCGTACCTGTGGGTTCTCTCCACTGGCTACCTGGTGGTGTTTGGGGTAAAAACTTGCTGCACTGACTGGGGCCAGTTCTTCCTTATCCAGGAGAAGGGACAGTCAGCCCTTGTGGGTAAGAGGAACTTTGAGCCAATCCCCAGAAGATACTGGGTTGGGAATGGACAAGTTCAGGAACTCTCTAGGAGAAATGGACACAAGGATGGGCTTGAGGTATGGCAGACAGCATTGTAGATTGGAGGGCACGGCCTTCCCCAATGGTCATAGCCTCTACTTTGAAGCTTGGCCTTGTTCCTGGACTGCAGTGGTAAGAGTTCTGCCTGAGTTTAAGGCAGTTACCCTTAGGCATTGCTTTCCTGGGCCCACCAGCAGCTTTCTTTCTATTATAGGCAGCTCCTACATGAGTGCCCTGGAGATTGGGGGCCTTGTGGGTAGCATTGCAGCTGGCTACCTCTCAGACCGGTCCATGGCAAAGGTAAGTTGGCACAGAGAGACGATGGGCACTGGTGGAAGTACCTAAAAGCAAAGTTTTGATCTGACCACCTCCAGGACAGCTGACATAGGTATCAGGTAGGTAAGATTGGAAGTTGTGATTTCTGAGGATGGAGTAGGCATGGGAACACAGAGATACCACACAGAATGGTGCTTTGGAGCAGCTGTTCCCCTTCTTCAGGGAGTAGGAATCAAAGCCCTTGAAGAAGGGTGGGCAGGAGCGGCCACTGGGCAGTGCTGTACCTCTGGGAAGGAGTGTGTGAAGGAGGGGCCGAACTGTAGCAGCTGCTGGGCACGTGCTCCATGATGGAAGTCGGGTGGGGAACAGTGGAGTTTGGCCCCAAGACAGTGAACAGCCCTAGGGCCCCCAGTAGGTATGGGGCCAAGATTCAGCACTGTGGGTGGGATTGCCAAAGCCCTTTTCCCTCTGGCCTCATTGGCCCTGATGTGTCAGAGTCCACAAGGGGAGGTTCTCTGCCTTCCTCCAGGGGCGTAACACTGCTCTTGATATCATGCAGGCGGGGCCATCGGTATATGGGAACCCACGCCATGGATTGTTGTTCTTCATGATGGCGGGGATGGTTGGGTCCATGTACCTGTTCCGTGTTACAGTCACTAGTGACTCCCCCAAGGTAAGAGGAGCGGGTCCAGGACAGGAGTGGGGGAGGCTCTCTGGACACATCTAGCTGTCTTCTGGACTCTAGCTTTCCTTTGCTGCGTTTGTGTATCTTGGTTTCCCCCTAATGTTCTACTGAGACTTCATTTTCCCCCTTCTTTTGAGTCTCTGAGTTATCTTGGGTCTTGGGTTTCTTTCCTTTTCTTTAATACTTCTAGGATGCTGCCTTCTGGACACCAGCTCTACACCCTCTGGCTGAGCTCACGGGCTTCATGGAGCATGAGGTGTCTCATCTGTCTCTGTCTGCCCCCCTCCTTTACCTTGGTCCCCCTCTCCCCTGCCCCTGGCTGATGCAAACTCTTGGTATTGCTGTCACTCATTTCACTGAGCCTTGTACCTTCTCCCACCCTTCTCTCTTAGCACTTGGGTATGTCTCGGTACCCATCCTGTCCTGGTGCCCTGGGGGTATCTTCTTGATATCAGTCACCCCTGGGTGTCCTTTCCTCCCTTCCTCATGTTGGTGCCAGTTCTCTGGTCACAAATGTTACTCTTCTTGCAGCTCTGGATCCTGGTGCTGGGCGCCGTCTTTGGTTTCTCCTCCTACGGTCCCATCGCCTTGTTTGGGGTCATTGCCAATGAGTGTGCCCCTCCCAATTTGTGTGGTACTTCCCATGCCATCGTAGGGCTGATGGCCAATGGTGAGTCCTTTGCCTGTCCCCACTAACTTGTTACTCTTCTGTCCTATTCTGGGTTCTGCTCTGGCAGCCCCCTTTCTCTTTGGTGTATCCCCCTGGGGCAGCCTGTACTCAGTTTGATCTTTCTGTCTCTCCTCACAGTGGGTGGATTCCTGGCTGGGCTACCTTTCAGCACCATCGCCAAGCACTATAACTGGAGCACGGCCTTCTGGGTAGCAGAGGTGGCCTGTGCCATCTGTACCGTAACCTTCTTCCTCCTCAGAAACATCCGAACCAAGATGGGTCGGCTGCCGAAGAAAGCTGACTGAAGGCAGGCACGGGGACATACTTTGGTGCCTGTGTGCTCCCCGGTCTTTACCTGGCGCTGAGCCTCTGGCTTCCCTTTTCTGCCTCTTTGCCCC
>CM053596.1:201177493-201209265 GCA_028646575.1 Pseudocheirus occidentalis
CCCCGAGAGCTCCTCCACCCCTCCCCTTCGGACAACACCTCTCCCCCACCTCAAGCCCCGCCCCCTCCATCCTCCCTGTGCCAGACCTGGGGCAGCAGCCGCTCCAGGGCCGTCCTCAGCTGTCGCTGGTGTTTGCGGCTGTAGACGTGTCCGCGGCCCGAAAAGAAGCTCTGGCGGCACAGCGGACAGCGCAGCGCCGGCGCCATAGCTCTTCATGCCTCTTTCCGTCCTAGATTGCACCTCCGTCGTCGTAGCCGCCTCCGAGACCACACCCACGACCTCTGACCCGACAGAGCTCCCGCCCCTTCCGCCCTGGGCGGGCCTCTCTGCGTCCCTCCTACTACGGCTGCGCGGACACGCCCTCTGCGTCCTCGAGGTGAGGCAAGAGGGGTTCAAATCTATTTCTAACCTGGGCGATTCCTGTTATCTCCTCCTCTCTTAAGGAAGTGACGTACTCCTAGTCCTGCACGTAGCCGAGGGAGGATTCGAAGCTGCGTGGACCTGTTACCATTACGCCATTGGCTTAGTCTCGGCCGTGAATGACTTTAATGCTTCCCCAAGTACAGTACTGTACTTTGCTAGATGCTCAAGAACAACACAAGCTGGCACAGAAGAGGATGGCATAGGATCGTGTATTTAGAACTAAAAGGGAGCTTGAAGGCTACTAATTCCAGCCCCTCATTCTGCAGACGTCCTATTTAGAGGTTACTGGACCAGGGTCACACAGTTGGTAGCTGATGGGGGTTTTGAACCCAGATCTTAGTGACTCCCAAGTCCCACTCTCTATTCATTAAACTTCGCTGCGTCTCTACACCAAGAAGAATCAGCAAAGCAAAGATGAAAAGTGTTAGAAGAAATTGGAGAATGCTCACCCTTCTCTATTCTTCCCTGGCTTCCCAAGTCGCAACTAAAATCTAAAAACCTTTCTCAACCCTTCCAGTGCTTTCCTTCTGTTAATTAATTCCTTTTTGCCCCGTGTGTAGCTTGCTTTGCGCATTATCCTCCCCTGTTAGATTGTAAACTCTTCGAGGGCAGGGACTGCCTTTTGCCTCCTTGTGTCCTCTGTCCTTAGCACAGTGCTTAGCACATAGTTGGTGCTGAATGTTTACTGATGGGCAGCTTGGTGTTCAGTTGGATAGGGCACCAGGCCTGGAGTCAGGAAGACTCACGTTCCTGAATTCAAATGTGACCTCAGACACTACTAGCTGTGTGACCCTGGGCAAGTCATTTCACCCTATTTGCCTTGGTTTCCTCATCTGTAAAATGAGCTGGAGAAGGAAATGGCAAACCATTCCAGTATCTTTGCAGAGAAAACCCCAAATTGGGTCAGGAAGACAACCAGAAAGGTAGTGCCATCTCCCATCTCTCTTAAAAAAATGACTGCGATCTTGGTTTTTACACAACCTACACTTTACATTTTAGCTCCCCTAAACACTCCGTCCCCTCCCTACTCCATTAAAACAGAGTATAAATTGAGCAAAACTGGTCCACCCGCTGCAGGGCTGACCTTGTATGCAGCGTCCCACACCCCTAGTCCAAGAACTGGGGTGCAGGAGAACTCAGCTCCAGCGTGCTCATCAGGACATTTGCCGGCATCCAGTTTCAATGGTCTTGCTCTTTCGCCTATCTTCTTTTCTGGCCGCTAGGTGGCGCAGCAATCAAACAAGAAACATTTATTGAGCAACTGCTTGCGTGCCCCTCAATGTGCTAAGCTCGGGTACAAGATACAGGTACAAGTCTGGAGTTCAAACGCAGCTTCGGATACTTAACTAGCTGCAGGACCCTGGGCAAACCGCTTGACATGCCTGACTCAGTTTCCTCCCAGCAGTCTTTGTGAGGATTAAATGAATATGGGCATTGCTTTGAAAACCTTAAAAGAAACTCTATAAAATGCTAGCTTCGTTATTAGCTGTTGTTATTCTTTAGACTTCATTTTGCACGAGTTCATATAATAATAATTATCGTTGCTTTTTACATATGCTGTGTCTCGCTTAATTTTCATCACAGCTCTGTGAGATAGGTGCTATTATTTTTCCCAGTTTACATATGGGGAAACTGAGTCTGGGAGAGATTTTTTTTTTTTTTTAAGTGAGTTGCCCAGGGTCCCAGTGAGTATCTGAGGCAGGATTCTGGAGCTCAGGTCGTCCTGACACCAAGTCCCAAGCTGTGCCACCTGCTGACAACATATGTGTTCCCATGTGTTTATTCATTAGTCATTATTTCTTATAGCAGAGCCCAGTAATATTTCATTAAATTAATATTCTATAACTTGTTTAACTATTTAGCAATTGACACTATCTTTCTTGAGGACCTAAAAAGTTAACTGTGTTACCCCCTCCCAGAGACCCAAGATCTCCCTTTATCTCCTGGTAGAGGGGTGAATGAATAAATCATTTATTAAACATTTACTACGTGCAAAGCACTCTGCTAAGCCCTGGGGGATTCAAATAGAGAAGAGAGTCTCTTCTTTTTAGCTCACATTCTACTAATGGGGGAGACCACACATGGAGGATTTCGGCTGCAAGCTGGATGGCAAAGTTTCCTGTCCTTAGGAGGAAGATGAGAATGCCTCTTCTTTAATGTCTTTCCACTGATAAAATCATATCTGTTTCTGATGTTGAACCTTTTGACCACGTGCCAAGAACTTTCTTTTTTGGGTAACTAGCTGAGGAACACTGACCAGACTGCGTCTCCGTAGGGGTTGCTTCCCAGGATGATGTCTGAGGGCACTAGGCTAGACGTATTCCCAAAGCTGTTGGGGTTCTGAGTTCAGGGTCCTGCCATATCTCCATCAGGGTTTCAGAGGAGATGGTGGTCCAGGTGGTCGTGATCTGATTTACCTAACCCATGCTATCTCCTGTCCCTCCCTCAGGGTTTCTGGCTGCTTCAGGAGATACCCTTTAACCTGTTTCCATTGCCCTAACCCTACAAGCAAGGATCAGATCCAGGGTCACAGTGGGGAGGGCTTAATGAGTCTCCACAAAAAAATACTCTAAGGTTTCTCCAGACTCTGTGATTCTGTGATAGCTAAATTTCAGAATCACAGAATATTAGAGGTAGAGGTTGTCTAGCATATCAAACCTCTTAATTTTATAGATGGGAAGAAATGTAGATTTCTTATGTAGATTTCTTAAATGTAGATTTACAAGGTCAGGTTAGATTTGAACTCAGATCTTCCTGACTCCAGGCCTAGCACTCTATCCATCTAGCTACCTCTGGTGATATCCTTGAAAGAAATACAAATTTGGAAGATAGGTGGGTTGAGGGGTGGGAAGGGAGAAATAGTGAATTTCATTTTATACATTTTGAATGCTTACTTCATGCTTTCAGTGATTCCAAGCCTTTTGAAACAAAGTTTTAACACTATGACAAAACCAGCATTTTCTGAATATACATTCTTTCCTCTGGTTCATAATATGGGGAGGTTTTATCCAAAAAGCAACCTCAAGGACTCGATTACTGTCAGTTTCCCAAAGATAGCTTCTTGATTATTTTGGGGCATAAAACATCCCAAATATGAGGAATCTGGGCCTCTCAGATTTGGTGGATGCCTAAGACCCAGATGGCCTACTGACCAGATAGGAGATAAGGAAGACCATGACTAGAGAAGCTATTATAACTTTGCTATATGTCCCAGCTGGGTTGAAGCAAAGCTTTGGTAAATAGTAGGACAAGTAGGTGGCACAGTATATAGAGCACTGAGGGCTGGAGTCAGAAGACTCATCTCCCTAAATTCAAATCTGATATCAGATATTTACTATCTATGTGACCCTGGGCAAGTCACTTAATCCTGTTTGCCTCAGTTTCCTCACCTGTAAAATGAGCCGAGAAGGAAATGGCAAAACACTCCAGTATCTTGGCCATGAAAACCCCAAAAGGGATCACAAAGAATGAGACACAACTGAAAAAACTGAACAGCAGCAGCAACAACAAAATGAATAAGTTAAAACATACTACTAACACAGAATTTCTAAAGAGTGGAAAAGGCAGTGAGCCAGTCATGTCGCTCAAACCTGGGATGGCTGACGGACAGCCTACCCACCTGCTGCACTAGCATATTCCCAAGATCAAGATACCTGTGGGAGGGTACTCAGCGTATTAGGTAGACCCTGTCTACTCTCAGAAATGTTTTTTGGGAGGCCATGGAGGAAGAGAAGCAGATGGAGGTGATGCTGATGTCAATATCTAATATCTAATCTCTTGCTAAGCTCACACACATTTATGGAGGAATCAAAGTAGCTGCAGTTCTGCTTACAGCGGCAACCTGACTATTCCCATTAAGTGAAGCAGAAGAAGGTAGAAGACGTTGATAAGCTGCTCTCAGAGGGACCACGGCTTGGACACATTCATCCGTTCATTCCTTTATTCAGCAAACATTTACTGACATAGGTACAGGAGCTACAAAGGTCGGTCCATAAATGTTTACAAAGCACTTACAACATGCCAGGCTCTGTGCTAAGTGCTGCGGATACAAAAAAGAGGCAAGATGCTGTTCTTGCACTGAAGGAGTTCACAGCCTAATGGGGAAGACAAGCAAATAAATACATACAAACAAGCTTTATACACAATAGTCATCAGTTGTTTTTCAGCCCTGTCTGACTCTTTGTGACCCCATTTGGGTTTTTCTTGGCAAAGATACTAGAGTGGTTTGCCATTTCCTTCTCCAGCTTATTGTACAGATGAGGAAACTGAGGCAAACAGGGGTAAGTGACTTGCCCAGGGTCACACAGCTGGTGAGTGCCTAAGGCCAGATTTGAACTCAGGAACATAAGTCTTCCTGATTCTAAACTCAGTGTTCTATCCACTTTCCTACCTACCTGGTAAATTATAAATACTCAATATTAAAAGAGAGAAGGCACTAGAATGAACCCTTCTTAATAAAAGGATTTGTTCTGTAAAACTTGGACTAAGTCAAAAGGCCACACCCAAAGACCTAGAAGGCTACATGTCACCTCGAGGCCACAGGTTCCCCAATCCCTGGTTAGGGGGAAAGATAATGAGTTCAGTTTTGGACACAAGTTTAACATGTCTGCTGGACCTCCGGTTTGAGATGTCTGAAAGAAAGCTGGAGATTGGAGGTTAGCAATGAGTTGATGGCAGGATAGGTAGTTTTAAGAACTGTTAGCATAGTGACCAGACCCGTGATTAAATCCATAGGAGCTGATGAGATCACTAAGTGAAGTAGTATAGAGGAAGAAAAGAAGCCAGCCCAGCACAGAACCCTGTGAGCACACCTTTTGTTACAGGGTGTGATCTGAGTGAGAATCATGTAAAGGAGACTGAGATAGAGTAGGCAGACTAGCAGAACCAGGAGAGCATGGTGCCCCAAAAGCCTAGAGAGAAGAGAGCATCAAGGAGGAGAGAATCATCCACAATGTGAAAGGCTGCAAAGAAGTCCAGAAGAATGAAGACTGAGAAAAGACTATTGGATTTGGCAACTAGATGATCACTGGTAACTGGAGAAAGCTCTGTTTTAGTGGAATGTTAAGGATGGAAACTGCAAGGGGTTCAGAAATGACAGGAGAGTGTGGAAGGTCTTTTTACCCAGTTTATCAACCAAGAGCAGAAGAGATACATGAAGATACATGACAAAGTTAGCAAGAGTGGAAAAATAAGAGAGGATTTTTTTGAGGATGGGAGAGATATGGATGTCTTTATGGGTAACAGGGAAGGAGTAGACAGGGAGAGACTAAAGATGTGACAGAGTGGGAATGACAGAGGGGGAGAAAAAGGGATAGAATGGGATCACTTGTATAGGTAGAGGGGCTAACTTTGGTGAGGAGTAAGGCCATCCCTTCATGTGGGACAAGAGTGAAGGAGGAAAGAGTGGCAGAAGGCATCTGAGTTATAGGAGATAAGGAAGAGGGGAGGAGAAGGAGTTCATGGTGAATGGCCTCAATTTTTTCTGTTAAATATGAAGCAAGGATCTCAGCTGAGAAGGTGGGGAGAGGGGGGAGCCGTGGAAAGTTTGAGGAGGGATGAAAAGGTTTGGAAGAACCATTGTGGACAGTGAAATAGTGAGTTGATAAGGGAAGTGTGGTAGGATTGCCTAACAGCAGTGAGGGCCCAGTTGAGGCTCTATAAGATAAATCTGTAGTGGACTTGATTGAAATGAATGCATGATTTTATCCACCTTCTCTCAGAAGCACAAATTGAAGAACAAAGTTGGAAGATGGTAAAAGTCATCCAAGGCTGAAGATTGGCAGGGTGAAATCAATTATATGATAAAAGGCTAAGGGCTCAAAAGAAGAGGACAGTGTGGAGCTGAACTGGTTCACTCAGGGGTCAAGATGGAGGAAAGAGAAGAGAATGGTTAGCACAGAGGAGAAAACTGGGGTATCAAGGGATTGGAGGCCATGGTATGGACTAACAGTGGGGTTTGGTAGGAAAGGCAGAGGCAGAGGTAGAAAGCTGAATAAAAGGCGACATAAAAGGATTTCAGAATAATTATTGGAGGTCAAGGTATAGATGAAGAGTAGGATTTGGTAAGGGAAGGCTGAGAGAGATATGGAAAGCTGTTAGACTATGGCTAGACAAAGGCATTTCGAAATTCCTATACATGTAGATGGTGAACTTACAGATAATAGCAAAATCAAGGATATGACCATCTTTATGTATGACTGAGGTATTATGGGAAGTGGGTGGGTTGAGAAACTGAGTAGTTAGGGTGCTTGGAGAATCCATATTATATTGAATTCTTCTACTATGATGGCTGGAGTTGGGGAGAAAAATTGTGAGCTAGTCATTGAACTTGTTTAGGGAGCAAGGAGAGTGGGGTGTATGTAGACAAAAGCTATGTGGATTTTGATTGGGTGATAGATCTGACTTTCATGAACCTCAAAGTAGAAGTGGTTAATAAGTGATGGAGGTAAGGGGAGAACCTGGAAGTGGTAACCCACAATCTGATGAGGAAACAAGGCACCTGCACAATTGTCACTAATAACTCACATCTTGATATTTTATATTACAAAATGCCTTCTTCAAAACCATGTGAAATATATAAATACACTGAAATAGGTAAATACACCTTACAGAGAAAGGGTTGGACAGTAGGACTGGGCAAAAGTTTAAAATCCTCTCTTTGGTTATTGATTCATTTTGTTTAAACTTCCTTACGAAAAGAGGTTTTCTGCCCATTCCAGGGGAAGCAAGGAGAGGGAGGGAATCAACTCAATTAGGATTGTGATTACTGAGATCCTATCTGTTGTCTCTATCTCCAATGTACCACTTCTCCCTTCCCCCTTTCCCTTCCCTTTCCTCTTCCCCTTCCCCTTCCCCTTCCCCCTTCCCCCTTCCCCCTTCCCCCAGACAGCCAAATGGATTGAGAGGGAGGTCAGGAACTAACTCAGAAAAGGTACTACAAGGGTGAGACTAATTAACCAACAAGGGTGAGACCAATTAACCACAAATTAACAGCATCAGTTGCCAGCTGGTCTGGTAGAGGGAGAGTTGAGAAGTCAAATCCTGAAAAGCCAGCAGAGTGGGCAAGCATACAGTTTTCCTGGTCCCAGTTGTCTCTTGATATTAGAATTTTATCTGTTTTTATTATCATCTAATTCTATCAGCTAATTCTCCTGTCCTGTGGTGTTTGAGCCTCCTGGTATAGTTAAGACATGTCCAAAGGCAAGAAGAAAAAAGCCAAAGCTAAGAAAACAGCTCCAAATCAGCCCCAAACGGAAACCGTACCAAAGCCCAAACCCGAACCCGAACCTGAACCTGAACCTGAATCTGCAGCGGAACCTGGACCTGAACCCAGACACGTGCCTAAGTCTGCAGCCGAACCTGGACCTGAACCCAGAAATGTGCCTAAATCTGCAGCCAAACCTGGACCTGGACCCAGAAACGTGCCTAAATCTGCAGTCAAACCTGGACCTGAACCCAGAAACGTGCCTAAATCTGCAGCCAAATCTGGACCTGAATCCAGAAACGTGCCTAAATCTGCAGCCACACCTGGACTTGAACCCAGACATGTGCCTAAGTCTGCAGCCGAACCTGGACCTGAACCCAGACATGTGCCTAAATCTGCAGCCAAACCTGGACCTGAAACTAGACCTGTGAAAAATGATGAAAGTGAGAAGTGGGACAAGGGGGAGGAAGAGGGAGAGAATAGGAGGGGAAGCAGTAACAAGGTGATTTCCAGGTCTTGTTAAATTGACTTAGGGACCAGAGATTTGTTTTCCTGAACCTTTTTGAGACCCGTGTTAGGGGGAGGAATAATTGGGAATGGGTTTGAGCAGTGCAGTGGGGTCCAGATAGGCCTAGAACTGTTTCTGGATGAATTAGGCAGACCATTTGGTGGCTTCTTGTCTAGCCTATCTCATCTCCCAACACTTCTATCTAGGCAAAGTTAAAAATACACGTAGTAAAGCAAAAATGACAGCAGTGTATCTGAGAGGTAAGCTGGAGGGGTGTGAGGTGTTTTGTTTTTTGTTTTTGTCTTTGTATCCATAATGTCTAGGGGAACATAAAAAGAATGGTCCAATCCAATTTGTTCCCATTAATTGAATGAATAGACTGATTACATGGTTCTTATGTCTCCTTAACAGCAGCTAGTGTTGGACAAAGTTTTTCTTCTAAACCCTCCTCCACTGAAAAATGCCTTCTGTCTGATTTGCAGGTCGTTCCCTAATGCAAGGTTCCTTAACCTTTCTTGTGTCATAGACTCTTGTCAGTCTCGTGAAAAAGTCTATGAATCCTTTCTCTCTTTAAAAGAAATGCATAGGATTCCAAAGGAAATCAACTATATCTAAATAAAGATGTAACTTTTTCCCCATTCAGTTCAGTTGGCCCCCTAAAATAGACTCCTTGGGAATGACTGGGGCCTTAGGAATGGACCTTGCACTCCATGGAGAAGACCAATGTATTATGTTTCAAATTGTATGTCAGCAAAATAAGCATCATCCAGGGAGGGAAGAAAGGGGGAACTTATGTATGTGGGAGTGGGATTGGAAAGAGATCTGTTTTGTGTCTGAACTTGTAGTAAAGAGTATATAAAGCCAATTGGGTGATATTTTCTTTTGATTAGGTTTTGAGTGACAGCCTTGACCTTCTAATGGTAAATAATACTTCGCTCTTAAGAAATATTTTCTATATCTTTCTGCTTTTTTTCTATATTTTTCTATATCTACCTGTTCTTTTTTATGTCGTTAATTCAACATATTTAATTATTTTCTAAATGATGTAGGGACTATGACTAGGGAGCTTAGGTGAGCTGTGTCTCCTTGTTGGACTATGAAAAGTACCCTTGCCTTTGGTTCTTCTGGGTCCACTGAGGATAACTGAGTCATAGCTGGTGTGAAGCTGAGCCTTACCTTTAGACTCTGTCTCTTAAATATCTGAGCAGAGTTGGAGAGCTCAGAGAGGTATCAACTGGAGAACAGACTTGGACCTCTGAGGATTGCAGCAGGGTTGAGAGGATGGCCTTACGTCATCCCTGACAGACTCCTTAGGCTCCAACCCTGTTAGTCATGAAGAAGTATTTGAAGAGTGGTGAAGGAGTTTCCTCAGGACCTTTGAAGAAAGAGCCAAGAGGTGGGAACAGTGGTAGGAACAGGTGTCCCAGACTCTGCTCTCCTTAAGACAATAACAATGACCATGTGGCCCTGGAGTTTGAGGAGGAACTAGGGAACCAGTCATGATACAGAAGTAAAAATTTGGACCTTTACTTGTGCTGTGAAGTAGGCAGACTATAAAAATCAAGTCAACAAGTGTTTATTAAGGATACTGCTGGGCACTGTGCTGATCCCATGGAAAGGGGGCTGAATATTAAGCAACCTCAAATGAAAAAATACCCTGTTGGTGAAATTTAACTTTAGGGGTAACATCATGAGCCTAAAGCAGAAGTGTCAAACTCAAATACAGTTATCTTCCACATCATGACTTTCCCCATTGTGGCTTCCATATGTTGCGGGTTGGCATAAGGAATTAAATATGAATTTTTTGGAGTTTTGTGGAAGCCTCAGATGACACCTGAAGGCCTTCTAAAAAGTTTAGAAATTCAGAAATGCATAAAATATATGTATAGTACTATATGATATCAACATATTTTTATCTTCTAATATAGTAATTCAGACTTCTCTGGTATGAAGGAATGTAATTTAGGGAATTTCCAGATGGAGGGGGGATGGCACCCCTAACTCTGGAGATGTGGAAGGGATAATTATAGAAATGGATCCCTGTAGACCACATGTTGACTTAGGGAACCACAAATTAACATTGTCTACATCATGTTGTATTTTAATATTTTTATTTTAATATTTAATATTTTTGTTAAACATTTCCCAACTATATTTTAATCTGGTTCCCTGGCACTTAAGTTTTGAAGACTCCTTGTCATCCAGCAGCAAATTTGATACCTCTGGTCTGGAGGACTCTCTAAGTCTACAGATGAAGTTGTGCTCACTAGAAGGTAACAGGTTGACTTTCTGATGATCCCAAATGTTTTCCTCTCTTTGGGGAGCCTAAATTCCCCTTTCAGGGGCAAGGAGAATATGAGAATTATTTTTACTTTTATAGGTTTCTTTCAGTCTTTTTAATCCCACAGTTTTTGTTCTTTGGTAGAATAACTTATATTCAATGAGGTATTACTAGTTTGCCTGGGAGTTAAAAGACTCCTTTTTGCTTTTTCCACAAAGACTAGATGTGAACTAAATTCTCTTGTTTTTAGGAGAGACTGTAGCTGAGAATGTAATAGCGCCTGATGACTTGGTATTTCATTTTTTGCCCTCCCTAGGATTCTCTGGTACCTTTAAAGGAGTTTGGGGATAGCTAGTCCCTGCCATTTACTCCAGCTCCTCACTGAGGATATCTCCCCAAATTTTAGTAGTCTTCTGAATCCCCAGTTCCATTTAACCACTTAGTTTTTACAAAGGAATATATACTTCAAAGGCATAATGTATCCAACTCCTCTTCTCCAGATACCTGGGGAGTGCAAAATCCCCTTCCCTTGTCCCTTGGTCTCTGGAAAAGAGTGGGTATAAGGTTCACAGTTTTGCTCAGTTCCTATTTAGAATAATTCTACCAAGTTCCATCTAAAACTCCTCTTGGGCTCAAGTCCCAGGCACCCATTCTTTTCAGGGCTTTCTATTGACCTGACTGCAACATCTAACCTAGAATGTTGCCTCCAAGGTCACCAGAGCTCAATTTCAGGTTAAGGTTTCCACTGCTTGAATCTAGACCTGAAATGGACAAATGGAATGGACCAAAAACAAAACTCCAATTCTGATTATCAGGGACACAGATAAAAGGGGTGGGGGAAACTTCCCCTCATCCAGTTCAGTTCATGGTGCTCATTGTATGGATGAACAGGACTCTTATTCTTTCTGGACACCAGAGAGTGAGAGAGAGAGGGAAAGAAGAAAAGAAGGGAGAGAAGGGTGGAGGAGAGAGAGAAAGAGAGAGAGAGAGAGAGAGAGAGAGAGAGAGAGAGAATATGAATATGAGAAGACGTATATGAATATGTCCATCTGGTAGTTTTAAAGATGAAGTCTTTTCCAATTACAAAGTCAATGGGAAGATGCTGCTCCTACCCACAGATTGTCTTCTCCCAAAAGTAGGTCCCTGGCAGCTGCCCCCATGTTAGGTGATCTGGGCATGCTCCAAAGCCCTGTTTTAGGAACTTGGATCAAAGTTGGAACTTGTGAAAAGTCCCCTGAGACTGAAGCCAGTCTATATAAAGACCACACTTGAGGCTTTGGACCACATGTATTATTTATGAACTATAACCTATAGCCCTAAGAGATGCATATGCCAGATTCTGTAGGCGTTCAGAAAGGGGAAATATTTATGTAGAGTAATCAGATTAGGCTTTGTGGAGGGGATGGTCTTTGAGTAGGCTCAAATAGCGTATAGGGTTTTTATTAAGTCTCTTCCCACTCCCGTTTTATCTTCCATTCATCTGTCAGGCTGATCTTCCAGAAACTTGGATTTGAGCCTGTTCACCCTTCCCCCAATAAACTCCAGTGGCTCCTATTTTCAAACATCGAATTTAAAACCCTCTTTATCCTTCCCTTTGTATTTCCAGTCTTTTTACACCTTCCTTCCCTCTATTCTGTGATCACTCTGTGATCTGGTGACTCTGGCCTCTGCTATTCTTCCAATGGGACTCACCATCTTCCAGCTCTGGATACGGCTCCACGGCTGCAATGTTCTTTCTCAGTTGTACTTTCTGGCTGCTTTCAAATCCCAGCTAAAATCCTAACTTCTCTAGGAAACCTTTTCTGATCCTCCTTAATGCTAATGCCTTCCCTTTGTTGATTATCTCCAAAATATCCTGCCCATTTCTTGTTTGTACCTCTCTCTCTCTCTCTCTCTCTCTCTCTCTCTCTCTCTCTCTCTCTCTCTCTCTCTCTCTCTCTCTCTCTCTCTCTCTCCTTCTCTCTCCTTCTCTCTCTCTCCATACACACACACACACACACACACACACACACACATATGGTGATGGTAAAGAATTAGAAATTGAGAGCCCATCAGCTGGGGAATGGCTGAACAAGTTGTATATGATTGTGATGGAAAACTACTATGCTATAAGAAATGATGATCAGGGTGCTCTTAGAAAAACCTGGAAAGACATACATGAAGTGAAATGACCAAAACCAGGAGGACATTGTATACTGTAACAGCAATATTGATGTGTATAATGGTAATCAACTGTGAATGACTTATGACAAATGCTGTCTATCTCCAAATAATGGAATCTGAATGTATATTGAAGCATACTTTTTCTTTATTTTTCTTGGTTTTTCATTTGTGTTTTCTTTCATAACATGACTAAAATGGAAATGTTTTGCATGACTGCACATGTATAACCTATATCAAATTGCTTGCTTTCTCAATGAGGGAGGAAGGAGAGAGAGGGAGAGAATTGGAACTCAAAAAAATTTTTTTAATGAGTGTTAAGAATTGTTTTCACGTGTAATTGGGGGAAATAAAATATTAATTTTTTTCAAAAGAAATCAAAATGCTTCAAATCACCAATAATGGAAATGGAATTAAAACAACTGAGGTTTTACTTCATACTTATCATATTGGGAAGAATGACAGAAGGAAAATGACAGTTGTTAAAGGGACTAGGGGAAGATAGAAAGCCTGATGATTGTACTGTTGGTAGAGCTGTGAATTAGTACAACCATTACTGAAAGCTGCTAAGAAGAATAGATCCTGGGAGGTGAGTCAGCAGGGATGCTTCACCTTAGGGGGAAACTCCTGGTAACGAGGATTCCATGATGAGAGGACCTTGAAGACTAAGTAGCTTTGGCTACATAGAGTTCCTAGACATGTGCCTTTCTACTATTGTACTCTGCATTTGTAGGTACTCTGCCCATGGAGGCTGTGTGTATTTGTGAGAGAATATGCCCCAGATTTATGGGGTAAATATTTTGCAGCTACAGGTATTGTCGGTTTTTTTGTTGGGTTTTTTTTTTTTTTTACTACATTCTCTTAAAAAATGCCCTTGCTAAGAGCTAGTTGTTTCTCCTGGCTGACTGTTCATGAAAAGTACACTAGTTGGGGTCTGTAAGCTGCTGTAGTAGGAGTAGCTACCCACTGGGTACCCTTAGAACCTTTATGGAACCCAACCCATTAGTGACTTTGAGCAAGGGAGGGAATAAGGAGGAGCCCAGAACAAATGCTGAACTTAAAAAAAAAACTGTAAATGATAGATTGCTGCTTTCATATACAAAGAATGGGGAGGGGGTAGGAATGATTGTGTGGGGAAAAACATGTTTGTTGATGATTGTCAAGCTCATAATTTTTGAAAGGGGAAATTAAGATTTAATATATGTTTTTCAATTACCTGAGACAGGAAGGTATGGAGTTGTCTGCCTGCTGTCTCCCTCATTAGACTGGGAGCTCCTTGAGGGTTCCTTTGTATCCTCAGTGCTTAGAACAGTGGCTGGCATACAGTAGGTGCTTAATAAATGCTTATTGACCCAGGGACCATTTAGAGCCTAGATGTCCCTTTGTGGCCCCTGCCCCAGGTTTTTGTAAGCAATAGGTTGAAGTAGAAGGCAGGTACATTGTTTGTTTGTATTGACTAGACTTAAGTGATAAAGGAAATGATTGAGGTAGATTACACTTTAAAAGTGTGCCTGGAAGAACATTTTTCCCTGAGAGAGAAATTTGTTAAGCCAATTATACATGTAGGGTAAGGGAGAGCGCAGAATTAACTGAGATAGAGAACCTGGGGGACCAGAGGATGGGGGTACCCTCTATAGAAATAGGGATGCTTAGAAGAGTCGTCAGTTTTTTTGGAGAAATATACTAAGTTCTGTTTGGGACTTTTGAGATGCTTATGAGACATTTAGTTCAAAATGTCCCATAAACAGTTAGTGACCGAGTACTAGGAGAGAGACGTAGATCTGTAAATCGTCTAATCATCAAACTCTTGGGAGTTGATAAAACCCACAAGCTAGAATTTAAAGGAAAAAGAGGGAGACCCAGGACAAAGCCCTGGGGGACTCCCTTGGGATGAGGTTAGGGATGAGGTTAGCAAAGGAGGCTGAGAAAAATGATCTGATAAGTAGAACAGAGAATTGTGTCATAAAAAATTCAGAGAATATCCAGTAGGAAAAGTGACCGATAGTGTTAAATGAGGCAAAAATCAAGAACAATGAGGTTAAGGAAAGGGCCATTAGATATGGCAAAAAAAAAAAAAGTCATTAGTGACTCTGAAAGGGGTAGTTATGTAGGAAATCAGATTGGAGAAGGCTTAAAGAGAGGTAAGACGGTGGAGATAATGACTGTGTACAGATTTTTTTAAAGGAGTATCACTGACAAAAGAAGCTAGACATTGGCATATTGGTAAGGTTCTTTAAGGCTTTTTGAGGGGGGCATTGAAAGGGGAGGCTTGAACATCTATATAGACAGCAGGGAAGGCACTAGTGGATAGGGAAAGATAAAAGATTGGTAAGAGTGGGGATGACGGAGGGGCCGTCCCGATGGAAAAGATGAAGGATGGATTGAGTACATATAGAGAGGTTTACCTTATTGAGAAGGACAAACTCATCAGAAACTAGAGTAAAGGAGATCATCTCACAGGGTGGAGGAGATGAGAAAGAGAAAAGAAGGGAACTGACAAGCTGTAGAAAAAAATCATGGGGAGATAAAAGGATGGTTTTTGTCTTGGATCAAGACTTTAAATTTTTAACTAGGGTCAAGGGGTGGCAGTTATGTGGAGACAGGCTTTGGCTCAATGAGTCAAAGAACTTTCTACCTATTAGAACTCTCTTTAAGTGCAATGGAGTAAGTACTTGACCAAACAGTGAGTTGTCTGTCATCCAATATGTTTAAGTAGAGGCTGGAAATCTGTTTGGGAGAGGAAACATAGAAGTGAATTTAGTCCAACTCTAAATTCTAGTGACCAAGGATGTACTAGAATTAATGACAATGGGATCGCAAGAGCCAATTGTTAAAATATAAGTGTGAGCATCTACACCTTGGAAATCAGCAAACACCAACAATTAGGACTTAATTTATGTTTGTTGCTGTTGCTTGTCTAGACCTAAGTCTAGACCTAAGAACATGTTAATAATATGTTAAACTTAAAAATATATTATGTGTACATTCCACCCCACCTCACTGTTCAGTTATTAAACATTTACTAGCACGTTTCTACTATGACTAAATGGAGGACAAAGGAAGAAAGTTTGAGGGCACAGCTAGAAGCAGTAGGGAAAGAAAGGAACCTACTGTGTTCCAGGTACTCTGAGAGCTTTACAAATGGGATCTTGTTTCATTCTCACCTCTGAGAGGGAGGTGCCATAATTATCTCTCTTTTACAGATGAGTGAGCTGAGGCAGACAAAGATTAAATGACTTGCCCAGGGTTACACAGCTATTAAGTATCTGAGACAAGATTTGAACTCAGGTCCTCCTGAATCTAAGCCAAGTACTGTAATTCATTGTGCCTCCCAGATGTCTCCAGGTGCACCTAAAGGTCTGAAGATGACAATTTAGACTTTATGAGGGAATTCTTTTTGACAGCTAGAGCTATTTAAAAGTAGCCTTGGGAGCTGACTGGTCATTTGTCTGGTATGTGGTAGAAGGAGGTCCTTATTTAGTTATGGGGTGGATTTAATGGCCTGTGAGGGCTCTGCCAACTCTGAGATTCCATGCAAGTGCTGATAAGCCAAAGAAAGGAACAAGGATGTCACTGGCTCCTCTCCCAGGGACAGCATAAGCCTCCTTACTAACTATGGAGTAAAGGCTTTGTTTTGACTTTCTTCCTCCCCTTAGGCATTTATCATATTCTTTCTTGTATTATAGTCTGCTTGCAGACATTTTATCTCCTCTCCTCTTAAGGGCAGGCCTCATGAACCCTAACACACAGTAAGGCACTCAAACCTTTGACTTAATGTTAAAGATATTGCAAACAAGTGAAATTCTAGTGGGAAGAGGGCTATCTCTGGGGCCCTGGAATTTTTAGTTAATAAATTCATCTGTGCACCTATAAGGTTGAGTTCCTGGACTCATCTCTGAATGAGGAAGCTGTTAGCAGCCTATAATAGGGGTAAACAAACCAGGACATAGACAAGCAAGATTTTAGGCCTGATTAGGGTAAACCTTTTTGGTCAGCTAGGTGATGAAATGAATAGAACACTGGCTCTGGAGTCAGAAGGACCTGAGTTCAAATATGACCTCAGACACTTGACACTTACTAGCTGTGTGACCTTAATTGCCTTGTCTTCTCCCCTCCCCCAAAAAAGAATAAACCTTCTTACTTTCTTCTCCAGAACCTAGCACTTCTTCGTTTAGGCTGCCGCAGAGAAATGATGCTGTCCCCAGGAAATGCTGCAAACCTTTCAGATTCCACAACTGTAATATCCCAGAGCACCGAGTGATCCCACCAGAAGCTGCATGGAAAATTCCTGCAATAGCTTGTCGAGGGTTGAATTTAAAGGATTTGTGTCGAGCTCTTACAAGATATGCCCCCAACTCTTTTGACTCTGTAGTAGAGCCCTCGAGTTTCTGCCAGCCACCATATTACCACCTCTCACTCATGGACAAAATAAAGGAGCCAGAACCAAGTAATCTTGTAGATTACCCTCAGCCTGTGTGTAGTCACTGTTTGAAGGTGCACCAATTCCCTCAACTATGTACTCAGAAGACCGAAGAAAGTCATCAGCCTAAGACAAAAGAGAGTCATCAGCCTCTAACCTCAGCCACAATTCAAGAGCGGGCCAGACTTCCAAGTCCAGAACGGTGTCCTGTTGTACAGAAGAAAGAGGCTATGGAAGCCCTTAAGAAGTCCATAACAAGCTGCAAATCCTTTCTGGAATTCCTTGAAGCACAGGAAACTTGTTCAGTTCGATTGGGCTTGCTGTTCAGGGAGGTAGGGGAAGGAATTCCTGCCAATGGAGAGGAAACACAGAGGACGCTGCAGGCTGGCCCAGCAGAACAACCCACCCCTGGGTGTAGCAAAGACAGAAAATATGGAAGGGTGGCCAAAGTAGCTGCAAGAGTGGAAGCAACAGTAGCAGCTGTAGAAGCAGCCATAGAAGCAGCAGCCTCAATAGCAGCTGATGTTCTCTTTGATAACGAAGATGACATCCAGAAGAGAGATGTTACCTACAGTACAGTGGGGCAGAGAATCTTTTGGCTTTCCCTGGAGTATATGACCCAGGCCTCCTTCTCAGGGACACGAATGCAAGAAATTTCCGAAGCAAACAACCCGAATTCCCTCAGCATTCTGAAAGAGACTTTGAAAGTATTTGAAAATCTGGTGCAATCTATCATAGAACTGAGGGTTTATTTAAAGAACTTTTCAAGGACCCAAATGGCTGGGAAAGATATGACGAGGATGTCCCCTAAGCCAGAACAAGCAGATGATCACGTTTTTGACCACAGCCTGGAGAGAAGCCATGTGGCAGCAGCCCAGGTGCCCTCTGACCAGGAGGCAAGTCCTGAGGCCAACAGTGAAGTCAAGGAACTGACTACCCTCTTAACAAATTTTGCAGAGTACTTGGAAGATAATTCATTTATTTTTGTTCCAGAAGAACTTTTAGAGAGCCTAAAGCTTGCCAGACCAGGGAAGTCCTAGCCACTCAAAGACATGCATCTATAGAAAGTAAGACTCTCTCCCTTCCACTGGGGTAGTCGCTGTAGCATGTCAACACCAGTTCAGGGTATTTTAGTTAAGGAGGGTGGGAGGTTCCAATAACTGTTGAAGGAGGTGAGACCTAATCCTCAGCATATGGAATAATTACATTCAACAGTTGTTACTCTATTGGACAAGGGAAGGGAGAAGACTGTCCTGATTACAGTAAAACAGTCTCAGCCGAGTCTCAGTCAAGGCTGCCTATACCTCGTTTTTAATCATGATGTGAAGGTCAAAGGTGAACTTTAATAAAGCTCCAAACCTTTATTTTTATTTTTTTTAGTCTTAATGTCTGTTCATTCTCCCTAAATCTGAAGCCTAACGATTTATTTCTCCTTCTCTAGGAATTTCTCTGGGAAGCTTTATCTAAGATTTTGGTTACTAATAGGGAAAAGCTGAATTCACCCGGCCCCTCATTAATCCCTTCATAAGCATTTATTAAGTACCTGCTATATTCGGGGCTATGGGCAGCTAGGTGGTGAAGTGGATAGAATACCAGGTCTGGAGTCAGGAATATCTGAGTTCAGATCCAGTCTCAGAGGCTTATTAGCTGTGTGACCCTGGGCAAGGCACTAACTCCTGTTTGCCTCAGTTTCCTCATCAGTAAAATGAACTGGAGAAGGAACAAGCCACTCCAGTATCCTCACCAAGAAAACTCCAAATGGGGTCCTGAAGAGTCAGACACAACTGAAATTACTGAATAACAACAAATATACCAGGTACCACGTTAGCTGTGGGGCAAAGAAGAATGGATACAAGTACATGCAGAATAAATTCAAGGTAGTTTGAGGCAACACTTTGTTTCTAATTATTTCTATAAACCTTGGTCTAAGCCCTTATCTTAGTTATGTGACCCTATCACATTACCTGGGTCCGTGTCAACTCTTTCTACAGGAAATACACTTTGTTATATTGCATGGGGGCGGCGAGGTGGTGCAGTGAATAGAATCCTGGAGTCAGGAGGACCTGAGTTCAAATCCAGCCTCAGACACTTAACACTAGCTGTGTGACCTTGGGCAAGTCACTTAACCCCAATTACCCTGTCCTCTCCCCTCCAAAAAGCAAAAAAACCCAAACAAACAAACAAAAAATACATTGCAAAGGGGCAGATTAGAAATGAGGTAAAGAATTTTTTGCCCATAATGAATGCCTTTACCTGCTATATACTTCACATTGGGAACAAGACTGAAAAGGGATCTGTGCAGCTGGAAACCTTTGCCCTTTGTTCCATGGACAAATAAATCTCAGTCCTTGTCCTCTAGAAACACTTCTAAGAGCCATTAAACCAATCATTTTGCTCAATCCTGTCCCATTCTTCACGACCCCATGGACCATAAGACAACAAGCCCTTCTATCCTCCACTCTCCCAAAGTCAAAACAGCTCATGTTCTTTGCTTCCGTGACACATCTATCCACTCATCCTCTGCTGTCCCCTTCTCCTTTTGCCTTCAATCTTTCCCAGTATTAGGGTCTTTTCCAACGAATCCTGTCTTCTCATTATTCGGCCAAAGTATTTAAGCTTCAGCTTTAGTATTTAGTCCTTACAATTAATAGTCTGAATTAATTTCTTTAAGTATTGACTGATTTGATCTCCTTGTCATCCAAGGGACTTTCAAAAGTCTTTTCTAGTACCACAATTTGAAAGCATCAATTTGGTCTGGTTCACAACTTTCCTTCAAGTTGAACTAAGAATAAAAAGGAGGGAGTAGAGATGCTATTTCTTCTAATCACTCTTTTACCTAATGAAGAGAATGTCTCTAAGGGAAAAGGGTTGGAATTGCTATGCCTTGTACCATTTCAGGGCTAGAGCTGATTATTAGGGAACAGCTATATCAGATTGGATATCTGGGGGTAATGAGGCTGAAGATGGGTATATATACATACATACATACATCCTGTCTCAGGCCAATTAAAAAACAAATACTGAACCTTAATTTTCCCTTTAAAAAATTATGAACCTGACAATCATCAACAAACATGTTTTTTTTCATGTATAATCATCTTCCCTTGTCTCCCCCCCCCCCCCCGCCAATTCTTTGTATATGAAAGCAGCAGTCTATCATTTACAGTTTTTTTTAAAGTTCAGCATTTGTTCTGGGCTCCTCATTATCCCCTCCCTAACTCAAAGTCACTAATACGTTGGGTTCCATAAAGGACAGATATTTCCTTAGTTTCTAAGGGTACCCAGTGGGTAGCTACTCCTACTGAAGTAGCTTATACATCCCAACTAATGTGCTTTTCATGAACAGTCAGCCAGGAGAAACAACTAGCTCTTAGCAAGGGCATTTTTTAAGAGGATGTAGTAAAAGCAAACAAACAAACAAAAAAACAAAAACCTGTAGCTACAAAATATTTACCCCATAAATCTGGGGCACATTCTCCCACAAATACACACAGCCTCCATGGGCAGAGTACCTACAAATGTAGAGTACAATAGTAGTAAGGCACATGTCTAGGAACTCTATGTAGCCAAAGCTACTTAGTCTTCAAGTCCTCTCATCATGGAATCCTCGTTACCAGGAGTTTCCCCCTGAGGTGAAGCATCCTTGCTGACTCACCTCCCAGGATCTATTCTTCTTAGCAGCTTTCAATAATGGTTGTACTAAATTATAGCTCTACCAATAGTACATCATTAGGGTTTCTATCTTTCCCCAGTCCCTTTAACAACTGTCATTTTCCTTCTGTCATCCTTCCCAATAGGATAAGTATGAAGTAAAACCTCAGTTGTTTTAATTTAATTTATTATTGGTACATTTTGATTTCTTTTGAAAAAATTAATATTTTATTTTCCCAAATTACATGTAAATACAATTCTTAACATTTGTTTAAAAAAATTTTTGAGTTCCAATTCTCTCCCTCCCTCCCTTTTCTCTCTCCTTGAGAAGGCAAGCAATTTGATATAGGTTATACATGTGCAGTCATGTAAAACATATTTCTGTTTAAGTCATGTTGTGAAAAAAAACACAAATGAAAAAAACAAGAAAAATAAATAAAGTTTTTTTTTAAGTATGCTTCAATCTACATTCAGATTCTATCATCTGGAGATGGGTAACATTTTTCATTTCACAGTTGATCATCATATAATATTGCTATTACTGTGTACAAAGTCTTCTTGGTTTTGCTCATTTCACTTCATGTAAGTCTTCCTAGGTTTTTCTAAGAGCATCCTGCTCATCATTTTTATAGCACAATATCCATCACAATTGGATATAACTTTTTCAACCATTCCCCAATTGAGGGACATCTCTTCAATTTCCAATTCTTTGCCTTTGCATAAAGAGCTGCGGCTCTTGCTTTTACTCCCGCTTTGTATATATGTATGTGTGTATGTATGTATATATCTATATATCTCTTTTTCCTTTTAAACCTCTAGATGTAGACCTAATAGTGATATTGCTTGGTCAAAGTGTATACATGGTTTTATAGCCCTTTGGGCATCGTGATTTGAAGCATTTTTATGTGGTTGCGGATACCTTTCCTTTTGAGAGCTTCTGATTCATAACATTTACCTGTTTATTTGAGAATGACTCTTGTTTATATATTTCTACCAATTTCCAATATATCTTAGCTTTCTAGCCTTTATCAAAGAAATCTGTTGCAAATTTTTTCCTAGTTGGTTGTTTTACTTCCAGTTCTAACTTCCATTGATTTTGATTGTGCAAAACTTTTTAATTTTATATAATCAAAATTGTCCATTTTACCTCATGTGATCCTTCTGTCCCTCATTTGAGCAAAAACTCTTCTATCAATAGTTGTGAAAGCTATCTCAATACATTCTCCTCTAATTTGTTTATGATGTGATCTTCTATATCTAGTTCATGTATCCATTTGGAGGTCATTGTAACATATAGTCAAAGAATATGGATCAAAGAACAAATCATACAAATAATAGTTTTAAAGAAAATTTCAATAATGTGATAATATAACTTTTGAAATGCAGCTAGAGCAATCATTAGGGAAAATATGGTGTAATACATTAGTCTAAACACAAAATGCATAACCTTTTAATAAATTATATAGCTTCTTCAATAATATTTTATCTAATATTTTTGTATTGATATTGATTAAAGTTATTGATTGTTAATTTGTCTGGTTTAGGCGTCAGAACATTATCTCACAGGACTTTGGTGGAATCTTTTTCTCTATTTTTACAAACAATTTATTTGAATTAATTGTACTTTGAATATTTGATAGAACTCATTTGTAAATTCATCATGTTTTTGTTTTCCTTTGAGAGATTTTTTTATGGCCTATTCAGTCTATTTTTCTGATATTGCATTGTTTAATTTTCATATTTATTATTGTGTTGGTCTGGATATTTTATATTTTGGTAAACATTCATGCATTTGATTTATCAATTTTGTTGATAAAATTAGGCAAATTAATTTCCAATAGATTTCTTCATTTATTGTGAATTTTCCTTTTCAGCTTTAAATATTTGCTCTTTTTATCAATTGACTAATAATTTATGTTTTATTACCTTGTAAAAGAAGTTATTAGTTTAAAAATTAGTGGTTTTTCCTTCTAATGTTTTACTTTGATTTTCAGAATTTCTATTTTCATATTTAAATGGGTTTTTTATTTATTGCTTTTCTTGTTGTATGTCCAATTTATTAATTTATTTTTAAAATTTTGACTTCTTTAACTGCATTTCAAAAGTTATTTTATTTCATTCTTGTCATTTTCTTTGAAATTATCTATATGATTTGTTCTTTGACCCCAATTTTTTGGAATTAAATTGTTTAGTCACCATCTAAATTTGAATATTTTTTTCCAAAGGCTAGTTATTGATTATAATTTTTTTCAAGTTGTGTTCAGTGAAGGACATGTTCAAAATTCCTGCTTTTCTGACATTTTTATGAGGCTCTTATGCCTCACATGGTAAATGTTTGTAAAACTGCTATGCTTGTTCCTTTTCTCAGTCACCAGAGATACATGCTATTTGGCTTTCTAAAATTCTATTCAAATCTTTAACTTCTTTTTGTTGTTAGATTTGTTTAGTTCCGAAAGGGGCACAATGATGACTGCACATGTGAAAGTTTTACAATTTCTTCCTATCATTAGATTTGCTTTTCCTTTAAGTACTTAGATGCTATACCATTTAATTAATATCTATTAAGTATTGGTATCATTCATTTTCTACAGTTTTTCTAAGCACAATGAAATTTCTTCTTTTAACCAATCAATCAATAAACATTAATTAATTGTTCAGAATGTATCCACAACACCATTTTTCCCTTGCAATTGCTTAAAATGTATTTGCCGTTCTAGATTTTTTTTTTGTTTACATTGTTTGCCTTTCAAGAATTTTGCCCACCTTTCATTTTTTTTTTCATCAGGATGCTTCAAAGGTCTCTTCTGTTAAAGGTCAATTCTCCCCACAAAGGATGATAAGCAGTTTTCCAGGGAAACACATTTCTTGTTGTAAGGCTTTGTCTTTTGTCTTTCAGAATATTATATTCCAATAATTTCTCTCCTTTTATAATAGTTATTGTAATCCTAGGGAAAGCTAGGTGGCTCAGTTGACAGAATGCAGGACCTGTAGTCAGGAAGTTCTAAATTCAAATCTAGTCTCAGACACTGTCAGCTGCCTCAGTTTCCACCTACCTCACAGGGTTGTTGTGAGAATCAAATAAGGTAATATTTTTAAAACTCTTAGCACAATGCCTGGCACATAGTAGATACTTGATAAATGCTTGGTTTCTTCCTTTCCCTTCCCCAGATTATAGCAATTTTTTTTCTTTGTCCAGGAAGCTCTAGATTTTGGCTCTTATATTCCTGAGTATTTTCAATTTTTTTTTTGAGGGCAGTTGGGGTTAAGTGACTTACCCAAGGTCACACGGGTAAGTGTTAAGTGTCTGAGGCTGGATTTGAACTCAGGTCCTCCTGACTCCAGGGCCTGTGCACTATTGACTATGCCACCTAGCCGCCCCTAGTATTTTCAATTTGTAATTTCATTCAAGAAGTAGCCAGTAGATTTCACTTTGTTCTCTGGGTTCAACATATCTGGGCAGTTTGTTTTATAAATTCTTGAAATTTTGTATACAAGTTTCTGTTTGGTCATGATTTTCAGGGAGTCTGATTCTTAAATGATCTATATTTTCTGGATCAGTTGTCTTCGATAGTAGAGACTTTTAATATTCTTCTAGACTCTTTTAGGTATTGCAGTTTTTTTAAACTTTGTTCTATTATTTCTTATATTCCTGATGGAGTCACTGTGTTCTTATTGCTCCATTCTGTTTTTCAGTACCAGCATCCCAGCCCCTCCCCACTACTTGAATAAGATTTTCTGCTTTTGGCTCAAAGACATTTGCTTTTCTTCCTATTTTTTTCCTCACTAGTTCTAATTTCATTTTTTTATCTCTTGTTTTCTTTCTTCCAGCCATTCTTGGGGCTGTTGTAGCCAAGTCATTCTTCTCTCTAAGGTGCTACTTCTAGCTTTTGTGAAATTACTTTTATTCTGTATTAACCACCTGGGGTTCTCTTGACTCATAGTATTACTTCCATATATTCAGAATTTTTCTGTTTGCTCATATCCCAGTTTCAGTTTCTAGATTGTAATATTATGCTAGGGCCAGACTCTGCCTCATTCTGCATTCTTTTTCTTTTTCTTTTTTTTTTTGCTTTTTGGAGGGGGGAAGGCAAGGCAGTTGGGATTAAGTGACTTGCCCAAGGTCACACAGCTAGTTTTGTGTTGTGTCTGAGGTCAAATTCAAACTCAGGTCCTCTTGACTCCAAGGCCAGTGCTCTATTCACTGCCCCACTCATTCTGAATTCTTGAATGAGATAGTGTTCTCAGCTGGGCCTGATTCAGTCCAGTCCCCTAGTAGTTTAGGTCAGATACTGGAACAAAAAAATTCAACAGTTAACAAAAGGAGATTTACTTAGCCATAATGGGAGAAGGTTATTTATCAAGTACAGACATTGAGAACCCCTTGAGTTGACTTAGCTGAGGGAGCTCCCATAAAGCCAGGCACTTGGGAATCCCTCCAACTCCTTGTGGTTATTTTGTACCCAGAAGATGAGGAAATGACATCAGTAGTCAGAGCCTTTAGTCTTATGAGCCAACCAAATTTTGAGGAAAAAATACCTTTTAAGGAAAACTAACTTTACCTTTCATAGTGGAGGAAGTTAGGATTCTGTTTCTACCACCTGTGAGCAGGTACTGTTTAGTTCCTCAGGAATTGTACTGATTCTGGAGTTGCTGGGCTTGGACCTTGCCACCTACCACAACCCTGACTTCTGCCACCTCTTCTTGTGGCCCAATGTGGGTGTTGGTCTTGTCCCTTCTCTGTTTTCCTCCTTCTTCAGGAGTTGGTTCTGTCCCATCCTATGGTCCTGATGGGTCTTGTTCTCAAGAGTCCCAGCAGTACACTTGGTGATTGAACTGGCATTTTCTCCTGCACTGGCTGTGAGAGCCATATCTGAGGAGTTTGCTGCCTGGACCTGTGTCTATGTATAGCAGCTTATAGGCACTGAAGATGCTGTTGGCTTCAGTCTTGGATTCCCAGAGCTAGCCATCCACATCCCCCACTCAGAATGCCTGAAGGCTTCAGGACTTTTATTGGAATTCACTCTATTTCTCCTCCCAACTCTGCTGATCTGAGCAGCTTCACATAGCAGCGTTGGCAGGAAACTGCATTTAGAAATTGTATGACTGGGGAAATGATGAAATACTGCTCAGATACTAAAAATAGAGAAATCCATGTTGCTAGCTCCCCTCATATGGAATTTCCTCCCTCTGTGACCCTCCCCCTCCCATAGAATACAGTCACTCAATCCACTGTGGCTTTTTGGATTATTAAATATAGCAAAACAAAGAAAAGAAAGTCAAGTATTCCCCACAGTGGTAAGGAGCCTCTGACCAACTGCCTTCTCAGACCCCTGACTAACTTTTCTCAAATGCCTGGAGAAGAACCTGAGGTAGCCTCCCTACAATCCAGGGAAAGGGAATAAGCAGGTGTGTGTGTGTGTGTGTGTGTGTGTGTGTGTGTGTGTGTGTGTGTGTGTGTAGGGTCCCAGTTCTGGGCCTCAGAGTTTAAACAGGAAGGCAAGGGCAGCATGAAGCAAGATGATGGATTTCCTGTTCCCTGATTCACCACTTCTCTGGGTTTCAAGACAGCTGACAGTTTCCTCTTTGAAGGCTTCCTTTTCATCTACTGCCCTCATTTCTGCTTTGTAAGCTGGTCCCAATTGCCTCAAGTTGTGGCTCAGGATGCCTCTACCTCCACTGATCTCAGCTCTTTTTTAACTGTCCTGAGTACAATAGACTGAGGTATAGTTCACAGCCAGAGGGGTACTGGTAAATATTTTATGACCAGCTCTCCAAAAGAAAAACTGTATGTACTTTTAAGTTTAATCTGAATCACTGACATTTTCTCTGTCCTTTAAGTTTAGACCATAGGTATCAAACACAGGGCCTACAAACTACTGAACTAGAGCCAGAGTAAAATGTAATTGGGAAATATTGAACAAAATAAAAAATAAAATAGAACATAGATAATTTTAATATGTGATATTTTAAGTCAGTGTAACAGGGTGGTCTAGATGATGAACAAAACAAATCAAGCCCTGACTTGTAGGTTTTGCCAGCTTCTAAGGTATAAATGCTCACAGTTGAAAATTTTAACAGTCTTTGAGAACCAGCTGGTATAAGCTGGCTCCAGCATTCTGACCAGCTGACAGCATGATGAGGGCTTGGCTCCACCCAAAACTTACTCACTACCAGACAGTCCAACAGCTCCACATGGTAGTGTCCCGGATGGCTGAAAGGAACTCTATTAAGGGTAAAGGAAGGAAACCAGGACATTTAGAAACCTGTGATCCTGAGCTATGAGAGTGAGAGACCCATCAGAGAGAGAGAGAGGGATGGCATCCTGGTGGTGGAAAGTCAGAGATTCACAGCTTCATTTATAACTCTCTGTTCTACTTCGTAAATGAAGTTTAAATTTTATTTTGTGGTTTTAAGTTCAGATTTTTAAAAAGCCCTTTAAACTTCAACTCCGGTAATCTTATCACTTTATTTTAGATACCTTCCAATCCAACAAACACACTTTAGATCTCCGAGTTCCGAAATTTCACTTTCTAATGATGTCCTGCCTTCCGAATTTTGTCATGTCCTCACTTATACAAAACCTGCTTTTGTCCTTTGTATCTAGGAGCAACCTTCTCCCTCCCCACCTCACCCCCCACATTCAATATCCCATGTCCTATGCAGCTTCGGGTAGGGGATCATGGTGCTTTTGGAAGGCAGACATGGGCCCAGTTCTTGCCCCTGCCTCTTATGAGCTTGGGGAACAGGGACAAATTGCTCAATCCCCCTGAACCTCAGTTTCCTCATCTGTAAAATGTGGGTAATAATGGTGATCATGTGTAACTTGCAGAGTTCTTAGGGAAATGAAGATGAGTTGTACAAAGCACCTTGCAAACTTAGAAATTCTATGTAAATTTAATTTGCTGTTATTCCTCATAGTTCATCATTCCCTATCACAACTTACCCCCAACTCTTGGTTTATATGTCTCCATACCTTGCTTGGGCATTATCTGCTGCTTAATTGACACAGCTAGGTGGTTTAGTAGATAGAGCCCTGGGTCTGGAGTTCAGATCTTTAGGTCTAAGGTCTTTACTAGCTTCATGACCCTGGACAAGCCTCTGTTTGCCTTAATCCACTGGAGAAGGAAATGGCAAACCGCTCTAGTATCTTTGACAAGAAATACTGCCAAAACATTATAGTCTGTGGGGTCACAAAGAACTGGACGTGACTGAAAACTGAACAACAAAACCATTTAAGTGACTGCCAGCCACCATCCTGGAGTCCCCTGCCTCCCTGATATCTGGTCATTCTAAATCCAGACTGATTAATCTTCAACTCTAGATAACCCCTAGCATATTTCTCTGCTTCTGAATGAACGCTGCAGGAGAAAGCCATGAAATCAAGCTGTAGATCTATTGTGTGTAACCTTATCTGGGACTCTTAGAGCTGCTCAGTAATCCTTGTCCTCTACTTGATTACCTGGCTCATTCCCCACAGTGATTGTCCTAAGCCTCGTTACTTTCTGATTAGAACCCCCTTCTTTCTTTATGAATTTACTGTATTTCAGTGAGCAATAGCTGTATGAACTTGGCATGATGGAGTCAGCTCCATACAGACACAGATAAGAATCTGAGAAGCAGAGGTGAGGAGGAAGTGCATTCCAGCTTATTTGGAGGCTTGAAGACAAAACAATGGAATGCCATGTGTGAGAAGCAGCAAAGTCAGTTTAACCAGATTGTAGTGTAAATAAGAGTACTGGATTTGGAGTCAAGGAGACCTGCATTCAAATCCTAATTTGGACACTTAACTAAATGGATGAATCTGGGCAGTTATCCGATTGTCAGAAGAGGGCATTGGATTTGATCCCCTAGGAGGACCCCTCCAGTTCTAAAGCTAGGATCCTGTGATAAGAGAGAATCTAAAGGCTTGAAACAGATTGGAATCAGACTGTGAAGCAATGTAGATGCCAAAACAGAGGAGTTTGTATTTGGTCCTGAATGTAAAAGACAGCCTCTAGAATAGTGGTTCTTAACCTTCCTAATGCCACAACCCTTTAATACAGTTCCTCATGTTATGGTGACCTATATATATGGTGAACTATAAAATTATTTTTGTTGCTACTTTCTAACTATAATTTTGCTACTGTTATGAATCATAATGTAAATATCTGATATGCAGAATGTATTTTCATTGTTACAAATCGAACATAACCCACAGGTTGAGAACCCCTGCTCTAGAATATATGAAGCAAGGGGAAAGAAAGTCACTAATTCAGACCTATTCTTCAGTTAATATCACTTCAGCTGTGTGTGGAAGATGGATGGGCAGCTAGCTGGTGCAGTGGATTGAGTGCTGGGCTTGAATTCAGGAAGGCTCATCTTCATGGGTTCAAATTCCACCTGGTACAGTTACTGGCGACAGTGTGACCCTGGGCAAGTCATTTAACCCTGTTTGCTCTAGTTTCCTCATCTGTAAAATGAACCAAAGAAAGAAATAGCAAACTACTCCAGTATCTTTGCCAAGAAAACCCCAAATGGGGTCACTAAGAGTTGGACATGACTGAAATGACTCAGCACCACCATTATAAGGAAGATGAGACTTGAGGCAGGAAGATCAATTAGAAGACTATTACAATACCACAAATAAGGGGCGATGAGGATCTAAATTAGGGTGATTGCTGTGTGAGTGGAGAGAAGAGGCAGATGTAGGAACACAATGTATAATAAAACAACAACAAAACACTTACTAAGTGACTGTAACTCTTCCTCTCTCCCAAACCCAAATGTAGCGTATGCTCAGGGACCATCATCCTAAACCCCAATTCACAGGAGCTCCTTGAACGTTCTCCTAGATTCAAGGCATGTTGTGGATCTAGGCTCAGCAGTCACCCCAAAACCCCAGCTCGTGAACTTTTCCACCAATGTGTTTCCCTACCATTTACCAGCGAACACATTAGTTGGAAGCAAACATGATTTATTAAACATCATAGCACCATAATTGATAAAGACCCTCTCTATTTACAGGACTAACACTACAAAATGTGAGCCAGCCCAAGTGGGAGAGTGGACAGAAACATGCAGGGAACACAGATATGACCAGGGAAAATGCATGGAGTGAAACATGTAGGGGACCTTCATAGCCGAGGCAACTCATACCCCTGATGCAGGGCAACTCACATCCTCTGGTGATGTATCCTGACAAAAGGAGCTGGAGCCTTCTCCTGCACTGCTGCTGCTCCTCTCAGTTAGACTGGTGGGCTGAGCTGGTGCTCTCTGTTTCCATCTGCTGGTCATCGCCTGCTGCTCAGCCTCTCTGGGTCCTCTGGTGCTCTGCTGCTTTGGCTAGTCTTTCAGCCTCTCCCCAGCACTCAGCTCTTTTAACTGTAGCTCTGGGAGCCATCATCCCCACCTGGGGAACCCGTTAGCCAGCGAGAGGTCCTCTAGTTTGGATTCTTTCTTTTGAACCCCTTTGCCCCTGTTGGGGAATTTTAGTCTAAGCTCTTATTTAACTTGGAGAGAGAAAAAAAATTTTTCACCTCCCTTTCGTCTCCCTTGAGGTGCATTGTAGTCTGTGCAAACCACAGTCTGGGAGAAGTCAAGAAGGCACTTTGTCATACTTCCCCCTTCCTTTTTCCCCAGTCAATCTTGGGGCATTCTATACAGAGCAAAAGAATTTCTATGTGTTTCAGACCTGGACAAAAAGCCAACACTTTTTGATACTCACTACGATGCTTTTTTTTTTCTCTGTTAACTCCAGGTTTTCCATCAATTGTAGAAATATTGCAGGTCAATTGGATGTGAGATCTTCACGATCTTCATTTTATTTTGCAGTAAAGTGTTTCTCAGATCCCTTATGATGCTGAGATTTGAGGATTCTGTCTCTTCTAGCTCTGAGATAACATGATCTCTGTGAAATGAAATTTCTCTAACCTGGGCTTATGAAGGGGTTTAAGGCTTGGTCTTATATAAATACTGAGGAATAATGCTTTCCTAGAGCCATTAACAGTAAGGATGGTGTTTTATTCCTCCTGTCAAAAGGAGTTCAGGGCTTCATTGGCCACCTAGTGGCTCCTAGCTTTTCTCCTCCCCAAATCTTGCTCTCATACTAAGGAACTTTGCATATATTGATACTGGTAGAAATATAAGCACACTAATCCATTGCCAGTAAAGCTGTGAAATGGTAACAATCATTTTGGAAAGCAATTTGGATTTTTGCAAATAAAGTGAATCAGAGAATCCAAAGCTTGTATATAGCCCAAAGAAACCATTGATAAGGGGAAAAAAGTGTCCATATACTACAAAATATTTATAGCAGCACTTTTTGTGATAACTAAGAATTGGAAACAAAGTAGATGTCCATTAGTTGGAGAATAACAAAGCAGATTGTGGTGCATGAATGTGATAGAATATTACTGTGCTGTAGGAAATGAAGTATGGAAAGATTGGTATAAACTGATACAGAGTGAAGGAAACAGAACCAAGAAAACAATACATTGTCTTTCTTGGAAATCTCATTAGATCTCATGGATTCAACTACTATCTTTATACAGATGATTCTCAGATTGATTTATCCAGCCCTAACCTGATCAGTAGTCTCATATCTCCAACTGCTTATTGGATATAGCCAACAGATATTCATAGACACATCAAACACATCTTTCTCCCCTGAACACTCTCCTCTTCCTAACTTTACCATTACTGTCAAGGGTACTCCCATTTCCAGTCACCCATGTTCACAAGCTAAGTGTCATCCTTGACTCCTTACTCTCACACCCCCATATCCAATAAGACACCAAGGCCTACAGATTCTACTCCTATATCTCCAAAGTCTATCCTCTGACACTGCTTTACCACGCTAATGTAAGCCTTCAGCATCTTACATAAGGACTATTGCAACAGCCTGCTGGTTGCTTTCCCTACCTTTGGTTTCTCCCTCCTCTAGTCTATCCTTTACTCAAACTGTCAAAATTCCCAAAGCTCAAGTATGACCATGTCACTGCCCTACTGTAATGCCAAGCAAAGGCAACTTCCAAGGTTTGGATTACCAGCATAGCAAACCCCATTTATTCAGAACAGAGAAAGTCAAAATACAGTATAACTCATACATTTCACAAGTAAGTTCTTCATTCAGTCCAGGTACTACTCC
>CM053596.1:201209765-201241225 GCA_028646575.1 Pseudocheirus occidentalis
TTCTTCTTCTTCTTCTTCTTCTTCTTCTTCTTCTTCTTCTTCTTCTTCTTCTGTCAATTAGGTTAAATGACTTGCCCAGGGTCACACAGCTAGTCTGAGACTAGATTTGAATTCAGGTCCTCCTGACTCCAGGACTATCCACTGTGATACCCAGCTGCCCCCAGTCTTTTTTAAAATTTCTTTCAGATCTCTTCCTTACTTCCCACTTCCCACTACCATTATCCTAGTTCAGGCCCTCTCATCTGAATGATTCCTTTCAACAAACATTTATTAAGCATATGTTACGTAGGAGTGTAATGGTTTGTGCACGGCACATACAAAAAGTCTGTTTGACTAATAGGACTTCATTTCCCATGAGACTTTGGGGTCTCAAGGACAAGCCTTTTTGGAGTTTTTAGTATCCAAGGGCAAAATGATCTGGGATCCAAGGTTAAGGTGACTTGCTTCAGGAAAAATAGCAAAAGGAACAAAGCCAAAGAGACAGGGTTTTATTTAGCTAGGGTTTTATTTAGCTATGAAGGTGGAAATCATGAGAGTATACATAGGCATAATTCTCATGGGGAAGAGAAATGTGAACAGGATTTGAAGGAGCTGGTGACTGCCTCACACCCATACACCAATGTTTTTCTTCTAGATCAAGTAAGTCCTTTGTATAATACACAGACTAGATGATTTGGGAAAAGTCTTGTATCTGGAGAACATTGGTCATTGCATTTCACAGCTAAGAATCTGTTAATGGTGAGACTTGTTATCACACCCCAAAACTGGAGTTCTTGACTTTAAAGTTCCTGTTACTTAGAAATGTTGAGAATATGTGCTTGGAGCTTGATTCCAAGTATGGCTGGGCAATAATCCACTGACTCATTCTAACAAATGTTAAATTGGCTGCCACCACTAAGAGATGGATAAGGTTGCTAGCCAACTGAGTTTAGCAAGTATTACTAGATAAAATGGACAATTCTGATTACATAAAATTAAAAAGTTTTTTGCACAAGCAAAATCAACAGGTTAAAATTGGAGAAGCAAGAAATTAGGGGGAAAATCTTTGCCATAAGTTTCTCTGTTAAAGGTTTCATTTCTAAGTTATATAGAGACCTGATTCAAATTTGCAAGAATACAAATCATTCCCCAACTGGTAAATGGTCAAAGGCTATAAACAGGCAGTTTTTAGAGGAAGAAATCCAAATAGTCTATAGTCATATGAAAAATGCTCTAAATCACTAATAATTAGAGAAATCCAAATTAAAACAACTCTGAGGTACTACTTCATGCCCACCAATTTGGCAAAGTTGACAAAAAAGAATATGAAAAATGCTGGAAAGGCTGTGGGAAAACAAGGACTTTACTGCACTGTTGGTGGAACTGTGAACTTTTCTAACCATTCTGGAAAGCAATTTGGAACTATGCCCCAAAACTATTGAACTGTGCATAGCCCTGACTCGGTGACACAACAAGGTTTAAACCTCCAAAGAATTTGAAGAAAGGGAAAAAGGAAAATATTTACTGTGGTAGAAAATAATTGGAAACTGACAGGATTCCTATCAATTGGAAAATAACTAAATGTGTTATGGTATATGAATGGGATGGCATGCTATTGTGCTGTAAGAAAGATACCTGGGAAGCTTTGTATGAACTGATGCAAATTGAAGTGATGGAATAGGAGAACAATTTATACAATAAAGACAATATTATAAAAATAAACAACTTTGGAAGACTTGAGAACACAATGACCAACCACAATTCCAGAAGACACATGATTAAACATGCTATCTATCTCCAGGTATTGAGGTAATGAACCCAGAGACCAGACTGAGGCATTATTATTTGGGGGAGGGGGATGTTGCTGATGTAGAAATTTGATTTGCTTGACTCCACGTTTGCAACAAATTTTTCTTATTTTCTCAAGATGGGAGATGGGGAGGAAAATTCAGAGCTGAAAATAGATTGAATTGAAAACAAACAAGCCGAATATTACCAGATAAGGAAAGCTAACTTGGATATATGGAATTACATGTAGGTCCAGTGTATATCTTGGTAATCCCCAAGAAGAAGTGAAAGTGATCTGTGAAACACAAGGAACAGTATTGCTCACACAAGAAAATGAAGCCAAGACTCTGGGACATCCATGGGATCACATGCTATTCATGGACCTAATGTTATTAGTGGACCCAAATGTTGCAGGGGAGCCATCTTTCTCGTTTCCATTGTCCATGGATGATTGGCAATGAGCAGGTTATAATATGAATACTCATGAGGAGTGAAGCAGCTCAAGAAAAGGTGATGGGGGGGAGGAAAAGGAAAAAGGTCATGACTCTCAGGGATTGAACTTTTCCTCTCCATAGTCCACTTTGTTGTACAAAGAAGTGCTGTTGAGATTGGTTCTGGACCTGTGATTACATTGGTATAGGATACTTCTGGATAGGGGGACACCCCTACCAGTGAAGATCACTACCTTTTTTTTTTTTGCAACTTTTAATTAGAAAGAGTTGCCTGAACCCATTGCCACATAGCAAATAGGTGTCAAGCAGGATCTGAACCCAGGTCATTCTGGTTCTGAGTCAGTCTGCCATGTTTTCTCTCTAGGGGAGTACTGTGCTAGACAAGGCTTTCTGATCCAGGACTGTAAGAGCATTCTATGATGATCTTGGACTTGTTAGCCAAGAGAGAGCTCTGGATCTCATGCAAGGCAGATTCTACTGTACCAAGGATGGCAGAGATGATATGTGTAAGAAGTGTGAGACCTGTGTAATGTATTCTTAGGAAAATGATACCAATTTAAGATGCTTACATGAAAAATATATGTGCAGATTATGGAGCCAATACACTTAAACTTTTATTTCTCAAAGGGGCTAGGAACATCCTACAGGCTCCTGATCTTTTCATCCAGTTTCAAAGGTCCTGGTGCTGCCCCCACTCTTGCCCCCATCCCCAATCATAAGGCTTTTACTATGCCAAGGTGTTATGTGGTTACTGTTTCTCAGTACCTGGTTTCCCTTGAAAGATCTTTTTTGATCAAGTTAAAGAGTCTGAGAATAAGCTTCCCAAGGAGGTGTTAGCCTTGGCAGGAATCAAAAAGTGTAGAACTACACTGTACAATCCACAGGAAGAACCACAGCCAGAGCATTTAAATTTTACATATGCTGCAAATTCTAAGACCTGAACAACAGGCTCAGTGGAGCCATCGTGTGGTCATTCTGGTATATGGCTGTAATGACGCCAGGAAAGATGCCCCAGTCTTCACCTGACATATGTCCATGCTTGAGGCATAGCTTTCTGCTGATTTGTGCTTTGAAGTTTCAAGAAGTGGAGAGAGCTGGAGACTCAGTGAAGAGATCAGCAGACAGAGGACCAATACTTAACAGGGGGTCTAGCTCAGAGGAGAGCAGAGAGGAGGAAGCAGTAGTGAGTTGCTCAAGCTTGACATTCTTTTGTTTGTTTTGGTGTGGGGAAGGTAGGGCAATTGGGGTTAAGTGACTTGCCCAAGGTCACATGGCTAGTTTTTGTGTTAAGTAGCTAAGACTGGATTTGAACTCAGGTCTTCCTGATTCCAGGGCTGGTGTTCTATTCACTGTGCCATCTAGCTGTCACGATTTTAGAAATTCTTGCTAGAGAATAGAGTCAAGAGAGCACCAGGTTGGGAATCAGGAAGTTTCATCTTTGTGACTTCAAATCTGGTCTCAGACACTTACTAGCTGTGTGACCCTGGGCAAGGCACTTAACCCTGTTTGCCTCAGTTTCCTATTCTGTAAAATGAACTAGAGAAAAAAACGAGAAACCACACCAATATCTTTGCCAAGAAAACCCCAAATGGGGTCAGGAAGAGTTGGACATGACTGAAAATGACCGAGCAACAACAACAAAAACAAGGAAAATACAAGCTAGCGGCCTGCTGGTTGGCAACCCCTTACCAAGTAGCTGAAAGACTGGTAAATTTCCACAGTAGGAACATAATTATTTTTTTAATTCAGCTAATTTTTAATATTTATAGAAAAATAATCACAAAACACTGAGACTGACAAATGCACTGAAGTTGTCCTAAATAGATAGAACTGCTTAAAGGACTCTTGTACCTCACCAGGACCAATGTGAGGAACCACGAGAAAGAAGAAACAAAACACCAACAACAAAAAGAGAGCAAGCAGTACTCTTTGATCTGCATTCAGACTCCATAGTTCTTTCTCTGGATGCGGACGGCATTTTCCACCGGGAGTCTTTTAGGGTTGTTTTAGGTCCTTTCATTACTGAGAAGAGCCAAGAGTCAAGCCCATGCAAGTCAGCCATTGCACAGTGTGGCTGCTACTTTGTACAGGGTTCTCCCGGCCCTGCACACGTCACTCAGCATCAGTTCATGTAAGTCTTTCCAGGCTTTTCTGAAGTCTGCCTGCTCATCATTAGAAACATAATTCTTGAGAATGGTTGGGACCTGGTAACAGTAGCTTGTTTATTGTTTGTTTTGAAGAGGCCTGATGACGTCGCAGGGTGATTCTTGCCTGTGAATATGATTTAAGTGAGGCAGAGTTGCACAAAATGGTCAGCCTCACTCTCTCTTTCAGAGTCATCAAAGTCCAGTGGCAAGATAAAAGTCAAGATGACCCAAGATGGCCCAGGATGCATCAGCTGCCTTCCTGGCCATTGGAACAAATTGTTTTCATTAGCCCATTGTGAGGGGGGATGTTTTCACATGTTTGGGGGTAGACATTTCCTATGGATTTGAGGCCCATTGGTTACCCTCAACCTGGTTTAGTCCATCTACTGAGAGTTGTCCAGGGCGTGGCCACTGCACATGCCACAGCTTCTCAGAGCCACAGGTGAGAAGTGGATGAAGGAGGACACCAAAGGTAAATAACAGCCCTAACAGGGACTCGGCGAGCTGTCACACTGGAGGTGCTGGTCCTCCCTGAACATCCCATATGGAAGCTGCTGGATGCACTGGTACCTAAAGGGACAGACCACATTGGAAAGTTGAGGAAGTGGGCTCCAAGGAGAGCCTATCCGCTAGCTGTTGAAGGATTATTAGTGGTCAGATGATGGTCTATTTCGGGGAAGATCTGGGTCAATGACTTCTTTAAAACAAGTGGAATATATTCTTGATGCTTGGACAAACCTGCTGATACTGTCTTTGCTAAGGGGAACTTTTGCTAGATGTGAGAGAGAGAGAGAGAGAGAGAGAGAAAGAGAGAGAGTGTGTGTGTTTAGAGAAAGATGGGATTTGAGGCTGTTTCTTTCCTGTCTAATATTCCAGCTATTGAAGACCCAAGACAATAGATGCTATCTCCAAAGCCTAACTAATTAGGTGCTGGCATCTGTGGCCTTCTGCTTGAGCCACCCGTAGGTTCTGTACTGAAAGTGCAGGCTTCTGGTGATACTGAAGGTGAAGAACTAACAATGGGCTACCCTAGATATGCCAGAACCATTTGGTCAGTGACCAGAGTGAAAGAGATTCTTCTTTGGTGCTTCTGTGACAATAGGTAAAGAAGTAACACTTGGGGTAGCTAGGTGGCACACTGAATAGAGAACCAGCCCAGGAATCAGGAGGACATGAGTTCAAATGTGACCACAGACACTTAACATGTACTAGCTGTGTGACCTTGGGCAAGTCACTTGACCCCAATTGCCCTGCCTTCTCTTACCCCCCCAAAAGAAAAAAAAAGAAGTAACATTTGTCACCAAAGGGTGCCCACTGTAAATATAATGAATATAATGTATACTTTACTTTGATATGACCTCAATATATGGTCTGCTAAATGAAACTCCAATTTAATTGCTATGTATTAGGTACCTGCCTGTGCTCTTTGTATTTGGGATTATTGCCTGTAACTATGCTATATGCAGATTAACAGATGTTTTATGGTATATTTTGAGAGCTGCCCATATTTAGTATTATTTGTAAGAATGACAATTTCTTTTTGTGGTGGGGGGGAAAAGATGTAGTTGGAGTCCATCTGATTGAAGGAATGGCTTTTCCTATGAGAATCTTAGTCTCTAGGAGAGACCTGATTGGAATTCCTGGATAAAAATACTGTCGTATATGTGCCTGGGCACAGGAGATTTCACTGGGGGTATAGGGGTGGTGGAATTTCCTGGCGTTTTTCCATTGTTTTTTGGGAACAAGACCAGACCCTAATCTCCTGAGTGCCACATGAGGTTGTTTCTTTGCTCTTTTACTAATTGTCTGATTCCAGTTTTTGCTTTTAAGATGCAAATTCCTCATTCTAGTCTTCCAATAAGATGCTATACTAAATTTAAATTAAATGTTCAACCTCTCAGTATCTTTAGGATGGGGGCTCTAAGGTCAACAAAGATAAGATTAGTGAAGAGCTTACCCATAAAGAGGGTTAGGGTTGTTTCAGACACCAAAATACCAAAACGCTGGGTCCTGCCAAAAGAATTCGACTCAAGTCTTCTCTTGGCCAAAGAAAAGCAAAGTTTATTGAAAGTTCATTAAAAGTTCGCCATATGGGGTAGACTCTTAAGGAGCTTAGGTATCTGTGATGCTTACATTGGGCAAGCAGGACAGAGTAAGTCCGTGCTAGTTCATTCTAAGGTGCTCTCACACCACATGGAGGGAAGATGTGGTCTTATGTACAGAGGAATCTAGGGGTGGTCTAGAGGAGGAGTTTGGGGAGGGTCTTCAGGAGGAGTTCATGAGATCAATGCAAGGGTGGATTGATATTTTGATAGGCTCAAGGGTGGGAAGTAGATGGACAATGGAGGGGTAGGCTAGTAACAGAGGTTTGGGCCCAGTCACAATGAAAAATTTAATGGCCTCTGCAAATGCCTCATCAAGTGGGAAGATTTAATCAGATTTCAAGGGGTTTCCCAGAACCTGTAACTCAAAGACTCAAGGAGAGCTCAAAGGGGCTCCCAGAGCCTGCACCTCATCAATTAGCATCCAAATTACCCTTACAATGAAGCCAGTAATTTGTAGAAATTCCAGGATGAGTGGAAAATAAAGTAGTTCTTGTTTTCAAGGAACTTACAATATAGTAGGGAGTTAAGACATACACAAATAACTATAATACAAGTTGGAGACAGCTGATGGCTTAGTGTGTAGAGCACTGAGCCTAGAGGCAGGAAGACTTGAGTTCAAATTCAGCTTCAGACTGCGTGATACTGGGCCAGTCACTTAACCTCTCATTGCCTGACAAAAGGGATCCACTGGATCCACTGGAGAAGGAAATGGCAAACCACTCTAGTATCTTTGCAAAGAAGCCCCAAATGGAAGAGTGAAACATGAGAATTAACTGAACAAAATGTATTAAGGATAGGGATGAGAGATGGGGAAGGACCACCTCGAACAGAGTGAAATTAAATAAGGCTTCATGAAGAAGGTAGCGATCTGAGCCTTGTAAAACAGAAAGCATTTCAGTAGACAGAGGATAAGGAGTCTATTCTAGAAATGAAGGATAGTGATGAGGTGCAGGCTCTGGGAGCCCCCTTGAACTGTCTTTGAATCTTCCCACATAAGGCATTTGCCTGAGGCCATAGGCCTTTCATTGTGGCTCTGCCTAAGTCTTTAGCTAGCCCTCTTGTCCAGCAATTTCCCACCCTTGATCCTCCTATTCCTACCCTGGAACTGGCGCCCACCATTGTCTGTGGTCTCTAGGTAGCCTCCAACAACTTCCCACCCTTAATCACTCATTACTGGAGTCTGTCCTCATCTGACTCCTCCTAAAGACCCTCCCCAAACTACCACCCCTAGATTCCCACAACCTTTCTGTATATAACATCCCATCTTTCCTCCATGTGGTGTGAGAGCACCATAGAATGACCTAGCATAGCCTTACTCTGTCCTGCTTACCCAATCCCAGCCTTACAGATACCTAGGCTCCTTAAGAGTCTACCTTATATAGCAAACTTATAATAAACTTTTCTTTTCTTTGGCTGAGAGAAGACTTGAGTCGAATTCATTCAGCAGGACCCAGTGTGTTGGTATTTTGGGGTCTCAAGCAACCCTTCTATTCTAGAAATGAAGGATAGTATATGTAAGTACACTGATTGGAAGAGAGCATGCCAATGTATAACCTATATAAAATTGTTTATCCTCTCAGGGTGAGAGGGAAAAAATTTGGAACTCAAAATTTTCAAAAAATGAATGTGAATGTTAAAAATTGTCATTATATATAGTTGGGAAAATATTATTTAAAAAGAGAGAGAGAGAGCATGCCAAGATTAGAGAGTTCTAAGAATTTAATTCTGGGTGGAATGTAGAGTCTCTAAATGAGAGCACTATGAAATAAGCTTGGAAACCTTGCTTAGAATCGGACTGGGGGGTGTTGAATGCCTCAGGGCACATGAAGAGTTAGAGGACTCTGGAAGGGAAACTGTCAGTGGATACAAAGAAGGAACATCTATGGAAAGCACTTCTAACTACTCCTACCCTCTGCTCCAGCCATTAGCAACAGAATATACATTTCTCAAGGAAAGGTCTCATGTTTGCCTAGCCCTTGGTTGTTTTCCTTCATCTTCAAAGAAGACCAAAATGACATCACTACATTGGGATCAATGTACAATGTGTCTGACTCTGATTGATCAGACCAATATGAGCTCAGAAGGCTCTACCACAGCTCAGGTACAAATAGTCCACGTGAACATCTGGAGTGGAGATGTTGATAAATTTGTGCCTCTCATGTTTCTTTTATGCTACATCATGGTGGGTGGTCCTGTGCCAGTGTCTCCAATGTCTCACAATTTATTCCAAAGTTGTTTACAGGGACCTTGAGAATGCCATCGGATTGCTTCTTCTGACCTCCGTGTGAGCACTTGCTTTGTGTAAGCTTTCTGTAAAATGGTCTTTTAGGCAAACATACCTTTGACATTCAAACAATGGCTGGTCCATCCATCAGAGTTGCATCTCTGAAGTTGAGTTTGAATGTAGTTCAGCTTGACAAAGGATCCTCAGTGTCTGGTACCTTATCCTGCCAGGTGATTTGCAGAATCTTCCTAGGACAATTCAAATGGAAGTGATTCAGTTTCTTGGCATGGATGGAGCTGGTATACTGTCCAGGTTTCACAGGCATACAACAATGAGGTCAGCACAGCCAGCTCTGTAGATCTTCAGTTTGGTAGGCTAATACCTCTTCTCTCCCACACTTTCCTTCAGAGCCTCCCAAACACTGAGTTAGCTCTGGAAACTTCATCCTTTCTGTGTACATCCCTGAAAAGTTTACTGCCAAAGTAAGTGAACTTATTCACAGCATTCCCGTTGCTCTGATGGTTCCACATATGGATGATGTGGTGCTTGCTGGCGGAGAACTTCTGTATTCTTAGTGTTAATAATCAGGCCAAAGTTAACACAAGCAGCAGAGAATTGATCCATACTTTCTTGCATCTCAGCCTCAAAGTCTGCACTGAGGGCATAATCATCTGTGTACCAACTGTCTCTCTACTTTAGTCTTGGCTTGTAGCCTTTTCAAGTTAAATAATTTACTGTCAGTGGTAACCTACCTTCATGTCATTTTCATCCTCATTAAAGGAGTCCAACAACAAAGCTGAAAACACCATGCTAAAAATCTTGGGAGCAAGCACACAGCCCTGCTTCATGCCATTGGTGATTGGGAAAGTATGAGGGCATTATCCATTATCCAAAAACCTTGCAAGCGTGTCATTATGAAACTGACATATAATATTGATGAAATTTTCTGGTCAACTCCATTTTGCCATGATCTTCCACAAGCCCTCATGACTGACAGTATCAAGGGCCTTGGTCAGATTGCCAAACATTGTGTGAGACCTCTGTTCTGCTCCTGGCATTTCTCCTGGAGTTGTTGGGCAGCAAAAACCTTATCAACGGTTCCTCAGCCCTTTCTGAAGCCCCCCTGGCTCTCAGGTAGAAGACTGCCTTGCAGGTGAAGGATCGGCCTATTAAGGAGGACTCTGACAAGAATCTTGCCAGCCATGACCAAGAGAGAGATCCCCCTGTCATGGCCACAGGACAACCTATATCCCTTCCCTTTATAGAGGTGAACAATGGAGGCATCTGTTATGGAAGATCTTCCCTGCCCCTAGGCCCTTTGATGGGCATAAGTGACTCTGAGAACCTTCCCTGATTTGAAAATATACTCTGCCCCCTAATAGGCTCAATGTGGTCACATGGAGCCTGTGGCAGCAAGCTTGTTTTTCAGGAATGCCCACATCTTGTTACTTTGTGATTGGGCAGTGGGTCAAGAGGGTTGTGACTTCTCTGATCCAGGAGAAAGCTGTATATAACCTGATGTGGGGTTTTGCTTTGGGGCTCACTTTGGAAAGAATTGTGTGATTTGGCCAGATGAGACTCTGGGCAGCCATTGAGCGCCTCAGCTTTGAAAACCCAGATGCTGGTGCTTCCCTCTCTGGTAACTAACAGGTATGGATGTAATGGTCAGACGGAAGCCCATCTGCTGATCTGTTTCTTTGTCTGCTTGTAACTTCTGTTTGTATTCTCTGAAGTTCAGGATGCTGACTTTTTCCCCTGAACTAGGTAAATGATAAATGTTTGATTGATTAAAGTAAGACTGTTAACCCATTTTGAGTTGCTTTCCTTTAGAAAAACAGATCTAAGAACCTGTGCTAGCAGCCACGCTGGGTATGCTAGAGTGCTTGCTGTTACAACATCCTTGAACTCCTGGGGAATTACCTCCTCTTGACATATAACCCAGAACATTTCCACCAGCTTTTGTAAGAGCAGTGTACCTCCTGCCTTGTAAATCTCAGCTGGAATAGAATCAGCACCAGACACTTTGCCACACAAGAGGAGTGTGATGGCATTCAATATCTCTTGTTCAGTTGGAAGTTTAGCAAGAGAGGGACCGACTTCAACCTGAGGTATACAGTCAGTGACTTCAGCATTGATTGATGACAGTCTGTTGAGAACACTCTGGTAGTGTTCAGCTCATCTGTCCAGGATCACAGCCTTATCACTGATCAGTGTGGCTCCCTCAGAGCTGAGTAGGGTGAGATGCACCAGAGAGGTCTTTGGCTCATGAAAAGCCTTTAGGGCATCATAAAAATGCTTTAGATTGTTACTATCAGTGTGAAAATGAATTTGATCTGCCTTCTTACTGAGTCAAGAATCCTTAATCTTTCTATGCTTTACTTTTACTTTTGATGGAGTTTTTTTTAAACTTTACTTTTGATGGAGTTAAATGCTGCCTTCTTAGAGAAGGATTACCTATTCTGCTGGTAAGCCCTGAAAAGTTCTCATTTTTTTTTCACTTAGCAGCTTCTGACTTTCCCCATCATTTTTGTCAAACTATTCTTGATGTTTGTGAGTGTTCTGGCCCGGAGGAGTAAATGCAGGGCTGTGCACCAAATCTCTGAAAGCTGCCCACTCCGTTTCTGCTTTATTGTTGCCAACTGTGTGTTGGCTCAGCTTTCCCTTCAAGTTAGCAACAAACTGTTCAAGCTTAGAGAAGTGCTCTAGTCTGTTGACACTGAGTCTTCTGGTGGTTGGCTTGCTCTGGGGCTGCAGCTTTTGTTGAATGCGAATATTTAGCTTGGAAAAGATATGTCCGTGGTCAGTTCAGCACTCTGGGGTACACATTACCTTCATGACTCTCACATCCTGTCTGTCTCTTCTCCTTACAACAACTTAGTCTATTAAATACTAATGTTTGTTATGAGGGTGCATCCGTGAAGTTTTATTGCTGAACTGCTTTATTTTACTGAAGTTTAGGTAAACAGAAGATGGTGTTGGGATGAGGTCATAAGACACACAAGTCCAGTGGTAAGTGACCATTGCTGTTACTGTTTCTGACCTTGTTCCTCCCAAGGACTCCTTGCCATGTCTGATAGTCTGTGACTAAGCTGGTTGTTAAATTCACCCAGAATTGGAAGCTTGTCTTTTTTCAGCACATTAAGGATGAGTTTCTCAAGGTCTTCATAACATTTTTCTTTGAACTCATCAGGGTTCATCATGGTGCAAACATATGCATTGATTATAGTGGCATGGCACTTTCCCGCAAGTAGCAATCACATTGTCCTAAGTTCACTCCTTTTGGGAGGCATACAAACTTGTTGACTAGAGAAGCTTTGATTGTGAAACCTATATCAGCTTCACAGTGCTCCCCGTCACTGTAACCACTCTGACTTCAGTAAGCTGGTTTTCATTTGCTAGCCTTGTTTTTACTTAGGGTTGCTATTTAGATGGGATACCTGCTGGGTTCTCTTGCAACAAGAACTGTTTATCTTTCAGATCTACTAGATTTCTTGCTGCCCATAAATGTGCACACATTCCATGTACCAATGGTGAATGGAATCATCTTTGCAAAAGTTTTTGTACTTTTTTTTGTGTTTCTACCATAGAGTGGGATACTTGCCTGCTGCAATAAGTAGACCAGGGTTAGTCAGGTGAAGCAGACAATTTTTAGGGCACCTTTGCTAGCCCCTTCCTCTTGCCAGGAGGTAGGCAGTGTGGTCCTTAAAAAGTTCTGCTCACATATCTAGGTGGCTGCCAAATCCCACTGTTACTTCTGTCCAGTGTGAAAATGAGCTGGTGCAGCTAGGTGGTGCAGTGAATAGAGCACTGATTCTGGAGTCAGGAGGACCCGAGTTAAAATCTGGCCTTTGACACTTAACTAGCTGTGTGACCTTGGGCAAGTCACTTGACCCCAATTGCCCTGCCTTCCTCCCTCCAAAGAAAGAAAGGAAGGAAGGAAGAAAGAAAGAAAGAAAGAAAGAAAGATCCTGTGGCCTGGGTCACCTGTGTGTAGGGTTGTGACTACAGCTCCCAGTGTATTTGCACCTGCTGCTTTCTCAATGGCCCATTGCCATGGGACTTTGAGGTAGGTAAAATGGTAAGGGTGATGTCATTTGACTGTGCATTGGTACATTGAATTTGTGCATAACTTGGATTTAAGTGAGGCAGGGTTGCACCAAGTCATCAGCCTCACTCTCTCTTACAAAGTCATTGAATGCCACTGACAAAAGTCAAAACAACTGGTCATGACTTAGGATGTAGTGGACACTCGGCATCTTTGATGTCTAACCAAGTTCTAAGTACTCCACAGTGCCTGCCTTCCACTGCCCTTATGGTCTGTTGGAACAAATTGTTCCAGTCTGCCTGTCCTGCTGGTGGAAGTCTTTACATGCTTTGGACAGATATTTCCCTGACTCACTGGTGGGTTTGAGGCCTGTCAATTGCCCTCGGTCTGGGTTAGCCCATCTGCTGAGATGGTTTTACCAGGGTACAGCTGATGCCCATGCTACAGCTTCTTGGAGCCGGAGGTGAGAGAACTGGATGGCAGGTGGGCACCAGATATGGAAAGCAGCCCTGAAAAGGCCTCAGCAGCCCTTAGTTGAGGTGCTAGTTTTCCCTGAACACTCTACCCCAGCCCCCCCAGCCCCCCAGCCCATAGTAGGTTTTTAATAAATGCTTTGCTTTTTTGGGTGAATGAACAAATGAAGAAAACAAGTGTCTGTCTACCTTCAAGAAATAAACCACACTTCCCCCTGACTTCACCAGCAAAAAGCTGGTGAAAAAGGAGAGACGTAGTTTTTGTTTAGTTTGACACCCAATTTCTTTTCTAGTTTGATTTCCACAGCCAATGGAACCACTGCAGATGGAAAATATGTGCTTTTTGTAGCTGCCATACATCTATGGTATAGGGGAAAAGTCTTTAGTGCTTTGAAATTTAGGAACTGGGTTATGCTTAGGGTGCCTCAGGATGTCAGGACACTAGGGAAGGTTCCTAGGGGTTCAAAGTCATGATTTTTTTTTTCCTATGAGAAAAAGCCCTGTGGTCATTTTTCATGGGGTGGGGTGGGTATTGGCTGATTTTTGCCTCTTTCCTGTAAAAATATTCCCCAAGGCCAGGGGTCCTCTTTTCTGTCTATACTTGCTCTCTTGGTGCTCTCATAAATTCCCAAGGATTCAATGATCATCTCTACATGGGTGACTCAAATCTACTTATCTAGCTTACCTCTCTCCCCATATTCCCAGCTGTCCACTGGCTAGCTCCACACAGATATAGGCATCTCAAAGCTCCCTTATCATCAACCCTAAACCCCTACCCCGAACTTCCCTATTTCTCTTCAGGCCACCATCCTAGCAGTGCCCTGTTTTTACAATGTTGAAGTTTATCTTTTATTCTTCCCTCTTCATTACCTTCCATAACCAATTAATTGTCATGTGCGGTCACATCTACTTTGGCAACATCTCTCATATTGGTCCCTTCTTTTCACTCCCATTGCCACCAGCCTAGTTTGGGCCTTCATCAATAGCTTCCTTTTTGCTCCTCCCCTCTCTGACCCACCCTCCTCACAACTGCTAAAATTGCCATTCCTAAAACCCAAGTCTGACTATTTTAATTCAAGTCCTTGAAAGTCTTTAGTGGCTTACTGCATTTAGGATAAAATGCAACCTCCCTCGGCCTGGCATTTAAAGCCCTTCAACAAGCTAACTCTTCCTACCTTTCCAGTAATAATAATTGTACAGAAATAAAATTTAAGAGCTGCCATTAATAGAGTACGTTAAGGTTTTCAAAATTCTATACGTGTTACCTCATTGGATCTTTAAAACCACCTTGGGAGGAAGGTACTATTATTATTCCCATTTTCAGAGATGGAGAAACTGAGGCAAACAGATGAAGTGTCTTGCCCAGAGGCCCATAGCTAAGTGTCCAAGGCAGTTCTTGAACTCAGTTCTTTCTGACTGTCCAACATTATTCTGTGCTACCAAACTGCTTCTAGGACATATGCCTCTAGATATTTTGCATCATTCTTACACCGACTCTACTGAAGCCAAATGACCATACCACTCCCCAAAACCAACGATCTGTTTTCCATCTGTATTCCTTCTCACAGGCTTCCCCCCCTCCAGATTCCTAGAACACATTGCTCCTCACCTGTACACCTCAGAAGCAGCCTAGCTGCCCTTCTCTTAAGTGAAGCCTCCTCCATCCGGCTAGCTATTAGTGTTTTCTTCCTCTTCAAATGAACTTATAGTCAAGCATCCGTGTTCTAACCCTCCTCCATGCCCAAAGAGAACGTAAATTCCGTGAGGGCAAGGATTATTTAGCATTTTTTTTATCCATCACATTTAGCCTTGCCCAGAGGTACTTAAGAAATGGAATGAGACAGCATTGTTGGGATGGGTGGGCAGGAATGGCCAGTTTCAGCTAAGTATGCCACTCTCCTGATAAAATCTGAGTTGAGGGGACTTGTACTCATACTCAAAAGATTCATTTATAGCCTCAGGATTGGTGCAGTATGGTGCAAATGATGCCAAAGGAAGGATGGCTAAGGGAGGTGGAAGAAATCTTGAGACTGGATCTAATCCAAATTTGCAGAGACTTCAGCAATTAAAGGTCCAGGGAGAGCAAATGCTGACCTACCAAGAGGAAAAACATGTGAAATCAAAGGATACAAAGTCTAAAGCAAAAGGGTTATTTTTAACAGGCAAGAGAGTATTACATAAAACTAGTGGGAAGAAAAGACCTTTACTGCATGGGGTAAGGTTTTACTTTAACCTAACAGAAAAGTCTGTTTGTAATTATGTAACGGGGAAGGTTTTGCAATCTTACAAGCATGTGATTCTTGGTTTAAATAAAGTGACTGCTGTAATCATTGGGTGGTCTTTCATGTAGGTTGTTTAGAAGTGGAAATGTGGCTGCTTATTAAAAAGGGTTTAGTCATAGAACTTCAACGGACGCTCAAAGGGCTGAAGAGATAATCAAACCCTACCTTGTATAAAGTGAGGAAACTCAGGTTCTACACGTAGCAGAGAAGAAACAGGGCAAAGGAGCAGAAGCTCCCAGGAAGCAAGATGTCAGAGAAAACCTTCCTTGCAATCTGAGGTAACAATGGGATGGGCTGCCTTATGAAATGTATTGGTTTCCATAAAGGAGAGGTTGAGCTAGACTGAACTTAAAAGATCCTTTTTACTTCCGAGGTTCTATGATATTCAGTCATCATCCAACATACATCACTGTTGTTGGTGTTTGGTTGTTTCAGTCATGGCCCCATTTGGGGTTTTCTTGGCAAACATACTGGAGTGGCTTGCCATTTCCTTCTTCAGCCCATTTTGCAGATGAGGAAACTGAGGTAAGCGTTAAGTGACTTGCTCAGGATCATACAGCTAGCATCTGAGGTCAGATTTGAACTCACAATGATGAGTCTTCCTGACTTCAGACCCATCTATCCACTGTGCTACCTAGTTGCCCAATATTTATCATTAGGGACAGAATTCCTGATGCCCAGGGTGGTGCTTCCTGCCTTACACGATACTGCCATTGCTCACAGTTTGGTAGGTCACCAAGAACTTAAGCACCAAAATGTAAATAGCCCTGTCTGAACATATCAACCCCCAACCCCAATCAACAGTTGACTCACAAAGACTTTTTCTCAAAGCTAAAATTTATTCTGTACAAGGTTCCACTGTACATTAGACATTCTTTTTTACTCTTGCTTACACAGTAAGCAAGTGTACACCAGCCCCTTGGCTCAGGTTTACAGGTCTCCCCTGGAGAAGGGGGTCAGGCCAGCTAAACCGACTGGATCTACCCCTTAATGCACTGGGGTGCCTCAATCTGAGGAACACAAGTTGATCCTGGGTCTGCTGGTGGGAGAAGAACCCATGGAGCTCAGTTCCTTGGGGCTGAATAATCTTCCTTTCCAGAGACCCAGTGGAGTTGTGTCCATCTACCTAAGGGCAGAACCAGGCCCTTGTTGGGGAGAAACACTTAAGGGCTGAGGCAGCATGTCCCAAAGCACTCATGGCTGTAGCTCTCAGGATGGTACTAAAGACTAATGCCACAAAGAGCCAAAGGGGCAGCATGGGTGTCCCTGAGAAACTCAGTCCAAGGGGCTCTGAGGGGAGGAGGGAATGGAACGGAAGAAGGGAATAAATTAAAAGAAAAACTGGGAAAGGTGCCAGGGAAATGGTTTTTACTGTCCTTTAAATGCCTAGGAAGTGGAACCATAGATTGATTGGAGGAAGTGGGTAGGGAGAATCAGACACCTTGTCATGAGAGATGCTCTCCTCACCTACTTGCCTCTTCATCTCACTGCACTGTGAAGTCAGTCAGTGGTGTAAGGACACAGCTCCTATTCCCCCAGCAAGTTTGAGCATGGCACTGGGGGAAGGGAAAACAAGGCAGAGGGATATATCTGGGAAGGGCATTCCCCTAGTCCCCAAATGCTGTAAGGCACAATTCTCAGAGGCAACTAGGATCCATCCAAAAAGCTTTAAAAAAAAAAAAAAAAAGAAACTTGTTAGATGCCAGTTCTATAATAGTTGTGCCCGGGCCCCTGCTGACATACCTGCCTAGCACCACTGGGAGCTACTGTTAGAAAAAGTTGTGCTTGACAAGTTAAAAAATAAAACCAACACAACTCCCCAGCTGCAAAGAGGCATACAGGAGAATATCTCCAGTCTGAGAACTCTGCTTGTAGTTGTTTGAAAAACAAAAAGAAAGGAAAAAGAAAATTGGGCTTTTAAAAACAAAAACTGCTTGTTTCAAAAAAATATCCCACAATCAGTTCCTCTGGAGTTAGCAGCATCAGGAGACTTCTTAGCTCACGTGTGATGTCGGCAGGCTGGTGTTCCAGATGGGATCTTCTCTCTGTAGAGCCAGCATGGCCAGGTGCAGTCCTCCTAGTTAGGCTTCCAAGGGCGAGGTCTCCTCAGGAGGAGTTGGAGGCTGGAGACAGCAGCAAATGGATGAGAGCCTTCTCCCCACAAATTGCTGTTATTTATTACACACATGGAAAACACAAGTTTAAAAAAAGAAAACACGAGAAGCCGAGGGAGCGCCTTGCTGACTCCAGTCTCCTCGTCCTCCTACTTTCTCCCAGCTAGGTCTGGGTGAACCTTGGGAATACCTAGCTCCTTTCTCCCGGCCCCTGACCAGGCTGCATAAACTCCTGCTCGGCAGCTTTATTTTAGTTTATTACTCTCTCTCTTTCGCTTTCATTTGCAGTTTCTTTTTTTTTGTCTTTTTAAAAAAACTTGGGATGTGGGGCTGCCACGGGAGGGGAAGGTGGGGTGTGGCGCCCCTGCCGCTACATACGGGAGGGTGGACTGGCCAGTTCGTAAAACAGCAAATAGGCATCACTGCTTCGCACTTGGCTGGAGGACATGGGTGTGACGCTGTGGAGAAAGGAGAGACAGTCAGTGTCATGGTCAAGGGTCAGCCAAGGGACATCTCTGGAAAACTCACACTCATATGGGGCAACTACTTTGCTACCACTAAAACTTTTCAACAGTCCCCAGCTCTTTGCCTGCTGTGAAATACAGAAACTCTGCCCTTCCTGACCGACACCTCCTAGGAGAGGGGGATAGGCACACCTTTCCCAAGACCACTCACCTGGAGTCATTGAAAGTGTGCCATTCTCCTGTCACCGGACTCCGACAATAGGCAGTATAGTGGCCGCCCATGGTGGTTCCAGAGTGATTGGACACAGCATAGAGGTTGTAAACAGCATGGTCTAAACGAATAAGTACTGAGTCAGACAGCCAGTAGCAAAGGGCACAAGGCTTCAAGCCTCTGAGGGTCTGACCCACCCCTCATTCCATCCTCTCTCCTGTTCTCAGCTGGCTCTCAGTATTCTTCTCTTCCCTTGGTCCCATCCTAAAGGTAGTGATGCTTCCCCTTCTTCCCTTCATCCCCACCCAAATTTTCTTAAGGCACTCACTGGTGTTCTCTGAGGCAAATTCTCTTAAGTCCAGGTCTCTCAGTGGGAAATTCACAAACGTTGTGAGTTTGCTGGTTCGTATCCTGGATTCTGAGAATCGCTTTAGATCTGGAATTGGTTTGAGTTAAGAGCAGAGAGTAGTATTTGTTTCTCAAACACTCACTGTCCGGGGCAGCTAGGTGGTGCAGTGAATAGAGCACCGGCTTGGAGTCAGGAGGACTTGAGTTCAAAGTGTCTGACCTCAGACACTTAACACAAAACTAGCCATGTGACCTTGGGCAAGTCACTTAACCCCAACTGCCCTGCTCTCCCCCTCCAAAAAAAAGCAAAAACAAAAAAACCACTCACTGTCTACTAAGTAAATGATACCATGCTAAGTGCTATAAAAACAAAGTCCAAATAATGAATATAGAAATCCTGAGCTTTCTTGTTTTTAAGAAAGCAATAAAATAGGCAAGAGAGAAGAATTAACAATGGCTGACATCTACATAGCACTTACTATTTAAGTTGTGCTAGGCATTGTGCTAAGCACTTTACAATTATCTCTCCTTTGATCCCATAGGGATCAAATAACCCTGAGGTAGGTGCTATTATGATTCCCGTTTTACAGAAGAGAAAACTGAGAGAAGTTACTTTTCTAGTAAGCTAGTAAGTATCTGAGGCTAGATTTGAACTCAACTCCTAACTCAAGGCTTGGTGCTCCATCTGTTGCACCACCTGACTTACACAAGGAGGATTCCGTCCTGCCATTCCTCTGTCACTCTCACCTCCCCACAATTCAATCAGTCCATTTCACTACTCTTCACCCTCCCCAAAAGCAAGAAGCCTATCTTGTTAGGCCCTAAGGATACGGAGCACCAAGATCTTTGGGAACTTCTGGATGAAGAATTTCTTTATACACCTTTTTCTGGCTTGGCAGCGACAGCAGGTCTGAAAAGCATAAGAAACACAATGGATGAAATATGGGGAAAAATCACAGGACCCGATGGTAGTGAATCCTAGTGCTTGATCAGCTGAATATCAAGTAAACTAAGGCATTAACAAAAAGCTGTTATTTGCCTAGCGGGAAGCATCACTTACTGGCTTCTCATCTCCATCAAGCACATCCTCTTTGGTGAAGAGCCTCATGCAGTCCATCAGGGTCACCTCAGGATAGCCCCGCTAGGAGGATACAGAGCTAAGGTAAGAGGCCATGGAGAGGAAAGGATGGGAAGGGGAGTTTCAGAAGCGGGCTAGCAGTCAGAATTACCTTAGCAATGGGTAGGGAGAGGTCCCAGAAGGGGTCAAAGACGGTAGAGCAATAACCACACTCGGTACATGTCAAGGAGCTCTTTAGCTGCCCAACAAAGAGATCTGGGGAAAAGATGGAAGTGACACATATAAGGAAGGAGTAAGAACGTGCATTAATGCACTTTGTGCAATGTGCTCATGTCTTTTTGGTATTCTAATGGCACTGCTATTTTATCCTTCGGGGGGACAGTGATCTTCAGGATCTTATTCTTGGGAATACCTCTTTCTCCTCTTTCTCCAATTACTCAGATGCAAAATGAAAGTCAAACTTTAATTTCCTCAAATATAATTCCCAGTACTCACCCCCAATCCGACTGTCTTCCCGTTCCAGATATTTCCTCCACATTTGTCGCCCTTTCTCCTCATCACTGGGGTACCCAGAAAGAGAAAAATTAAACAAGTTACAAGGGTAATAAAAGCTCTGACCCAAAATGGCACTCAGATCTAATGTAGGATCTATCCTACTTTGGTTCTCTTGGTCATTTTCCCTGGAGTCTTTTGCTTTTGTGGGTAAAGATGGAAGAACCCATTTTTTCTTTAAGATTTTCTTTTTGCCCACTCTCTTCTCTTCTCTCACTTACGGAAGGTGATCAAGGTTCTCAGGGCTGGACTTAGGCCGTACTGTGACCCTGTTCACCTCATTGTGGAGTCCATCCAGTAGAAAACGAAGGAACTCCTGAGCATCCTGCTGACTAAACCAAGAGAAGGGAAAACAGTAAGGAGTAGGTGAGGGGGCTAGTAGGTCATACACATTTCCCCAGAAGTTCTCAACTGTCCCCTTCACCCACCCTGGGAAGAGACATCTCTCTGCAGAAGCCTTACTTATAGCCAACGAATCGAGGTGCAAATCTCTGGATCTGTGTCTTGAACTCTGATGGGCTCACCACATCGTTAGCTGATGAAGTCCATATGGTCTGGATCAGTTTTGCAAATTCTGTTGGGAAGAAAAGGTGTCTGAAAATGCCAGGACACAGAACAGTCAATTAAGGGTATCTGAAAACTGGGGCCCTAACCAAAGTAGGCAAATGACAAAAAATAAAAATTAAAAAAAAGGAAAATGGCAGAGACCATGACCAAGGGACACCGAAAGGGAGACCACAGAACAGCTAACACAGTTGTCATGGAAAGAAGGGAAAATGGATTTCCAGATAGCATGTGTTAAAAGGACAAGTGCCCAAAGATTCCTCACCCTCCATGAGGGCCATATGTGCATGGCTGCTCCTATTGAGATCGCGGAGGTAGAGCCTCTGTAGGCAATAATCTCTCAGTTCCCGGGTATTGCTCAGGCACTGCAGGATTGAGTTCATGAAGCACTGAAAGGAGCCATTATTGGGCAAAGCAGAGAGATAAGGTATCCGTACACTTTAAGCAAGGCTTGAGAATTGCATTCTCCACCCCCACCCCACCCTAAGTGTTACTGTTCTTAGAATTTGTGCTTTTATTTATCAAGGAGTAAAAATATCAATGTGCCAGGGAAAACGGAATAGTCAGGCATTAAAAATACGTATTTATAAATAACAATATTAAAATGCATTCCTCATTGGGACTCCAACCCCTTTCCCCCCCCCACCAATATGCTATGTCCTAGGCAACTGCCTACCTTACCTATCCCTAGTCTCAGCTCAGTCCGTAGGAGAGATGTGTGGCCCCAGTCTAGAGTTCTAGCTTCCCTAGCATACAGGAACTCTTTGGTTTACCCCAGATATGAATCCTCCCACAACCTCAAGTTCCTCTTTTCATAAGTGAAAGGATTGTTGACCTGTAGTAAATTCCCTGTGTCAGCACAGGATGATGTAAAGAGTTATTTACTGTAGGGGTGTGCAATAGGGTGTGGGAAATATTGGGAATAAGGGAGTAGAAAATGGAGGGATACCCCTGAGGGGAAGTATCAGTAAGGATGTTATCACTACCAGTTAAAAGGGCAACTCCCCTTCAGCAGGGCTTTTTTCTGGGGAACTGAGGCAAAGCATCATAATTCTGGGAAATGCCAACCAGGAAAGGAAGGTACCAATTGGCTTAGCAGGTGGTTATCTTGCCTACAGCTAGGTGGGTGGCTCTAGTTAGGATGCTCTGCCAGGAACAGAATGGGGGAGTGTTGAGGAACAGCTGGGTTGGGTAGAGATGTGCTGTTTAGGTTTAGTACGCACCGTGTTCCCAAGGTTTCGAAGACCAGCCAGACCCTGGGTGCTTTTGGAGGTCTGCAAAGAAAAAAAAATGTATAAAACATTAGGCAGAAGCCTAGTCAGCTATGTAGGCAGGACTTGTGCTAGGTCCAGAACCCCATTCTGATAGGGGCCTTGGACTTCCCTAAGCCACAAATATTATTTTCAACAGGCTCTCTTTACCTCTCTTACTTTCTTTAAGTCCTTGTGGGAAAGAGGGGTAAAGAAGGCCTTTCCAACAAAGAAACAAAAGTGCTCTTCAGAATTTTGCTTTTTTGTCAAAAATGATTTTATTTAATTACTTTTCACTTTTTCCCTTATCTGTACTACTTTTCTCCTCTACAGCAGGCAAGGGCTAGCCATTAAGGCTGGGAAATAGGAATTAGGACATTTGGGTTTCCCTCTACTTTTGGCTATGGGAGACTGCAAGTCAAAAAATTGGGGTTTTCTTCATGGCTCTGACTTATAGGATCATAGGATTTTAGAGCTGGAAGGGACCTCTGAGATCATCTAGTCCAACCCCCTCATTTTATAGATGAAGAAAATGAAGCCCAGAGAAGTTAAGTGACTTGCCCAAGGTGAAAAATCCCTAATTTTACCACGGTTGCCCAATACACAAAGTGGGAGCTACAATGGCCACTTCAAAGAGGGCTTGAAAAGTTTAATGAAATAAATCATAAACCATATTTTCAGATCCTCAGCTGAGAGAAGCTCAAGTCTCTGCCAGTCCAAAATGCCATTGACAGGTGGAATTCCTTCCTGCTTCGCTCAACTCCCAAGGGCTGATGAATTAAGAGCTAGGAGAATCTTCCTTCCCTGGCTCCATGGCTTGGGTTCTGACATCCTGAGAGGCTACTGGCTGGGAATCCTAGTGATGGCAAATTAGGGTGATTTGATATCACTCAGGTGGCTAAGCAGAGATAAAAGTCTGGCTGAAGGGTGCTATTCTTACTCACATCCCTATAATGGGGGCTGGTAAGAAGTGATGCAGGTAGAACAGGTGTTCAGGCAGGAAGTCAGGATGCCCATTGTTAAGGCCCCATTACTAATCCAAGTAGGCAAGAAGTCTAAAGTGTCAAAAGGGGTTAAAAACAGTTTCTTCAAGATGTTTGCCACCTCTACTTCCAGGGAGATGGTCCAGGATCAGACAGCTCCAGAGCTGTTCTGGCTGGGGCTTGCGTGGGGCCAGCTCAACCCTCATCAGAACAGGAGCTTGAAATAGCTCAGCTAAAATTACTCCTGCTATACACTGACAGCCTACATAGTTGTCAGAGGCTCACTACCCCAGGAAAAGTGGTCAGGGAAAGGAGAGCTGAGTGATGTGGGGGCTTCTTAATGTTGCTTTGATGAGCTCATAACTAAGTTTTAAGATTTCCCTTAGTTACAAAGCTGAATCCCAGCATGTGAAGTCAGAAAGTGCCACTGAAAAAGAGCCCTTACATGTGTAGTCACAGGGAAAAGTATGTGGACACCACGTGAAAGCCGTCCATCCCTAAGGATGCCAGGGTTGATACTGTATGGCCCTAACTAAAAAACAGAAAGTAAGACTCAGGGCTTAGGTCAGGTTAGCTTGTAGCATCCTGATAAGGAAGAGATTTGTTGATGTGATCTTTGGGGTAGAAACCTTACTAAAAAAATATGCAAAGGGCTTTGCAGAAGTATAATGGGATCTAACACACTGTTGAGACTATAACACATTTCTGTTTTGAGAATTACTAATTGCTGAAAATTCTGCCCTCAGATACCATCTAATAGCTGTCTGGCATAGTCCTTACATACTTTAACCTAGTGTGCTTTAACTTGCACACATAAAAAAACCGAGGCCATGAGCATCCTTCCAACCATGCCAATATCAGTGTCTACCAATGTTATGGTATTACATCTATAGTAATAGCCTAGGGGTATACAGAGGATATAGCGTCATCTTTCAACCTAGGTCCCCCAAGATGTTTTAAATCAGGAGCTGATGATAGCATGGGAGAAGTGTCAAACAAGGAATATCGTCACTCACTATTACTATCTGTTATGGTTTTGCCCCTTGTATCCAAGTTTCAGCTTGTGTCTCTAATCAGATAACCCTCCAGGTGTCTCATTAGGACCCCCCAATACCCTCCCCAGGTTTGTGGGGGATAACTGCTTGCATAAAACTTCCTGAATTCATCCTTCTTGTCAAACACTAAGACCCATGTGCAGGAAGTGGAAGGGTTGGATACCAAGAGTCTAAGGGTGGGAGAGTAATGCTGCTTTGCATTCAGCCAAATAGTCTGCCATTGAATAGGAAATTAGGAGCTCCAGGGAAAGTCAGCACTTTCCATTCTAAGGAGGAACAAAATGTCCCAGCAGTGACCTTTCTTATCAAAAACAATCCTACCTCCGGACCAACAGGGAGAGGCTAAGATTGAGAAGCTAGGAGATTTCAACTAGCTTCTTGCCCCTTTAAGACTATAGGAATTCTGAAAAGTTCTGGCAATTCTTTAAAACGGTCATTAGAACATTTTAGAGACAAATAAGTATGTATAGGAAGTGACAGGTCTCCTCCCCCACCTCCTTAATACCTATATCTAACAGCCTTCACCCTTCAGAAAAAAGAACAGGGAAGGTTAGGACAGACATGGGAAGGGCTGACAAGTTAAAAGAAATTGCCCCTGAATTACACCAGGCCATAAAAAGGAGATATTCAGGGATCAGAGGTCACAAGAAAGTTCGGTTGAGACTTATTACTTAACACCCAGGATCAATGGGAGCACACCTTAATGACTATTTCACCTATTCTGACAGGGTCAGCCATGGTCCTGGCTGAAACCCAGAAACCTGGTGTGGCTCTGGCACGGGGCAAACCATGCTCTGCCAGGCCGAGTCAGCAGTGCCTGTTACATAAGAGCTGTCAAGCTCCTGCCCCTTTTTGCTCTCTTTAAAGGGAGGTGGGAAGGAGAGGTCAATCCGTCTCTAGCTTCCACCACTATTCTGAAGATGTTTTCTAAATTTTGGGGATGCATGATTTCATTCAACAAAGTTGAATTTTGTCCACAGAAAAGTGGGGCCACTCTCCTCCTCTTCCCCCCCCCCCCACTTCACAGCGGCTCTGCCCTTCACAGGGTCACAGGGCTCACCCCAAAGCCCTGGGACACGCTTTGGAAACAATGTCTTTCCTGCTGGGGTTCTGGCCTAGGAGGGTCTAGACACTGGCGATCAGTGAGTGCCACCAGGACCGCTACACTGCTCAAGGTTACTCGCACCTGTCCCGACCCAGTCAGGAAGTGCCAGAATCCCCACGACCGAGGCCGGGGGTGGGGAACAGTCCCGGGGGATGGGGGAAGTCGTGTTCTGGGATCAGCACGGGAAGGGGCTCACCGGGGAAAGGAGGGGCTGACCTCTAGGGGGGAAGGGGGGAGAGAAGGGAGGGGGCGACGGGAAGGGAAGGGCCCCGCCCTGGGCAGGAGCGAAGCACTCGGCAGGGGAGGGGTCCCGGGCAGGGGCCCGGCGTACCTTGGCTTTGTTGAGCAGGAGCCCCACGAAGGTGGAGAGCAGCAGGGAGCGGGGGAGCGGGGCACGGGGCCGCAGCTCCTTCCCGAAGGCGGGGAAAGGGGCTGCGGGGGGCTCCTCGGGCAGGGTCACGGTGTACGAGGTGCGCATGCTGGGGGGCGGGCCGGCCGGCGGGGTACTCAGTGGCGCTCCGCTCCCCTCCCCCCACAGACGTTAGCCGGCGGCTCGAGAGCCGGGCGGAGACCCCCGGGCGCCGGGCCCGGCGACCCTGGCGGCCGCAGGAACTGGCAGCTCGCGCCGCAGAGGCGCGCTCCCCTAGCCGGTAACCGCACCCGAGCCCCGCACCGCCGCCACAGTCAGCACTCCCGCCACCGCTTCCCCCGTCACCACCGCCGCCACAGCTCCCGGTGGGCTCTCGAGACCCGCCCCCCGCCACAACCTCCTCCGCCGCCGGCCCGGCAACTCACGCAGCCAACCGACCGAGCGACTGTCGGACTCGAGCGGCGGGGAGGCTCGAGCCCGCAGACGTCACGGAGGGGCGGGTCTGGGGGCGGGGCCTGCCCGGCCGCGGTTGAGAGTGCGCGGGAGGGCCCCGGGGCTGGGGGGCGCGCGACGCTCCGGCGGCTCGAGAGGCCGTTGGGGGGCGCGAGACCCGAACCCCGGGATAGGAGGGAGGTCTGGGCCTACTAGGCTCCCCTCTCCCAACCCTCTAGTTTTCGAGGCAGGAGGCACAGGGTTTCTCAGAAGTCATTTGGTCCACCTCTTACATTTTACAGGTGAAGAAACTGAGGCCCTTGCACAAGGTCACACAGATAGCAAGCATCGGAGCCAGGATCCGAGAGCTGTATTTAGAGTCGTGGAATCACGAAAAAATAGGGTTCGTATTAGATGCGAAAAATGAGCTGAAGGTGAAATGGCAAAACAGTATGCAAGGACGCCGCCGGCACCAGGGCTGTCGTCATGTTCGGTCCTAATCCCAGGGCCTTCTCCACTATAACCAACCCCCCAACCCCCTTCCCCCTCGCAGTGCGCCACCGAGAAATGCTCCCACTCCTCCCAAACACCACGCTCACCCTCTTCAACCAGGGTCTCCCATATCTTGCACTAGCATTTGATAAGCCACAAGCCCTGGAGAGAACACTTGAGCCAAACAGCCCAAAGGCGAGGTCAGCAATCTCTGTGACTTTCTGCAGGGCAGAGGGTGAGTAGGAGACAGTTAAAACTTTCTGGGAAATGGGTTTTCAGCTAAGTCACAAGCTGGTGTCTCGTGTCTCTGTGACCATCATCTCAGCCCGCATACTTCTTTGGGGCCTCCTGATTCTAGAGAACTTTTATCTCTGACTCCATATCCCTCCCCCTCGGTGCTGCACATGGACCTGCCTGGAGAAAGTATCTTGTTTGGAGCTTGTAGACTATATTTAGCAGCATTTAAAAATATTCTGAGAGGCGGCAGTGTGTGCTGTTACTCATCTGTGGGCTCCTTCTGTTCCTCTCATAAAAACAGGCCTGCTCATATTCACATGTACACAAATGGTGTCCGCATGGCCATGGGCACATGGGTAATGTGTCCTGGATGCATGCATGGTGTGTGTACCCTTCATTTGCTACCCAGATGCCTTCAGCTTCATGCTGAGGTTTAGGGAAGTTGGGTTGTCTCCTAGCCCTAAGGAACGTGATGTGCTTGTAATGGTTGGGGAGGTAGAGGTGATGAGAGTAAGTTTGGTGGGGCTATGCGGGCTGATGTGTGCCAGGCATTCTGTGACTGCATGAATGCTAAAGCTACTACCCCAGTGTCCAGTCTTGATCATTTCACAGCTGGACAACTGCAACAGCTTCCTTGCAGGCTTTCCTGCTTCTAAATTCTTCTTTCTGATTCATAATACACATTGCAGTAATAACCATTTTTTCTAATACATTGTTTGGATCATGTTATCTTTCCTTGCTTAGAAATCAGTTTTTTTATTGCCTTATATTAAATTAAAACTCTTTAACCTTTCCTTTAAGACTGTCCACTAATTGCTTCTTACTATCTCACCATCCTCACTTTTCCATACTCCCTGCTGTGAGCCAAGCAAACCCACACACTGTACTCTTCATGCAACCTAACTTCTCCCACTTTATCCTATCTTTGCACAGATGCGCCTCTCTGGGAAAATCCTGCCATCCAGTCCACATCCCTTCTCCTTCCAAACTCACCTTCTCCATGAAACTTTAGAATTGTTACCTATCCACTTAGCTTTTAACACTCCATTAACCACATCCCCTTCAGCAATTAAGCACATTGTTTAAAAACACTGTATTAATTTGCATCCGGTTATACTTCCCTTCATAAAGTCTTTTGTGATTGCTCTTCTGGGTGCATCTTTTGTCATGGCTGTCTGTGAGATGGAAACCAAAGGTCACAGATGCCCACTTCTTTAGGGGTGGGCAATAAAATGGGGTGTCAGTGTGAAGGAACTGATAGGATATTGGGTGTCAGCTTTGAATGTTTTGGATTAAGTATCTGAAAATCAAGCAACTTCCCGAGTAAAGGTGAAAGGGTGTGTTCTTTCTTGTAAAGCAGAGACTCCTCCTACTTCAGTCAAGAGCTGACTTAGCTGTCTTGGGACACAGGCAAGTATCCTGACAATAATAATGGCTGACAACTATATAGTAATTGCTTTGCATAATTTATCTCATTAGGTCCTCGATACTCTAGGTATCATTCTCCCCATTTTGCAGATAGGAAAACTAAAGCTCAGAGGTCTTGCCCATCAAACGATTTAGATCTAGAAGGGAACTTGGAGATCATCAATTCCATACCCCTTATTTTTTCAGAAGAAGAAACAAAGGCTGAGAGAGGATAGGTTAACTAGCCCAAGGTCACACACAGGTAGTAAGTAGCAAGGCCAGGATCTAAACTCAGTTTCTGCAATTTTAAATCCAGTTCTTTTCCTACAACATCATGGTACCTTCTATGCCTTCTCAGAAAGGGCAGCCATGTTCCCCTTCCCTTCTTTCTCCTTGTCCAGAGAACATCAAGAAGATAACTAAGGAGAGTGAATCCTTAGAATGGAGAACCCTTTTCTGGGAGCTTGTGATAGAGGAAGTTCATAGACTTAGTACTGAAAGGCACCTTAGAGGCCATCTAGCTGAACTCACTTATCTTACTTTGGTCCCCCTCAGCTGTGTAGTCATAGTACCCCCCTTTCCTGTATCTTGAAAAAATAGGTTACTCTAAGCTGGACAAACCTTACTAGGCCAAGACAGTTATTTCTCTGTATTTGCTTGTCCTGCCTAAGGTTCTTCAGGGCAGGTGGGCTTTGTTTTCCCCTTCCCTTGTACCTGGCCACAATGTTTAAGTGCGAGTTTCTGTCAATGCCTTTGACCACTTCTTCAAAGCAAGCCAGGCAAAAAATCCCTATGATTCCAGGCCATATCTCAGGTGCTGTTGACTGAGAGAGTCTGGGGAGAATGAACAGAGGCTTCTGAAACTCACAAACTGTATGAGGTAGTGATTTGGCACCTGCTGGGTTTCACTGTAGGGTGAGGAAAGGGCTCAGTCATTCTGCTTTCTATAGGGCCATAAGAGTAACTCTTCAGAGGTAAGTGGAACCCTGGTACCCTACATTCCCTGTCTGCTGATGGCTGACTCTCTACACTGTCCACTCCCCTCTACCCTCCCTCCCCTTCTCCATGACTTCTAGGAAGCACATTACTGATAGGAGGTGGCAAGTTCTGAATTCCACCACACCCTGGGGGGAACTAGCCTGCGTCAGCGAGTTTTCAGAGACCAGCAGCATAGATTCCCTCTCCTCTTACACCTAGGTTTATCAGGAAGTCAGTTCCAAGTATACAGTGTGGTGAGTGAGGGCCACATGTCCAACCCTAGGCTCTGGACATAGTGTTCACTTCCTAATCCTGATGATCAGTGGAGCGGTTCTCCCAGAGGCAGGGAACATTCTCTAAGACCTTGATTAACCCTTGCATAGCTCTTGCCAGTTCTGTCAATGAGTCATCCAGAATCTGGATTGGGGGGAGTGTTGTGTGTGTCAAGAATTAGATGGCAAAGAAAGTGCTGTTCAAAGACTGAGAACCTGAGGCCTGTTAACTCCCTCTAACTTTTTCCTCTGGCTATTTAAAGGCCAAGAACTGAAGCTGGAGAAGCAAAACTGGGGTCTCTTGCCTTAACTTAACTTTCCCTAGTCAAAGTCCCTTTCATCAGCCAGGCAGCACTGGATGTGTGTGAAACTCAAACAGTCATTCAGATGCCCCACTAAGCACAAACCATTGAATCAATGCACTTTTGACTCATGGCATCCAAGGTTTTCTCCTAGGCTAGGGGACCCCAGCTCTTCCTGGCTTTCTCTTCTAGTAGACTTTCCTAACTTGTCAAACACAAATCCAATCAAACCCTCAGATATAGTAATACCAAGCTAATTAGGGGAGGAGAGTAGTATCTATGCTGCCGAGAAGGCCTCAAGGTGTCAGGCTATCACTCTGGAGAAACAAGACACAGGGCAACTATTTAATTTGGTTGAATAAAAAGAGCCAAGGGGAGGGAAGAGGAAGAAGAGAGGAAGGTCAAACCACTCACCAAGGAACTCCTAAGATTGTCCTTGGTGTCCTCATTTGCCCTGTTTGGAGTAACTTCTGGCTCACTTCAGATCACTGTTGAAGTCCAAAGTCTTATCCAAGAGGGTGGAAGTAAACCTATGTGACCATGATTTATTACCTGAGTGGTACTTGCCACTGAGCATCTGGAAACCCAGGCCTTGGGCACTGAGCCAGCAGACCTAGGGGCCAAGAGGACCCAGGTGTTCCTAAACTTGGGCTTCCAAATCTTGAACTCAGAGACTGAGGAACAGAAATTAGGTGAGGAGGGGGTGGGGAAACCCTGGAAGAAAAATGGGTGTGGGGAGGGAGGATTGTACTTAGGGCCCCACCTGATTTAGTTTCTGGCTCCCAGTGTTGCTGAGTAAGGAGGGGGGAAGAAGGGAGCAGGTGTCCGGCCTGGTGACTTTGTCCTCTGGAGGGACCTCGGATAACAAGTATCTCCTCACTGTTCGCTTCTGCTCTACTTTGGGGAGAGTGAGCTGAGCTGAACAGAAGAGACTCAGTGCCAAGGGCCAGGAGAGAGAGCAGCTGGAGGGGGTGGAGCGGAGGTGGATTAGGAAGGATTGTAGGGGGTTAAGGCACAGCCCTGGCAGGACTCTGTAGAACAGCTTGTCCTTCCATAGGCCTAGGGAACATTAGAGGTGGGGTGGATAGGATGGGATGACAGCACATTGAGTATTGAGGCTTCCAGTTCCCTAGCAAAGCCAGAAGCCACCTGTGCTGGCTTGATTCCCTGCTTCTACCTGCTCTGGGCCCATCTTCCTCCTCCTCAGCCTTCTGCATTTAGGGAGCAGCACCCACTCCACTGGAAGGCTTTTCTCTGGTACTGCACCTTTTCTCCTTCCTTCCTAGTTTGTTAGTTTTTAGATTATGCCTGTCACAGTTCAGAGTCATTAAGTATGGGAGGAGGGGGTAGAGGAGGCCTGGGAATTTAGAATTTCTAATTTCTTTTTTCCAAAGCTTCCAAATCATTCTCCCTTTGGCCTCAATTTCTTTCTCTGTTGCAAATAGATACTATGCCATCAGAATAGAGTGAAGGCCTGATGACATTACTATTAATGAGATGAACTTAACTTGTTAATATCTTCAAAGTCAGGGCCTGCTTTGGTCATTCTTACAAAGGCAAATACCTCCTGTACACTGACCACTGGCAGTCTCTAAAGTTATCAGTAACTGAGTTGTTGTCCTAACTGTCCATTGTGGCAATATTGCCCTCCTGGTTCTTCTGATTAAAGGAAGCAGCTAAATGGGAGAGAATCAGGAAGAAGGGAGCCCAACCTAACTTAGCTAGTTTACTCCCCCTAACTTCTTGAATAC
>CM053596.1:201246905-201265630 GCA_028646575.1 Pseudocheirus occidentalis
CATATGATGTATCTGTGACTGTGTACAAATTTTTCCTGGTTCTGCTCTTCTCATTTAGCATCAGTTCGTTTAAGCCTCTCCAGGTAATTATGAAGTCCATCTCCTTCCCATTTCTTATAGCACAACAGTATTCCATCACATTCATATACCATAACTTGTTCAGCCATTCCCCAACTGATGGGCATCCCCTAAGTTTCCAGTTTTTTGCAATCGTTTGCCTTTTCACAAGCTGTTCTGTATGCCTGGAATGCTTCCCCCTCACCTCTAGGATTCCTCGGCTTCCTGATTCAAGACTCAACTTAAATTCCAGTCCCTTCTATTGTTAGTGCTTTCCCTCAGAGATTATCTTCTATATGCTATTATAGATATTTTACAGAATGTTTACATATAGAATATATTATTTAGAGTAGAATAGATTTATATATTGTTTAACATACTATATTAGCTATAAATATTCAATGATATTTTATGTAGACTATATAGCATTTAGAATAGACATTATTAATGAATTAAATATAAATATTTTATCATACATTACTTAGTATTACATATTACAGATGTTCTATAGAATGTGTTTTATATGTAGAATATATTATTTAGAATAGCATGTTATTTAATATATTAATATTATACATATTTTATAGAATATATATTTCATATGTAGAATATACATATTACACTCTACCATTTGTGTCTATATACAGTTATTTGCATTTTGTCTCCCCCACTGGAATGTAAGCTCCTTGAGGACAAGGGTCATATATCCCCCAGGACTTAGAGTAATAATAAGCACTTAAAAAAATACTTGTTGACTGACTTTCCTCAATAAAATCTACTCTCAAGAAAGAAGCTGATGCTCATTCATGTGAGATATAGCCAACTAATAGGGCTTAGTTTGTTCTTGACAATTAAAGATAAATTGTATTTTAACCTGGGACAAAGATTCAATCAAAGAAATGAATTTCTATTGGGAATTTCAGCCGTGGTTGAGCCTGGTCTCTTCCCAGAGGGTCACCCATTCTGTTTCTTTATGACACCAGGGTAATTGGAGGATGAAGCCATCCCGCCTGGACCCCTCCTCCATCCCCACTCTGCCCTCTTTCCCTCCTCACCCATACCCTGGGCACATACCGGGTGAAGCTGTAGATCTCCTGGACATTGAGTCCTCTAGAAGGGCTGTTTTTCAGTGCTAGGGCGATGAGGTGACAGTAATTAAGGGGGGGTCTGGACCACCTGACTCCCGTCTGGGTGCCCGCCTGCCGCCGACAGCCTCTGAGGGATCCCACTTTGGGGAGTGATAGGAGGGTCGTGGAGGCGTTCTCATCTTTCTCTTCTGTGAACTAGGGGAGTACAGAGAAGAAGGTGCAGGGCTAAATTTTGAGACTTGGTTTGACTTAAACACCTCTCTCCCCTATTTCAGGTAATATCTGTAGGCATCTAGGACTTCAAGGCAGGCAGTAATAAAAGATTCTTCCATAGAAAACTGTTCCCTCAGGCCAGGTATGGGACTATCCACAGGATGGATATTGTCTAATGGGATGGGGTAGCTGTTAATCATTTCTTATCCCAATTAGGGTTAAAGACAGAAATAGGAGGCTGAGGATATTTCCTAATTCTACCATGTCTCTAAAGGGACAAGAATACCTGTATCCATACCTCTTTTTGGGGGGTGGAGGCCTGGGGCTGCTGGCTGGTGGAGGCCTGGGGCTGCTGACTGGTAGAGGCCTGGGGCTGCTGGCTGGTGGAGGCCTGGGGCTGCAAGCTGTCCTCTGAGAAAGAGGTATTTTCTTCCTCTTTAGGGGATGGAAGGTTATGGACCAAGTCTGGTTCCTTTGAAGTCTGCTTCCCAGCAAGAGGACATACTATGTTGAGATCCACCCACATCCATAAATTAGGCTCCAAAGGAGTATCTGCATAGAATAGAAAATTTGATCACCTCTGTCAGGCCTTACCTTGCCTAGCACTACCCAGCAATGCTATCTCTCCAACTTCCCCTTGCCAAGCTTACTATCCTTTCCAAAGCACTGAGGGTACCTGAGAGGTCAGTCCATAAACATTTATTGTTCTTGAGTTCTTTCAGTCCCGTTCTAACTCTTCATGACTCTGTTTGGGATTTACTTGGCAGAGATAATGGGGTGGTTTGCCATTTCCTACATTTCCTATTTTACATATGAGGAAACTGAGGCAAAAAGGGTTAAGTGACTTGCCTAGGGTCTCACAGCTAAGTGTCTTCCTGATTGATTCCAAGTCCAATGGGCTCAAGGAAAATTAATTATTAATAATGGTTAATATAAAAAAGAGACAGCTAGGTGACTCAGTGGATAGAGCACTGGTTCTAGAATCAAGAAAACCTGAGTTAAAATTTGACATCTGATACTTACTAGCTGTGTGACCTTGAACAAGTCACTTAACCTCTGTTAGCCTTAATCCACTGAAAAAGGAAATGGTAAGCTCCAGTATTTATGCCAAGAAAACCACATACGCAGTACTGGTGTGTCCATGGGGTTGTAAGGAGTCAGATATAACTGAACAATATGTGCCAGGCACCATGCTAAGTGCCAGGGATACAAAAAGGGGCAAAAGATAGTCTCTGCCCTCAAGGAGCTTACAATCTAATGGGAGAAACAAATCTGTACAAAAAGCCATATGCAGGATAAATAGGAGAAAGAAGGAAGACACTAGAATTAAGAGGGGTTAGGAAGGGCCTTCTTTGAGGCAGCCAGGTGGCCCAGTGGATAGAGAACCAGGCCTGGAATCAGGAAGATTCTTCTTCATGAGTTCAAATCTAGCCTCAGACACTTACTAGATGTATGACCCTGAGCAAGTCATTTAATCTTGTTTACCTCAGTTTCTTACCTGTAAAATGAGCTGGAGAAGGAAAAAAAAATATGACTCAACAACAATAGGAAAGGCTTTCTTTAGAAGATGGGATTTTAGTTGGGATTTAGAGCAGTGCTTGGCACATAATAAGTGCTTAATAAATATTGATTGATTGATTGATTAAAAGGAGCCCAGGGAAAGCAGCAGTAGGAATGTATTCCAGGCATTGGGGGTGGCCAGAGAAAAAATGCCCAGCAGCTGAGAAATGGGTGTCTTGTTCTTGATCAACAACTATGCCAGTGTCACTGGACTGAATAAGTAGGGGACAATAAGGTATCAGAAAGCCGGAAGGGTAGAGCAGTTTATGAAGGACTTTGTCTGCCAAATAGGGTTTTATATTTGAATCTGGAGGTGATAGGGAGCCACTGGAGTTTATTGAGTAGAGGAGTGATGTGGTTTGGATCTGACCTTTATGAAGATCACATTGGTGGCCGAATGGAAGATGGATTGGGGCGGGGAGTGACTTGAGGCAGGAAGACCCACCCAGAGGCTACTGCACTAGCCCAAGTGTGAGATGATGGGGCAGGCCCCAGGGTAGGGGCAGCATCAGAGAGAAGGTGGCACATTGGAGAGTGGTCATAAAGGTGAAATCAACAAGCCTTGGCAATAGATCCCAATGGGGTGAGGGATAATGAGAACTGAGGATGACATTCTGCTTGAGAGCCTGGATGGTTTTTCCATATCTGACTCTCATGCCTGGCGATTCAGTCTCTTAGGACCTCCCGACTCCAAGGTATGAGATCTTTTCTTCTAAAACTGACTGTGGCACTGACCCACTTAAAGCTAGGAAGGGCTTGATGGGTGGTTTGTTTTTTATTTGTTTGTTTGTTTTATGATAGAGCAGGAGCCAGAGAGAGAAGTAACTAAAGCCAGGGAAAGTAGACAAAGGGGTGGAATGAAGGGGCATGTGAGAAAGGGAATATTGGCACAAAGGCCTCTACACCTACCTTCTTTCACTGTGTCCCTACTCAAATTTTTTTTAAGGCAATGGGATTAAGTGACTTGCCCAGGGTCACACTCCAGGGCTGGTACTGTATCCATCTCCCTCACCTTTTAAAGTACAACTCAAAGGCAAGTGCCATCTCCTCCTAGATCTCTCTCCTCTCTTTCTCTGTCTCTCCCTCTCCCTCTTTCTCCTCCCTTTCTCTCTCTCTCTCTCCCTTCCCCCTCTCTCTTTCTCTTTCTTTCTCTCTCTCTCTCTCTCACACACACACACCACTTCGACCTGTATTATTCAAGTGATCAGTGTTTGTGTTTTATTGCATCCTTTCCTAACAGCCTCATGCTCACCCCTGCCTGTTCTATCCCTACCCCACTTTACCCTACCCTTCCATTGCACCCTCTGGAACCCCATTTCTATAGTTAATATTGTGGCTGTCGCCCTTCAATCATGGCTGACTCTACGTGACCCTGTGGACCATAGCATATCAATATTGTCCATGAGGTTTTCTTGGCAATGGTACTGGAGTGGTTTGCCATTCTCTTCTCTGGTGGATTAAGACGTGCCCAGAGTTACACAGATACTAAGTGTCTGAGGCTGGATTTGAACTCAGGTCTCCCAGATTCCAGACCCAGCCTATATCCACTGAGCCACCCAGTCGCCTCTTTTGTTTTGTTTTTGTTTTTGTTTTTCTTTTTTGGAGGGCAATTGGGGTTAAGTGACTTGCATAAAGTCACACGGCTAGTTTTTGTGTAAAGGATTTGAACTCACATCCTCCTGACTCCAGGGTCAGTGCTCTATTCACTGCACCACCTAGCCGCCCCTCTCTTTGGTTAATATTAACTATTGTTAATAATTAGCTTTCCTTCATATTAGATCTGTATTGTCTTTCCTAGAAATCGCTGTATATATTAGATATTTAATTTTGTAGGAACATATTATGTCCCAGCAGCAATAGAGGATGCCTCTTTGACAGAAGACACAGTTTCATTTTTGCCTTTGTATCCCAAGTTCCTGGCACATAGTCGGTGCTTGGTAAAGTCTTATGTGGGGCGGCTAGGTGGGGCAGTGAATAGAGCACAGGCCCTGGAGTCAGGAATACCCGAGTTCAAATCCGGCCTCAGACACTTAACACAAAAAACTGGCCGTATGACCTTGGGCAAGTCACTTAACCCCAACTGCCTTACCCCCCAAAAAACCAAAATAAAGTCTTATGAATTGAGTTGCCTGTCTAGTGATTAACATAGTGTTTTATACACTGAGTGCTTGCTGTTTGTGTGTACAATATGAGTGTTTGGTTCTTTAGAGAGAGTAGCTTTCTCTTGGTCATCTGAATGCTTTCCTGGAGGGTCAAGACCAGGATTCACTTGTTCTAGCCAAAGGTGGTTTGACTCACAGTGAAATACTGAGTAATGCTGACTGATTTTCTCAAAGTCTGACCCAGGGTGTATATTCTTCAGCTCTATCTCTATTGTTCCCAAGCAAGGCTGCCTGCCACTGACTACTCCCCCCCTTTTATGTCAATCCCAAATTGGGAAACCTGGAATAAATTAGTCAACAAGTCTATATTGAGCACCTGCTGTATGCTAAGCCTTAACCTGGGTCTTTGAACTTTTTTTTAAATTAAAAATAACTTTTAATATAATTAGTTTCCTGTGGAACTCCATGTTTTTTAATTTTATGCGTTTTGAAAAATGGTCTATAGGCTTCACCAGACTGCCTAAGGGATCCATAACTTAAAAAGGACTAAGAACCCTTGATCTTGAGGGCTTTTTAAAGGTCTCTGTCTTCCACCTGTTTATAGTTAAGAGAGACAAGGTATCAGACCCACCTGAGAATCAAAGAGAGGCAGATATTCCAGTGCTAAGTGGTAAAGTTCAGAATCTAAGTCCTGTGGGAAGTTAGGAATGGGGGGCTGAGAACTAGGTGATGTTACCAATCAATTCAGAAGCATTTAAGTACCAGGCACTGTGTTAAGTGTAGGGAATAGTGAAAAGAGCCCTGAGAAGATCTGGGTTTGAATCTTCTCCCTTATACTTACTGGCTGTGGGATTCTGGGCAAGTTACTTTAGTTTTCTCATCCAGAAAATGGGATGGGAATGATAATACTTACAATGCTCACCTCACTGAATTTTTGTAAAGATTGAATGAAATATCTGTAAACTTTGATCTTAAAGCATTTGATAAAAGTTAACTATGATGATTATTGCTACTTTTGGGGCTAGAAGGGATTTGAGCATTTGTTGGGCAGGGGTGGGGATGGGGGTGGGGAGAGGTTTGACTCAATGACCTCTTAATTCCTTTCCAACTCATTGTCTATGACTCTGGGGTCATGAGGGGTATTGAATCCTGTGAGGGGTTGTGTCTGCCCTCAGTGAGAATAGGAAGGCAGAAGGTGGGAGTTGAAAAGACTTCAACCTACTCTTTTTACAGGAGAGCAACCAGTACCAGATCTAGTAAGGCTGGCCACGGATTCTTATAGGTGAAGGGAATACAGCTGCGAATTATATATTAGGCAATGAGGAGAATACAGGATGATACTGTTAGTCCCTGCCCTCGCAGAGCTTACAGTCTAGCCACTCATACTCACTGTCTACTACAGTTACTTACACTGTGCCTGGGAAACTTGTCCAAAGTCATACAGCTAGTTAGTGGGAGAGCTAGGAAACAAAGCCGGGCTCTCTGATACTCAGGACAGGGTTTTCTTTTTAAGATGTGAAGGTTCAAAAAAGTAGGAAAGGGTAATGGGTCAAGAGGAAGTTTTCCCTCCTTTCCCCTCTCCTTTCTCATGTAATCTCACTCTCCCTAGCCTGGTGCTAGCTTCCTTCACTCACTGGCCAGACTGCTCACTCACCTCTGGGTAGCTGGTCAGTGGTGGTTGCTAGCTTCAGCTCCTCATTCATTTTCCAGTCCAGCAGACCTGGGATCTTTCCATGTAGGCTCTCCCAGAACTCACGATTCTGGAGGTTTGGATTCATTTTGGGAGGAGTGAGGAGAGAAACATAGCTCCAAGCAGAGATCCAGCCCCTTTGGCCTCCGCCCTTAGCTCCACACAGGTGGAGGGCAAAGCCTTTAACTTCTCAGTATTTCAGAGTGTGATTCAATCAAACAAGCCCTCCCCTCCCTCTCACTCTCAATCCCAGTTGGTCCATTCCTGGCTTTCAATTTTTTTGTGGTGTGGAAGCCCTAGGAGCACTGAAAATCCTCAGGCTATCTGGAAGGGAGAATGAACAAGCTTTTATTAAGCTCCTACTAAGTACAAAGCACCACTATAGGATCCGGGAATACAAAGTCAATCAACAAATCAATCAACAAATATTAAGTGCCTATTGTATGTCTGACACAATGCTCAGACAATGAAACATTCCCTACTCCCAAGGACCTTACATTTTAATGAGGGGAGGTCATAAGTACATAATAAGCATATACAAAAAAAGTACATAAAGAGAATAAATAGAAATAAACACAAAGCAGTTCAACATATCATAGGCAGGAAAGGCACTAGAAACTGGGTCAGGGAAGGTTGCTAGCCAACCTTGGAACCTTGGGTACTTTGGGAAATTTGCCAGTCCCATACTTATGTCCCTCACTAAAGTATTTTCATCAAAGAGCCCCAAACTGAGGTCTTTGAGTGAAGTCATAGATACCTTGCTCTACCTCTACCAATCACCATTTTGGAAACTCCTCCCCACATCCAAAAAGAGGGAGCATCTCTAACACATATGCCAGAGATGGGATTTTCCCCATACAAAGGGAAAGCTGGGAGAATCTTGAGAAGCGATGAGGCCTTTTGAAGGACCACCAGAACCCTGCTCTCATGGACAGCCCACAGGTGTAAAGAATATCTTCTAAGCCTGGGATCTCTTTTGGATGCATCAGTCTTGGGTACTGCCCTTTTCCCCTTCTCCTCACCCTAGTTTGAATGCTGAGTTATCACATAATTGCTCATTTGAAGTGGCCTTTCCTAAGGGAGAGGAGAAACAGATCAATTGCTCTCATTTTGAAACTCAGGCAATACCTATGGAGCCTTCCTTTTAGCTACTGCAGTGAGTGGCCCTAATTTACAGGACCTGAGAAGGGGAGCAGGAAAATGCTTTTTGGTAAAAAAAAAAAAAAAAAAAAAGCTTGGTTGTCTGGAAAGAAATGAGCAGAAGGAAGGCCAATAAGGCCAGATAGCAGAGCAGCTTTGAAAGGCACTGGTTGATCTCATTATACACTTTTTTTTAAAAGGGAAGTTGTGTATAATAGAGATGAGTAGTTTCATACTTAAGCCTCTCTTCCTATTCCATTACGCATATGCAACTATAGCCAACAATAATCATTTATTAAATACCTACTATATGCTAGGCACTGTGCTCAGTGCTGACCATAAAAAGAGGCAAAAGGTAATCCCCTGCCCTCTAGGAGCTCCCAATCTAATGGGGGAGACATTATGCAAACACATCTGTACACACAAGCTATATAGAGGATAAATAGGAATTAATCAGCAGAGGGAATGCACTAGAATTAAGAGAGGTTGGGGAAGGCTTCCTGTAGAAGATGGGACTTTAATCAAGACTTAAACGAATCCAGAGAAGCTAGCAGGCGGAGACGAGGAGGAAAAGCGTTCCAGGCATGGGGGACAGCCAGAGAAAATGCCCAGAGTCAAGAGATGGAGTGTCTTGGGAGAGGAACAGTAAAGAGGCCAGTGCCACTGGATCAAAGGTGAAGTGACAAGTGTAAAAAGACTGAAAAGGTAGGAGAGGGCGAAGTTAAGAAGGGCTTTGAACATTGTACAAAATATTACTTATTTGATCTTGGGTGTGATAGAGAGCCACTGAGGCTATTGAGTTGGGGGGAGATGAAGTGCTCAGATCTGTGCTTTAGGAGCATCATTTTGATGGCTGAACGGAAGATGAACCGAACTGCAGTGTGGAGACTTGAGGCAGGCTATTATAGTCGTCCAGGTGTGTGATGGTGAGGGCCTTCGCTGCCGTGATGGCAGTGACAGAGAAGAGAAGGAAGCATATTCAAGAAATATTTCAAAGGTGAAATCAACAAGCTTCGGCACCAGCGTGGGTACGAGGGGTGAGAGATGGTAAGGAATCCAGAATGACTCCTGGATTGGGAGCCTGCGGGACTGGGTGGATGGGATTGCCATCCATAGCAACAGAGAAATTAGGAGGGGGAGGGACTAGGCTAGGGAAAGATAATGAGTTGGTTTTAGATATATCGAGTTTAAGATTGAAAGACCTAATCTATTTGGTGTTTAATTAAAAACCTTTTTTTAATGATACTTGGATTCCATGGATTGGATTTTTTAAATGGATTGTAGTCCCATTTCCTTCCAGCTCCTAAATTGTCTCTCCTCTCGCTTTTTGGAGGTCCTATAATAATGACCCCTTTGTCATGTGTTGGCATTACCTTTTGGGAGTACTTTATTCAGCCAACAAGCATTGTTAGAGCACCTACAACCTCCTAGCTTTCCTCTGGTGCTTTAGTGCTTGCTCTGCCCTCCTGATGTGGAGTCCTCAGACTGTGAAAGAAGCTCTGCTGGGTTCTACTGAACTCAGAAGACTTCTGGTCTGGGTCAGTGGTGAATTTTTTGGTCAGTCTGAGAATCAGCCTTTTAGCAGAAAGTTGATTAGCCAGGAAGTGACACACTTTTGTGGCCACAGCAGCTTAGGAAGATCTCCTTCCAAGGCTGAAAACTGGTCCATATCCTCATTCAGTTTTCACAACAACCTTATGGAACAATATATGTTGTGTTTCCCATTTGGAAATGAGGAAATGAAAGCCTAGTGAGTTGTTTATATAGTAATTTGTCAAAGAACAATCGATCAACGGGGCAGCTAGGTGGCAAAGTGGATAGAGCACTGGGCTTAGAATCAGGAAGACCAGAGTTCAAATCCAGCCCCAGATGCTTATTAGCTGTGTGACCCTAGACAAGTCATTTGACCCTGTTTACCTTAGTTTCCTCATCTGTAAAATGAGCTAGATAAGGAAATGGCAAACCACTCCAGTATTTTTGCCAAGAAAGCTCCAGTTGGGTTCACCAAGAGTCAGACATGACTGAAACTACTCAACAAAATTAAGCAAGCTAGAAAGCAATGCTTTACCACCTTCTGGCTATATGCTATCAGATGAGGGTACAAATAAAAAAGGGACACAGTCCGTGTCGTCATAGAGCTTATGGACAGACAACACACACCTACACAATATACACAAAACACAGGTAAAGCAGATAAAAAGTAACCTTGGAAGAAGAGGCATTGGCAGCCAAGGGCACTGGGTCTTGAAGGAAACCAGGAGTCCAAGGAGGTCAGTAGGGAGAGCACTTCATGAAATATTGGTGAGTAGAGTCTGGGTTCTCTGAAAAGTGGTTCAGGACTCTCCCACTGCTCCTAGGGAGCTGTCTGCACTCGGGTGGGTGGGAGCAAGCCTGAAACAAAACGAATCCTCTCCATTCTGATTTGGGACAATTAGGCCTGAGGGAAAGGCACTAAACACTGTCTTCTGCTCTCTCCAATAGAGAGGCTTCTTAACGGGAAGTCTTCAATGTCGTCTAGCTGTCTTCTAACCTAAAGGTGCCTATTCTTTAACTTGAAGTTAATCCTTACAAAGCAGATTGACCATGGGATCCCAGATCTACAACTGGGCTTCATATTGATTTAGAAAACCACAAATGAACATTATCTATGTTGTATTTTATTTTTACTTAATTTGTTAAACACTTCCTTATTATATTAATCTGCATTGGGCTATACCTCAGAATTTTTGGGGCAATGAATTTGATGCTTGTGTTCTCATCAACTGCCATAATTGTACAGTTGAGGAAACTGGGGACAGAGAGGCAGTGTCTTACCCAAAGTAATCCAAGTAGCAGAGAGATTTCAAACCCAGTCTTCTGGCCCCAAACTCAGCTTTCTTTTTACTATATCACAATGCCTATTTTGACCTTTTATTTTTTCTTTTAAAGAAATTTTTTTACTAACAAAAAAAGAGAAAATTTGCATATACAAAGTAGAACAGAAAAAAGATTGTGTAAACATCAAGCTCTATTACATACAGTTTGCTTTTTAAAATATTTTATAATAAATTCAGTTATACTTTCTGTCTAGCTTTTCTACTTCCAAACTTGCTTCTGTTCTATATATTTTTAAAAAGTATTTCAATGGGGGCAGTTAGGTAGTGCAGTGAATAGAGAACAGCAGCCCTAGAGTCAAGAGGATCTGAGTTCAAATTTGACCTCAGACATTTGACACACTCACTAGCTGGGTGACCTTGGTAAGTCACTTAATCTCAATTGCCTTGTCTTCTCCACTCCCCCCCCCCAAATATTTCATTGACTTCTTTTCTTTTTCTTTTGGCAACATGTAACTTCCTTCTTGTCCCCAAGTCCCCCACCCCTAATTTAAAAAAAAAAAGAAAATTATAAATCAACACAAAATGTGGCCAGCAAGCCTGGCTTTCTATTTGCCATAAATGGGGCCCACTAATCCATATATAAAGATTCCTGGGAGCCACATATTGACTTAGTTTTAAAATGTAATATTATCTGTTTTCTTGTATTTTCATTTGTCTTGTTAAATATTTCCCAAATACATCCTAATTTAATTCAGCAGAACCAGGGAATGTTGTGAGCTGTGGTTGGTGTATTTAATACCTCTACTCTAGAGTCATGGTTAGTCAGTAATCTACCAGTTCTTAAGTCTTTCTGAGTTTTTTTCTTTGTAATATTGCTATTGTATAAATTATGCTCCTGTCCTGACCACTTGACTGAATCAGTTCATACAACTCTTCCAAATTTCTCTGAAACCATTTCTTTCATCATTTCTTGTGGTTAAGAAATGATCATAATTTTATAATAATAAAATAATTAATTTATATAATATATAATAAATAATATAATTATATAATATATTACATATAAAATACTGTTATATTATATTATTATTGTATTTATATAATATAATTCATAATTTATCATAATTTTCAGCCATGCTTGACTTTACAAGCACATCTTGTTTTGACCTTTTTGAAGTTCGTAAAATACATCTTTCTCAAATTCCCTCATCTATAACACAGGAGGAAGGCAGGTAGAGTAGGATTAAGCTAAATTCTCTTTTGGCATTCAATCCTAAAATAGGGCCCAAGAAAAATTAATTGGATTAAGCAGAGTAAAAACTCCTTCCTGGTTCCTCTCTTCTCCTTTCCTCCCCTATTTCATACCCAGGTACCTTTCTCTGTCTTCTATTTCTTTCATTCTTCTCCTACAATAGTCCTCTGGTCTCTATTCTCCACATAGAATCTTTAACCCCAAGCCTAATCTTTAATCAGGGGTTCTTAACCTGGGGTCCCAGAACACCTTTAAAAATATTTTGATAACTTTGATAACTGTGGGCCTGGAATCAGGAAGACTTATATTGATGAACCGAAGTCTTGCCTCAGACACTAGCCTCAGTTTCCTCATCTGTAAAATGAGCTGGAGAAGGATATGGCAAACCACTCCAGTATCTCTGCCAAGAAAAGCCCAAATGGGATCATGGAAGGTTGGAAATGACTGAACAACAACTTCTGTTTACTGGGTGGCCTCTCCCCACTCATTTTCTCTCCTCTCAGCCCCTCCTGTTCTTCTAAAACCCCATTCATTCCTCTTTGCTTCTTTCCAACCAGATCCCTTGTTTCTTCTAGGTTTTTACCAAACTATGCCTCTCTTTCCTCAGACTTCCCATACCCCATGGATCAGGCTAGGGGGCTCTTGTGCACCTGTCCCACAACTCTAACTTAACTGCCCTTCATCACTGAGCTCAGCCCAAGGATCAGGGCATTTGGGTTGTCAACCCCCCAAAACTTTGGACATAGGGAATGCTCAAATTAATAACATTTTTGGAGGGCAATTCGGGTGTAATGGTAATGTAATTTGGAGATGCCCCTGAATTGACAAATGCTCTAACTATATTTCTCATGTAGACAGTCTGTTATATTTTGTGATTAATAACCATATCAGCATACTTATAGTTACTGCTGATACACCGGGTTTAGTGACTTGTGTCTGAGAATGAATTTGCACCTCAGATCCTCCTGACTCTACAGTGTGCGGAGCTGCCCCTCAAACTATTAACTTTTTAAACATTGAATTGAGATTGGTGGGGAGGAAGGAGCTTATGTTCTTGCGAAGGCTGTAGTTAAAGCTCGTCTTCTAAGCCTGGCCGGTGGGAAAAGCTCTGTTGCTTCTAGGGTTTTGCATTTTGAAGGAGCTGAAGAAGGAGACTCCAGAGACAGAGGCAACATCCATACTTTATTACAGGAAATCAGCTGAGGAGGAAGGTGGATGGACAGGTGGCACTGATCTGGGAAGGCAGTGCCTGGGGGAGAAGGGTAGAGCCGGGCTGCAGAGGAGGGAGGCTAAGGTGCCTGGAGTATTAGGATCTAGGGAGTACTTACTTCTTTTACAATTCTAAGATTGTATTGGAAGACTGGGGGAAGATTGGGAAAGGATCTCGGGATAGGAGTGGGGGATTTAGTTATTTTAAACTCCTCAGAGTTTATCTAAACTTTCTATCTCCCCCACCCTTTAGTTCCAGACTCGGCTTACTTTTGACCTTCAAAAATGAGAGACCAATAGAATGGAGGAGTGTGGGGGAGGGGGAGAGAAATGGGGGAAGCGGAGAAAAATCGACTTGAAGGGATGAGGTGAATCAGGGCCAAGTGCAAGGGGAATGAGGAAGGCTGTCAGTGAGGGGTTGGGAGGGAGGACTGCAGCCTTGGGGGCAGAACCTCAATCCCCCCCAGTTCTGCTCATCTCTAGCTCCAAGGAGGGTCAGTCTCACTCAGAGCCTTATTTTCGAGCTCCCAGGGCCAGAGCAACGATGAAGCCCACGACCAATAGGAACATGGCAACCGAGAGCAGGACTGTGATGACTACCATGCCCCCGGTGCGCGCCATGCCCACTCCTAAGGTCTCCACTTTCCTCCCTGTCAGGGTGAAATGAAATATTGTATACAAAGTGTTGCAAAGCTGAATTCAATATTCCTTTGTGGGATGATGAGGGAGTGTGAGAGACTGAAGGGGCGGGGGAGGGTATGTATGGAGCTCTGTCCCACCCTCAGACCTGGAGGGGAGTCTGGGGCAGAAGCCCAGAGCTGGGCACATGGTAGGGAGGCCGGTGTGGGAGAGGTTACTCACGAGGCAGTGTGGCCATCCGGACTCTGTTACTATGTTCTACAGCGTTTCCTTTCTCCACTGAGTAGGAGACACTTGGAGGGAAAGGGGGGGTTGAGGAGGAAGGAACTCAGTGTTGGAGGAGGGGAACATAGGTCTGTGCTGTTCCCCCTATACTTCTGTCTCTTCAAAGATCCCCTCTCTGATCCATGCCCAGTCTCTGGACTCTCCTCCAACTACAACCTTTCCAACAGTGCCCTCCTCCCTCCAGAGTTTTCTCTCTCCCCAAAAGGTATTCGTCCTTCCCACTTCCTACAGAAACACATGATTCCTCTGTCCACTCCTTATTTCACCCCACTGGTGCTTGCCTCTGCTAGGTAAGTCACCTACAAGTAGCTGGTCCCAGGTACCAGGTTGGTGACTTGGTAGGCGCTGAGCCGGGTGACAGTGAAGCTGCTGCTGCTGTATACCACACTCACCAGGTCCCTCTGCCCTCGGCAGGAGGTTACCGTAAAGTTATATGTTATTCCTGGGCAGGAAGAGGGGATGAAAGGGGTGGAGTCAAGTTTCGAGACTGGGGTGGGGTGGGGTTGGGGTAAGATACTTCTGGGGAAAGGACAGGAACAGAGGAAGGGTCGGGGCTACCCAGGGGAAGGAAAGTCTCTGGGGGTTAGGATGAGGGGATAGAGGGACTCAAACCTTTGGTTTCATTCACTCTTCTGACAGTCAGAGAGGCTTTGCCTCCTGTGAGGTGGCAGGGGGGTAAGGCAACCAGAAGGCTCTCTGCCAGGGCTGGAGACAGTATGCCAGGGAGACTGGAGATGTTGAAATCTGTAAGAAGGCAGAGGAAGGAAGGCTTGATGGAGAAACTGAGACCTTAGGGACAACCCCAACAAGACTTTAAACTATATTACATAGCCCAGACCTTGTATTGCAAACCTCCCTTAACTATACTTCAAAGGAACCAAGGGGTCTGCTTTGGTCCTGGACCCTGGCATTCTTTCACAGAATTGTGATGGACAGAGCCCTCAGAGGCAGAAAGCGTCCAGCCAATGCCCACCTGACCACCAGATGGCAGACTTGGGCCACTCTGCCCGGGTAGACAGACTGAGAAGGTATAGCAAGTATTGGGATACAGAACATAAGGTCTAGAACAGAATCCTGAACCTGACAGTTCTAGATCCTCCCTGTTCCTCCCATCCTCCCCTTCTGGTTTGAAGAGGACACTGGGGGTGCTCATGCTCATTGGACAAGTACCTGGATGCCCAGCACCTTCACATCCTTTCAGTACTTCCTATCCTCCTCCTCCCTGAGCATCTCTGAAGACAAGGTACCTCCAGCCCCACCCTACATGAAATGAAGAGCCATCTCCCCTAGACCAGATACCACAATTCCTACCCCCTCCAACCCAAATTGGGGCAGGGTGAACCAGGACCTGCAGCTCTGAGATCCAGCAGCACCAGCAGAAGCAGGATGGGCATCAGAAACGGCATCGTGAAAGGGCTGGGATCTGGCAGTCTAGGAAGGCTTGTTCCTGAGGCATTCACTGCCCAGGCCCTGGGGTGGCTGATTTTGTTTGAGTGATGGGAGGGGCTAGAGGGGGGAATCTTGTCTAACCTGCCCTCTCTGTCCCAAGAGCCTGCAGGGGCCCCTGGACTGGTTTTTCTGGAAGAGGAACAAGCCCTGAGGTCCTAGAAGGAGGATGGGTGGGACTCCCCAGGCTCCTGGCAATGATTTACAAAGTCTCAGGGTTGGAAGGGATTTCAGAGGTCATCTAATCCAACTTTTCTCTGGTCATCCAGCATCCAGGGTCATGAAGACCCTCTCTGGTGATGACCACTGCCCCCTTCCACTATCCCCTCTGGTCTCAGCTATGGGGTAGGTGACTGCTAAGGGGCTAGGTGGTATAGTGAACTTAGAGCCAGGAAGAACTGAGTGTGAATCCTGACCCAGTCACTTAGTGGACTGTGTGATCCTGGCTAAGTCACTTAACCTTATTCATCCTCAGTTTCTTCATCAGTAGCATGATGATAATAACAATTCATAGGGATGTGGATGTCAGATGAGATAATGTATGCAAATGCTTTGCCAACCTTGAAGCTCTATATAAATGCTAGATATTATTATTCACACTGGTAGTGAGGATAGAATGATTGATTCCTGAAGAGTCCATCTATGTTCCTTTCCTTCTCCTTTACTCCCTTGGAGTCTGACTACTCCTAAGTGTAATCTCATATATGTGGGGACTGTAGAAGTTCCTGCCCATGAAATCAGGCACTTCCATGTGTCTCCTCAGGACCTGGCATGTTCATGCTGATTTGGGTGCCTGGGGCTGTGAGTGTTTTGATGTGCCCAGGACACCAGGCATGTTGGGGCGAGTTTCAGTGTTCCCAGGTGCCTCAGCACTGTTAAACTCAGGGAGATAGGGACAGGGTTCCTTGGGGACCTCTGAAATAGGTACAGAAGTATCTGGACTGGGGCACAGTATGCAGACAAGTGAGACAAAGAACGCAGAGGAGAAGTCAAGTGTGCCCAGCTGAAGCTGCATGTCCAGGTCTGTGCCATCCCCTGGAGTGGGGAGGAATAGAGCTTTCTCTGAGAGGCAGACTGACTCACTCTCATTCCCTTTTCCTTCTGTGGCTGCCCACCCCTTTCCCCTTCCCCAAAGATGCAAAGAGAAGGTGGCCAGATTGGGCTGTTCAAGCTGCCGGTGGCTCCTGGACTGAAAGGAAGAGGAAGGAAGGGGGGCCAGGAACAGAGACTGACTCTAGGCAGGGGCTATGGTGGAGCTGCCCTCTGGAGCAGCCTGAGAGATGGAAGAAAAGTCTATTCTGTACAGTCAGTTATTTTTAAAAATTGATTTGCATATGGAAGAGAGAAAGACCCCACAGGAGGAGGAAACCATTCTGTCCCACCTCCATTCTTTGCTCAGTTTCAGGACTGAGGGGAAGGAGCATAGGTCTAAAATTTGGCTCAGGAGGCCCTTCCCAGAGACCTTAACTTGGAGAGATGCCACAGAAGATCCCAGACAGAACCCCCCACTGCACCCTCCTTTTAACAGAGAGGAGGGAGAGGATCCATTCCTCTCCATTACCTACTCCTCACCCTTGCTTCTTCATCCCACAGACTTTCCCTGGAATCCTTCCCCAGTAATGCTGCTCTCAGTCAAAGGAATGACTGTCCAGTGATGATGTAACAGAGGGACAGATCTCTGGGTTAGGTGGAGGGAAAAAGGAGACAAAAAAATGGATCCAGCAGATATAATAGGAAGAAGTCTCAGACTCAGAGATTGAATGAGAGCCTGGAGCTTGGTATCATTTAGAATGCCAAGCTCCAGGCTTGTAGAATGCAGAACTTTGTAGTAAGGATTAGGTTCAAACCTGATTTCTGACACTTTCTCCCACCACATGGTAACAATTTCTCGGAGTGTCATTTCACCATGTGTGAAGTGGGGTTCACAATACTCATAGTACTCAACTTATTGGGTTGTTGTGGAGCTCAAAGGGGATAATGGAAATGGCTTTAAAAGCTTTAAAGTAAACCTGGTTGCTTGGATTTTCCTGTTACAGAGTGGGGATCTACCGTCTCTTAGAAGTCTTGGTGGAGGCAGCCTCCCTAGGCCTCCAGGTGCATACAGTGAGATGTCTCTAGGGACAGCAGCCAGGTCGGGAGCCCATCGGTTCCTTTGGCTCTGGTTCTAGAGAAAGGGACACTCCCAGCGAAGCCTCCAATTTATTTTTGTAGACTTTTACCTGCTTGTGTGCTCTTTGGTACCATTTCAGGCTTTCTTCCCTTCCCCCAAAGGAACTAGTAGGGTCATACATACAGTATGCAGTGTTTGAGAGGCAGTGTGGAGTGATGTAAAAAAAAATAAATCAACCCAGATTTGTTTTGTTTCATTCATTTATTTTTTGATTGGGGTGAAGGAGGAGAGAGGGAGAGAAAATACTTTTTTGGTCATTGAAACAAAATTTAATTTAAGAAATTTTTTTAAAGACCTCAATTTAGAGCCAGAGGACCTTCATTTGGAGCCTGGCTCTGCTGCTTTACCTGTGTGACCTGGGACAAAGTTCCTCTACCTCTCAAGGCCTTTGTTTTCTCATCCGTAAAATGGGATGGACCTCTGAGGTAACTTTCTGAGAAGGTAAAGAACAGGGTCAGCCCTGCCCAGGTAGCAATTGAACAGGGATACCTAAACCATCCTTTTGTCTTGAAAGTCAAGGTCCACGATGTAAGGTAGGGGAGCATAGAGATGGCTGTGTTGACCACAGAGCTGGATGAGGGATGTGGTAAGGCATGAAGAGACATCTTAGAAGTCTGTTCTGTAAGGCTGAGGTGTAGGGTTTTGTTGTGGCAATGGGAGGAGGCTTAAGGGGCTGGACATAGATGAGAAAACCGGGTTGCTATGAACCCCTCCTCCTGCCATCTCTTTAAGTGTTCTGAACCTTTTCTTTTCTTTTAGGTCCTGTTTCAAATACATACATCCCTGTCATGTAGTTGGTGAAGCAGCCAGTGCACTGGGACAGAAATCAGGAAGACCCAAGTTCAAATGCAGTCTCAGACACTTAGTAGCTATGTGATGGTAGGTAAGTCACTTAGCCAGTGTTTGCTTCAGTTTTTCATCTGTAAAGTGGGAATAATAATAACACCTGCTTTGAAGGCTTGTTATGAGAATTAAATGACACAATAGTTGTAAAGTGCTAGTAGGCACTTAAGAAATGTTTATTTCTCTCCCTTCCTTCTTTCCCTTTTTCTTTCTTT
>CM053596.1:201266130-201281623 GCA_028646575.1 Pseudocheirus occidentalis
TCCTCCTCCTCCTCCTCCTCCTCCTCCTCCTCCTCCTCCTCCTCCTCCTCCTCCACCCCTTCTCCTTCTTCTCCTCCTCCTTCTTTCCCGGTCCCTCTCCTCTCCGCTCTGCTCCTCTCCCCAGCCTGAATAAGCATCGAGGCTCTGGCTGCCTCCTTCTGCCTTCATACCAGAGCCCGGAGAGGCCCCTGTCAAAATAAGAGCTCCACCATCTCGCTCGCCTTCTCGCCCAGGCCGGCTCCCCCAAGCCTCCCAGTGGTCTGACTCGGTAAGGCGCCCAAGGTGGATGGCAGCTGGCTGGGAAGAGATTGGGAGGGGGGGGTGGAGTAGGGGGCTTTTCTCCTCCCTCTCCTCTTCTCCTCCTCTCCTCATCCCTTCCCCCTCCTCCTTCCTCCACAGGACTGAGCTGGAAAGGATAGAAGGTGGGGAAGAGCTAACCATTCCCTCAACTATTCCAGGATTGAAGAAGAGATTTAACTAGACCCCTCCCTAACCTATTCCCCCAAAAGCTACCTCCTTCAACTTGCGATAAAGCTAAGAAGGGGGCAGTGATCCTCAAGGAGAGAGAACCTAGCAAAAGATCTAAGTAGGGATGATAATCAGCAGAGAAGATTCGCTGGGGCCCCATGGACTCATCTCTGCCCAAGGAGGGGGGTTCCCACTGCCATCACCTACCAAAGCGTCACGACTTACCCCACCTTATTTTGAGAAACTTCCCAAACCAGCCTACATTCAGAGCGTTCATCTGTATGACCGTTCACTATTTCCAGCACTTTACACTCCTTCCTGATTCTGCTGTGTACCTTACCTACCTCCCAACCCCGAGCCTCCTTCAAGGCCCCATTCAAATTCTATGTCCCCCATGAAGCTTCCCCAGACTTCAGCAGTTCGTGTCACTGATCTCCCTCTTTTAAACCCCCAAAACTCCAAAAGTCAGTGCCACTCAACTTTAAACTTAATTTTACAATATTCTGTATTTCAAGTAAAGATTTCAAGTAAATCTTAGCTTTGTCTCTTCACCTAGAAGATAAGTTCCCTGAGGGCAATAAAGATGCCTCACATTTTTAATTGCCTCTCACCTCCTCCCATGCCTCGAAGCTGGGCACAAACTCAATGTTCAATGCATATTGTTGTTTGACAGAACACATCAGCTGGTGGGCACAGGGCAGGGAAGCTTCTATGTGGGAGACAGAAATGGTGACTGAAATTGGGACTAGAAAGAAGCTGATCTTTGATAGGAGGTAGGGAGTCCAGAAAATGCTGAGGTCTAGGTAAGATTTCTGGAAAGTGCACCATCTCCAATCCCACAGTTGGGTCTACCATATCTAGTTACACAGAACCATGTGGTGTTAGTGTACATGAAAGGGGCCCTTATCAATGCCTTGTGAGACTTACATGAGTTTGTTCATTGCATGATGTGGTACGAGGCTAAATGGTAAATGTTATAGGAGTTGTTGGCATGGTCTATGAAACCATGTGCCTGTTCCCCAGGGTGGGGCTGTGACTCATTCCCTCAGTACTGTGGGTTCCAGGTTGGGATACAGAACAAATCTCATGGAGCAAGTAGAGCATATAGGTGGACTGAGAAAGAAGAGAAGATTGAGAGGAGATTTAATAAGAGAGGAAAAAGATGAGAGAAAAGAAAGGGAGAGAGAGAAAGAGTGAGGAAGAGGGGGGAGGGAGGGAGGGTGAAAGAAAGAGAGGAAAGACAGATGAAGAGGGAGAAAGAGAGAGAGAGGGAGAGAGAGAGAGAGGGAGGGAGTGAGAGAGAGAGAGAGAGAGAGAGAGAGAGAGAGAGAGAGAGAGAGAGAGAGAAATGGAAAGATTGGGGGGATGTCTGTGAGTGCCCATTCCTGGAATGGAGTAACCCCCTCTACTGGCTAACATGGGTTGTGTTTTCACGTATGCTAGTGTTCAAATGTGTCATTGTGTACCTGTGTCACTGTGTATCTGTGTCAGTTTTTAATACTATGTTTTTGCCTGTCTCAGTGCATGTGTGACATCACAACCTAAAGTCCTTTCCTGTCCCATGATTGTGGAATACACAAGATAGGGCAATACACACACACACACACACACACACACACACACACAGAGTTTTCATTAGTTTTCTGATGGGGCTGTCTAGAGAAGCAGCTACTTGGAACCTTGGCATCCCAGTTTTCTAGGCTTCAACACCAGTGTTCCCCTCTAGGCAGTCCCCCTCTGGGTCCTATGTAGGCAGATGGAAGGAGTGGAAGGGTCTTACCCTGACGACCCATTCCCCAGGAGGGACTTCAATCCCTTAAAATCACAGAACCAGGGACTCAGAAAAGGGTTAATTCTGAACCCTGTGATAACTCCTATTATTGGCTCAGAGTGCTGTCAGTCAGAAGGAAAGGGGGGCCAGTTTGCCAGTTTCTTAGCATGGCAGTGAGACTGCCCACCATCCCTCAGGCTCCCCCCTCAATATATCCTTTCCCTGCTCACATCATTCTGATGACACCCCTTCCTTGGAAGAACTCCAATGAGGAGACATATTCCTAGGCTCTAGAGAAGCAGCAGAGGACCCAGGTGTCCTAGCCTGCCACTGGCTCCTGCTGCCTAGCTAGCTTCCTGATAGATGGTGATTATTATATAATAGACCAACAGGACAGAACTGAGCCAACACTCATTACCCTTTGCCCCAGCTTGGTGCCCGCCCCAGGGCCAGCTCCTACTCTCCATTCCCACCCCCACTCCCCTTCAAATCCATTTATCCCCGGGGAACTGAAGTCCTTTGCCCACCTCCTTATCCTGAGAGGATACCACTAAAGGCTGTGCCCTTGCACACACACACACACACACACACACACACACACACACACACACACACACACCAGGGTGCCAGGCTGGAAAGAGAGGTTAGGCACCATGCCAGGTATTGAACTAGGAGCTGTCTACTGAATCAAGGTTTACTAGCCCCTCTCCAGAATTCTTCTGCCAGTCTTGTTGACCCCCTCCAATTAGTGCAGCAATGGGGTGGGGGGAGAGTGCTGAAGGAGAGGGATGGGAATGAAGTAAGGGGGAGGCGTTGGGGGCAGGAAGTAGGAGGTGGGGGGGGGGGTTGCTGAGTGGGGGGGGAGGGACTCTTATCCTGACAGGGCTTCTGCCTTCCCCAACTGGAGGGTTTGGAAAAACTGAACAGGCAGCCAGGGCTGGGCTGGAAATCCTGCAGCCCACCCTCCTGGGGACACAAAGCCAGGGGGAGCCTGAGCTGCTGGGAGGGACAGAGAGGGGACCTCAAGGGAGGGCAGGGCACTTGTGGGGACTGGGAGGAAGGGGCAGCCAGCCCTTTAGGGAAGGGGGCCCTGAAGCTGACTCCCAGCAATCCAGGAGGCTCTGGCTTCCCCTTCCCTCTCCACCCCCAACCTTCCCCCCCCCATCGGCATCAGTCTTACAGATTGCAGGCAGACTTAACTCATTCCATACTAGCCTGGTGGAATCCCAAGCAGTTCTGGTGGAAAGAGACTAGAGGCATCCCAACTCCCAGACCACCTCCCTCCACTCTTTTTAACACCTTATTGCCTGAAACTCTGATGCCATGGGGAGATGAGGTGGGGGGCGGTATGCTGGCTTGAATTCCTGCGAAATGCTCCCTAACCGAGCATCTGTGGAGAGTAAAGAGGCAGTGTCCACCACTCATCTCTTCTGACTACCCTGCCTTCTCACCCTCACTCCTCAATATCAATCATCCCTCCCCTTCTCCGAGCACCTCCCCTGCAATATACCACTAGTCGTAGCAAAGACTGCCCTCAGAGCCAGGGAACTTGGGTTTTGTTGCTCATTATTTAGCATCCCGCTCCCCCCCAACCACTGAGACCTTAGCCTTCCCCTGCTCCCCATACACACTCAAGCTCCGTTCTCCGCTCCTGAGGAGGCATGGTCTGCAAATCCCCCCACCCTAGTGCTGCCCACCTTCTCAAACACTTTGATCAGAACACTGAGAACACTTGCTCTCCCCGCCTCTCAAATCTGTCCTCACCTCTCTTCCTCCCTTCCCTTCTCTAGCACCCTCAACTCCCTCTTGATTAATTTAGTCCCGCCTCATCTGGGAATTTCTCGGCCCAGCCCGGGCATAAAGGGGTTACCTGGGCTGCTTCAGGATGTACCTAGGAGGCAGGTGAGGCCTCCGCCCATCTTGGCCACCAGGTGTGTTCTTTGGGGAGGGGAGGGGCTGGGGGAAGCGGTGCTCGTTTGCCCCCCCTGGTGTTTGGATCTATATTTGCAGTTGAGAAAGGCTGTTCTGGGGCAGGCTAAAACAGAAGCCGATCAAAAGCAGGGGAAGGAAGAAATCCTGAGCCTTCCCTTCTGCCTGCTGTCCCAGCGGTTCCTCTAGGGGGAAACTTGGCTCTGAGGATTCAGTGGCAGAAACTGACTTCTGCTTAAGGGATCTTCCTGCTGTAGTGAGGGGAGGGGAAAGCTAGATTTACAGTCAAAAAATCTAGATGGAAAGGCTGGCTTTTCCACCCTCTAGATCTAACTCCGGGGCGATGCATTTAACCGTCCTGAGTGTCATTGTTCTCATCTGTAAGATGGGGACAGGCAATGTGTTGTAGTGGAGAGAGAATTGGCATCAGAGTTAGGAAGACCAGAAGCCTCTGACATAAGCTGGCTGTGTGATCCTGAGTCACCCTAAAACTCTTAAGTGACAGAGAAGATGACAACCTGAATTGCTAGATGACAACCTGAATAGCTCCCCACCCGGAGCTCTGTACAATGATGAAATCACAGGCCCAGTCTCCACCGCAAAAGAGGATGATAATTATTAATAATTAATTTTATCATAACATTTAAATATTAATTATAATATTTGATCCCCACTACTCAGGGTTGTGGTGGGGATCAAAGGAGATAAGGTAGACATAGCCCTTTGGGACCTTAAACCAAGGATTCCCAACTTTATTTGTGTCATAGACCCTTTGGTCTGGTGAAATCTGGTGAAGCCTGCAACTGCTTTCTCAGAATGTATTTGAATGTATAAAATAAAAAGCATAGGATTCCAGAGGAAACCAATTATGCTGAAATAGCTATAAGATACATATTTTTTAAAGTTCCCATATCCCAGGTTAAGAACCCCTGCCTTAAAGAACCTAATAGGAATACTGAATGAATAGGAAATTGAATTGAGTCCAAAGTTGACTGAAGGAAGGAAGATCTCAGATGAAGGAAGGCCCACTCTTTCTTCTGCCTCTCCCATCCATCCCACTCCCAAGGACAATTTCTGAACCTTTAGACCCGCTCCCAAAAGAGCCTGGTATATATTCCAGTACAGATGCTTGTCTGGGCACTATCTGAAGACACAAACGAAAGAGAACATAGTAGCCCTGCCTTTGTAGAGGCTTTACAGAATTATCATGTAAAGCAAAAAACAAATGCCATTTCTCATGGTTATTTCTGGGTGCCACGTTTTATGGAGGATTATGACAAATTGGAGTATCACCAAGACAGTAAAAAGCCTCGTAAACACCGTGTGTGAGGATCTATTAAAGGAAGTAGGGATGTTTAGTTTGGACAAGAAGAGACTTAGGCAGGTCTTGATATCAGTCTTCAAGGATCAGAAGATTGTCTCATGTCGAAAAATTAGATTTCTTCTGTGACTCCAGAGGACACCACCAGGAGTGGCAGTTTCAGGCAATCATATTTAGACTCAATTAAGGATACAGGCAGCTAGGTGTCACAGTGGATAGACCACCAGGCCTGGAGTCAGAAAGTTGTTTGTTCTCAGATAATTTTTCAGTCAGGTCTAACTCTTTGTGACCCCATTTGGGGTTTTCAGGAGTCTGGAAGACCTAAGTTCAAATCCAGCCCCAGACACTTACTAGTTACATTTCTGGGCAAGTCACTTCACCCTGTTTGCCTCAGTTTCTTTATCTGTAAAATGAGCTGGAAAAGGAAATGGCAAAGCACTCCAGTATCTTTGCCAAGAAAATCCCAAACGGGGTTGTTAGACAGGACTGAACAACAACAGTTTCCCAGAATGATGAAATCACCTGGACAATAATTTTTTTTAAATGCTCAGGGCCTTAATAGAGGCAGGGAGGAATAGAAAGAATTACTTTCTATTCTCAGCAAAGTCTTCATTCTGCTACTTACACCTTCCAGTGTTGTAAGGGAAATGCTTTACAAACTTTAAAGTGCTATAGATTATTTAGAAAGAGATTATAAATATATATAAAGATATTTATCAACTATGTTATAAATACACATAGATTATAAATGTGTTATATATTATATATACTATTATAAATATATGTTATATATTATAAACATATACATTATTTTCATCACCAGTACAGTATAGTCCTTAGTTAGAGAGCAGGCCTCAAAGCCAGGAATGGGCTTCAAGTCTTGTCCTGTGACCCAGGACTAGTCACTCAACCCTCAGTACGCTGGTGATGGCATATTGAGCAGGAAAGCAGGTGGCCAGGGTGGGCTCTTGTTCAACAATTCAATTCCCCCACAAAGCCTTCCTTCCTATCAGGTCTCATATCACAATTGCACTATATTTCTCAATTTACTTATTTATTTTTAGTTTTCAACATTCATTTCCACAAGATTTTGAGTTACAAATTTTCTGGAATCTTTCCCCTACTCCCCCCAAGATAGCCTACTGAATACCCTTCCCTCAATCTGCTCTCTCTTATATCCTTCCCCGTCCCCCCCAACCTTCTTGTAGCACAAGATGAATTTCTATACCCCAGTGCCTGTGTATCTCATTTCCCAGTTGCATGTAAAAAAACTTTGATTTCCAGATTCTTTCCCTTCTTCCCTCCTCACCCACCCCTACTGGGAAGACAAGCAATTCAATATAGGTTGTACATGTGTAGTTACAATTACACTTTATTTCTGCCTCTCTCATATCCTTACCCTATACTGTGTTGTTGTGTGTTACTGAGATGAGCATTTGACTCATCTTCCTACTATAAATTCCTTGGGGGCAAGAACTGAGTCTCAGATTAAGTTCATATCTTCCCCAGAGTCTCGAACAGTATTGAATTATAGGTTAGTGTGACTAACACAATTGGTGCCTGAGGCTGACTTCGAACTCAAGTTTTCCCAACTCCAGGCCTGGCACTCTATCCACTGTGCCACCTAGCTACCCTTATGAGAAACTAACTACTAGAAAACAAGTTACTCCTTGATAACATCCATAAAGAAATAATTTCACTTTGAAGTTAAATTATGAAGCCTACAATTAGTTATACAATCAGTATCAGGAGTGAGATTTGACCCAGGGTCTTCCTTCCTCCAATCAACCATGCAGCTTATCATGGTAGACACTGAATAAATCATCCTTGAATAGCGGCCTTTCCCATTTCAATAGGCTTTGAGGTTTACAAAGTGATTTCCTCACAACAAGACTGACAATGCCTTTTAGAGGTTCTGTCCCAGGGGTTGTCCAAAATGGTGGCTTTATCTGTCTAGCTTTCCACCTTCTATTCAATCCAATGAAACTAATTGCCTTGTACTTCCTTCCTATACTTTCCTCCCATACTTCATAGTGGTGTCTCAGTTATTTTGAGCAAAATGCTTCTTCTTCTGTCCATAACACAGATAGTCATGTCTGTCTTCCTTTAGTGCAAAGATGGGGTGGCTAGATGGCAAACGGGAGAGAGCAGCAGTTCTGAAGTTAGGAAAACCCGTCTCCCTGAGTTCAAATCTGGCCTCAGACGCTGCCTAGCTGTGTGACCCTGGGCAAATCACCTAATCCTGTTTGCCTCAGTTTCCTCATCTGTAAAATGAACTGGAGAAGGAAATGGCAAACCACTCCAGTTTCTCTGCCAAGAAAACCCTAATGGAGTCATGAAAAGTCAGATGTGACTGAAACGATTGAACACCAAGTACAAAGTTCAATAACTTACAGACCGAAAGTACCTGATTTCCAATCTTGGCTCTGCTACTTAAGAACTGTGTGACCTGTGTTTTCTATAATAAAAATAATTTTAATTTCTACAAGAGCCAAGTCTCTGCTATGAATAGAAAGACACCTTTTCTATGCCCCTCTGCTGTATGTGTAAGCAAATCCTAGTTTTAGAACTGTAAAATGTATGTACCTCAGAGATCATCTTGTCCAACTTCCTCATTATCCAGATAAAAAAATAGGTACAGAGATGTACAGAGACTTGTCCAAGGTCGCATACGTAGTAAGTTACAGAACTAGGATTTGTAACCAGGCACTTTGACTTCAAATCTAGGGCCCTTTCTACTGTAGTGTGACCCCCTCAAACCTCTCTTTTCTATTCTGAGCTCAGTTTCCTCTCAAATTTCATTATTATTATTATTATTATTATTATTATTAGTTTGAGGCAATCCAGGTTAAGTGACTTGCCCAGGGTCACACAGCTAGTCTGAGGCTAGATGTGAACTCAGGTCTTCCTGACTCCAGAGCCAGTGCTCTACCCACTGAGGCACCTAGCTGACCCTCATCTCATTCTTAATCATTTCAAATGATAGTTGCACAGAGAGGCAGCCTGGCAAAGCCGATACAGAGCTGGCTTTGGAGTCAGGAAGAACTAATGGGGGTTCAAGGCCTGCCACTGTCACAGCCTGGCTATGTGCCCCTGGGCAAGTCACTTACCCAGTGACAACTCTCTTACTTCAGATACAGACAGCAGCTGATTTCTACGGTGAAAGGAGATTCTCTTCTATTTTCTTTTATTATGAACTTAAGAATCATCAACAAATAGGAACATTTCAATATAAAAGAATTACCTAAAAAGAGAAGACTGTATATGAAACCAGAAGTATTTGTTATATGGACTTTTTAAAAAGTGTATGTTAAATTGAACAAATAACAAAAACTGCCCAGTTTGTGTACCTTCCTGAACTTGTCTTCTGGCCTTTTAATATTTAATTTTAAAAATTAAATATCTTTTGTTTTTAGTTTACCTGTATTTCCCTTAAGAGCCTTCCCCCTCCCAGGAAATTATCTTTTATAACAAAGAATTTTTTTTTAAAGAGAAAAGAAAAAAATCAGAAAAACTAATTAACTAATAAAAATCTGATGTTATACCTAATGTTGTCCACTCATTAACCTTCACCTCTGGTGTGGGGAGAGAGGTATTTCCTCATCTCTCTTCTTTGGGGCTAAGCTTGTTTTTTATTATTTCAGAATATTCACTTCCAGTTGTTTTGTGGTTGTTTTCCTTTCCATTTACATTGTTGCAGCCACTGCAGACATAGCTGGCTCTGCTTGCTTCACCTTGTATCAGTTATGAAAGTGTTCCCTTGCTTTTCTGAATTCATCAAGTTCATCATTTCTGACAATGCAATCGTGTCCCATCGCATCTGTATGCCACAATGTGTTTATCCATTTCCCAATGGATGAGCATCTACTTTGTTTTCAATTCTTTTTCATCACAAAAAGTGCTGCTATAGATATGTTGGTGTCTATGGAATCTTTTTTATTGTTGATGATCTCCTTGGGGTATATGCCTAGCAGCAGAATCTCTGGGTCAAAGGTTTTAGAAAGTTTAGTCACTTTATTTGTATAATTCCAAATATTTTAATGTTTGATTGATTTCTTCTCCTCCTCCTCCTTTTCCTCCTCCTTCTCCTCTTCCTCCTCCTTCTCTTCCTTCTTCCTCTTCTTCCTCTTCTTCTTCTTCTTCTTTTTCTCCTCCTCTTTCTTCTTCTTCTTTTTCTTCTTCTTCTTCTTCTTGCACTTTCAATATATCACAGGTTGGCATAAGAAATTAAATGGGAATTTGGGGGGAGGGGAGTTTTGCAGAAGTCACAGACAATACATGAAGTCCAGCAGATGACACAGAAAAAGTTTAGAAGTTCAGAAATGCATAAAATATATGTATAGTATTGTATAATATCAACATATTTTTTTCTTTTAATACCAGAATAATTCAGACTTCTTTGGTACACTGGGAGTGATGAGGTGCAGGCTCTGGGAGCCCCTTTGAGCTCTCCTTGAATCTCTGAGGTACAGGCTCTGGGAAACCCCTTGAAGTCTGATTAAATCTTCCCACTTGATGAAGCATTTGCAGAGGCCATGTTTTTCATTGTGGCTGGGCCCAAACCTCTGTTACTAGCCTGGCCCTCCATTGTCCATCTGCTTCCCACCCTTGAGCCTATCAAAACATCAATCCACCTTTGCATTGAGCTCATTAACTCCTCCTGAAGACCCTCCCCAAACTCCTCCTCTAGACCACCCCTAGATTCCTCTGTACATAAGACCCCATCTTACCTCCATGTAGTGTGAGAGCACCATAGAATGAACTAGCACGGACTTACTCTGTGATAGACTTACTCTGCCCAATGCAAGCATCATGGATACCTGGGCTCCCTAAGAGTCTACCCCATATGCCGAACTTTTAAATGAACTTTTAATAAACTTTACTTTTCTTTGGCTGAGAGAAGACTTGAGTCGAATTCTTTTGGCAGGACCCGGAGTGTTGATATTTTGGGGTCTCCAGGGCAACCCTAGCCCTCTTTATGGGTAGCCTCTTCATTTTTATGGATCAGACTTCAACAGGGCGTCCCAGAGCCTGTACCTCAAAGATTCAAGGAGAACTCAAGGGGGCTCCCAGAGCCTGCACCTCATCAGGAGGGCCAAAAAATTTCATGGCGATTTTTTAGATGGCTCGGGTACCCCCCCTAACCCCACAATGTGGAAGAAATCATTGTAGATCTAGCTGCCCCCTTAAATATTGTTAGTCTAGGGCAGGGGTGGGGAACCTATGTCTTCAAGGCCACATGTGGCCCTCTAGGTCCTCAAATGCAGCTCTTTGACTGAATCTATCCCCACCCCAGTCTAGGGAAATGATTTTTTTTTTCGCCTTAGGTCCACTCCCTCAAATGGGCTAATCTCACAAAATAGCCTTGGAGATATTCTGGGGCTTTGCTTGCCTGGAGAGAATCATACTAGGCCAAGTTAAACCTAAAGAACCATGAGTAAGTGGTACAGTTTAGAAATTAAGTGCCACCTAGTCTAGGACTGGTTACAGTTCTTTTATTCTCACTTCTAATTACTTTTCACCAATATATTATTTCTAAATTTGCATATTCTCTTTTCTCTTGCATGTGGAGATTCCAGAGAAGAGAAAGAGGCAGACAGTGTCAGAATCAGACAGCCAGATACGGTGGCATCAGAAGGAAAAGAGAACGAGAGGAGGAAGAAGGAGAGAAGTAATTAGGGATGAGGTACAGCAGATCTCTGAACCCAAATAGTCTAAGGGTCCAAGAAAATGCAGGAGACTTGTTGACTTTGTTTGGGGTATGGATTAGAAGTCAGTAAAGGAGAAAGTCCTAGGGACAAATGCCAAGGGTCCCTAGAGTGGCTTTCTGCAGGAGCTGATAAGATTACCAGACTCAGGGCTGGAATCCTTAGAGAGGCCACTCCCTACGTGGAAGCCTTATTCTGCCTTCTGTATTGGGTTCTGTTCTTCCAATCCTTCAAATCAGTGGTTCTCAACCTTCCTAATGCCATGACCCTTTAATAGTCATATGTGATCATGTCTGCATGTGGGCAGACCCGCCTGGAGACAGATAGAAGAGGTTCCTAAGATTGTTGGAAATATGTGTTTTCCGATGGTCTTAGGTGACCCCTATGACCCCTGTGAAAGGGTTGTTTGGCCCCCAAAGGGGTCGAGAGCCACAGGTTGAGAACCACTGCTTTAAATACATGCCCAACATTCACCTTCTCCAATGATCAATCTGATTCTTTCTTTCTATTCCAGAATCTCCCAGGCTGTAGGTATAGCTACCATATATAGCTCAAAAAGCCCCTTCCAAACCTGGGACACAGAAGCTGAAGGAAACCTGAAAAGACTGACACGGAAGTCCAAACATCAACCTTGTCTGATAAAGAATTTCACTGGGAGATGTTTAAGGATCAGGCACAACATTCTCATGCATTGCCCACTTCAACCGCAGAAGAACACACACGGACTAACTGCTTGACTTGGGCAAGGTTTTTAATCTCTCTGGGCCTCCACTGTCTCACCTGCAAGATGAAGATCTCAAACATCCCTTCCTGTCCCAAAAGTCTATACATCTATGAAATCTCCATGGGATGAAGATCATTTACTCAAGCTAAAGATATATTACTTACCCCCCAAGTTTCTGGTTTACAAGGAAAAAAATGAAAGGCAATGGAAAACAAGATAGAGTCAGACTGAAAGAGATAATCCCTTCTTACAGACTGTTTTTCCTCTTTCTCCTTCAACAAACTTTTTTTAAAGCTGGACCTACTATGTGCAAGGACCTGATTGGTGCTCTTCAAGATTCAAATATGACTCGTCCCTGTGCTCAAGCTGGTAATCCAGGTAAAGCAATAAACACACACACACACACACACACACACACACACACACTCACTAATAAATAAAACTGAGTACTTCTCCCCTGAAGTTTTCTTTTTGTTGCTGCATGGTGGTAGGGAGGTGATCCCAGACTCTGGAAGGAAACCTAAGTTCTAACAGACAAGTTGAACAGGCTCCCAGTTTGGGCACTACACAGGATTAGGGGTCTCTGTTCCTCAACCAGAGTATCTAAATTCAGATAGACTTAGAACTAAAATGTTGACAGCCGGATAGTGACCTTTCTTTCTTTCTTTTTTTTTTTTTTTTTGAGGCAATCAGCTTTAAGTGACTTACCCAGTAAGTGTCTGAGGCCGGATTTGAACTCAGGTCTCCTGACTCCAGAGATGGTGCTCTATCCACTAAGCCACCTAGCTGCCTCTGATGACCTTTTAAAGCCACAGCAAATAATGAAATCGATATCAAGGCTTATGATCTACATGATAGAAATCACCCCCTCAGTAAAATCTTTTCAGATCTCAAAGAAGTGATTAAAAGTCATGTAAATGTCAAGAAAAAGAAAAGATGGGACAAAAATCAGGTCCTTTCTAGTTCTTCTGACATTTTCTTATACTAGAAATATAAAATTCTGTTTAGTATTCAAAGTCCTTTACAACTTGGGTCTACCTACCTTTCCAGTCTCACTCCTCTACAAGCTCCATCATGCCCTAGGTCAGTGGTTCTCAACCCATGGGTCACTACCCTTTTGGGGGTCAAACGACCCTTTCACAGGGGTCGCCCGCCTAAGACCATCCGAAAACATCTTTCATATGGTCTTAGGAACCGAGACACTGCTCCTCCATCCATCTCCAGGAGGGTCCACCCACGTGCAGATAAGCCCACATACAAGTATTAGAGTTGTGGCATTAGGAAGGTTGAGAACCACTGCCCTAGGTAATTCAGTGACATTGGTCTCCTTACTGCTCCTTGAACAAGACACTGCATCTCTAGACTGGCTGCTTCCCACAACTGGACTTTTATCATCCTCTCCACCTTCTGGCTTCCCTGGCTTCCTTCAACTTTCAACTAAAATCCTACCTTGTGTGAGAAGTCTTTCCTGAACTCCCTTTATGGTAGTATCTTTCCTCTGTTTGCTGTTGGGCATCTTGGTGGCACAGTGAATAGATTGCCAACCTGAAGACAGGAAGACTCATCTTCCTGAGTTCAAATCCAGCCTCAGACACTTAGCAAGTGTGTCACCCTGGGCAAGTCACTTAATCCTGTTTGCCTCAGTTTCTTCATCTGTAAAATGAGCTGAAGAAGGACATGGCAAACTGCAACTGCCCCAGTATCTTTGCCAAGAAAACCACAATTGGGCTCACACAGAGTCAGACATGACTGGAACAGCAATAATAACACAGTTTGCATGTAGCCGTCTGTGTGTTTTCTCCACTACTACAGTGTGAGCTCCTTGAGAACAGGGACTGGTTGGGGGGGCGGTATTTGACACTCTTTTTTGTTTGTTTTTATGTTTGCTTTTTGGAGGGTGGAGGGCAAGGCAGTTGGGGTTAAGTGACTTGCCCAAGGTCACACGGCTAGTTTTGTGTTAAGTGTCTGAGGCTGGATTTGAACTCAGGTCCTCCTGACTCCAGGGCGTGTGCTCTATTCACTGCACCCTCTAGCCCCCCTTGTTTGACACTCTTTGTATCCCCAGTACTTAGCACAATGCTTAATAGACACTTATTGAGTGCCTGTTAATGAAGGCTGAGGAGGCCGGGCAGCAGTCAGGGAAGACTTTACTGAGAAGGTAGGATTTAAAGGACCAATGCAGTTTTGGGGAGGGATCGTGGGGAAGCTTGTCGAAGAGAATATGAGCAATTTAATTCAATAAAGATTTATTCAAAATAACAGCTCACATTTGTATAATGCTGTAAGGTTTTCCTTTTTTATACTATACATGTCTCATTCAATATTTGCAACAAGCTTTCGAGGTAGGTGTTATTGTCATCATTTTACAGATGAGGAAACTGAGCAAAAGTCCAGGGCCACACAGCTGGTGTCTGAGGTGAATTGTGAGGCCCAGTCTCCCTGGCTCCTGGTCTGCCCACTGAGCCACATTGCCTGTCTTCTGAGGAGATCATTCAGGCAGGCAGGAAGATGGTCCAACAGCTTAGGAGGAATAGAAGCCTGGCCTTTTAAAGCGGACAGGTGCTAATGAGTAGAACTAAGTAAGACCACGAAAGTAAGGCAGAAGCAGATCACTAAAGGCCGGGCTGGGGGGGGGGGGTGGCTGAGAGGGGAGATGAGCAGCAAGGATACTTGCCAAAAGGTCACTGAAGTAATCCGTGCTTGAAACGATGAAGCTTGGGCCTGGGCTGGCGACAATGAGATAGACGGGAGAGACATTTCCAAGGACGAACCCCCAAAACGAGGCATCACAAATGACAGCAAGGTTCTAAGGCCTGGAGGCCAGAAGGGTGTTGTCATTGATTGAGCCAATGAAGCTGGGAAGGGGACCTGGTTTGGTGGAGTTGGGAGGGAGAATAATGACTTTGGTTTTAGAAGACAAACTTAATTTGTCTTCTGAGAAGAGCTGAGGAAATGCACTTTTAGCCCCCTTTACAGACAAGAGAAAGCTTGAGTGCAACACGTCACAGGCTGATTTGTTGGTTCGTTTTGCTGACCTGATTATTTCTTCTTTATTAATCTTAGTTACCAGAGATGGTTCACTGGGCAGGTCAAGGAAGCATATACTCAGAAATGAAGGTGATATAAAAACAAAGGATAGTAGTAAAAGTAATATTTTTTAAAAGTTTAAATAGATGACAAGCTTGAGGCAAGGGTGGGACATCCAAACGGAAATATGTAATAGCCAGATAGAGACAGGATCCTTGAGGGGAAAGACACATTGAAATTTCATATCTCATCAAATGCCTAGCACAGTGCTGTTAACAGCATGTGATTAATGTTTGTCAAATTGAATTGAGACACAAGATTACAGGATCAAGAGAGGTTAGGGCTACCCAGTAACACCACTTTGGGGGTTGTATCCCAAAGAGATCATAGAAGTGGGAAAATGTCCCATATGTACAAAAATATTTATTGCAGTTCTCTTTGTGGTGGCAAAAAACTGGAAATTTAAGGGATGCCCATCAATTGGGGAGTGACTGAACAAGTTATGGTATATGAATGTGATGGAATATTATTGTGCTATAAGAAAT
>CM053596.1:201282123-201320810 GCA_028646575.1 Pseudocheirus occidentalis
TCTCTCTCTCTCTCTCTCTTTCTCTCTCTCTCTCTGTCTCTGTCTCTCTCTGTCTCTCAAACTCCAACTCACTTCTTCAGCTCCCAGATGCTGAGACAATCCTGTCTTCTCCAACAGGAGCCACATTCCAATTCTGTCTCTCTGTTTCTAGAATTCTTCTTTATATACAGCACTGGCCTCCTGTCTCAGCCAATAGCCTTCTTCCACTTCAACAGGGGAGTTCATGCCTTCTCAACAGTGGACAGAGCTCACACCTTCCATACTTAGCCCTAAGTTACTAAGTGCTAAGTATCTGCTAAACTTGATTGCTATTATAATACATAAATACACGCACGCTCAAGCCACCATCCCTTCTTTCTCTACCGTAGCGACCCACTTATCAAAAGTTGGCCAAGAGAAAGCAAATGCAGTAGCAAACAGCACTGTAAGCACTTAGTTTGTGACCAGATTGTCACAGTGAACTAGTTAGTAAAGGTGTCTTAGTAGCTTGTGATAGCTCCAGCCTAGTTCTGATGAGGAAGCCGTGATCCTCCCCCAGCTCCAGAGTCTCCCTTGGTACTTTCCTCCACACCCATTGTCCCCCTTGAGTGGAGCTGGGCCAGGGCAGAGGCCATGAGCCTGCTCACCTCTTTCCTCCTCCTCTCCCACTGCAGATTGTAATGTAGCAGACCCAGCCATGGCCACCACACAACTAGGCCCAGGTCCAGCCCCACCGCCACCTCTCAATGAGAGTAGTGCCCCCGGACCCCCACATGGCCCTCCAGCTGGCCTTCGGCCAGAGGGCCCTGGTGGCCTGGGAGGCCCAGGAAAGCCAACTGCTCAGTTTGTCTACGTCTTCACCACCCACCTTGCAAACACGTAAGTGCTGCTGGGGTGCATGCGTCTCTTCTGTCCAGCCCCTACTCTGAGATTTCACCTGGGAATGTATATGTCCAGATGTCTTAGCAAATCATTTGGGGGCCTTGGGGTTAGCATGGACGGCATGGGAAGATCAGTTTGGGGAAAGTGGGGTGTTCCTTCTAGGTACAGCTAGCTCCTCATCACTCTTTTCTTTTGGCATTTTTCCTCCCCATCTCCCGCCCCCACCCATGACGATCCAGGGCAGCTGACGCCGTGTTGCAAGGACGAGTTGATTCCATTCTGGCCTACCACCAGCAAAATGTACCCCGTGCCAAGCTTGACCAGGTGAGTGTTTTTAAGGCCTAGAGATGGGCCCAATCCAGAACCTTTCCTGGAAGGTGGGCCTGAGGGTGCAGTACCGGGGGAAAGCCTGATACTGTCTGAGAGGTAGGTTTCGTTGCCTTCTGCCTTCCTCATACTCTGCTTTTGCTGTCCCATAGGCTCCAAAGGTGCCACCTACATCGGAACCACTTCCCTTGAGCACAGCCTCAGCAGGCACTCCCCAGTCCCAGCCACCCCCCCTACCACCGCCTCCACCACCCCCTGGCAGTGCCCCCCCAGCTCTGCCTGCCTCCCTGCCTCCAGAGGGGCCATCCGAGGATACACACAGGGATCTCACACCCAACTCTGTGGGTGCCACCAGTAGCAACGCGACAGGGGGAACCCACCCCAACACCCCTACAGCTGCCACTGCCACAAACCCCCTGGCCCCAGGAGGGGACCCTGGTGGGGCCCCTGGAGGTCCCACCTTGCTAGGGGAGGGCACGCCCACAGGCAATGGGCAGCGAGCCCTGACTGGCTCTGAAGGCCTCTCAAAGGAACAGCTGGAACACCGAGAGCGCTCGTTACAGACGCTGCGTGACATTGAGCGGCTGCTGCTTCGAAGCGGGGAGACCGAACCCTTCCTCAAGGGCCCGCCAGGGGCTGCAGGTGAGGGGGGGCCGCCAGCAGCAGCTCCCCCAGTGCCCCAGCAACCCCCAGCACCCCCACCTGGAGGACTGAAGAAGTATGAGGAGCCTCTGCAATCTATGATTTCCCAGACACAGAGCCTGGGAGGACCTGGGCTGGAGCATGAGGTTCCAGGCCACCACCCAGGCAGTGACATGGGGCAGCAAATGAACATCATGATGCAGCGGTTGAGCCAGGACAGTTTGACACCTGAACAGGTGGCCTGGCGCAAACTGCAGGAGGAATATTATGAGGAGAAGCGACGGAAAGAGGAGCAGATTGGCCTCCATGGGGGACGACCCCTGCAGGAGATGATGTTGTCCCAGGGCATGGGGGGCATGATGGTTCGGGGCCCCCCACCCCCTTACCATAGTAAACCTGGGGACCAGTGGCCACCAGGCATGGGGGCTCAGCTTCGGGGACCCATGGATGTCCAGGACCCAATGCAGCTCCGAGGAGGGCACCCATTTCCTGGACCTCGTTTCCCTGGCAACCAGATGCAGCGGGTATCCGGGTTTGGAGGTATGCAAAGCATGCCTATGGATGTACCAATGAATGCCATGCAGAGGCCTGTGAGGCCAGGTATGGGCTGGACAGAAGACTTGCCCCCGATGGGGGGACCAGGCAACTTTGTGCAGGGTGCAGTGCCCTATCCTGGTGGGCAGAGTGAGGCAGAAAGATTTATGACCCCAAGGACACGTGAGGAACTGCTGCGGCACCAGTTACTGGAGAAGCGGACGATGGGCATGCAGCGCCCGCTGGGCATGGCAGGCAACTCCATGGGACAGGGCATGGAGATGGAGCGTATGATTCAAGCTCACCGACAGATGGAGCCGGCCATGTTCCCTGGGCAGATGACAGGTGGAGAGGGCCTGGCCGGTGCCCCTATGAGCATGGAATTTGGGGGCAGTAGAGGCCTCCTGAGCCCTCCAATGGGGCAGTCTGGTCTGAGGGATGTGGATGCCCCCATGGGGCCTGGCAATTTGAACATGAACATGAATGTCAACATGAACATGAACATGAATCTCAACGTGCAGATGACCCCTCAGCAGCAGATGCTGATGTCCCAGAAGATGCGGGGCCCTGCAGACATGATGGGTCCTCAAGGCTTGGCTCCCGAAGAGCTGGCCCGTGTCCGGGCCCAGAATGGTAGTGGCATGATGGGGGCACCACAAAAGATGCTTATGCCCTCCCAGTTCCCCAACCAGGGCCAACAGGGATTTTCTGGTGGGCAAGGACCCTACCCTGCCATGCCTCAGGACATGGGTAGTGCCCCAGACATGTTTAGCCCTGATCAGGGCTCAATGCCTGTGGGCAACCTGGGTACCACAAGGCTCAGTCACATGCCCCTTCCCTCAGCACCGAACCCTCCCCCTCCTGCACCCATGCACCCAGCCCCAGCTAGAGGGCTGGGCCGACGGCCCTCAGACCTCACCATCAGTATTAACCAAATGGGTTCACCGGGCATGGGTCACCTGAAGTCACCTACGCTTAGTCAGGTGCATTCACCCTTGGTCACTTCACCTTCTGCCAACCTCAAGTCGCCCCAGACGCCCTCTCAGATGGTGCCTCTGCCTTCTGCAAACCCCCCAGGACCCCTCAAATCTCCCCAGGTCCTCAGCTCTTCCCTTAGCGTCCGTTCACCTACTGGCTCACCCAGCCGGCTCAAGTCTCCCTCCATGGCGGTGCCCTCCCCAGGCTGGGTGCCCTCACCTAAGACAGCCATGCCGAGTCCAGGAGTCAGCCAGAACAAGCAGCCACCTCTCAACTTGAATTCTTCCAATACTATGAGCAACCTGGAGCAAGGTGAGTTGTCATCCGGGCTCAGACAAAGGGGAGGTGCTGCTCATTGTCACTCGGGTCTGGAGACTAATCTAAGACAGTTGTCCCAGAAGCACTAGATAGGGAGAGCTTCCAAAGGGGAGCTCGATTTGCTTTGGAATCAGAAGTGCATGGGATCATGGGACCTACAGCTGGAAGGACTGTCAGGAAACAGTCATTATACACATGAGGAAATTGAGGCCCAGAGAATTTAAAAAGTTTGTCCAAAGTCATATACAGGGAGCAGACGGCAAAACCCAGATTCAAGTCTTGGCTGCAAATCCAGGGCCTTTCTGCTACCTTGTGAATTTCCCAATGGCTGTAGGAAGGATGTGAGCTTTAATCTCCCAGTGGTTGAAGGGAGACATTGGTACAATCCTGGCCTTTTCAGAACTTCCTAGATAACGTCTTGGGATCTGTCTTAGAAAAGCAAGTGGGTGTTTGTGGGGTGAGGTTGTTCAGTGCATGAAGGTATCAAGTCCGTAGGTACCATAGCGGTGGTCAGGCTGGTACCATGGGATGAGGGGAAGTGATCCTTGCTCCATCTCCTGGACACCTTCCAGAGGTATCATCTCTTTCTCTCCTCTCTCCTGTAGGTGCCCTCCCTCCCAGCGGCCCTCGGAGTAGCTCCTCTGCCCCACCTGCCAATCCCCCCGGAGGCATCATGAACCCCAGCCTGCCTTTTACTTCCTCCCCAGATCCCGCCCCCTCCCAGAACCCTTTGTCGCTGATGATGTCTCAGATGTCCAAATATGCCATGCCTAGCTCCACCCCCCTATACCACAATGCCATCAAGACCATTGCCACCTCGGATGACGAGCTCCTGCCTGATAGGCCTATGCTTCCACCAGGGACCATGCCAGGTGGGAAACCAACATTCCTGGAGACTTGGCCTTTTGGCTCTGGCCCCCTGAGGCAAAGTAGGAGGGAAGGAATTTTGGCTGCCCACTATCATAGCTGAGGTTAATGGGCCAGGAGAGGATAATGCCCCCTACCCCTGGGGTACGGATGAGCTGTGAATTATGGCAGTAACAGGAATAACCTTTAATAATCTTTAAAATTCACATGGGGCTTTACCCCCAAGGGCACAGATAGATAGAAATGTAGATATCTGTCATATGTGTGTGTGTGTGTGCATATGTATAAAATCATTGTTCAGTCATTTCAGTTGTGTCCAACTCTTTGTGACCCCATTTGGGGTTTTCTTGGCAAAGATGCTGGAGGGGTTTGCCATTTCCTTCTCAATTTACAGATGAGGAAACAAGCAAATGGAGTGAAGTGACTTTCCTAGGGTCACACAGTGTCTGAGGCCGGATTTGACCTCAGGTCCTCCTGACTCCAGGGCTGGCGCTCTATCCACTGTGGCACCTAGTTGCCCAAAATATATAAAATTAACTAACATATTATACAGATAGATAGATAGATAGGGACAGGGCTGTTTCTTCTCACTGTCACGGACAGGACAGGATACTTGAGGTCATGGGGAGAAGAATCCAAAACCTAAAAACCAACCACACTGATCTGGAGGGAGATGGTCAGTGGGTGCTGGGTCTCCCTGAGGGCGAGGGGAGAGATGGCAGATGACGGCTGGAAGGGTTGGCTGCTTCCCTCTCCAAAGGCAGAAAGCATGTATGACCTCTTTGTCATTTTCTTTCAGGGATCAACACCAACCAGCCCAATCAGTTGCACCTGAACTCAGCAGCTGCCCAGAGCCCCATGGGCATGAACCTGCCTGGCCAACAGCCCCTGTCTCATGAGCCCCCGCCTGCCATGCTGCCCTCACCCAACCCGATGGGCTCCAACATTCCGCTGCACCCCAATGCACAGGGGCCTGGTGGACCCCCCCCGAACTCCATGATGATGCCCCCTGGTGCCCCAGACTCCCTGAATCCTCCTTGTGGCCCCATGCCCAACGCATCCCAGATGATGCCCTCTAACCAATTGGTGTTCCCCCCTCGGCTTCAGCAGCCCCATGGTGCCATGCCCCCTGGGGGAGGTGGAGGTGGGGGTCCTGGCATGCAGCAGCACTATCCACCCGGGATGCCCCTGCCCCCCGAGGACCTGCCTAGTCAACCATCGGGCCCCGTGCCACCGCAGCAGCATCTGATGGGAAAGGGGCTAGCGGGGAGAATGGGAGAGCCATACCCTCCAGGAGTGCTGCCTGGTGTGGCGTCAGTGCTGAATGACCCTGAGCTGAGTGAGGTGATCCGACCCACCCCAACAGGCATTCCTGAATTCGACCTGTCCCGGATTATCCCCTCGGAGAAACCCAGCAGCACCCTGCAATACTTTCCCAAAAGCGAGAACCAGCCTCCCAAAACCCAGCCCCCCAACCTCCACCTCATGAACCTTCAGAACATGATGGCTGAGCAGACCCCTTCCCGGCCCCCCAACATCCCAGGTCAGCAGGGTGTCCAGAGGGGTCTCAACATGTCCATGTGCCATCCCGGACAGATGCCCTTATTGGGCAGGACAGGTGTGCCCCCCCAGCAAGGCATGATGCCGCACGGCCTCCATCAGGGGGTCATGTCCCCCCCTCAAGGCCTCATGGCCCAGCAGAATTTCATGCTGATGAAACAGAGGGGTGTAGGGGGGGAGGTATACAGTCAACCCCCCCATATGCTCTCTCCCCAAGGCTCCCTGATGGGGCCCCCACCCCAGCAGAACCTTATGGTGTCCCACCCCCTGCGACAACGCAGTGTGTCTCTGGACAGCCAGATGGGCTACCTCCCTGGTCCTGGCAACATGGCCAACCTACCCTTCTAGCCAGCTTGGGATGGGGAGGTGGGGCATGTGGGTACAGGAGGTGGGGAGGATCTGGTATGGAAAATTTTACAAACTTTTAAAAACTCATCCCCAACAACTTTGGAATGGCCCAGTGTCATGGGGTGGGGGGTGGGGGGCCTTGTGTGTTGGACTGGCATCTGTGGAAACCAGATAATGCTGTTGGCTTGGGGTGGGAGGGGGGGATGCTTCATTTTGGTTTGGGTTTTTACTTGGTTTCAGCCCCCAGGACTCCCTTTCTTCCTCCCCCCTTCTCCCTATTCCGATTTCTTGGGAGTTTGTTGGTCTCACTCTCTTCCCTCTTGTTGGTTACTCAGCATCAGTGAATTCACATGTGTTTGTGGGTCCACAGCTCTGCTGGGAGGGTGAGAGCTGTCCAGGAAGGAGAAGATATGCTCCGTCTTCTTCCTTTTCTGCTTTGGTCTCTGTCTTTCTGACTTGCCGCCTCTAGGTCTCTGTCTGTCTCAAGTCTCTTGGGTTTCCTCTCTTGCCCCCTTTCCCTTTTCCTCCTGTCTTCCCATCCCACCACTGCCTCAGTTTCCCCGGTGGGGTAGCTGATGCCTGGCTTCTCTCCACTCCTTCGCTTCCCCCGTGCAGACAGGTGGGTGGATGGCATTGGCCATCATTGCTGTAAATAAGGCCTGCGCTTTGTGCCGGTGTGTGCGTGTGCTGTATTTCTGTATTTTAATAGACGACTCGGAAAAAAATGGAAAAAAGAAATCTCTTCCCTAACCTGTGTTCTCCCTCCTGCCCACCCCCACACCCTCCAAGCAAACCCAACCCTCTGACATCTCTCACAGGGACATGCAAACACCCACACTCACCATTTGCAGAAAGGTCTCTAGTGCAAGATCACACCCCCCAAGAGCATAGTGGCCCCGTAACCTCCCTCCTTTCCAAATGTGCTTCTGGCTCTCCAGGCAGGCTTCCATCCTACGGGTGCCCAGCAGACTGGATTAGGATACTTGGCCATACTGCTGAGACGTTCAGGGGCCACATGGATTTGAATGTGTGTCTTCCTTGTGTCTCCCTGGATGCCCAGTGTCAGGCCCTTGCTTTCTCTAAGTTGCACATCTGGGGTGTCTGCCCCTGCTACCTCTCCTCCTACTACACCTTAACCCAAACTTCAAAGCTTCTCCAGAAGGAGACGCCAGAGGAGGGACCTTGGGCAGGGGCTTCCCATTCAGTCCCTCCTAAGTTCCATTTAGGATCATGGAAGGTTTTTCTCTCCCCATCCTGATGGCTTGGGATCCTTGAGTCCCATCTCCACCCCCCAGTTATGGAACAGGTTGTCATAGTGCCAGCAAGAACTGCCCCCTGCCGGAGCTGACCTTGTTACTTAAGACCATGGGACTGTGCCACACACCAATGTCCTGAAGCCACCGCCCACTTCCTCTTACTAAAGGGGGAAGGAAAAGGGGGTAAGTCTTTCAGTCAGTACCCCACCCCCCACCACGGGGACTGAGTAGGGAAAATCTCATGGGTCCCTTCTGGGCATTGAGTTAATTGGCCATTGGACCTCCCGATCCTGTCTTTTTGTAGGCTCAAACCCCCCTTTCTTCCTTCTCTACCCCCAAAGAGTCTCCTGTCCCTTTTCTTCTAAGTGACTTCCCCAACCTCCCAAGCAGGGCAAGGCTCTTGGGAGGTTGGGGGGACAGGCACAGTGAATCAAAAGCCATAGACAGCTGTGTGTTTTGTCTCCCATTTGCCCTAAAAAAGGAACCTTTTTTTTTTTTTCCCCTTTCCTGCCTTCAGGGAAGGTCTTTTGTGCTGAGGGCCAGTTCCAGAAGGAGAGGTGTCTCTTCCCGTTGGGATACTTGCCCCTCTCTCTGCCAGCTTTCCTGTCCCACTAGGGATAGGGCCCCAGGTCAGTAGCCATGATACAAAGGGATATGGCCTCCTCCACCCCACCCCCATCCCTGGCATTTGGTGCTGTCCACCTGGCCCATTATTTGCCTGATCAAGTTCTTTCTCCCCATCCTTCCCCCAAAAACAGCTCCCAGGGGGTCCAGGACAGAGTTCTCTTGTTTCTGAGCACCACCTTCATTGACATCAGACTCTTCCTCATCCTTTCACTCCCATCAGGCACTCTTCCCATCCCAGGTCTTGGTCACCTTGGGTCATCGCCCTTTCTCACCCCAGGATTACCAACATCTTGTCTCTTCCCAGGCCCTGGCGATTCTTAGTGTTTCCTGACCCCTGGGGAGTGGAGCCACCCCTGCCCCTATCCCCACTGTCCACAACAGGCATTTTTCCACCTCTCCACACCTTCCACCATCACTAAAGTCAACCCACCAACCTCTACTCCCCCTCCCAGTTCATGGCCATACCCCCTGCCCCCCAGCCATTTTGTATCATTATATAAATATATATAAATATATATAAAAATATAAATATATAAATACAATATGTGAAGACATCTTCTTGGTTTTTATTTTGAAACAATTTTTAGGCTTGTTTCGGGGGTCTCTGTGCTGCCTGTACTGTATTGACCTGTTTTATAGGTGCCTTTTTATTAAAAAGAAAAACTTCAAAATCAGCCTCTTGCCTTGTGCCTTTGTATCTGATGCATCCATTCTCTTCCCTGCTGTTTGGGCCAGGAAGGATGACTTGGGGCCTTGTGCCCTGTCAGGTAAGGAGCACTGACCTTTTCCACCCCATCAGTCGAGTCCTGAAGGGACAGCTTCTTATTGGGTCTTGGTTGTTCTGAGGTAGAGGGTGTCGATCTGGGGACTGTCCAGCAGATCCAGGCTCACCAGCCCCCTTCCAGGCTGATGAGGCATTGGGCCTGGAGCAGGACTGTGGCGTGGCTGGTCAAGCTGGGCCCTTCTGAGCGAGAAGCAGCTTCCTCTGGTTCCATCTGAACAGGCCCCTTAGAGGAGAGTGGACTGTTGCTTCCTTAGGGGTTTGGGGACTTCCCTCCCAGAGTTTGGTGCTGGGGCCCCATCCTGTTCCTTCCCCCACCTCACTTCCCTTACCAGAGATATACTTAGTCCTGGGGGGCTGGGGCACCCTGTGCTCCCATGCTCCACTTGAAATCTGAATCTCTTAGATACCAGTAACTCTGGGCTCGGTCCTTTGAGATGCCAATCCAGGAACTGTTTCGTGTAGACATATCAATCTACCAGTAAGCATTTATTACATGCCTGCTACGTACCAGACATGACATTAAGTACTGGGGATACAAAATGAGGCAAAAACCAGTGTGATCCCCAGGAGCTTACAGTCTGAGGGGAGGCCCAGAGAATCACCCAGCTGGCTAGATGTCCCCTACTGAGGATTCCTGGTTTTCTGCTTGGGAAAGGGATTGGCCAGACAATGGCTCTGAGCAGATGCCCTCCAGAAGGCCTTTCCAGCAGATTTTCTCTCCTGGTTTTCTTGTCCGTTCAGGAAGAGCCTCTAATTCCTGGGCCCCTACACAGTTGTATTGTTCATCTCTGGTGGACTGTATCTCTTTCTGTGAGATCAGACAGTCTCCTGAATATACTCCTGGGAGGTAAGAGGTTTTTCCCAGATTGCAAAGTGGAACAGAATTTGTCCATTGGATAAAGAGCAGTGGGTATACAAAGTCTATTCCTGTTGGTGAAAGACCCCTGAACAATGCCACCTCCCTGCCCTGGGTCTAAACCTAGACTCAATCCCCACCTCCACAGATACAAAGACAACAGATACACTCAGGTGATCAGAACTGTTTCCCTCATACCTGGCCTGAGACATTCCTTATTTTTCTGGCCAGCATCAGGATCCTAACCCTGAGCCTTCACAGAGCACTGCCTGGGCCTGGACTGAGCTGAGCTAGGAAGGATTTGGGGGTGCCAACGGTGCCTTCAGCTAGACGTCCAGGTGCCTGAACTGGGTCAATCTGAGCTTTCTTTTTGCTTGCCCTCCAATGGCAAGGTTGTGAAATGGACCAAAGAGAAGAGGGTTGAAAGAATTGAGCCGATGGATGGGTGGGGGAGAGAGGCAGATGTGGAAAAGTCTCTGCCCAGACATCAGGTGGATTCACCTCAAATGGAACCCTTAACCCAATAGTCTCTAGGCTTCAGTTTGTGATACACTGGGACAATACCCAGGGAAAGCTCCCCCAAAAGACTAAAACTTCTTTTCCTCTTAGGAGGTGGAGTGTGACCAGGGGTACAATATTCTAGGATGGAAGGAATAAGAATGACAGTATCATACTGAGCCTTTTTCTAAGCTTCACTGGCAGTTTATTCTTGAATACCTAGGAGGATATGGGCACTCTTTCCCTCACCCCAAGCTCAGCAAACCAGGTTTTGTCAAGCTTTGACCTGTTTCTGTGTTCCCACCCCAGGCTCAACCCTCTGCCCCAGGTCTAGAAGAGCAACAGATGGAGATATCCCTAAAAGAGAAGGGTTTGTCCAGTTTGTTCAAATCTCCTACCCTGTAAAAATCCTCTTTGGGGTACTTGTCCAGAGTGATAATCAGACTCCAAGGCAGATCCTCATCCACAGGGTCCAGAAGGGACTGAGATCCCTCGACACTTGAAAGGGGAGAGAAGGCGTTGGGCCCTAGAAGGTGGTGATAGAGGTGGCATTCTCTGATTCTGAGCTGCTGCCCTTACGCCAACTGGGGACGAATCGGTGGAGGGCAGCAGGGCCCACACAACCCAGCTTCCCTAGCAGGCGAATTAGGTCACTTCGGAACTTTACACCCACGAAGGTATAAAGCACAGGGTTGAGACAGCAGTGAGCCAGGCCCAAGAACTCACACGTGGTGATAGCTGTTGCCAGGTGGTCATCCAGTTGGCAGGACTTCGGCACAGTGCCTAGCATCACTAGTGTGTCCAGGAATATGATCACATTATAAGGGGACCAGCAGAAAAAGAAAACTCCTGTCACCAGGATGGCTACCTTGACCGCTTTCTGCCGTTGGTGTCGCCGCTGGGCCTGGCACAGGCGCCTCACCACCCCTGTGTAGCACCAGGCCATCACCAGCAGAGGGATGAGAAAGCCCCCTATGTGGTACAGGAAACGTGAGGTGAGCCATGCGTTGCTGCCTGCCAGGCCTTGGCCAGAGAAACTACAGGTAGCAGAACCATTGGTGCCAATATTGCTGACTGTCACAAACAGGAGCTCAGGCAGGGCGCAGAGAAAGCTGGCCAGCCAAACAGCGCCACAGGTGATGTGGACCAAGAAGAGGCGACGGTGGCGGTAGGTGTGGACAGCATGAACGATGGCCAGGTAACGGTCCACAGCAATGCAGGCCAGGAGCAGGCTGCTGCAGTAGAAATTGATTTTGTGAAGGGCACTCACGGTCTTACAGAGGAAGACCCCGAGCACCCAGCCCACGGCTCCCTCGGTCATAGCAAAAGGCAGGGTGAATACAAGGAGGAGGTCGGCCACAGCCAGGTGGAGCAGGAAGGTCTCGGTGGAACTTCGGGCTGACCGATGGCTCTTGAGAATCACAAGCACCAAGGCGTTGCCCGGCATGCCCAGGAGGAAGATGATGCTATAAGCCACCAGCACAAAAACTGCCTTGAAGCTCAACTGGCCTTTCATGCCGTGGACCTCGGAGCATATGTAGTCATCCCAGGACCCTGGCAGCTCGCCACTATAGTTGCTATAGTTACTGAAATCCAGAGCTGTAAACTGTGAGGGACAAGAGGGACAGGGAGAGAGAAGTGGGAGAAAGAGTGGTGAGGAACGGGACCTTTGCTTCTGACAACTCCACCACCTTATCAGTCCCCTTTTCTCTTGTAATGGCATTGTGCCTGCCTATGAGGAACAGGGAAGAGCAGAGCCAGAAACCTTACAGTAAAAAAATGGATTCATTAATTTCTTTATTCATTCATTTGTTCATAGGGAGGCAGCGTAATACTGTGGACGGAAGGCTGGCCTTGAGACAAGGAGGATTGAGGTTCAAGCCCTGCCCCCCCCCCCATAGATCATAGCTGTGGGACCACAGTGAGCCACTTAACTCATCACCCTCAGGCAAACTGCTAAAGCTATAAGTTATTGGGGAGGTACTGACCTGCATCAGTGGAGAGAGTTTCCATACCAGGAATTCCTTGTATGGTTGAAATGGGAGTCCTAGACTGCCATAAACACTTACCTCTCCCTAGCAAAGTAAAAGTCTAAGGTAAGGCGCTGGGTGCCAGGGATGCCGATGGGAAACAGCACAACTCCTCAAGGGCCTTAAGTACGCCTGTACACAAGTAAGGAAATGCAAGGTCCCTTTGGCTTAGGGAATCTCTATAGCTGTGGAGGAGGGCTTGACCCCTGGACACTTTTGCTCCATGACCTTGCATCCTGGTCATTGACCACCGGTCTTCCTAGGGGCTGCTGTCCCACTTTGCTTAAGGGAAAGAGAACTCTCCGCAGCCTCATCCACCTGTTCTATTTCCCACTCCCAGATGTCCTTGGACCTGTTCCCAATGCTGGCTTTCCTCCTCTGCCTCAGTTTCCCTCTCTGGCTCATGGAGATAAAGTCGATTTACCCCACCCCCCTTAACTGTCACCATCAGTACTCCCTCCCATCCCAACCTCCATCTTCAAGGTAGCTAAATGACTTCAAAAAACAAGAGAGAAGAGATAGTTGATGAGAGAGGAGGAAGAGTGGATGCCCTCAGAGGAGGGAGTGGATGGGCAGTGCCAGCTGCGGTTTCAGACCTCCTCTCTCCCCCTTCCCCCACCCCCTTTGCTCAGGCTGTTTTCAGAGCTAACCACAGAGGAAGGCCCTGATCCGTGTTTTCATACCTTTCACTCACAGCTGCCTCATCCACACCTGCTCCTCATGGGCCCCCTTCTTACCTCTCCCCAACCCCACCTTGCAATTGATAACTAATTATAACAAAACTGTGTTAGCAAAAAGGGTAATTCTATAAATGACAAAGTCCCTAGGGAGTGAGATGTAAGGATGTGTTGTACCCTTGTTCTCCTTATGAGCACATAAGGCCGTGCGCCAAAAGATTGGCTTCCCACAGTGTGAGGATTGTTTCTGTCTGATCCCATGGAGGGAAAACAACAGTTTGGCTCAAACACCCACCGCCAGGCCTTTCCTGGATCCCCCAAAGACCGTTCTAATATCCCCTTGTATTTACTCAGTATGCATCTGGCATAGACATGTACATGCAGTCTTCCAAATTAGAATGTAAGTTCCATGGGGGCAGGGGCTGTTGGTTTGTTTTTTGTTTTGGGGGGCTTTTTTGCTTTTTTGGAGGGGGGAGGAGGGCACGGCAACTGGAGTTAAGTGACTTGCCCCATATGGCTAGTGTTAAGTGTCTGAGGCGGGATTTGAACTCAGGTCCTCCTGATGCCAGGGCCGGTGTTCTCACTGTGTCAACTAGCCACCCCCAGATACTGTTTTCAGTTGCTCTTTGTATCTCCCAAATTTAGCAAAGAGCCTGGCACCTATGTAGTAAATACTTAATAAATGTTTGTTGATCAGTTGATTAATTACCAGCTTCTGTTGCTTATCAGTTATCTCAGTGGCCAAGTGCCCTTCATCTCTGAGCTCTGACATCTGAACATCACCTCACCCAGACTGAGTTCTTCTTTCTTTCCTGTCCTTGGGATGTGGCTAGGCCATGGCCTTTCTTCCCTCTGAAGAATAGAGTGGGTGTGGGGAAGGAAGTAGGGGAGGCAGGAAGAGTAGTGGGAAGACAGGTTCTAATCTTGGCCTGCTCACTCTTTGCTAGCCAATTCATTTCCTCATCCTCAGTTTCCTTATATGTAAAATGAGCAGGGTAGATGCTTACTTTCTTCTAGGATGTCAGACAAGTTATTTCACCTCCTTAGGCATTAATCTTCTCATCTGCAATATAAAGAGGTTGGACTTCCCTTCCAGTCCTGGTCTCTGATTTCTAAAATCTCAATCCTGTGATATAGCCTATGACCTTGGAAACTCTGGAAACCCTTTGTGCCCTTAGCTCAGCATTTCTTTCCCTTGAGTTGGGTACAGGGAGCTTCACCCACACTGCCAACTCATAACCATTGTCCCTTATTAGAATTAGGAATTAGAATTAGAATTAGGAAACGAGGAACATAGGGGAAGAGAGGGCAAATTAGACACAGAAAGAGAAGATTGAGAGTATAGGACCAGGGGGTGGCTAGGTGGTACAGTGAATAGAGCATTAGCCCTGGAGTCAGAAGTACCTGAGTTCAAATGTGGCCTCAGATACTTAACACAAAAAACTAGCCATGTGACCTTGGGCAAGTCACTCAACCCCAACCACCCTCCAAAAAGCCAAAAAAAAAAAAAAAAAAAAAAAAAGGAAGCAAGAAAGTATAGGACCAGAAGGGGATAGAATTCTGGCGATGGTGGAGTACCAGGCTCATCAGAGAACCTGGGACTAGCCTGCCTGATTGGTACAGCCGCCCTGATTGGTACAGCCACCCTGTTATGATCTGTGTCCAAAGTGTTGACCCACAAAACATCAAGGCTCATTTCCATATTGATTTAACTACAGCCCTAACAAGCTTTATTATAATCAGAGCAAATTCAGTTGTGGGAATATGGGGACAGTGGCAAGGAAGAGAGCCCAGTAGAGGGGGCAGTTCTGTCCCCAGAGAATCTGGCCTTCTCCTTTATCGGATTGGGTGGTAGGGGGAGGGGAAGTCTCTGAAAGAGGGAGTAACTTCCCTGGATGTCAGTACTCTGGGACAAAATCATGTTCACTCTGTACTAGTTATAGTTCCAGATTTATCTTACATTTTGTGGGTAATTTATTTAATGTCAAAGTGTCTGAAAATTGGGCAAGGTGAGATGATAGGTTTGTGTTCACTCCTGACTCCCTGAAGGTGGGAGGAAAGGGAAGGATTTCTTTGGTTCATACAGTTATGATTTGGAAGACACCCTGGGAGAATGAGGGGGTGAGAAGGGAGGGGAGGAAAGGAAGCTGGTTTGTGGGGAGAGGAGTTGACATAATGTCTCAGCAGGAGGTGTCAAACTGCAATTTGGGGGGTGAGGAGGAGTGACAAGTGTAAAAGCCTCAGCCAACGGTTGAAGGAGGGGTCCCTGCTCTGGGAGACACCCTGAGAAGAGGTATATATGGAGTATGGTTCTATGAGGAAGAAACACAGGTTGATGTTGACCCAGCTAGGAAGTTCAGATGGCGGGTGCAAGGACCAAAGAGACTGCTCCAAGGAATCCATCTCTTCTCCTTCCAGAAAGGCTATTTGGACATGGGATATAAACATACATATCAGTAGGTGACACAATCAGGAGATATTCTCACGCAACTTTTGGCATTAAGCAGCAGAGCGAAATTCAAGTCAACGAACCCTTATTAAATGCTTACTGTGTACATAGTGCTATGCTAGGGGAACCAATCAATCAATCCCCAAGCAAGAATGATTCCCACCAGATAGTTGATTGGTTTTGTCCTTGGTTCTTGAAGAGAATCAAAATACTGTCACTATGTTGGAGTCAAGTTAGTGCATCCGACTGTGACTGATCAGACCAAGGCAAGCTTGGAAGGCCCTACCACAGGTCAGGCACAAAGAATCCATAGGAACAAACCCTATGCTTTGTGTTAGATGCTGAGGGTACAGATGACACAAAAGCATACCTTCTATGGGAGAAACAACATAGACATGTAGGACTACAATTAGTGGTGCATGTAGAATATATATAAGTGTGTGTGTGTGTGTGTGTCTGTGTGTAAACACATACAAAATGGAATACCAGGCAATTTAAGGAGGAAGGTACTTAGCAGCATGGGGATGAAAAAAGGCTTCATATAGAAGGTGGTGCTTGAGCTGAGGCTCAAAATAAAGTAGACTCTAAATGGCCGAGGTATTCTAGGCACCGGGGACAGCCTATGCAAAAGTATGGAGAAAGTCATGTGTGAAGAGAGAAACTATAGAATGCATGGCAGGGAATAATGCACAATAAGGTTGGAAAGGTTGGTTGGTTGAGGTATTAAAGAGCTTTAGGGACCAAACCGGTGAGTTTATATTTTATCCTAGAAGCAATAAAACCACCAGAGTGGTTAGAGGGAAGTGATGTAGTTGGACCCGTGCTTTAGGAAAATTGCTTTGGCAACTGAGGGCAAGATTGCTTGGAATAAAGAGATCTGAGGCAACGAGAGTAATTAATTAGGAGGCATTTGTCAAGAGATGGTAAGGACCCAAACCGGGCTGGCGGCCCTGTTAGGAGAGCCCAGGGGATGGGGAAGGTTTTTCCTTTACAGCAGGCAAATTTGGATGAGGATGTGTGATAAAGACAGCCCTACCCAGCCCTCTCAGGCAGGAGCCCTCTCAGCTCCTAAAATACAATGTCTGGGACAGACATTATTGACTTTGAGGAGCTTACAGTCCAGTGAGGAGGCTGACCCCTGTAAAAAGGACTATTACACACCACTGGGCATGCTTAGTGTATTAAAGGGGAACAAAACAAAGAGCTTCTGGAGTACTAGAGAAGGATTCTTACTCTCGGGAAACACAAGGAGAGCTTCATGGAGGAGGCGGTCTCTTAATGCTTTGGATGCATTGAGTTTTAGCAGGCAGAGATTCAGGGAAGGGGATTCTGGGTGTGGAGAACAATGAGGGCACAAGGATTAGAGACATGGGGCATGAACTGGGGATGGTGAGAAGTTCTTTTTGGCTGAAGCATAGGAGACATGAAATAATAATTAAAAATAAATGAAGGAAGAAAGGTGGGAGTAGTGACCAGATCACGAAGGGGTAGGGGCTGCCTTGACATCAGGGCAGTGCGGTACAAAGAATGCAGGGTGGGGAGCTGAGGGAGCTGCTTCAGTTCCCAACTCTGCAATTTTCTATTTGTGTGACATTGAGCAATTCACTTTTCTCTCTGGCCCTCAGTCTCTTTTTCTCGAAAAAGAGGGGATTGAATTGGATGACCTCTGAAGGCTGTTCTGTCTCTCAATGCCTGACTAAAACTATCTGGCCAGGCTAAAGAGTTTGACTTTTATTTGCTGGGCATTAGGAGACAAAAACATGAGCTACATATATATATATATATACATATATATATATATATATACACACACACATACATATATGCATGTATGTACACACAAGCTCTGATATATCAGAGCAACTCACAGTTATACAAATGTATATGTCGTAGCAACATCAACATGGGCACATGCCTACAAAAGAAATATGTCCTTGGGCTTCATGTATACTGTACATGGAAAATCTCATGGCATGCCCTGGCACAGGAGGAAGAAAAAACAAGGGAGCTGAATACAAGAGTACTGAGCCAAGTTCTATCTGCCCTCGGTTAGTGAAATATTGTCAGCCTGAGGAAATGAAAAGATAGAAAATCTCTGGATAGAAGAATGAGTGCAATAGGCGTCCAGATGTGGGCAGTGGGATGAAATCAGGACGCTGAATTCAGCTCTTTCTTTATCCCAGGGCCAAAGGACTTCTCTGCTGCAGATTTGAGTCTCTGAGCTCTGCCAAGTCACCACCTGCCTGAAGAGCATTGATTATCATGGAAGTTCCTTGAGCACAGGCTGAGCTGTTTCATTTTTTCTCAGGGCTTAGCACAGTGCTTGGTATAGAGTATGTGCTTAAGAAATGTTTATTGATTGATTAATGAATTAATGGCAACTTGGATAGGGTCCCTAGTGATATGCCTCAGGACTCTTGTCTTCAGCCCTGCCCTGTTCACTGTGTTTTAATCCCAATGACTTGGATGAAGGTATAGATGACATATGTATCAAATTTGCAGAGTCCAAAACTGAGGGTATAGAGAGGGAGGGAGAACAACTGCATTGGGGGACAAAAATCAGGATTCAGAAAGGTCTTGACAAGTTAAAAGGATGGTTCAAAATCAACAAGAGTGAGTAGGAGTAGCAACAGAGTTTGGGACTTGAAAGGAGTTTTATGAAGGCCAAATGGAAAGGCCTTCACTTAGGTTAATATAATCAGCAGCATAGCATAGGCCAGGAGAGACATGACAAGATAACCATTTATATAAAAAAAAGACCTAGAGGATTTTAGCAAGTTCAGTGTGAACCAGCAATGGGACATGGGGGCCCAGATGTCTTAGCCCGCTTTCAGGCAACAAGTGTTCAGAACAAAGTCAATTCATCTGTTCTGCTCAGACATATCACATTGGGAATCACATTTTAAAAAAAGTTGTAGTGTACTTAATCATAATATTAATAACAATAATATTATAATGATAGCTAGCATCTATATGGTCTTTAGGTTTTGTAAAGAACTTATCAAATATTGCCTTGTTTTATAGCATAATGCAATGTTATGATATAATATGATACAGTATATGACAGAGTAAAATAGCTAACATTCCTATAGTATTTCCATAGATTTACAAAGAACTTTTCCTATAATAATACTTAAGGTACATAGTTAACACGCCTATTTTATGTGAGGAAACACATTCTGAGAGATTAGGTGAGTGTAGGGTTGTTCAATGTTGAAGGTGGGATTCTAGGCATCAATTGACTCCAAGGCAGCCCATAGGGTTGCAGAATTTTCTGGTAGAGGCTGTAATGAGCACTTAGCAAGGATGCTGTACAGTGACCAGGATGTTGAGGAGTATGGAAACCATGTCACACGGATGGTTAAAGGAACTAGGAATGGTTACCCTGGAGAAGAGGAGATTTAGCAATATGTTTGCTTTCATTTTTTGAAAGGCTTTCCCATGCATGGCATGGGTCCAGAGTAGGAAGAGACCTTTGAGGCCATCTAGTCCAACCCTTTGATTTTATAGACAAGGAAACTGAGACTCAAGGAGTTTAGGTGGCTTATCCAAGGTCATAAAGGCAGCAAATTTCAGGGATGGAATTTGAATCCAAGTCCTAGGACACCAGAGAAGCCTCTGTTTTCTATAAATGTAGAGGGTAAAATTAATGGGTAGAAGTTAGGGGGATAGAGATTTTGACCTAACATAAAGAATTAAAGACTTAACATAAAGAATTTAGTTAAATTAATAATAAAATATTAAATTAATGATTATCAAATAATTAGCTAAATATTAAGAATTAAATATAAAGAACTTATTAATAGTTAGAGTTGTTAAAAAATATAGAAATGGCATCTCCACAAAAATAGTGAGCTCTTTGTCACTGGAGGTGGCCAGAGGTTTATGTATTGAAGATCCTACCCATCTCTGCCACTTACTCTATATGTGACCTCGGCAAATTACAACCTCTTTGAGTCTTAATTACTTTTGTGTGTGTGTGTGTTTTGGAGGTGGAAGGCAGGGCAACTGGGGTTAAGTGACTTGCCCAAGGACACACAGCTAGTAAGTGTTAAATGTCTGATTTGAACTCTGGTCCTCTTGACTCCAGGGGCAGTGCTCTATTCACTGAGCCACCTAGCCACCTCAAGTCTTAATTACTTCATCTGTACAATGAGATGATTAGACTAGATGATTTATAAAATCTCTTTAGATCCTAATATTTTGTCATTCCCTATAGTTACTGTTTCCCCCAGGACCTTTGTGTCTAGCCTCAGTACCAGGGAAGCTGGTTTCCCGATTTGGATCACACTGTGGCAGGTGAGAAGGCTCGGCCAGGCTGTCACCATCAGCCAACATCAGCCTGGCAGTGGGGTGAGCAGCTGTCTACTCTGCTGGGCTCATGACTCAATCAGACTCAATCCAGAAGCTCAGAATTCCCTTGAGTGCTGAGTCATTTGTCTGGGGGAGGCCTCTGCATACAAAGCATGGGTCACAGTCTTGGAGAAGGTTGTACAAGCAACCTCATTCCAGCTGGAAGATTTTGGAAGTCTTAAACATTGGACTCCTAAACTCTCCTGACTGGTGGGAATATCTGCACCAATTTATTGCCCACACGTCCAATCTCTCCATCCTCTGTCATAACAGGACTCATCAGTCTATCCTAGGCAAGTACCTTCAGTACTCATGCTTGCCCATGTGAAACACTAAGGAGCTCCAAATTTGCTTAGAAACCAACTTCATCCTCCTGGTTTTAACTAAGGTCTTTCTCTTTGAATGTGGGCCCCAAATGAGATAGTTCTCAACCTTAAGTTCTACCACCTTTTTCCTGCTCCTGAGCTTTATAACACTCAAGAATACTGGCCCCTCCATAGTACTAGGGATGCTGAAACCTAGCTCATTTCTAACATCTCTGGTAGCTCATTTTGTGTGCCAAAGAACAGGGAACCAAGTTGATGTCCATCTACTGGAAATGGCTACCTAAATTGTGGTAATATAAATGTAATGGAATATTACTCTATCTCTCAAGAAATGATGAATCCAGAGAAGGATGGATTCTGAACTGATAAAGAATAAGTAGAGCACAGAAATAAACATTGCCCAATGACTCTGATGGGGTTAGGGACTGATCTGCCCAGATCTCTGGACCTTTGGCCCCCAATGTTGGGAGGGCCCCTGTGTCTGTGTGGTGAGATGGGGGGTTTTATTTCTCTCCTGCAGCTGGGAGATGCCTCACTGAGCCCCAAATTCTCCATGTGCAGCCAACCTGAATCAGTTTTGGTTTCCTCTTTACACTTCAGTGATCCACGAGGAGTGGTCAGGAGTGTCCAATTAACCAATTATGGGTGTCCAGAAGACTGGACCAGCCTATCAGCTCTTCAGGCAAACAGGTCTGGCTGGCCTTACCCAGAACTACAGAATCATGGAAACACCAAGTTGGAAGCAACCTAAAAAACCTATCCCTGAGCAGGAGAATTCCCCTTCTTAAGTTCACCCTTAAGTGGTTGTGTAGTCTTCAGTTAAAGACATTGTGTGATAATAATAATATTTTCAAAGTACTTTTCAAATTATATATCATTTTCCCTCCTCCCCATAACACTTGAAGTTGGAAGCTATTATCATGCCCATTTTACAGCCAAGGAAATTGAGGCAGAGAGAGGTTGAAGTGATTTGCCCAGGTCACATAGCTAGTGTCTGAGGCTGGATTTGAACTCAGGTCTTCCTGATTCCAGGTCCAGTGCTTCATCCTCTGGGCCACCTAACTGCCAATAGGAAACTCGTTACCTCTTAATATAGTTAGTTTCATTTTTATACAACTATTTGCTGGGAAATTTTTCTTTACATCAAGCCCGTATCTACTATAACCTGTCATTTCTACCCATTGCTTTTAGTTCTTCTTTCTAATCAAGTCGACAAGCATTCATTAAGCAACCAACCACATGCTAGGAATTGTATACTGGGAATAAAAAGAAAGACAAAAAGCAGTCCCTGGTCTCAAGATCACCATGTAATGAGGGAGACAAACAATATATGTGCAGGATATAAATTGGAGATCATCTAAAAGGGGTGGGGAACCCTTGATCTTGAGGCCACATGGGGCCCTCTAGGGCCTCCAAGTGCAGCCCTTTGAGTCCAAGGTTTACAGAGCAAATCCTTTATTTTTTTTTTCTCTTTGGAGCAGGGGAAGGCAGGGCAATTGGGGTTAAGTGACTTGCCCAAGGTCAGCTAGCAAGTGTTAAGTGTCTGAGACTGAACTTGAACTCAGGTCCTCCTGACTCCAGGACCAGTGCTCTATTCACTGCACCTTCATTAAGGGATTTGTTCTGTGAAGTTCCCCACCACTGAAGGCCAAGAAGAGTAAATATTCCATAAGACAGTTCTTCAGACACTTGGAAGATAACCATCATGTGTGCCCCAAATCTTTTCTCCAGGTTTACCACCACTAGTCCTTTCAGTTCATCTTCATGTGGCCTGTTCTTTACTAATCTTTCAGGATTCTGGTCACCCCGCACTGAAAGAGGCACTTTCAAAACTTGCTTTAATTTTCTCACTTGACTCCAATACTTTGGGACTTCTTTGCCACGTCCCAGGAAATTAATTATTGGGAAAACCTCATCATCTGGCAGGATGCTTAGCACCCTTGGTACTCTACCTCATCCCTGTCTTCTGTCCCTCTGGAGATAATCCCTCTGTCCCTCAGAGCCACAAACACCAAAACCTCCATTTAAGGAGGTAGCCCAGGTCTCTTCACTCCTCTCCTAGCTTGCCCAGCTTTGGGATTTCTCTGACTTCACACACTGTGCTCTACAGGCACCTTCCCCTTCTCAGTTTGCTTTTGCTTCTCATCTCTGGCTATGAGCTGGGTGGTGCAGTGGGTGAAGTGCAAGCGCTAGAGTCAGGCAGACTCCTCTTGGTGAGGTCAAGTGGCCTCAGCTGCGCAATCCTGTTTGATGACCCCATTTGCTTCAGTTCCTACAGTTTGTAAAAGGAGTTGGAGAAGGAAATAGTAAATTGCTTCAATATCCTTACCAAGAAAACTCCAAACCACAGGAGAAGAGTCAGACAGGATTGAAAATGACTTGACAGATTAGATTGTAAGCTCCTAGGGGGCACGGACTGCTTTTTTCCTCATACTTTTATCCTTAGTGCTGGCATATGAATGTTTATTGACTATTGTATCACCTAGAACTGAACACTATTTCAGACACAACGATCAGTTTACCTGTGGACAGGTCTGACCCTCCACCTGAGGCAATTATGATTGAGGACAGAAAGGGAGACTTGCCTCTGAAACTAGCTGGACCCTTGGCTGTCCCTGGTGTTTGCTCAGACTGTGTTGGGAGGGGCCCGAGGGCTCTTGGAGCAGGCAAGCTCAGAATTCCTGTGGGCTGAGCCCTGCCTGGGCAACCCTGTGCTCAGGGCAAGATTACATTCCTCTCCACCCCCTCTGCCTTTGGCCATCTCAATCCAGTTTTTGATTCACTAGTTATCCCTACCCTCTCTGGGTTTCTGGGTTAAGAGACACAAATAAACCAACAAACCCCCCTCTAGAACAATTTTTAAAGCTCTGAGGCCACAAGTTTAACCTCCAGCCTTCGCCACCTATATACCTCCCACCATCAGTCTGGATGCCAGAAGTTGTCCCTGTAAGGACAAAGGGGAGAACGGCATACAGGGATGAAGGGTTCTGGGAAATGCTAATTAAAATAATAACCCTTTTACTTGGAAGTGCTTTATACTCAGCAAACTGCTTTCGAAGCAACTTTGTGCTGTGGGCAGGATAAGCATTATTATTGTCTCATTTTACAGATGAAGGGAATGTTATTAATAATAAATATGATTTTTAAAATAACAAATATTATTACTATTGCTGGCATTTGTATAACCCTTTAAGATTTGCAAAGCACTTGATGTATAGGCTCTCATTTTAGGGGGCAGAGAAATTAAGTGGTGGAATTGCTCCGAGAGTTTGTAGCAATTTCTCCTTCTTGCTTTTTGGGTGTTATCTTCCTCTGTTAGACCTCATAGAGCAGTTGAATTTGCAGCTCTGATCATTGTAGCAAAGATTTAGAACTGGAAAGGACCTTAGAAGTAATCTAGTCCAATCCCCCTACCTCCCACCTTTTTTTTTTACAGCTGATCAAATTGAGACTGTGAAAGATTTAATGACTCGGTCTTCATCAAATAGTCAGTTAACAAACTGTGCTATGTGCTAGGCACTGTGTTAAGTGCTTGGGATACAAAGAAAGGAAAAGACATGCAGTGCCTGCTTTCAAGGAGCTCACAGCCTAATGGAGAAGACAGCAATCAGACAAAATATATGCAGGACAAATTGTGAATAATCAAAAGAGAGAAGGCACTTACAGTTGAAGGGGGTGAGGGAAGGCTTGTGTTGAAGGAAGGATTTTAGCTGAAACTTGAAGGAAGCTGAAGGCAGAGATGAGGAGTGAGAGCATTCTAGGCCTGGGACACATACTGCCTGGAAGAAGGCTCTGCTGAATGACAGAGGCAGAGTTCTCTAACTCCAGATCCATGTGGGAGTCTTTCCATCCTGCCATTGCTACAATTGTCAGGTAATGTTTTGTATTAAGGTCAGCCAGCTATGCTTGTTTCTAAACTCCTTACCAAACTGTGAGCTCTACAAAGGCAGCATTCACATCTTATCTAAATTTTACATCTCTACCCCCTACTAGAACTGTTCTGCACACAGCAGGCATTTAATAAATGTTTATTGAATCTGCTCATATTCCTGGTCTTTCTTAGGCTCCAAACAGGTGAGAGGGAAACAAGAGGACTAATTTCTTCATTCTCAGTTACTGAGTGAGATTCTCTCCCAGAGCTCATGCTTGGTTTGAGTGGAGAGAGGAGCCAGGGAAAGTAAGAAGAGAACATTAAAAATCAAGAAAGATCAGTCTAGGCCTTAACAGAGCATAATGGAACTGTGAACAAGACTCAGCCTGGGTTCATCTTTCTGCCTCACTAAGAGCGCTCAGTCATGGAAACTGGAACCTCAGTAGCAAAACCCCACTGGCCCCAGTTGTATGTAGGGTAGGAGGGTCTGCTTGCCTTGGACTACAATAGCCTAGGGGTGGATGGGGATGGGAAACCTATCCAGAGAAGGGAGGAGAGAGAACAAAAGAATAAACTTTAGTGCTTTTTAAATTTCCCCTCCTCCCTTCTACTCTTTCTAGATATTTTTTCCCCCTTTGAAGAAAAATGGGTAGCTGGGAAAGAAGGGAGATAGAAGGCCTGGGTCCTAGTCCTGGCTAGCTTCCCAGTACATTGCTAGGGTTTGAGATGATCTAAAGCCCCTCATCCCTGCCTTCAGGGTTGAGTGTTGGGAGATGCTGGGAAGTTTAAAGAAAAAGAAAATGGAGGGAGATATTTAGAGAGCCTTCAAGAGAAAAAAGCCCATCTCCAACCCAGCCCTAGAGTCTGGTATTTGGAGAATTTGTCTGTCCTGACCTGACGATTTAGCTGTACCTCAAGGTTTCCTTTATTTCCTAGTCCCCAGATACTCTGTTAAGCTGGAATCCAAGTGGAGAATGGACTTTGCTTGCAAGGCTTGTATACTACCACTTTCCACAACCCAACCTCCTGCCTCTATTTCCCAGGGATCTTTCATTGGGGTCTCCAAACCTTATGGATAGACTGTAGAGGGTCCTTGAACTTGGATGGGGAAAAATTATCTCTATTTTCTTTAAGGTCTAAATGAAACTGAACATTTCTTTCAGTTATTTAAAAACATTATTTGGAGGAGTCCACAGTCTTCACCAGACTACCCAAAGGTCCCTGACACTCACGCAGAAGGGTTAGGACCCCTCTTCTAGATTCTGGGAAATGGAGTTGGAACTATCATGTGGGGGGAGGCAATTTCACTGTGTGGCTTGAGGTAGTCACTGGTTTTCCCCCTCTGTGGGGTTCCGTGTAGTCCTCCGCAGCTGACTGCTTGTCTCCCAGGAGACTGGGACTGGGTATTGAGAAATACAATGCAGGGGAAACCCTTGACTTCTCAGAAACCAGGGGACAGACCAAGTCCAGAGGTTGGTGAGTGTGATGTTATACAACTGGGTCAGGGCTCCTGTGGCCAACCTGTCTTTGTGAGCAAAGACTGAATTTGAGTAACCTAAATGGGGGGTGGGGGTGGGGGTGGGGGAAGAAGCAGGAAACTGTATGTCAGGGTGATGGGAACAATTCAATGTGAATTTGTCTATAATACCCATCTCCCATATGGACTTTAATTATACTGCACTTCTGGACTTTCTATCACCTTGGGAGGCCAGGGAAGGGTCCAATGAACTGAATCCCCAGACCACTGGTGGCTGGCCTGCCCTACCTTTTTTTTATATTTCTATATCTTCTCTTTACCTTCCCACCCACAACTCAAATCTTGTCTACAATAAGTTATCTGTAAATGCTAGAACTCTGGAGGATTGTGAAAAAGCATGAATAGTCTGAAGGTGGTAAGGAGGACAAATTTCAGGGCAGCTCTAATTCTACACACCCACCCCAGCCTTGGGAGAAATCCTTCCTCAGGGAGAATGTCCCTGGCTGGAAGAGAAAAGAAGGTAAGATCCTGCCCCCCCCCCCAAATTGATTTTTAACAGAGGTTTACCCTTCTTCCTCCCAGCCTTTCACCTTTCTCACCTCTTGGAGAGTCTTGTGGTCCAATTCTGAGTTGCTTTGCTTCCTATAGTCAGATATTAAAGCTTTTTCCACGCACAGAGCCCCAATTTCTGAATCTAAGCCATTTAACCAGCTTACACACTAGTGAGGGGGAGACTTTGGGAGGGTGGAGAGGGAGTGAAAAGTGATGATGGGACACCTTCTCCCTAGGCTCAGGCAGACTCCACTAAAAATACAGGAATTCATGCCTTAAGTCTCACTTTCACTGAGTTTCCACTCCTGCAGCTCACTCTGATGCTTCTTACGGGACAGTACTCTTTGAAGGTAGGGACTGAGTCATCTCAACTTTGCACTGTACCCAGTTGCTAACACAGTGTTTTGTGCACAGAATAAGCTTAATAAATGTTTATTGACTTGCATACCCTTTTCTTCCCTTCATTCAGAATCAGGATTATAGTACCTATTTCATGCGCTAGTTTTGCCTTCTGACATCAACTATGAACACCTCAAGGGTAGCCCACATGGCTTTATAGAGGAGGTGTCAGTATAACAGTGGGCAGTTGAATCTAATACTAAAGGCTAAAGAATGTTAGATAGTGTTTTCCGCACCTATTCCTTATTCTATCCCTACAGCAGGGGTTCTTAATCTTTTGTGTTAAGTGACCCCCTTAGGCAGTCTGATGAAGACCTATCGGCTACTTATCAGAATTATCTTTTTTAAATAATTGAAGAAATACTAAATTTTAGTTAGAGATTAGCAAAAATAAAGATGTAAAATTTTTTCCCCATCCAAGTTCTTAGACTCCCTGAAATTTAGTCCTGCATTCCAGCTTTAAGAAGCTCTTTCCTAGAAACAAAGAGAGGGAGTGACTATTTTCCCCTCTTCATGGGTGGGGAAACTGAGGACAGGTGTTAGGTCACAAACAGATTAGAAATGAAAGGGACCTTAGAACCCTCCCCAACCCCCATCCCTTCATTTTACAGGATTTGTGTCCAGATCCTCTGACTTTACATTCAGTGTTCTTTTCACTATGGCTTGAAGATTTGAACCTCTTTATCCCATTTGAAGGCTTTCCAAGTTTATTTGAATTAACCATGGATGGATCTCTCCAGTGGGCTGATAAGTTTTGAGAGCAGGCAGGGGCAGCAACTGATTCATAAGCTACAAACTCTCCTCCTTCTCCCTTCTTCCCCTCCCTCTTCCTTCCCCTGCCACCATCCCTCAGGAGATGAAGGTTGGGTTCTTTGGACCACTCTTCTCCTTCCATCAGATCCTGCTCTGAGCTTTGTCTCCCCGCACCCCCAGCCTCTTCCCGAAGAAACAATTAAAAACAAATTGTCCATTGATTTTGCTCTCTTCGGTCTACTCACCTGATCTCCCATGTTTATGCTGATGGCCTCCATGTCCAGGGTGAATTGATAGTTCATAGCAGCATGAATGTGAACCTGTTGCATCCGCACCGTGGGATACTCTGTGGCTTTCCTCTGGCTGGGTGGCTCTAGAAAGGTAGTGGCATTGAGCTGCAAATTTAAACAAATCAGCAAGCAGGTCACGGTCCCTGGAGATGAAAAGTACTCTGCCTGTACAACTCATCATTTTTTTTTTTTCCGATGGGTCTTGTGTATTTGTGTGAGTATGTGTGTGTGTGTGTGTGTGTGTGTTTTTAATTAAAAAGGAAAATCCCCACAGTAACAGTGCTAACCATGCACTGAAGTAGTTTTTTTTTCCTGGTAATGTTCTACTTTAGAGTTTATGATGGGTCTTGAGGGGGCAACTCCCTCCCTTGTCCAAAACCTCTCCCATTTTTACCCAGTGCCTTCATCCTCCTCACTCTATTGTCTCTCTGTACTCCAGGGTGACCCAAAGATACTCTTCTTCCCTAGCCTTCTTCCTCTCTACTTTGGCAGCCCCTTGTCTAAACCCCAGAGAAAAGAGTTCCTCTTTGTTTTAATACCACAGATAAATAAGATTCCCTAACCTTGAATCTGACTCCTCCTCTGTTCAGATTCATTTTTCTTTTTTCTTCTCCTCTCTTCTTCCATCTTTCTTTATTCACTGCTTTTACATGTCCAGAAGCTGAACTTAGGCAGGAAAGGCTCTGGGTGCACAGATGGGGACTGAGGACCATACAGAGTCTCTCTAATACTGAACCTCTATCAAAGGCAGATGTTTGACCCTAGACATAGTCTATGTCCCAAGCCTAGCAAGCATGAATCTTACCTGTCCCCAGACCCCAGTTCCTTGCCTGGGAGGTGGGAAGAGGGTACTATCAGATGTTCAAATCTTGGCCTGCTATGTGTACCCCTGAGGAAGATCTGACAAAGTGGGAACTGCTGGAAGTAAGTTTATGGGGTATTGATTGTTGTTGGCCTGTGATGAAAACAGGCCCGGGCTCCATTTATAGGCATGTGCATGAGCCTGGGGCAGAGAGGAAGGTAAAGGATGGGAAGGTTCTGAGGGAGATATTGGGTCTTTTCCCATTGGAGTTGCCATGAAATTAGGTCCATGTTGGAACCTGACTGGGAAGGGGTGGAATGTGAGGTCTCCATGATGGCAACTGCTGTTCCCTTGGAAGCTCTTGACCTCCATACAACCTAGGCCAGAAATCTCAATTTATCTGACATTTATTAAATGCCCACTGTATGCCAGACACTGAGCTAGGTAATGGAGATACAAAAGTTTTTTTTTAAGTGACTGCTCCCCTTTTTCCTTGAGTATCTTACAGTCTACCAGGTCTCAGATTCCCTTTCATGGTTCTTTGTTGGGTTGTTTAGATGCTCAGATCATCCTGTGGACAAGGGTTAGAGGGAAAGAGAAATACATATTTAGATTGTAGTTGAACAAATAGATTAGTGACAGAAACTTAAAACAAACATGTTGATCTTGAAACCAATGGCCTACCAGGGGTGGGGAACCTGCAGCCTCTAGGCCACATGTGGGCCTCTAGATCCTCAAGTACAGTCCTTTGATTCGGTCAGGGCTGGATAATTTGGGGGCAGTTAGCAGTGTATGTTGGACATGTGGTATATACCACCAGGTTCATTTGCTATATTTGACTCTGAGTCCTTCTTGAGCTGAAAAGTACCAAAAAGAGGAGGGGAAGTTAGTGATTAGAAAACATATTAGTGACTGGGATAGTTCCTCTTCTTCATATTTTCTTCTGCTTCTTATTCCTTCTTCAGTTCATCAATTAATCAGTGAATATTTGCCTTCAGTAATCATACTTCACATTTATATGGCACTATAAGGTTCAATTTAGTTCCATAAATTAAGTGTTTACTATAGGCAAGGCACCATGCTTTACAAAGCACTTTCTTTATGCCAATTTTGCTTGAGAGGTAAGTGGTGAAATTACTATTATCCCCTTTCTACAGATGTCAAAACTGGAACCCAAGCATAGCAAGTTTGAGTCAGAGCTGGATTCAAACAGTCTCCTGGGTTGAAATTTAACATCTTCCCCATTAGATGATGTTTCTCGACATTGCTCTGTGCCCTGTGTTGGGGAATTTTTGGTCCCAAGTCAGGATTTTGTCAGTGTAGGGAGGCGCACTTTCTCAATTACTTATATTTTTTGAGAATTGCCAGAGGTACTGAGAAATTAAGTGACTGACCCAAGGTCACTGAAATAGTATGGGTCAGAGGAAGAAACTTGAAGTAAGGTCTTCCTGATCCTGAGGCACACCTCTCTCTACCAGGTTACTCTGTTATGCTGCTATGAGGGTCTTGGAAGCAAATAATCTAATTCCAGAGAATGAGTGTTTCAAAAAACAAATCTGATTGATATACAATCTTTGCTCTTCAGGAGTTTACCTACAATCTAACAGGGGAGATAAGACCAACTAGAACACTGGAGAAAAAGGTAAGACTGTGTTTAAAACTAAATCATATGGCAAAAACTTTCAGGATCATTTGAGACTTAAGGACTCAATGCATGTATTTATTAAATTCCTACTGTGGGCACAGCAGAAGAGCTATGATTTGCATAGGTGAAGGGAAGATCTATACTGGCAAGATCAATCAATCAAATCAATAAGCATTAAATAATTACTTTCTATGTGATAGGCACCATTGTTCCAAGCCCTGAGGATACAAAGGAAAGCAAAAACCAGTCCCTACTCTCAAGGACCTTACAATCTAATGGGAGAGACAACAAAGAAGATATATATATGGGATAAGTTGAGTGTAGTCAAGTCAGAATGGCATCATTACATTAATGTACCAAATTTTTTAGCTACCTTCTGATTGCTACATTTGATGCCCTTCCCTCTCTTGGTACTCCAGGGTGACTCAAAGATACTCTTCCTCCCTGCCATACCCACTGTTCACTCCAATTGAGCTTACACTCAGTTAAAATCCCCTTGTCTTTCTCACTGCTAAGTCAGGTCTTGCTAACCTTTACGTGCACAACTGATTTTTTGAACCTCAGTGTAAGACTTTACAATTTATCACATCATAGAAACGAATTCTCAGCAATTACAAAGATCCAACCCAATTCTGAAGGACCTATGATGAAAAATGCTATCCACCTCCACAGAAAGAACTGATGGAATCTGAATGCAGATCAAAGTATGCTTTTTTTTCACTTTTTTCTTTTTCTTTTTTATCTGTGTTTTCTTTCACAACATGACTAATATGGGAAAAAATGCTTGTGGAATGAGTTAGAAAAATATTAGAAGCTAGAGCTAGAAAAGACATCAGAGGTCATCTAGGCTAGGAGTTTTTATGCAGACACAATAGGTAGATATCTAACCCCTGCTTAAAACTTACGTTTAAAGTTCATAATGTTGGTTTCAGCCTATAGAGATATTTTGGAATTCCCACTCTATCTTCCATGCATCTGTCAAAATGGTTTCCCTAAAGTATAAATTTGACCATGTCATTCTCCTACTCTATAAATTCCATTGGCTCCCTATTACCTATAAGAGTATAGACACACACACATAATACATACATACATATATGTGTATATGTATGTGTGTATGTACACACACACACATACACACTCCCTGTTTGGCATTTAAAATCCTTTACATACTGTAAAACAAACAGCTTTGAAAGACTTAGGAACTCTGAATAGCATAACAACCAATCATTATTTCAGAGGACTCATGAAGAATCATGCCACTCACCTCTTACAGAAAGGTAATGGACTCAAAGTGCAGATAGATAGATAAAGTGACAGACAGACAGATATACATGTATGTATATATAGGACATGCCAATATGGGGATTTGTTTTGCTTGACTGTACATCTTTGTAACATGCAGGGGCTAGATGGCACAGTAGATAGAATGCCAGACCTGCAATCAAGAAGACCTAAGTTCATATGCCCAAAGGGCAGCCAAACTGTGCATACCCTTTGATCTAGCAATGCCACTACTAGGCTGCATCTCAAAGAGATCATAGAAAAGGGAAAAGGGTCTACATGTGCAAATATATTTATAGCAACCCTGTTTGGGGTGGCAAAAATATTGGAAATTAAGGAGATGCCCATCAATTAGGTAAGGACTGAACAAGCTGTGGTATATGAATGTAATAGAATACTATTGTGCAATAAGAAATGATGAACAGGCAGATTTCAGAAAACCCTGGAAAGACTTGTATAAACAGATGCAAAGTAGAATGAACAGAACCAGGAAACTATTGTACATATAGCATCAGGAACATTGTGTGATGATCAGCTATGAATGACTCAGTTCTTCTCAGCGATACAACGGTACAAGACAAATACAAAGGACTCAGGAAGGAAAACACCATCCATATCCAGACAAAGAACTGATGGACTCTGAACGCATGTTGAAACATATTTTTTTACTTACTTTATTCTTTCTCGTGGTTTTTTCCCCTTTTGATCTATTTCTTCTTTTGCAGCTGTGACTAATATGGAAATATTGTTTTACATGATAGTACATGTATCAACTATATCAACTGCTTATCATTTCCAGGAAAGGGGAAGGAGGGAGAAAAAGGTTGAACTCAAAATCTAGTAAAAATCAGTGCTAAAAATTTTGTTGACGTGTTACTGGGGAAAAAAAATCAAATACTATTTAAAAAAAAAGATCTAAGTTCAAATGCAACTGCAGACACTTGGTAGGTGAGTGATCCTGGCCACTTGGTCTTTGTGATTTGGTGATATTCTTGGTCTGCCTCAGTTTCCTCAACATGGCTGGGTAATAATAACTCCTACTTCCCAAGGTTGTTGTGACGATCAAATGAAATCAACTGTAAAGTGCTTTGCAAATGTTGAAGTAAAAATACTAGTATAGATAATAGTAGCATAAATCGTAACTATGATTGTTATAACAGGCATTTTATTTTTCCTTCTTAAGGAGGGAGAGAAGACAGATTTTCATTGATTGAAAAAAAATTAGTTAAAAACTTATCCAACCTACCTCAGTCTACTTTTCTAGCCTTTTCATACATTACTCCCCTTCCCATAGCTACACTATGCTCTAGCTAAATTAGTCTTTTTACTGTGCCTCTGTATCAGCAAGCACCCCAGCATGCCCAGGGTGGCTGCTAGCACAGGTTCTTAGATCTGCTTTTTTAAAGGAAAGCAACTCAAAAGGGGTTAACAATCTTACTTTAATCAATCAAATGTATATCATTTACCTAGTTCAGGGGAAAAAGTCAGCACCCTGAACTTTAGAGAATGCAAACAGAAGTTACAAAAGAAAATAACACAGTTGAGAAGACAGGGCTTCCAGCTGTCTGACCATTACATCCATACCAAGTCAGTTACTAGAGAGGGAAGCACCAACACCTGGGTTTTCAAAGCTGGGCAGCTCTTGAGCTGCCCAGAATCTTGTCCCACCAAATCACACAACTCTTTCCAAAGTGATCCCCAAAGCAAAACCTCATATCAGGGTATATATAGCCTTCTCCTGGATCAAAGAATGTCACAACCCTCTTGACCAACTTCCTAATCACAAAGTAACAAGGTGTGGGCATTACTGAAGAACAAATCTCCCGCCACAGGCTCCATGTGACAACATTCATCCTATTAGGGGGAGAGTATATTTTCAAATCAGGGAAGGTTCTCAGAGTCATTTAATCCTATCAAGGAGCCTAGGGGCAGGGAAGATCTTCAGATTCCCATAACATAACACTCAACTCAAAAACCAAGCCAACAGCAGGGGATCTTCAAATTCCATTACCGTTACAGCCTCAAACTGATATTTCTGGTTGGTCTCCATATGCCTCCACTTTGCACACATATATCCTGGGACTCCTCTGTCCCACATTTTAGCCTTATTATATATATTACTTCCATTAAATATGTTTAATATGATCATTCTGTATGGCATATATCAGATTGCATGCTGTCTTTGGGAGGGGGAAGGAAGGAAGAAATTTAGAATTCAAAATCTTATAAAAGTGAATGATCAAATAAAATCCTGTATATAGTGTCTAGCCCAGAGCAGGTGCTTAATAAATGCTTGTTTTCTTCTTTCCTTGCTTTATCTGATACTTTTTTAAAAAACCATTCCCATCTTTCTCTCTGCCTTATGACCCATAGCCCTGTTCTTTATCTTCACCATGACCTCCAATCCCTCTACTCCTCAGGCTATCACTCCTGCACTGGCTCCCTCCTTCCCCACTTTGACCACGTGGTGAACCAGTTCTGTTATACGCTAGCCTCCACTCTCTAATCCCTTCTCCCCTTTTCCTATCACTGATCATTCCCTGCCAAGCCCAAGCCTTGAATTATTCCCACAAGCTACTCACATGAAGCTGGAGAAAATCATGAAACTGTGCTGACCTGGCCCACTACAATTACATATTACATAATCTCAACTGGGCTCTTATTTGGCAAGACCATCCCCTAATACATTCCCTAATCCATTCACTCTCCTACACACAGCAGCAGCTTTTTAAAGCCTTTCCATCCCTCCTCAAATCTTCCATAGTTCTCCTTCTCCCACCTTCTCACCTGAAAACATTGTCTCATATTTCGCTGTCAAAATTGAAGTCATTCACCAGAGTTCTCTCTTCTCCTCTCCTCTTTGTCACACAACACTTCACCCCCATTTCACATGAGATGGTCCTTCTCCTCAGCAAGGCAAACTCCTCTACATGCACAAATGATCCAATTCCATCCTGTCTTTCTCAGCATATTTCCCCCTTTATAATCACCACTCACATATCCTTAATTGCTCCCTCTCTGGATGCTTCTCAGTTGCCTAGAAACACACCCAAGGCTCTCCCATTCTTAAACAATCTGCACTTGTCCATACGATTCATCTAGCGATAGTCCTACATCTCTCCTCTCTTTGGAGGATAAATACCTTGAGAAAACTCTATATTCACTGCCTTCACTTCTCTCTCTCTCTCCATCTGACTTCCAGTTTCATTATTCAACTGAAACATCTCTTTCCAAAGTTAGTAGTGGTCTCTTAATTACCCCTTTAGGCTCCTTCTTGAGCTCTCTTGTATTTTCCCTCTACGCTACTTCTCTTGGTGATCTCATCAATGCCTATGGATTCAACTATCTTCTCTATGCAAATGACTCTCACATCTGTTTATCCAACATCCCCAATTGCCTATTGCACATCTCAAACCAGATGTTCCCAAAGGTATCTTAAACTCAGCGTGTCCAAAACTGAATTCATTATCTTTCACCCAAAATATTTCCTTCTTCCTAATTTCCCTGTTACTGCTGAGGGTGTTACCATCCTCAAAAACCTGTGTGTCACCTTCAACTCTTCAGTCTTTCTCACTCTTCATATCCAGTTGGTTGCCAAGTCCATTTGATTCTACCTTCTTGATATCTCTTATATATGTCTCTTCTCATTTGACACTGCCACTATCCTGGCATAGGTATTTATCACCTGACACCTGGACTATTGCAATAGTTCTGTGGGCTGGTCTCCCTGTTTCAAGTCTCTCCATACTCTAGTCCATCCTCCATTCACCTACCAAAAAGATCTTCCTAAAGCCCTACTCATTAAATTCCAGTGGCTCCCTATTACCTCCAAGATCAAATATAAAATCCTCTATTTGACTTTCTATTGTCCTTCATGACCTAGCCCCTTCTTAATTTTCCAATCTTCTTATACTTTCCTCCCTTCCACATACTCTTGAGATCCATTGATACTGGCCTCCTTGCCTTTCCTTGGACAAAACACTTCATCTCTTCCCGACTCCACTGATTTATCACTGGCTATCCTCCATGCCTGCAATATTTTTTCCACCTACTCATCTCCACCCCCTAACTTCCTGGCTTCCTTCAAGTCAGTCCAAATCCTACATTTTGCAAGCAGAATTTTTCCCAGTCCTTCTTAATACTAGTGCCTTACCTCTGGGCTAACCTCCAATTTATCCTGTATCTATCTCATATGTTCATAGTTGTTTGCATTGTGTCATTCCCATTAGGGTTCAAGTCCCCTGAGTACAAGGACTGTTTTGACTTTTCTTTGTATTCTTGGCACTTAGCACAGATCCTGGCTTGTTGATTTGATGACTCTCTGAATCCCCAGTTTTCTGCAAAGTTCAATCCAGAGCCACTTTCTACATGAAGCCTTTCCCGATTCTTCAAGCTAATACCTTCCTCACCAAATTATCTATTTTGTATATGCTTATGGATGTACGTGTTATCTTCTCCCCACTCCCAACCCCCTTAATTGGAAGTTCCTGATGGTAGGGATTGTTTTACTTACCTTACCTTAGAAATACTGGTGCTTAATAGAGTGCCTGGCACAAGGTGGGTATTTTAAAAATGCTTGTTGACTGATTGATTAAATTCTTATCCTATCATTAAAAGTCCAAAATTTGAATTCTGTCATCCAATGTCACTTCAATTTCATATTATCTGAAAATTTGCAAAGTGTGACTAAAAGCAACTTTTCTCAGGTCCCTAGGAACATCAAAGTGACTAGTTTTCCCAGAAGGCAGCAGGGCATTTGCCCGGAGGCCTCTGAGATAAATTTCAATTTAACATTTATTAAATATCTGTATTCTGAGTACTACTTTAGACGCATGATGAGATACTTCCCCTTATGGAACTTAGGTATGTTATACATATACAAATAGATGTAATTAAATAACATGTAAATTCATGAAGTCCATTTAAATCTTTATTGATATCTTTTGATTTTATATCACCTTCATCTCCCAATATACCATTCCCTCTGCCCGCATCCAGAAAGCCATCCATTTTAATAAAGAATTTATTTTAATCAATAATTTTTTTTCAAGTTCTGACTATTTGCAACTCACCATGTTCAGTGTTGGGGATCAAGAGTAAATGATACAGGGGCGGCTAGGTGGTGCAGTGAATAGAGCACCGGCCCTGGAGTCAGGAGTACCTGAGTTCAAATCTGGCCTCAGACACTTAACACAAAAACTAGCCATGTGACCTTGGGCAAGTCACTTAACCCCAACTACCCTCCAAAAAGCAAAAAAGAAAAAGAGTAAATGATACAAAAAAAAGCAAAAAAAAAAAGAGTAAATGATACAATGGTATCTACTCTCAAGGTGCTTACCTTCTACAAAATCCAAAGAATATAAAAAAATTATTTCAAGGGGAAAGAATGCTACTGCTGGGGAAATCAGGAAAGATATTAAGAGATGGCAGCTGAACTTGACTTTGAAGGAAGGGAGGGATCCTATAGTCTGAGAGCAAATTTCAGACAGAAGGGACTGACTACGTTTTCAAAAAGGTAGAGGCAGGCAGGCATTGGCAGCTAGGTGAAGCAGTGACTATAGCACTGGGCTTGGGTTCAAATTTAACCTCAGACACTAGCTGTGTGACCTTGGGCAAGTCACTTAATCCCAACTGCCTTAAAAAAAAAGGTAGATAGGAGATGAGAAGTCAAGTCCAAGGAATGACTCCAGGTCTGTTTGACTGAAACTAAAAGGTCAGGAAGGTGAATAATGTGAAATAATACTGGGAAGCTAGAGGTGATCCAGATTGTGGAAGGATTTAAGTGCTGGACTGGAGAATCTTTATTTTGTCCCAGAGGAAACAGGGAGGACTTAAAGACTAAAGATTCTTGGAGTAGTGGGGTGACTAGTTAGATTTGTATAGAGTATGGATCAGAGAGGACAGAGATGGAGGCAGGGAGATCAAGAGCCTGGAACAGTGCAATAGCTCAGAGAAATATACTGGGGTATGCTGGTAATTATTTAACAATTGGCTCTCCAAAAAAAATGAACAACACACTTTTAAATTTAATCAGCACTATTACTGTTTTCTCCATCATCTTCTTAAGCCTAGATCATCAACACAACAAGAAATAAGACCCTGATTTGTAGTATTTGCTGACTTCTGAGGTGTAAATGCTCACACTGAAAATTTAATAATCAACTCTCCTGAACCAGTAAGGTCTAACTCCTACATGCTCTTAGATATGTAGTATGTGAGGTCTTAGGAGAAAAATTCATTACCAACTGGGAGGAAGAGTGAAGGCTTTATGGGGAAAGACATAATTTGAGCTGGGCTTCACAGGTTATATAGTAATTCAACAGTCAAGAGGAGGCAAAGAGAGGGTACGCCAGGTATGTTGTTCAGTATTTTTTTCAGTCACGTCTAACTCTTCATGACCCCATTTGGAGTTTTCTTGGCAAAGATACTAGAGTGATTTGCCATTTCCTTCTGCAGCTCATTTTACAGATGAGGAAACTGAGGCAAAGAGGGTTAAGCGACTTGCCCACAGTCACCCAGCTAATGAGTATCTGAGACCAGATTTGAACTCAGATCTTTGGGCAAACAGGATTTAGTAACTTGACCAGGGTCACACAGCTAGTAATTGTCTGAGACTATATTTGAATTCTGGTCTTCCTGATTCCAGGGCTAGCCCTCTATCCACTGCACCACCTGGCTGCTCTTAGTAGGCCTAGAGAATGGCATTATGAAAGGCTAGAGGAAGGAGAATACGGAGTGTATGTGGCAGCCAGTTTGACTGGAGCGTAAGAGTATGTGAAGGGAGAGTTAAGGCTGGAAAGGGAAGGTGGCACTAGATTGCAGAGAGCCTTAAATGCTAGAGAAAGGAGTGTGAACTTTACTGGGCTTGGTCCCTCCCTCTTAACTTATTTTGCAACCATGGGTAAATCACTTAGGCCTCACTGGATCTCAGTTTTCTGAACTGTAAAATGAGGGGTTTAGATTAGATTCAAAAGTCTCTTTCAGTTCTACATCTGAGATTCCTGTCATATTAAACAGAAGCCTCCTAGCGCATGGTCCTGTCTTTGAGCGGAAGAGTGACAAGATCCCCCAAATGCATAAGCAGACGAATAACTAGCAATTCTAATTGGGGAGAGTGGGGAAGATGGAGGGCTCAGGAAGGTCACTGGGAGAGAGACTGGGTTAGGGGAAGAACTTACTTTCAGTGTCAGGGATTCTTGCCTTGCAACTGGGCTTCACCATTGTGATCAGGGTATAGAATTCATTTCTCCTTTTGGGGATCTTTTTGAAGAGGTGATCGGTGAATTCTTTCAAGTTCTATTTTGCCCTCTGATTCTAAAACAT
>CM053596.1:201321310-201357828 GCA_028646575.1 Pseudocheirus occidentalis
CTTGGTGTGGGGAGAGACTTGAGGCAGGCTATTGTAATGGTTTGGGTGTGAGGTAGTAAGGGTCTGCACCAGGGTAGTGGCAGTGTCAGAGGAGATAAGAGGGGATATTGGGAAAATGTTGCAAAGGTAAAACCAACAGACAACAGAATGGATATGGGGGAGGAGGGATGGTGAGGAATCCAGGGTGGTTCCTGGGTTGTGAGTCTGATGGACTGGGAGGATGATATTGCCTTCTACAGTAATAGGAAGGGTTTAGAGATAAGTTAATGAGTGAAGGTGCTATAACCGACTTCAGTGAAATTGAAAAAAAGCCTGGAAACGACTCCCTTTTCCCCCCTTTTCTTTACTTCAGTTGATGGCTCCTTTGCTAATGGCATCCAGTAATAAAGCAAGTTATAAAGGGGTTGCCTTAGGGCCTTCTCCTCCTCTGATGCCATTTTCCCTGAGGAAGTGGCTCTTACCCTTAGCCTTTTCCATTTGTTCTTTTCTCTTTTAGGTGAAGGGTGTGGAGTCTCACACCTGGTGATTTTGAAAGGTTTTCAGGAGGGTGTGTTCCAGCATCCCCAGAATTCCAGAATCTAGGTTCCAGAGCTAGTATAGCATTGATGCCCTAAGGAACAAGGAGGAATCTTTCAGAATGATCATCAGGAGCCCAGAGGACTCATTCACCAGTGATGTTAACTTTGGATGTGAAACTTGGTGGGACTGATGCTATGTAAGAAATGGGATAAATTTTGAGCTTTCTCCCCCAGAAACTAATCCACTATGAGGCAGTAGTTAGTTGATAAGCATTTATTAAACATTTACTATGCTGGTACTGTGCTAAGTGCTGGAGATGCAAAGAAAGACAAGAGATGGTTCCTGCCTTCAGGGAGCTCACCATCTAATGGGAGAGACAAGAAGTAAACAAAGATGTGCAAATAAGCTACATACAAGGTAAAGAAGAAATAATTAACAGAGGGAAAGTGTGAATCTGCGGAAGGTAGGATTTTAACTGAGATTTTAAGGAAGTCAAGGAGCCCAGGAGGATGTGAGAAAGGCATGGGGGACAGTCAGAGAAAATGCCAGAAGAGAGATGGAGTGTCTTGTTCATGGTAGAGCAAAGAGGTTCATTGCATTGAAAAATACACGTGGTGGGGAGTAAAGTATAAGAAGACTGGACAGGGGGAGGGAAGAGGGCTAGATTAGGAAGGGCTTTGAACGCCAAGTGGAGGATTTTATATTTGATCCTGGAGGTGATAAGAAGCCGCTGGCGTTTAGTGGGTATGGAGATGACATGGTCTGATTGGTCTTTGAAGAAAATTATTTTGGCGGCTGAATGAAAGATAAATTGGAGTTGTGGAGAGAGACTTGTGGCAGACAGACCCACCAACAGGCTATTGCAGGTCCAGGCAAGAGGCGAAGGGGGCTCGCACCAGATTAGTGTCAGTATTAAAGGAGAAGAGGGGGAATAATCACAAGATGTTGGAAAGGTAAAATGACCAGTAGTAGGCAACAGATTGGATCTGGAAGGTGAGAGATAATGAGGAATCAAGGATGAACTTACGGGATTGGGGGCATGGAGATGACCTTAACAATAAAAGGGAAGTCTGAAATCGAGGAGGGCAGAGGGAGAAAAAAATAACAAGCTTACTTGTGAACATATTGGGTTTAAGGTGTCTACTGGACATCCAGTTCAAGACATTTGAAAATCAATTGAGTTTGGTGGAGATGTTTCTATGTTCTTGCTGTATCTTAGAAGTAAATAACACTTTACTTAGAAGTAAATAACACTTGAAGCCACCTAATGTTAAATGGTTAAATGGAACTGGGGTGCTAGTCATCAGTCCCCCTGACAATGAAGGGGAATGCACCTGATGGGGGATTGAACTGATGGTGTTCTGGAAAGACACCCCAACTCTGAAGGGTACCCTAGAACTCTGAAGGGAGAGAGTAGCAAGTCTGGCTCTGGCAGAGGTGGTCAGGACACACTCATTTTGCTCAACTTAATAATTAAAGGAAAGGGAAGAGTCCAAGGTGATACCAACATCCCTACCATAGGAAACCAGGTGAATGGCAGTGCTGCAGAAATAGTAAAGTCAGGCGCTCATTTAGGGGGAAAGATAACAAACTCACTTTAGAACACATTGAGTTTGAGGTGCCTCCTAGGTAGACTTGGAGTATGTTTTGTACTTTGGGGAGATTGTAAAGGATATTATGGAAGAAACATTAGTGACCTGAGCCTCTGGTACCCCTGCTCATTACTCCAGCCCCCTGGGGTTCTGGCTGGGTGGAGGAAGTGTCCAGATTGTTGCTGACTCACTCAAACTACCAAAGGCACAAGAAGAACCAAGACTTGTACAACACACACATCAACACAGGAAGTGGGTTGGTAAAGGCTGTCACTGTCAGGAGGCATCCGTCGCCCACACACAGATTCTGGTCTTGCCAGGTTGCAGGTAAGAGTCCTGGGGTTGGAAAATATGCTGCACAGTCCGCCTAGGCAAGATCAAGGTTACCACAAGGTTATTAGGGCAGAAGGTGTTTTTGAGAACAAAAGATCTGAAGGGGCCCGGCGAGTGATTGAGTGCCTACCAAAAGACAGTAACCCCTCAAAAATAAATAAATAAAATACCCTAGGAGATGAACCCTAGCCCTGAAATTCAACATGATGCCACAGGCAAGATACCTAATTTCACTGACCCTCAGTTTCCTCATCTGTAAAATTAGAATTATAACATGTGCTGACCACCTCTTAAAATTGTACAAAAGGTGCTTTGGATGAAGGTGAGCTCTGGAGACAGACAACTCTCACAGCAGGCAAAGAGAGAGGAAGAGGGAGATTTAGACCCCTTTGTGGAGCTCCTCCTAAAAGGGGGGGAAATAAGGATCAAGGAATGGACTTGAAGGAACATAAGCAAGGACAAATTAGTCTGGGGCAAGGTGACTGCAGAAGTACTTCCTGCCTCACTCATAGGGTTTCTTGTGCCTGGATGGTCTTCCTTTGCCCATTTTCCTGATAAGTCCATTCCTGTTTATCTTTTATTTTCTTTTTTTATAATTTATTTATTTTTAGTTTTCAACATTCATGTCCACAAGATTTTGAGTTACACATTTTCTCCTCATCTCTCCTCTACTCTCATCCCAAGATGACAAGTATGCTGAACACCCCTTCCCCCAGTCTGCCCTCTCTTATACCCCCCATTATTCCTCCCTAACTTTCTTGTAGGGCAAGATGGATTTCTATGCCCCAGTACTTATTTATCTTATTTCCTGGTTGTATGTAAAAAACAATTCCTATTTATCTTTTAAGCCCTACTAAAATCAGCTGCCCCAAAAGAGACTTCTTTGATGCCCTGTGCTGGTACCAACGTTACTCCTAGGATTTCTCCTTGTACTTCATTTCATGTCTCTCTAATGAATTCATCACACATTATGTGTGACAGTTACCTGTGTTTGGTTTCCTACCCCCCATCAGTCAATCAGCAAGCATTTCTTAAATGCTTTCTACATTATTGGACTGTAAGCTTTTTGTAGGCAAGGGCAGGGCCCGAACAATTTATTTATTTAGGAAGCAGCTGCTCTGAGAACTTGATTAAGTGTTTGTTGAAATTAAATAAAATTAAAGAGATGCAAATGAAAGGGGTTATGATCAATTAAAAGGGGTTCATTTGAGAAGGCTTCTTGGAGAAAGGGGAAATTCACACATGGTTTTGACAGAGGAAATTGCTTCCTTTGGGAGCAGAAGAGGGAAAACTATCCCTGCAAAGAAAGGCTGGGAGGTAAGTACAAACAAATCTCAGGAAAGGGACATAAGGCCATATGTAGGAATTCTTTTTATTAATAGGGCGCCTGGAACAGAAATGGAGCACATAAACATGGAAATAATAAGGAGAGGAAGCTTCCAGTTAGATCCCTGAATATTTCCAAGTGAGATGTAACCTTTGTGATGGGGGTCTTAGAATGGTGCTGATGGCCTTGGTTCTCTGAGATATTTTTTTCTTGATTATTGGTTATGTGGTTCCCCAAATACTGGGAAATTCTCTATACTGGATGGTCCACCTCTGATCTTGTGATTACTCTGACCACAGCCTCTCAGCAGTAGCTTTATTACAACCAATAACATGGAAAGGAGGCCAAAAAAAAGAAAAGAAAAGAAAAGCCACGTGTTCTACTGTGAAATATAAGTTCACAAAAGAGTATCTCTGGTGGGGACTAAATTATCATGATAATGTTGTATAGACTGCTGGACAAACTGGATAAAATTCCACCTCTGACATTGTGTGACCATGGATAGGTCACATTTGCTCTCTGAGCCTCAGTTTCTCCATCTGTAAAATGTAGATGATAGTACCTTAGTATTTAATCACCTTATAAATTTATGAGACTCAAATTGGATAATGTCCATAAAGTAAGCAGCTGTTATTGTAATGATCTTAATGCAGACAAATTAGTTCCAGCTGAGAACCTTTCTCAGGTTGCAGTTTCTCCAGGGTTTGATAAATTCGTTTGGGGGTGCTTGCTGCTAGCAGGCCAAGCCTCTGTTCCCAGCTGTTCTTTTCAGATGCTAAGGCATAGGTTACTCTTGATCTCCTCTGAGACTGGAGAAGCTCTTCTCTCTGGCTTCTCTTTGTGCCTGGCTCCTTCTGAACCCCTTTGATGTCCAGCTTCCCTTCTCCCTCCCCATGTTGTGGTCTGGGCTCACTTCTGCTGGTGACAGTGAATTACCGGGACGCTTTTTGAAGACTGAAGGCAGGAAGCATAGAAGGCCCTCAAACCGTAAGGATCATAGGAGCGATGCTGCCAAGTGCCCAAGGAGTTACAACAGAACATGAGAACTTTGAGAGAATGGAGCAGAGAGTCTACACAGGGAAGTCTGGAGAAATGAGGCTGCTCGCCACATCTTAGAATCTCTTCGTTTGTGGGACAAGGGCCTCACCCTCCTCTAGAACCCCTCATTTCCTAGAGTTTAGTATAAGATCCTTTAGGTCATTGTAATTATGATAATAGGCCCCCACTCTAGTATGTATTCTCTATTCATAGACTGGGCAGGAGCCACAAATAAAATAAGATGGAATAGTAAAGTATTTCATCAAGACAAAATAGCGAGGTAACACATAGAAAGACAAAAGGGCAACAGATTCATTTTCAGCTCCCCATCCCATACACAAAATGAGTGCAGCCTCTTAGAGATGCCCATGGAGAATTCCATAAGTAATTGCTCAGGGGAACTCACACAACTGGCTGTACAACTTGGGTTTCAGCACCAGCATTAAGACCTACAGTAGCTTCTTGGTGTCGGGATTGGTCTGTTTGGGGACCTGGCTCTCCATTGCTTCTCTTTGGATTTGCTCTGGGTTCACCTCCTTCATGCTCTGAACCCTGAATGTGGTGACTGTCAGAAGCAGTGCCATCCTCCCGTGCTTAGAAAGCCTTGACCTGAAACACTCTGCTGTCTTCAGCACACTCTCTGCAGCCCTCTTTTTCCACTGGTTTATGCCTCCTGACTCAACTCCTTAGTACAAGCATATACGGTTCATGATTGATTCTGCTGATCTCAGCCATTATGACCCATAGACTTAGACAGAAATCAGACTCGCAGGTAATGAATTTGGACAAAATGTGATTGGACACAATCAGGCTTCTAGGTGATGCAGTGGATAGAGCACAGAAAGACCTGAGCTCCAATCCAACCTCAGACACTAGCTTTGAGACATCAGGCAAGTCAGTTAACCTTTGTTTGCCTCAGCGTCCTCAATTGTAGGGGGAATAAAAGGACTAACAGCACTTACCTTCAGAGATGTTGTGAGAGCAAATGAGATGATATTTGTAAAACGCTTAGCAGAAGTGCTATATAAATGATGAAGACCCTATGATGTCTGTAAAATGGTGATAATATTTGCTTTACCTACCTCACGTGAGTGATAATACTTACCAAGTGCTTAGCAGAGTGCCTGGCACGTAGGAGGCACTACATAAATGCTGACCATGATGATGATGGTCCTATTATATCTGTAAAATGGAACAATACTTATTCTACCTACCTCACACAGTTGTTCTATTTTTATTTTATTTTTTTGCTTTTTGGAGGGAAGTAGGGCAATTGGGGTTAAGTGACTTGCCCAAGGTCACATGGCTAGTTTAGTGTTAAGTGTCTGAGGCTGGATCTGAACTCAGGTCCTCCTGACTCTTGGACTGGTGCTCTATTCACTGCCCCTACACAGTTGTTCTAAGAAGTGATTTGTGACCCTTATAGAACTGTTGTATATAAATGTAAACTATTATGAGGTTGTTGACATGGTGATGGGATCCCTTGAAGTATTAAAATCTAGGCTGGTGAATTTGGATGTAATAACACAGGGAGATTTGAGTTCAAATCCCAATTCAGACACATACTAGCTGTGTGGCCATAGGTAAGCTGCTTTAGATTCTCTGAAGCGTAGCTTCCTTGCCTATGAAAGGTGATTGGACTAGAATGCCTCGAGGATCCTCTCCATCTTTAATTCCACACTCCTATGAAGCTGGGAACTATTACAGGTTATTGAGTCACAAAAGGATGTAAATGCTTGAGATACCAAATCACCATCTTAGGCATGTTCAGGTTGGTAGGCCCACCTTTACATAAATAATAATAATGACAAGGAAGTATTGAGAACAAGTATGAAAGTTTGCTTGGCCCCAATAATGCTGCCTCATGCAGGGTAGGGTCCAATGTGAATAAAAAGAACTAAGTAAACATTTTCTCCATCCACTTCTACTCACTGTCCATACAGTCTGGGCAGGGCCTGAGATGGGGAACTTTGGATCAGTCCTTTGGTGAATTTTGAGCCCTTGACTTAAGACTCTGTGTGGCCAGGACTCAGTGCTTTTCGGAGACGAGAAAGACCGAATGGGAAAGTGAAATGGCATTTTCAAAGCCACAAGCTCTGAATGTTCCCTTCCCCAGTGAAAGTGAGCCAGCCTCAGATAAGAAGGTCACACAGCTTATGAAACTCCTTACAATTCAACTCGGAGATTTGGGAGATGGCACACACAGTCCAGGCCAGGCTTATCATCCCTTCCATCGCTTAGCTCTTCTGAGAGAGGTTTCCAAATGACTAGGCCAGTGCTGCCTCAGGAAGGAAGCTCTTTGGGCTGCAATGTAGCAGGTTTTAGGCAAGTGATGGATACCAGAAAAATAGTTTCAGATGACACAGCATCACGGACAGGAGTGCTTGGTTCAGGGTTGGCCCTCCCCCACCTCCAAGATATGGGCAGATTTACTCATAGGAGGAAACACTTGGGGGATAAGTTGAGAGTATGAATGAATGGGAGGGGAGGTGGGCAGAAGGAAAGGTAAAAGGGTCATAGCTCAGACTGGTCTTGGAAGAAATGGAGGGGAAGTGAGAAATGGAAGCCACCACACCTGAAGGCAAGGTTACAAGATATGCTAAGCTGGCAGTAGTTGAGAAGAACAAGAAGGAAATTGGGGAGGGCACAGGGGTGGTGGTGCTGGTGGTGGCATTAGCAGGAGGGAAGGCTCTGTTCTAGGGAAATGGACCACAAGACCTATTTACTCTCCCTCAGGGAGAGATAGAGTCATGAGTGCATTGGAGTCTGACTACTATGAGGCCAGGTGAGCCAGCCCAGTCTGATACAGAAAATGCTGAGGCCCAGCAAGAAAAGGGGCTCCACAGTCTGTTTGAAATGATGAAATAGCTTGCAAATGAGATGCAAAACAGCGAGACTCATTTTTTGAGTCATTGTCTCTGTAACAGTCCTATGATCTCCCAAAAGTTTGTCAGCTTCCAGGTAATAGGCAGGTGCAGCAGGCAGGGCAGCTGAAGGTTAGTGGTAAATGTGAGAATTTGCCCCCTGTTCTATAACCTCATTTGGTGAGGAGGATCCAGGTCATTTTCTTGAGATGTATTCAAAGAATCTCCCACCTCCTTTCCTAGGTTTGGACCTTATTTCCATTTTATCCCAGAGAGAGGAGGAGATCCCAATATCCAGACCCAATTCCATTTTTACTAGGGGCCATCTTTATGGCAGTGAAGCAAGAAAAGGCTCTTCAGTGGAGCAGGAAGAGTTATGGGTGGAAAGAACTTCTTCCCTGGAAGTGATGTTGGAGCCTAGAATCCTCTGTTGTTCTTCAAAGACTAGAAAAATTAAATTTATTATTTATCATTAATTAATTTAAACTTATTGTAATTCAACAAACTCAAGAAATATTTATTAAGGACCTAGTGTGTGCAAGATACAAGATATATGAAGACAAAAATGGGACTCCCAGGCTTTAGGGAGATTTTTTTTTATCCTTTTTTTTAAAAATTGATTTATTTACTTTTAGTTTACAAGATTCAGTTCCACAATCTTTAGGGAAATTTCTATGGGATGTTTCAGGGCACTTTGGTACAAAAGCAGGACCAGTATGTCCTCAGGAGTGTAGCAAATGCCTTGAAGGGTTTAAGCAGAGGTATACTGAACTTTCTGTAGTTACTGAAACACAACTAACAAAGTTAGTGTGTAGAAGAAGCTGGAAGAAAGGGTTAGCTTACCCTAGTGAGCATTCACTTAGTCATTCATCAAATATTGGTGAAGTATGCAAAACTTTGTGACAGGCCTTGGGAAGACAAAGATAAGTAAGGCTTGGCCCTTGCTGGTGATGAGCTCACAACTTCCTGGAAAAGGTGACTTGCACAAAAAGATATACAGAATGATAACAGAGTGCAAAATAGAACCCAAGTGCATGGAATGAAGAGTAATTAATTGTTTAAAGAGGCCTGAGGAAGGAGAGATCATTTCTAATCCACCAGACACCCGGTAATCAATGCCTGGGAGTCCCATTTTTGTCTTCATATTTCTTATATGGTCCTTAATAAATATTTGTTGAGTTTGTAGAATTACATTAAGTTTATATTAATTAATGATAAATAATAAATCAATAAACCTACCGTTTCTGCCATTTAGCACCTAACCCCTCCAGTGATTCAGTCAAAAGGCCAGACTTAAGGCTCTAGAACGCCACATGTATCCTCAGGGGTACAGGTTCTCCATCCCTGCCCTAGATATTTCCAATGCCTGCCAACACAAGGATCTGCTTAGCCAGCTTGCTGGAGGTGTCCATCCCTTCATAGGAGATGGGGCAGCGACATGGGCTGAGGGAGAATGAAGGAGAATCTTAAGCCAAGCCTTGTGGAGGGTGTAATGGGGAGATGGAACCGAATGACCTCTCAAGCTTTCCATGCACCCTATTTTCCCTGAGTTGAACCTAGGCACAGAATATATCTAAGAGGTTCTCAGAAATGAACACAGAGAGAGGAAACCAATGGTTATTAAGGTCTCTTTTATGTAACCTGAATAGAGTCAGAAATGCAGCCCAGGTGTGTGTGGGTGTCTCCTGAGAAGGAAATGGTGTCAAATGTCTGATCAAAGATTCCTGGTTTTAGGGGGAGTTCCTTGGTTCAGAGAATCCTTTGGAGGTCACTTAGCCCACCTCTTCAAGCATTTTTCTTTTTCCTTTCCATCCAAGGATTCGTGATTTTGTTTCATTTTATTTAGTATTTTATTTTTCCCCAGTTACAGGTAAAAACAATTTTTAACATTTGTTTTTAAAACTTTGAGTTCCAAATTCTCTTCCTTCCTCCTTCCCCACCCCACCCCAAGTGAGAAGGCAAACAATTTCATATAAGTTATACACATGTAGTCATGCAAAACATATTCATAATAGTCATGTTGTGAAAGAAAACACAGACAAGAAAAAAAAACCTCAAGAAAAGCAAAGAAAGAAAAAAAAAAGGTATGTTTCAATCTGTATTCAGACACCAAGAGTTCTTTCTCAGGGGATGGATAGCATTTTTCATCATAAGTTCTTCAGAGCTGTCTTGGATCATTATATTGCTGAAAATAGCTAAGTCATTCAAAGGTGATCATCTTACTATATTGCTGTTACTTTGTACACAGTACATTTCACTTTGCATCAGCTCCTATAAGTCTTTCCAGGTTTTTCAAAGAGTGTCCTGCTCAGTATTTCTTATAGTACAATAGTATTCCATCATAATCCCATACTACAACTTGTTCAGCCATTCCCCAGTTGATGGGCATCCCCTCAGCTTCTAATTCTTTACCACCAGAAAAGGGCTGCTATAAATATTTTTGTACATATAGGTCCTTTTTATTTTTGTTTTGTTTTGTTTTTTATCTCTTTTTGGATACAGACCTAGTAATGGAATTACTAGGTCAAAGGGTATGCATGGTTTTATAGTCCTTTGGGCATAGTTCTGAATCATTCTACAGAATGATTGAATCAATTCACAATTCCACCAATAGTGCATTAAAGTCTCATTTCACCCATGTTCCCTCCAACATTTGTCATTGACCTTTTCTGTCCTATTAACCAATCTAATAGGCATGAGGCAGTACTAGTACCTCAGAATTGTTTTAGTGTGTATTCCTCCCATCAATAGTGAGTAAGAGCATTTTTTCATATGGCCATAGATAGCTTTGATCATTTCACCTGAAAACTGATCATACCTTTTGATCATTTCTCAGTTGGGAATGGCTATTGCTTTTATAAATTTGACTCAGTTCTCTATATGTTTGAGAAATGAGGTCTTTAGCAGAGAAAATTGCTTCAAAAAATTTCTTTTACAGTTACTATTGCTAACTGTATTTCTCTCTATTCTATTCCCCCCATTTATTCTATTTTCTCTCTTTTCGTCTGTCCCTCCTCAAAAGTGTTTTGTTCCTGACGACCGCCTCCCCCAATCTCCCCTCCCTTCTATCACCCCCACCTCCTTCCTTTATATCCTCCCCCTCCTATTTTCCTGTAGGGTAAATAAGACAGATTTCTATACCCAATTAAGTGTGTATGTTATTCCATCTTTGAACCAGTTCTGATGAGAGTAAGGTTCACTCACTCCACCACACCTTCCCCCTCTTCCCCTTCATTGCAAAAGCTTTTTCTCGCCTCTTTTATGTGAGATAATTTATCTCATTGTACCACTCCCTTTCTCTTTCTCCCAGTACATTCCTCTCTTAATCCTCTAATCTAATTTTTTAGATATCATCCATTCATATTCAACTCATGCCTATGATCTCTGTCTATATATGCTTCTTTTAACTACCCTATTAATGAAAAAGATTGTATAAGTTACAACTATCATCTTCCTGTGTAAGAATGTAAACAGTTTAACCTTATTAAGTCCCTTATGATTTCCTTTTCCTGTTTACCTTTTTATGCTTCTCTTGAGTCTTGTATTTGGAAGTCAAATTTTCTATTCAGCTCTGGTCTTTTCATTAAGAATGCTTGAAAGTCCTCTGTCTCATTGAATATCCATTTTTCCCCCTGAAATATTATACTTAGTTTTGCTGGGTAGGTGATTCTTGGTTGTAATTCTAGCTCCTTTGCCCTCCAGAATATCATATTCCAAGCCCTCCACTCCTTTAATATAGAAGCTGCTGAATCTTGTATTGTCCTGATTGTGACTCCATGATACTTGAATTGCCTCTTTCTGACTGCTTACAAAATTTTCTCCTTGACCTGGGAACTCTAGAATTTGGCTATAATATTCCTGGCAGCTTTCATTTTGAGAACTCTTTCAGAAGGTGATTGGGGGATTCTTTCCATTTCTATTTTACCTTATGGTTATAGAAGACCAGGGCAATTTCCTTGATAATTTCTTGAAAGATATTGTCTAGGCTCTTTTTTTAATGGTGGCTTTCAGGTAGTCCAATAATTTTAAAATGATCTCTCCTGGATCTGTTTTCCAGGTTAGTTGTTTTTCAATGAAATATTTCACATTGTCTTCTTCTTTTTTTTTTTTACATTCTTTTGGTTTTGTATTATCATTTCTTGATTTCTCTTAAAGTCATTAGCTTCCATTTGCTCCATTCTAATTCTCAAGGAATTATTTTCTTTGTTGAGCTTTTGGACCTCCTTTTCCATTTGGCCAATTCTGTTTTTTGAGGCATTCTCCTTATTGGCTTTTTGGACCTCCTTTACCATTGATAACAATTTTCATAGGCTTAGTTGGACAAATATGACTAGACAGTTGTCCTCATCTAACCTTATTCCAAGTATCATCAACCCATCCTTACACTAAGTCCAGCTTAGGGCTTGTTCTTTGGAGAGAATTGGACCCAGGAGAAAACGTTGTGAAGGTTCCTTCCTCCTACTCAACACTGTAGTCCAATCTGGTTAAGAAGAGCAAGGGGATATCCTAGAAAGGAAGTCACAATCCAAGGGAGGAAGGGTGTTAGTTGTCAGGCAGCTACTCAAGTCACTGATTTTATATATATAACCCATGGCTTAGGACAGTAGATCTGAGTTTACACAAACTAAGTTCACTCCTTTAAAAAAAAATGTTGTCTGTGTTGTTGGTTTAGGGTTTCTTTTTTTTTTTTAATCCAAAGTCTTTACACTAGGAGGTTGCTACCTGCCCTTTCAAGTTGAAGAGAGAAGAGCCTGTCTACTAATTTCTTTGTTTTCTTTTTAAAAAACTTTCCTTTTTATTAATTTGAACTTGATGAATATCAACAGACACGAGCATCTTATGTAGAAAACAGAAGAAAAGGACTACATAGGAAACCATGGATCTCCCTTACATTCAGCATGGATTTTAGGGGGGACATATGTCAAATTTAGGGGTAGCTATGTGGTGCAGTAGATAGAGCACTCAGCCTGGAGTCAGTAAGACTCATCTCTCTGAGTTCAAATCTGGCCTCAGATACTTACTAGCTATGTGACCTTTGGCAAGTCACTTAACCCTGTTTGCCTCAGTTTCTTCATCTATAAAATGAGCAGGAGAGGGAAATGGCAAACTACTCCAATATCTTTGCCAAGAAAATGGAATCATGAGGAGTCAGACACAACTGAACATAACAAATGAAAAATTTAATATGTTATTTCCAGCACTGCCCTGGTTGTTTATATCCAATTCTGAACTTTTTTCCTGCTCTCTTCTATTTGTTTTTAAGGATTAATCGATCTTCCCTTTTTTTGGTATGGGGGCCATTATCTCTTACCTCACAATTCTCCTTCCCCACCAACCACCTTCCCTTATAACAAGTACAGTCATGTAAAACAAATCTACGTGTGACTGATGAATGTGTGTCTCTTTTTCACCTCTAGTCCATTCTCTCTGCAAAGAGGGGAGGAGCATGACTCATCACAAATCTGGGGTTTTGTTGACCAGTGATTAGTCAGAGTACCAATCGGAGTTTCTGAGTCTTTCTCAGTTATTTTCCAGTACAATGTTCTAATCATTGTATAGATTGTTCTCTGAGTTCTGACCAGGTTTGCCCTTAAAAGGTATTTCTCAACAGTCTTTCTGGCTTGGGTTCCAACTTAGGGTTTGCCCCAGGAACATCAGGATTTGGTTCCTCTCTTGATCTCTACATAAAGAGTAAAGAGCCCTCAGTAATCATGTAAGTGCTCCGTCTCACGAGATACCAGATATAGGACAGCCTTGATTTCATCCAAAAGAAATTGCAAAATCCCAAGAACTTGTATTCAAGCCTGTAAACTGTCAAGACAACTCTTCCTAGCAGTTTAGACAACAACATGGTAAAGACAGATAATTTTAAAAGGCTTAAGAACTCTAATCAACTCAGTGGCCAACATGATTCCAGATCAGTGATAAAACATGCTACCCACTTTCTGACAGAGAAGTAATGGGCTCAGGGTGCAGAACGAGGCATTTTTTTTGGACATAGCCAATGAAATAGTTTGTTTTCCTTGACTATGCATCTTTGTTACATGGTTGGGATTTTTAAAAGTGTGTGTGTGTGTGTGTGTGTGTGTGCGTGTGTGCATGTGTGTGTGTGTGTGTGTGTGTGTGTATGTGTGAGGAATGGGTGACAGCTAGGTGGCACAGTAAAAACACAGGCCTGCAGTCAGTTCATATCTGGCTTTAGATGTTTTATAGGTGTGTGACCATGGACAAGTCACTTTGCTTCTGTCTGCCTCAGTTTCCTCATCTGTAAAATGGGTATAAGGGTAGCTAGGAGGTACAATGGATAGAGTGTGGGCCCTGGAGTCAGGAGGACCAGAGTTCCAATCTGACCCCAGACATTAACTAGCTGCATTACCCTGGGCAAGTCACTTAACCCTGTTTGCCTCAGTTTCCTCATCTGTAAAATGAGTTGGAGAAGGAAATGGCAAACCACTTTGGTATCTTTGCCAAGAAGATCCCAAATGGACACAACTGAAATGAATGAACTGTAGCAAAAAAATGGGGGTAGTAATAACACCTACCTCCCAGAGTTGTTAAGGGTATTGAATGAGATCATTGTAAAAATAGAACAGTGCCTGACACATAGTAAGGCTACATAAGTGTTCCCGATTACAGCGGAGGGGATACTGTGCATGGGGGCATGGGTGCATTTGTCTGAAGCTGGGTGAAGTCATGTAGCCAATTGCTGTGTATACCATAGACAGCAAACAGCACAACCTGAGGCCCCTGCTCAAGGACAGAGAAAGCAGTGGCAGGTCAGGGGGACCCCCCCCCCCCGAAGAGGCTGCTGTGATCCATATTGCTATTTGTATGGACCAAAAACACAAATCAGGAGAACTGGAATAAAGAGTCAGATCCACTGATCAGGAATCAACATGCAAGTGCCAGGTCCAGATCAGATGGAGAGCCAGAGTAATTTCAAAAAGTCTCAGTGACCGTTGAAAGACCCTTCTAAATGCCTGCGATGCCTCCCAGCTTTCCCCGAATTCTAGAATGGATAATCTCTCACTCAGGGAGGGGTCCCAAATACAAACTCTCTTCCTTAATCCTTTCCACGACATGAAGGAGTAGGTAGAGTTAGGGCTATTCCTCAGGTATACAGGAAGGTAGTCTGGAGACAAAGACAATCAGGAACCAGAAGAGTGAGGTGTTTGCCAGATTCTTTTAATTTTGCTCATGTTTTATGTTTAATATACCACTTGGCCATAAAAAGGTCAAATATCTATAGCATATCAACATAGAGGGCTAAGACTAAGTTGGAAAATTTCCTTGTCATTGAGATGAGACCTCTAGAGTTACAATCTATCCTATTTCCACAATCCCAAGGAATAAATTTATATCAAATGTTAGATTCATTCAGAACCTGGTTTGGTGAAGAATTCTTTTCTGCCAGGCCTTCTGAAGTGGGGTCTGTTAATGCTTCCTCCTAAACATAGAGGAATTCTTTGGTGAAGTTGGCAAGGCCCCTCAGTGGTCTGGCCACTCGAGGAAAGTGTCATCTGGTAGGCAAATTAGTAAACTATGTTGCCTTGTTGTTCAATAATAAAGTGATACCCCTTCTTTCTGTAGGCCTATGGACATGAGCTGATGTGGGTTGCATACATGAGTGCAGTGCCCCAGGTGTCCCTTGGGACTCAAGTTTACATGCAGGCTGTTCTACTTTCTCAGAAGCACATTCCATTGTTGGTCAGTCATAGTGAGTTATTTTTGAAAGGGGGTTTTTCATACATTTACCTCCCTGTGAACCTTGGACCTGGTTTTGCCTTATGGAGCAACACAGACAAATCTTTTCTCTTTTCTGTGAAGACAACTATATGTCCCCTATAAATTTTCCCTTTTGCAGGCCAAATGTTATTAATTCCTTTTCCTGGACCTGATGTGAGATGTCTTACAGGCCACTCATCATATTGCTTGTTCTGTTTGGGACTGTCTTTAACCTGTCAATGTTGCATTTAAAATGTAAGCACAGAATTACAGACATGATCTAATCAGAGTAGAAAGAATGACCAGCATAGGTTATTTCTTAAGACCAGGACACTTGTGCTTTTAGACCACTGATGACTGTGTGTGTGTGTATTAATTTTGCAGTTATATCTCTTTTTGTGGTGGCAAAGAACTGGACATTGAGGGGATGCCCATCAATTGGGGAATGGATGAACAAGTTGTGGTATAAGATTGTGATGCAACACTATTGTGCTATAAGAAATTATGAGGGTGATGGCTTCAGAAAAACCTAGGAAGACTAATATGATGTGAACTGATGCAAAATGAAATGAGTAGAACCTGGAGAACATAACTGCAATATTTTAAGGTTGATCAACTATGAAAGATTTAGTTACTCAGATCAACATGATGATCCAAGACAATTTTGAAGGATTCATCATGAAAAATGCATTTCCAGAGAGAGAACTAATGAAGTGTGAGTATAGACTGAAGTATAAGCTTTTTTACTTTCTTTCCTTTCCCTGCTTTTTTTTTTGTAACATGGCTAATATGGAAACATGTTTTTATGATTTCGCATGTATAATTAATATAATATTGCCTGCCTTCTCAATGAGTGTGAGAGGGGTGAGAGGGAGGAAGAGAATTTGGAAATAAAAAAATTTAAATAAGTGTTAAAAATAAATAAATAATGAATTTATTTTGGAAAAAATGTAGCAGCTGCATCATATTGTTGGCTCATGTTAAATCTGTGATCCAAAAACACCCACCAGACCTTTTTTTCACATGAACTACTTGTTGCCAAGCCAGGTCTCTCCACACCTGCATTTCTGAAGTTGATTTAAAAAAAACAAATGCAGAATATTACACTGATGCACTTTCAATTTCATTTTTTTTGGTTATTGACTTCATGATCTTTTCCATTCTTCTGGTATCTTCTGTTCTTTGAGATAGCTTAAAAACAAAATAGCTGCATGTCTTTAAAATTGTGTCACCTCCAGCATAGATTTTTTATTAGGTTGAACTGCCTCCTGACTTCATTTTCATCAGTGCTGTTTCAACTTCCTCAAATAACACATTGCTTATTTTGGTGGTAGAATGTAAATGGGGTGTTTATACTATCACTATGATCAAAATAAATCACCTTGGAAACATGACAAATATGTTCTATTATCTATTTGTTGCCCTTTTACTTTCATCAATCAATCAATTTACATTTATTAACCAGCTACTATGTTCCAGGCACTGAGCTAAGTGTTGGGGATACAAAGAGAGGCAAAAGACAGCTCCTGCCCTCAAGGAGCTTACCGTCTAATGGGGGAGAATAACAAGCAAATCTATACAAAGCAAGCTATATACAGGATAAATAGGAGATAATTCATGGGAGGAAGGTACTAGAATCATCAGTAATTTGACTTTGTGTTGTCGGTTTTTGTTCCCCTTCTTACAGCTTTTTGCTGTTTTATAAAACCATGCTGCTCCTCACCTTCAGTCATCCTCTTCCATGATGTTTTGCACATAGCCTTGTATTCATTTGTTGCTGCTCTAAGCTTCCGCATCTCTTGAGTTAGAAGAAAAGAGTGTTTACTAGCTCAGGTAGTTTTGGTTTGTTTGTTCTCTTCCTTTTGTCAATTGTTTTACATCAACTAAATTTTTCTCAGAAATGGTAGTGATCAGGCTCAATATCTTTATTTATTTGCATTTTCCAATTCAAGAACTTGTTTAGATTGGTCAGATCTATTAAAGCTATTATAAAGGCACCCAGTCTTTCCTAAGCTTTATCCCTTTTAAAAAAAAAAAATCTAATTTGATGTTAATTTTGACTTTTGCTCTAATCAGTTGATGATATGACTGCAACATAGAATATTGTGAAATAATTTCCATATGGATCACCAGTTGTTCCTCAGTTAAATATATAGTCAATTTTGGGGGGTCATTTTTAGGATTTGTCATATCTAACACCTCTCAATTCTCTCCTTAAAGAAAGATCTTGATACACAGACATGAAGCTTTAGAATGCCCTAAAACCTTTTGACCTCTTTCCCTGTTCCTCCTCTGCATCCAGCCTCTCATCAAAGTTACCAAGCATCAATATGTGTTTGATTTGGTTTGGAGGATCTTGTCAAGGTCTTCAGGGAACAACTTTCTGCATCCTCTTCAGTAGCTGCTATAAAGTAGCCTGTAACTCTCTTCATGGTGAGCTTACCACAAGATGACCGAGGATCTTATCAAGTGGTGTTTCCTTAAGCCCTTGGGTGGGTGATAAGATCGTTCTGCCAACTTTTTACTTATTGACTAGAACCTATGAGCCTTCTTCCCACATGGCTACAATTTCTTTATGTGTTCTTGTTTGTTTATTGGTAAATTGTCAATATGAATGTGATCCGGTTCCATCAATAGTGTATCAACTCATCAACATTATATCAACTGTATAAAGATCTCACTTTTAAAGTTAAATGCATGTAGATAATTTTAAAACAGTGATCCCGAGAATCCTTGGTCCCCTTTCTACCATTTCACTTAATTTTAAAACAGTGATCCCAAGGATCCTTGGTCCCCTTTCTACCATTTCACTACCATTACTCAGGAAACTGTGCAAGGCTGAGGCTCATTTTGTTTTCAGTGTGTTTTATGGGTCATATCATGACCAAAATTATTCATCACCATATGTTCAACCTACTCATGATAGGCCTCTCTGTTTAGCTACACTAGTCCTCGGATGGCAGATAGTCCTCAGTAGGTCACCAGGACTGTTAACAAAATCTTTCCAGACTAGTAGATCCTGCCAGAACTTGGCATAATGAAAAAAATTAAGTGACTGAAAAGAGACTATACCAATGAACTAATATGGCTTTCCTATCTCCATAAAATATTTATGAAAATGATCTATGTGTAATAAGGATTTGGGGAACCCATCTAGAATCCTGAAATCTGTTGTTCAGAGGGACAAGCATTCCCTTTCAACCATAAGAACAAGGTGGGGCTATTTGAATCTTTGAATCAGAAGGCAGATTATGTCTGTACCTTTATGTAATCCCAGGAATGATTCAAGATGGTTCAAACATCTGGATAACCACAAATTACTTTAAGGGCTGAGAGGGAATGCTTGTTCCTCTGAATTACTAATCCCAGGATGCCACTCAAAATGTTCTCAAACTTCTAATAATTGTTGTTCAATTATATTCAATTGTGTCCAACTCTTCATGACCCCATTTTGGATTTTTGGGGTTTTTTGGCAAAGATACTAGAACAGTTTATTTTCTTCGCTAGCTGATTTTGCAGATGAGGAGACTGAGGCAAACAAAGTTAAGTGACTTGCCCAGGGTCACAAAACTAGTAGGTGTCTGAAGTCAGTTCGAGCTCAGAAGATGGATCTTCCTTGGCCTAGTCCTGACACGCTATCCATTGCACCACCTAGTTGTCCAGTTCTAACAGTAGCCAGCATTTATACAGTGCTTATTATGAGTCAGGATGCAGAAGGACAGGGCAAACTATTCCAGTATCTTTGCCAAAAAAGCTCTACATGGGGTCACAGAGAGTGGAACATGACTGAAACGATGCAACAACAAAACATGCATCAGGTATAGTACTAAGAACTTTATATTTAAAATTATCTTTTTATTTAATACAACAATCCTAGGACACAGGTGCTACGATCATCCCCATTTCACAGATGAGGAAATTAAGGGAAACAGGTAAAGTGACTTGCCCAGGGTCACACAACTAGAAATGTACCCTAGGCTGGATTTGAACTCAGTCAGGCACGGAACTCAATAAATAGAGCCGCCTAACTGCTTCCTGTTGTGTGTGCACTAAAAGAAAGTATCCTTGGGGCCGCTAGGTGGCGCAGTGAATAGAGCACGGGCCTGGAGTCAGGAGGACCTGAGTGCAAATGGGACCTCAGACACTTGACACACTTACTGGCTGTGTGACTTTGGGCAAGTCACTTAACCCCAACTGCCCTCCAAAAAGCAAAAAAAAAAAAAAAGTACCCTTGATGAAAATAGGAAAAGAAACCCTACAGACAACCATATTTCTATAAGCACAGAATTGACTGAGAGGTATAAAGAGTTCATGATCAAAGGAGATGACATGTATAAAGCAGGACCCAAACCTCAAAGTGCTACAAAAATGTCAGCTATTATTATTTATTGGGGCTAGTGTGGGGAGTTCCCCTGCCAATGTGATGAGCTCCCAGGGTGGTGAGCCTTGACAGAGGCAACCACAGAGCTAACTGTTCAAGGATCCCCTACTGCTATTAGATAGATCGTGGAAAGGCACAGACAAGAATCTGACATGCTAAGAAGACATGGTTAGGTCATGAACAGTATCAGCAGAAGGAGCGTATATTGCTGAGATCACCTATCATCAAATTAAAAAGTTATAGGATCAGGCCCGTCAAGATAATTTTGGATTATGATTCTGTCTTCTATCTTATTAACTACACTTCCAGAATTTTTGTCATTTGAAAATTTAATAATATATCTTTGATATCATCATCCGAGTCATTGATAGAAGCGTTGAATAGGCAGGGACTAAACACAGAACCCTAGAAAACTTCTAGGTTGAATCAGCTTTTTAGCTGCTGAATCACCCTGTTGGCTCATATTAAGTTCATAATTAAACAAAACCGTCAGAATTTTAAAAAATAAATGTTAATCAATTAAATCATTCCTGAATCGATATTTGGCAGACTTATAGTAAGATGGACTTGTAGTAAGTCAAAAGAAACTGGATAGAAAGAGAATATTTGATTAAGAAGATGGTGCCCACCTAAATCACAGTTTAAAATACATTAGTGATGAATTCTTGGGCAAGAGTAGAGTGTGCCTAAGGAAAGCTACTAAAAATGTATTTACCTGTAGCCTGGAAAACCTAATCAAAAAGACTTTAAGCTAAAGAGTAAGGTCGATGGAGAAAACTGACTACACATATCTACCACATAGAAGAAGAAAAGTATTTGATGCCTAGAAAATTACAGTGACAAAAATCTAAGAAAGAAGCTAGCAGTAAAATCCATGGCTTTAGATATCTATTTAGGTGGCCTAGAGTCAGGAAGACTCTTCTTTCTGACTACAAATCTGGCCTCAGACACTTACTAGCTGTGTGACCCTGGGCAAGTCACTTAACTCTGTGTGCCTCGGTTTCCTCATCTGTAAAATGAACTAGAGAAGAGAATGGCAAACCATTCTGATATCTCTGCCAAGAAAACCTCAAATAAAATCACAAACAGTCAGACACGACCAAAACAGGCAAACAACATGTCCAAAATTGAATTCATTATCATCATTTCCCACTCAGCTGCTTTCCCGGACTTTGCCAACTCCAGAAACTCATCCTTCCGCAAGGTGAAATCAGCTCTGAAATTCTTACCTCCTCAGGTCATTTTCCGTCCTGACTTTAGGACTTCATCATGTCATCAACCCAAGTATCCTGTGCTTGGTGACCTCCCTTTCCTGTCTCCCCCATCCCCTCCTCATTTGCATTGTCTTCTTCCATTAGATTGTGAGCTCCTTGAGGGCAGGGACTGTTTTATGCCTTTCTCTGTATTCCTCAGCGCTTAGCACACTGCCTGGCAATGGTGGGTGCTTAATCAATGCTCACTGACTCTGATTATCTTTCCCTCCAACCCTCCCCTATTCCTGACTTCCCTGCTCCTGTTGAGAACACTGCCATTCCCAGTCACCCTCCAATCAGGTGCCAGGGAAATATCAAATGCCAGCCATTTTTTTTTTATCTTACTAAGCCTGTGACAAAACAGGATAAGGCCTCACCAAAGCACAGACTTGCCTAGGAGGCCATGAGCTCATGGTTTGCTTCTGGGTGTGAGGAAGCACATCCCCACATAACAATAATATTAATAATAACAGTAGCATTTACTATATACCAGGCACAGATGAATTTTGTTATAATTTTTTCTAGAGCGCTAAAATAATTCCTTGGTAACTTGATTGGTATGTCACCGAATAAGTAAATTAGTTTAGGTAGTTTATTGTCATTTTTATTGAGAACTAAGAGAGTTAGACAAAGTTTTAATGGTGGGGAGGGAAGAGATGCCACTGCAGGGAGAATACCAGGGAAACCAAAGAAAACCAAGGTTGAACCCTCCCCCACAAATAAATCTTACTCCACACTTGTGAGTCACTGAGCCCAAGGACCCCAACCCCCAACTAGAGAGGCCAGATGGAAAGAGGGGGAGAAGAGGCAAGGCCAAAAGGAAATATGCAAGGGATAAGGCTACAAAGGACTCTTCTGAATGACTATAGTGGGTTCCTCAGTGCCCAGCACCCAGGGTATTGCTAGGTTTCATGGACAAAAGGAGAAGAGCTCATCTGAAAAGTACTGCTTTTTGGAAGGCTAGGTGGTGCCTATCAGGAATGAAGAGATGCTTTTCCCCCAGAAGAGTAAATTAACTGATGAGCTGCCCTGAAAATGTGGGATGGAAAATCCAAGCTGGAAATTTCTCAGCTCTGCTGGATTGGGCTGGGTCTGAACCTACCTTCAGCAGCCATCTGGCAGTTTTCATCTTTGTTAAACGTAAAGGCAAGAACTGGCCATGTTTTGCAAACTAGTCTGACGGGCTTTCTGACCTATCTCTATTCTGTGTAAATAGCAATCCCTTCCCTTGTGCCCTCTCAAGACTGGTTTCATCCACTGGTGTTCACTGGTTTCCATGGCATGCTGAATCTCACAGAACTGAATTCCATGGACAAGTGGGACTCCTTTCAAAAAGAGCTCCCTGAGTTCCTGTGGACCTAGAATCCTCTTGGGTGCACCTGACTCCCAAATAGAAGAGTCATATTTCTCTTCTCCCTGGCTTGTTGCCCCCACCCCAGAATAACTCTGGAGGAATCTCTAAAATAAAACTTAGGCATCATTCATGTCTAAGGACTTCCCAAAATGTGGGTATCAGGATTTGTTCTAGAAATGATACTCGATGTACAACATGGATATAATCAGTTACTATTTTTCGCCTCAGGGTTTTCACTGGCTGTTTTCTATGCTTGGAAACACTCCCTCCTTATATCCTACCTTATCTTCCAGTCCTGACTTTCCTCACTTCTTTCAAGGATCACCTCAAATCCTACCTTCTATAGGAAGTTAATGCTAGTGCTTTCCCTTTGGGATTATCTCTGATTTGTTCTGTATGTATCTTGTATGTTCGTGGTTGTTTGCATTTCATCTACCCCATTAGTGGGTGAGCTCCTTGAGAACTGGAACCATTTTTTGTATGTTTAGCCAGTGTTGGCACATGAGAGGTGTTTAATAGATGCCAACTGACATATTCTACCATAGAAAATGCTTAAGATTCAAAAGACTCACAGATGTGTAATGTGGAAAAAATAAAATAATCCAATGACTCCATTACATTCCTTATGCATCTTCTCCCAAACGATAAAGGCTTGTTGGATAGATGCTTTGAATCACACCTCCATTCCTTTCGTGGAAGATCTGCATGGTCAGAGCAAGTCACAAGGGTCAGACAGATCTGGCCAGGCTTTCGTTCTTCATCTAGAAGGCCCTTCTGGCAGTGAGTATTTTCTCCTCCTCTGAGAAGCATGCTATAGCAGAATTCACAGTCCCCTAGGTATGTATCCCCTGACTCATGAACTCCTAAACTCACTCTCTATCTGCCAAAGCTGGAAATGTCCATTGATCAGAATCTCCAGTCATTGGCCTGTGCTCAGGAAAGGACACAAAAAGGCACATACTTGAGATTCAGTCTTAGACCCTCCCGGGGAAGCACACGCATGAGTCATGTGTCTCCATGTGCATTGCCAGCGAGGAAAAAAAGGAGAGAAATCCTCTTTTTCCCCCTTGCTGGAATTCCAAGGAGCTCACCCCAAAAGAAAAGGGTTCCAGGGAATCAGGGCCTTTTCTCTTAACTTTTCCTCTAGACCACTAGCCATGGTAAATAGCTCTACCTGCCTCTGTCACCAATCATCACCAACACTCCTGCTGAGTCATGAGGAATGTGGGCACCAATCAGGAGTTGCTATGTTGTCTCAGCAAAGCGCATGCCCTTCAGCACGAAGCCAAACCACATGTCCTGCTCCATGGGAGGAGCCCCTTTCTGGCAAAGATCCACATTCTTTAGTTTTCTCAAGTGGATTAGAAGGATTCAGTTGATCAAAGGTTCCCCAGAACCTCCCTTTCTCAAGGTTATACTACTAATTATTGGTGAAACAAATGGCAAAATAGGTCAGGAGGTCACTCTATTCTCTAAATGCCCTACCCCTTCCCCCTTCCCCCACCCAGATCCCAAAGCACTACAGATAACTGTACTCCCATGGGAACTGCTGACTATCCTGATAACAGCCATCTATATGATATCATAGTCCTTTTCCATTCTACCCTTGGAATATGAAACTGTATACATGTAATTTACTGACTATTTACCCCAAGATTCCCTCCTACTCTTATAAAATAGTCTATGCATCTCAGAATAGCTGACTGGCCACCTCTGCCATTCTAGAACTGGTGCCACAGCAGAACTGAAAAGCTGTGAAACCAAGCAATATGGTCTTTGGGAGACATATCTTCTGATTCTCAAACAGAAATAATAATAATGCTTCACATTTTCATAGCACTTTAAGGAACATAAAACATCATAGAATCCCTGTGAGGCAAGTAGTACAAATATTATCTCCACTTGACAGATGAGGAAACTGACACTCAGGGGGTTAAGTGGCTTGTCCACGGTCCCAAGCTAGGTTTGAGTCCATTCTCCTGATTCCAGCTCTAACACTTCTTTCTGTATTTCCCCTTTACCCTCCTTTTGCTAATAGCCTCTCAGTCAAACCATTTAGAAATCTGAGGTCTGTTATGCTGTTTTACATTATGTGTGAACAAGCCATGAAAAAAATGCCCCTCTAATTTCCCCTACTAGACCGTAAACTCCTTGAGGTCAGTGAACACACTTGATTCGTTTTCACAAACACCCAGCATAGCCCTCCACATACTTTACATGTCCATGAACAGGTACTCAAATATTTGCCAAATTAAAGTGAAATTAAATTCAGATCATTTATCTATCTAATGGGTCATCTCTACATAGACAGTCCAAGTAGGTTACGGACCCCTCAGAAATCTGGGATAAGCCCTTGGTAGGGAACAGAACAGGCTGAGAGGAAACAGGGATGGCTTGTGTAGGTTAGGGGAAATGAGGTGAGGAAATAAAATAATGTCAAGGAGAGACCGGAGTAGGCAGGAGGGACAGACAGTAGGAGGTGGTTTTGACCACTTTCTCTGCTGTCACCTAAGGATCTGGAGACTTCCTCTGAAGGCCTTTGACCTAGTTAATATACCTTCCCTCCCCCCTGTCTCCCACCCTCTCTCAGTAGTAAGACACCTGGGTTAGTTATCTTCAGCCCACAAAAGCTGCTTAACTCAAGGATGAGGACTGATCAGATTTCTATGAAGACAGACAATTACAGACATAGATAATTGGGATGAAGTCCGGCTAATTTTGTCTTCAGAACTGTTTTATTTAGCATTTCTTTGGACCCGAATAGCTCTGAATATGATGCTTTTCTGTCCAGTTTCTTCTCTACCTGATTACCAGGAAAATCTATATTTTCCATGAAGTGGGCCCAGAAGGGTCCTAGTAAAGATCTCTTGATCTCCTGTTTCATCTTCTGAATAAGAAGCTAAGTGGGAGATGGGGGGATGGAGCATTTCCTAATTAGTGGTCCTGATCCATATCTTGCCACTAAACCCAGATGGCTCCAGGAGGAGAAAGTGAGGCTGCTGACCCTCCCTCACTTAAATCCAATTCACTTACCTGAAACAAAGTCTGTGAAGATATATGGACCCCTCCAGGGAGTCATGTGCTATATAGAACCACATGACCCTAGAGATCGCAGCGAATGGTCCAGCCTGGGTACCATTGGATTGGCAGAAGTAGAGAAGCAGGAGGAAGAATTATTGGACTAAGGAGGAACCAGATCCAAAGAAGACCAAGAAAAAGAGGCATGGATTGGAGGAGCAAAGCCAGGCCTAACAATGCCTTCTGTAACACAGTTAAATAAGCCTTTCAAGTACAGGAAAAGCATTCAGCTCTCCAGTTATTCTAAGATTTCAATTCTCCTGTTATCCAAGTATTTTCTCCTTGTGGAGTACTTCAATCCCAGGGAATTATATAAATCTGGAGGGACTATTTATAAATCTGGAGGGTCCCTGAGAAAGGTATAGGCTCATAGGAGAAGGAGGGAAAGTTGTTTTGATTATTCACACGGGCATACGTGTGGTATACGGTTGTCCTTTGTTTTGTTTTTCAGTCCGGTTAAATAAAACTTTTCTTATATTTGTTAACCCAAGTACTTGCACTGGAGTCATGTGTGTTCTGTCATTTTTCAGTTATGTCCAACTCTCTATGACCCCATTTGGGGTTTTCTTGGTAAAAACACTAGTGGTTTGCCATTTCCTTCTCAGTTCATTTTACAGATGAGGAAACTGAGGCAAACAGGGATAAATGACTTTCCCAGGGTCACCCAGCTAAGTGTTTGATGAATCTTCCTGACTTTAAGCCTGGCACTCTCTCCTTTGTGCCACCTTGCTTTCCTTGCATTGGAGTTTCCTTTTTTGTAAAGATCCAAGACACACACACACACACACACACACACACACACACACACATCTAAGACACAAGGTAAATTCTGATGTTTCCAGGGGAAACCCTGGATTGGGAGTAAAATCAATCAAATTCTGTTGTTCTCAGGGAAAACCCTAGGTGGGGGCTTGAGTCAAAATAAGAATAAGATTATTGAAAAGCTCTTCCTACCCTCCCCCCAAGATTGAATCATGTCCTGCAAACCCAGACCTTCATTTCTGGGCTATAGGTAACATTAGTCATATCTATTTCTGTCTCTAGCTTAAGGTTAAGATTTCCCTTTTTTCGAGTTTTCTAATTACATTCTCCAGCTTAGACCTAAGAGGATCTTAGGTAGCAGATCTGCCAAATTTCTTAGCTCTAGGTCTCTGCCGGTCATTGCTTCAATCTAAGTCTTAGGCTCTTGGAGACGAAAAGACCCTTGGAAGCTCCAGGCCTCCAACACCACGTAACCATGTCATCTACAATATTCCAGGTGATTAGGACATCAAGTCTCTACTCTGACACCCCCCAGTAATAGGGAACTTAATACTGTTTCATTTTTAAATTGCTCTGGTTGTTAGGAAGTTTATCCTCATATTAAGCTAAAATCTGCCTCTGGATTTTCCATGCTAAATTTCCTCAGTTCTTTCAAAGGTTTGCAATAGGCTGTGGTTTCCAGATTCTCCAACACCCCAGGTACCTTCTTCTGGGTACCGTCTACTTGTACAATGTCCCTCTTTAAATGTGACATCCAGGCTTAGGCACAGGGCTCCACCAGGACATCACCTGCTCAGTGTTTGAATGAATTCCTTCCATAAATGCTGGGTACTGTGGGGCTTTTTACTTCAAGGAGTTCATTATTGCTGCTGAATATCATATCCAATCTTTCCGGCAGCTGCAGAACATGATTGAATCTAGAGGCTGATTTCAAATAAAGTCTTCTAAATCCAGTGGTTCTTTTATGCACTGCAACAGAGGAAGATTTTCAGAGGGTGCAGAGGAAAGTGAAGACGGGAGAGGAGCTAGAATAAGGCAACCAGGACAATTCCTTATGTGTTAACATCCTGGGTAGGGGTAAGGGCATTCCTGCTTTCTGCTGCAGTCAGCTCCTGCTGCCAGCTAGTTTACCAGCCTGCTCCTTCAGAGGCCAATACTGCCAACTCTGTGGCACTACATATATTGAGCCATTGCCCTGCATGCTTTCTCACTGAAGGGAAGCAGACTGTGTGTCCTCACTACTGCCAACTGGAGACCCAAGGCTCAGCCGGGACTCATGCACAAGTTGCTTGGGGGGAAGGCAGGGGCAAAAGTACCTCACTACTGGGCACCCAGACTCTACCACTGATAGTAGACACCCCAGTGACTAACCCCTCCTCCCCTCCTTTCCTACTTTGCCTTCTGAAAGTCTTTTGTGGTATAGCTGAAAGATCATTGGGTATAGCAGGTCTAAGTTTGACTCCTGGCCTTGTCATTAATTCTCTCATATTCTTTAGATTGTTCCCATCTTCTGGCACATAGAAAAACCTAGCTTTTCCCTAAAGCCCCTGATCCTCTTGCCACCTTCTACAAGAGCAGGCTGCTGTTCTCCCTCTTACTGACATATTTACTTACACAAGGCCCCGAGAAGTTGGATGCTCCTTGCTCTCCATTGCCACCTTCAGGCCCATCATTCAGCAATCACCTTTGCTTCTTGAAAGGTCACTGCAGCCCAGATCATGGTTGCTGTTATCTACCAGCGGTCACTCTCCCTCCTTCCCACTACATTCATTACCTGACCCATAATCTTCTCTACTGTCACCTCAGCCTAATTTAGCTTCTCATCTCCTTCACCTTCTCAACCCCCATGACTTCTTTCTCCAATCCACCTTGGATTGGTATGAACACCATTCACAAGTGGTCATACCTTATTCCAACTTGTATCATTCTCCATCTGCCCCTGGCCCTCCCTGACTAACTCAACTCAATTTCCTTCAGGGTCTATATAATTCCTACTTACAGCTCTGATGGTCATTCTTTTAAGAAATCTAATTTTCTCCCCCCAAAAAACCCCAAACTAACTCCAAAAAGAAATTTTATTTCTATTGATATATTTTTACATCACTTTCTTTCCAAATATATCCCTCTCCCCTCCCCTATTCAGCAAACCATCCCTTGTTAAGAAAAAAAAATTTTTTTAAAGAAAGAGAAAAAAAGCAGCTCAGCAAACCAATCAACTTTAATTATGTCCGACCAAATAATATATGTATTGTTCCACAGGGGTGTGCTAGAGCTAGGAATTGGCTCATGAGAACTGAGTGTTTAATTTACAGCGTGAGCATTTATACCTTAAAATCTTCAAATGCTACAAGCTGGAGTTTGACATATTATTTTGCTGATTGCCTAGATTTAAGAAAGGGATAAAGAAAATGTTAATAACACAAATTAAAATTTTTAATATGCCATGTGTACTTCCCACACAAACACACACCTCCAGATCTGGTTGTTAAATATTTACTAACACCCCACTGTCTGTAGCCACTCACCTCTACAAGTAAGAAATTTTCTCAATTATTCTTTCAGGACCAAGCCTAGTCATTACAATTACTCATCTGCTATTGACTCATAACACTCTTTTTTTGGAGGGGTGAGTGGGTCTGGACCTGTGATTTCATTGGTATGGAGGTTATAGTCAAGTAACTCCCCCCAGGCCTTTTACATATTGATTCCACACCACATTTGTTATCGAGTTGTTTCTATATGATAGTCTTACATGATTATTTTTTTCAACCTAAATGTAAGACTTTAACACAATCAATTTTAAATTTTATCTTTTTAATTTTAAATGTCATCTTTTTAGTTTTAGCCAAACATTATAGCCTTTCAAGGTAATTTTTAATCCTGATTTTCTAATCCAATATATTAGTTATCAATTCAATAACTTATTAAATGTCAGGGGCTATTTTCAAAGAAATACAATCATTATATTGAAACTAAGCCACAGTTTCTTCTTGAAATAATCCCAGTTTTTTACTTATTGGTAAATATACCTGATCTGATGAGTAAACAGATTTTTCAATCTGTGCTAAATTTATAAATAGTTAAATAAGCTCAAATGTAGTTTAGTTTTTATCTTTTTTTTTAAAAAAAATCTGCTTTCTCAGTTACTAACATGAATAGAAATGATTGTTAGGTAAGGGTCAGAAATGCTAGCAATCTAATCACAATGGACCAAATATTGACCCCTAATATTAGTGGAAAATACACTCTTCTTCTGATTGCCTGCGTAACCTTGGACAAATCATTTGGTCTCTGTGGGGCTTACTTTCCTTACCTATAGAATGAAGAAGTTGGAGGAGGAGGGGGAGTAGGAGGAGGAAGAGGAGGAAGAGGAGAACCAGCATTTATATAATTTTTGGTTTTAAGATTTTCAAAGTACTTTAAAAATATTATTTCATTTCATTTTATCCTCACAACAACCCTGTGAGGTAAGGAAGTGCTATTATTATTCCTGTCTTATAAATGAGAAAACTAAGATACACAATGACTTACCTTTGTCCACAACTAATAAAGAACCTGAGGTCATATTTGAACTCGTCTCTCTGAACCCATATCCAGTGCTTTACCTACTGTGTCTCCTAACTACCTCTAGTGTTCAGTGCCTAAGGTCAAATTTGGGCTCAGGTCTTCCTGATTACAAGTCCACAGTTCTCTCTCTTTCTCTCTCTCTCTCTCTATAATGGTATAACCAATGAACTAGTCTAGGTTCTGGGGATACAAAGAAGAAAAATGACATAGCTTCTGCTCTCAAAGAGCTAACACAAGTTAGCATAATATAGATAGTCTATAATAAGAGCAAAGGAGATATTCAAAGTATTATTTAAAAATTGAGGAGAGAGAACATTTTTATCTGGGGTGATCAAGAAAGGCTTCATGGAGGAGGTGGTATGTGAACTGAGTCTTGAAGGAAGAAAATTATTATTTTTTTTCTTTCATTAACTTTTATTCTTATTTTATCTCTCTCCTGCTCCTTGTTTAAAAAAGAAAAACTCTTGTAACTAATATGCATAATCAAGCAAAACAAATCCCCACACTGGACATGCCTCTCCTTTCTTTTTGAAAAAAATCAACCAATGGTTTATCTATTTTATTGTTTTTTTTTAATAAAACCAACTCCTACTAGTTCAATGGATTTTTTTTTACTTTCAGATTTATTCAGCTCTCCTTTTATTTTCATTTTGCTGTTTAATTGGGGGTTTTAAATTTGTTCTTTTTCTAGGTTTTTTTAGTTGCATATATAATTCACTGTTTTGCTCTTTCTCTCTTTTATTGATATATGCACTTAGGAATATAATTTTCCCCCTAAGTTTGGCTGCATCCCTCAAATTTTGGTATCTTATATAATTGTTGTCAGTCTCTTTAATGAAATTATTGATTGTTCCTGTGCTTTGTTTGTTGACCCTCTCATTCTCTAGGATTTAATTATTTAGTTTACAATTAATTCTTAATTTATGTTTCCACTGCCCTTTATTGAATATGATTTTATAGTAATATGGTCTAAAAAGAGTACATTTAATATTTCTGCTTTTTTGCATTTGTTTGTGAGGTTTTTATGCATGGTCAATTTTTGTGAAGGTGCCATGTGCAGCTGAGAAAAATGTATACTCCTTTCTATTCCTGTTCAATTTTTTCCAGAAATCTGTCATATCTAACTTTTCTAAGATTCTATACATCTCCTTACCTTCTTTCTCATTTGTTTTATGGTTAAATTTATCTTGCTCCAAAAAGAGAAAACAATGGACTCTCTCATTCTGCCACCTGAACCCAGTCCATCCCTCTCTGTCAGGAGATGGGTAGCATTATGGTTGGTAACTGTATTCATCAGAGTTCCTAAAACCTTCAAAGTTGTTGGTTTGTCTTTACAGTATTATTGCTATCATATAAATTATTCTCCTGGTTCTACTCACTTCGTTGTTCATATAAGTTGAAAAGTATTTTTAATAGGCAAAGATGTGGAGGGAGTGCATTCCAGGTTGGGGGGGTGACCAGGATGATTGTGTGGAGATAAAAGTCTACAAAACAAGAGATAAGAAAACAGTTAAGAGTCCAGTGTGGTTAGGTTAGAGCATCTAAAAGGTAGCAGCATAAAACGGTTATGAAAAAGAGGAGGGAAAAATTGGGGGAAGGGAATGCAATTAGGAAATGATTACAACAGTCTAAATGAGTGGTAATGAAGGACTGATCTTGGGTGTTGGCTGTGTGAATAGTGATAAGAGACAGATAAGGGGAGCCTTCTGAAGGGAGAATTGACCCGACTGGGCAGGAGATTGTGGGGAATGAGGAAGAGACAAGAGTTAAGGATGACTGATGTTTTAAGCCAGGCTAACTGGAAGGATGGTGATGCAATCAGGAGAAATAAGGAAGTGGGCTGTGTAAATGTTTGGTTAGTCAAACACTGAGTTCAGTTTGGGACTTGTTAAATTTGAAGTGACTATGGGACCTCCAGGCAGACATGTCTGGTATACAAGTGGAGCTGGCAAACTGAAGCTAAGGAGATTTGGGGAGACATATGCAATTAGTTGATAATTAAAGCCATGGGAATGGATGAAATCGTTCAAGGGAGAGAATAGAAAAGACAAAAGGAGAGGGCATAAGACAACTCTAGGGACACACACACTTAAAAGCTAGGAAGAGGAAAAATGAACTAATAAAGAGGTCAGATAAATAAGCAGAGAATGGGGAGAGAATAGGGCCATAGGAACTAACACAGAAAAGATTATCAAGGAGAAAGACATGGCCCATAGTGCCAGATGCAACAGAAAGGTCATGGGGGCTGGACAACCATTTGTCTTGTATGTTGGAAATTTGATTCATGACTTGGTAGGGTGTGAACTACTAGATCATTTCTGAAATTCCCACCAACTCTTAATCTGTGATTCAATGATCTTACAGATGAAGAAACTGAAGCCCAGAGAGAAGTGACTTGTTCAATTCTATTCATTTTAATTCAATTCAACAAAAATTGATAAGGGCCTATCATGTACATGGAAGGAATCATATAGGCAATGTGGAGTTGTGAGGAGAGAGCCAGTCTTGGAGTCAGAAGAAGCTAAATTTAAGTCCTGCTTCTAACAGACTGGCATTGTGACCCTGAACAAATTGCCTAAGTCCTCAGTGTCCCAGGCAAGTCCAAGGCTACAAGTGACAGACCAGTTGTTACCATGCATTACTAGAGGGTGTTTCCCCACTAGAAGTTCCCACCACAGTTAAATCACTAATCTGTACCATGAGTGACACACCACAGCAGGTTTCAAGGCTACAGAGACCAAACAACCAAAAATGGTGCCAGTTTCCAAAGAATTTACCTTGTATCCAGGGATACAGACTATAAACTGTTAAATAAATACAAAGCAATTTTAGACAGGAGAGAACACTAATAATTGGAGGAATCAGGCAAAGACTGATATAGTGGGTGACACTTCATCTGAAGGGTAAGAACTCCAGGAGAAAGCTAAAGAGCAGTCAAACTCCAACCATTTTACTGACCTGAACTTTCCTTAAAGACTTAAGTTCATCCTGCATGTTAGCATGCCCAGTGCTGTCCTTGTGGCAGCTAGGTGGTGCAGTGGACGATGGGCTTAGAAAGAGAAAGACTCACCTCTGAGAGTTCAAATTCAGCCTCAGACACTTACTAGCTAGCTGTGTGACTTTGGGCAAGTCACTTAAGCCTGTTTCTCTCAGTTTCCTCATCTATAAAATGAGCTGGAGAAGGAAATGACAAACCACTCCAGTATCTTTACCAAGAAAACCCCTACTGGGGTCACAAAAAGTCATTTATGATTGAGCAACAAAAAACACTGTCCTTATGAAATGGTGCTATGCTTTTTTCCCTCATCATCTGTTACCAATGCTTATTTCCATTTTCCATACGCATCTTTTTAAAAATCTAAGCTGGTTGGCAAGTTCTCTGTGTACCCACATAAGAATTATTTCCCTATTTATCTTTGGAATTTCTTTCCTCAGTTTCCCATCCTGTCTGGGCTTACTTCCCTTATAGAACTTTAGTCCATAGAGTGATACACCCCTCTGAACCCTTTGCAATCTGCTTTCCCAAAATCTAGGATGCTCTTCTGGAATTTCTTCTCCTCTATCACAAACTCTAGGAGGGAGTCATCATTTCCTTCAAAAATTCCCATAATTTCTAATTCCTCCCTGTTGGTCAGACTCAGATCCAAAATAGAATCTCCCATTGGTTCCTGTAACTTTTAAAGAATGAAATGATCATTAAAGCAAGTCGGTCAGTTATGAAGTACTTGCTTTTGTCAGAGGGGGAGCTCCAGCACGTGTCTGGTTGACTCAGGTCCCCATCACTACTCTGTTACACCTTCACGCCAGCTAGATTGGCTTTTTGGGCTCTGTATCTATTTTGTCTTCCTATTGAATATAAGGCTCCTGTAGGGCAGAGATTGTTTTGGTTTTATCTTTGTGTACCTCATGCCTAGCAGAGAGCTTCTCACAAAGGAATTGCTTAATTGATGTTTTGTTTTACTGGATCTGTGGTTGCAGTGGTACCAGGAACTTCCAGTGAAGAAACTTTAATGCAGATTGCAGCTTAGAGTCAGAGTTGCCTGGGCAGTGGGAGGCTCAGTGGCCTGCACTTGAACCTAGGTCCTCCTGGGAAAGCCCATTCCTCATCCACTATGCCATTCTTGAACTGAACATATAGAGGATGAAGACAGTTGCAATGCTAATATTGAGTATGTATGTTTTCTGGGGGAGGGTGCTTAGTTTAGACATAGAGAAGGACTTCCCAACTACTCAAAATATCAGGTGACTGTGGGAAACAGTGTAAGCTCTCTCTAGATATTTTTAAGACGATTAACAACTGTCCTCTTCCCCTTGGGATCCTGATCCCAAAGACAGTAAAATGTCATAAATGATCTCTCTGGATTCTTGCCAGCCTAAGGATTCACCATGTGAAAAGTGGATGCTTCCATCCTTAACAACACTAGCCAGCTGTTTCTGGTCTAGACAAGTTCCCCCCAAGTGTGGGAACCTTACATTTCTCTTTTGTGGTCCCCACAACCAAGGCCCCCCACCACAGGGTAGGGGTGGGGGCAATATGGGGAATACCAAGCCGGAAGCTGACATTTTGAATTATACCCCTGACAGAACTTCTTCACAGAAACAAGAACTGAAATATCATCTGGGCAGCCATGCAAAGCAGGCCTCTATTTCAGTCTGAATCATGAGCAGGGGGCCAGTCCCATTGGACAAGATAGATGGGCACAGGAAAGCCCAGCAATCCAGGGGCTGAAGGAGTTGATGTTGGGAAAGCCCATCTTCAAAGGGGAGTGGACTGAGCCTCAGTTTGAGGCCTGGGCAGGGGAGGACTCTACTGCATTTTCCTTGTCTGAGTCATGCTCTAGGGCTTCTTTCTTGGTCTAAGGAGGTCAGAAAGAGAAATATTCTTCCCTCTAGCTATCCTGAAGTCCCCTTGCCTATGGCTGGACTCCAGAGAGTCCTACGTCATCTACTATCATAATGGCCCTCCCTGTAGCACCCTGCCTCCTGCTGCAGCCAACTACCACTTTGAATTTCTCTACCTTTCTTACCTCTGGGTGCCTTGTGCTCCCTCTGCATAGCCAGGATGACCCAAGTACCAAGAGCTGGATCTCACTGGTGCTAACCAAACACCACTGGGTAACTTTGTCTGCTCTTCAGTCTAGTGATGTAGAGATATAGCCAGCATGTGTGAGTGATCTCAGAAACCTCAGCTTAGGATGCTGCCTTTGGCCTCCACAGAATAAAATACTAGAACCCTGGAATGTTAGGGCTGGAAGATACAGGTGGTGTGGTGTAGTGGAAAAGTCAGTGAACTCAGGCTTAGATGATTTAATGTGGTTTAAATCGGAGCTCTTTTCCCAACTATCTGCATGACTTTGGCCAAGTCTTATGAGCCTATCACCTTAGAGAATATTTTGTGGCTGCTAGGTAGCATAGTGGATAATGTTAAACACAGAGTCAGGATGATCAGGGTTCAAATCTGTGACATTATCCACTGTGAGACCCTGGACAAGTCACTTAACCTCTATCTGCCTCAGTTTCTTCCTCTATAAAATGGGGATAATAAAAGTATTCATCTCAGTGGCTTGTTATAAGGATCGAATGAGAGAACACTTGCAAATAATTTTGCAAATCTTAAAGCTGTATATGGATGTTAGTTGTAATGATAATGTTACTATTATTATTATTGTAAGCAAACTGAATTCCAGGGCAATGGAATAACTTGTACAAGGTCATACAAACAGACCAAATATTCCACATGCCTTGTGACAATTGTCCATACTATAAACTCTAAAGGTAGGAAATAACTATATTAGGATTCAACCTCATTAGGATTCTTGATTTCAAATTCGGTGCTCTTTCTACAACAACCATCTGAATTAATGTCAATGCAACAGACTAGAGCAGCTTGGGGGCTCAGTGGATAGAATACTGGGTCTAAAGTCAGGAAGACCTGAGTTCACCCTGCCTCTGACACCTACCAACTATGTGACCCTGGGCAAGTCACTTAACTCTGTTTGCTTCAGTCCCTCGTATGTAAAATAAGCTGGAGAAGGAAATGACAAACCACTTCAGTATTTTTGCTAAGAAAACTCCAAATGGAGTCACAATGAGTTAAACCTGACTGAAACAACTGAACAGCAATAAAACAGGCTAACAGATGGAAAAGACTTGCTGAAAAGACAGCAATTCCCTCTTCCTGAAACTTCCTCCACTCCCTACAAAATTATGTCCTCTGTAATGGTAATCAATTTGTTTGCTCAGATACTTAGGGCTAAGTAGATCCTAGTAACTTAGGGCTAAGTATAGAACTCTGTCCATTGGTGAAAAGGTGTGAATTCCCCTGTTGACATGGAAGAATGCTATTGGCTGAGACACTCCCCTGTTGACTTGGGAGAAGGCCCCATTTATAAGCAGGAGAATTTTGGAGAGACAGACAAATTTTAGATTTGGTTCCTTAGTGAAGCTGACTGAAGATATGAACAGGATGGGACTTTGTTGGTGGCCTGGCTGATCCTTGAATTCCAGGCAAGAGAAGTCCTGAAGGGTTGGAGGTGTGCTGAATATGGTGAACTTCAGTGTGTGCCAGGATTTCCTTGAGGACTGGGCAAGGACCTGTGAGCTGTTCATCTCTGAGGACTGGATGAGAACCTGTAAGCTTTCAGCTCCTGAATCTAGGTGATTGTCTGGCAGGTTCAGGAGGAAGCTGGGACCAGGGAAGAGGATCCACGGAATCAGAGAGACCA
>CM053596.1:201375896-201391100 GCA_028646575.1 Pseudocheirus occidentalis
TATAAATGCTGTCAAGCTCCAAATTAGAAACTCTTAAAAAAAAGCTTTCTTAAAGGCAAAAGTATAAGTAATATTTGCCATTTAAAGAGCATACTTTAGTGAAAGTAGTATTTCAAATAATTTAAGGTTATACTCTGATGTCTCTATTTGAGTGACCCTTCTTTTTGTAGAGACAGTGTGGTAATAGCAGACAGGGTGCTGAACTCGGTGTTAGAAAACCTTGAGTTTAAATCTTCACCTTGATACTCATTACTTTTATGTAATGGACAATTCATATCATTTCTCTGAGCCTCAGTTTCCTCATCTGTAAAATGAAAATAATATCTGTAGTACATAAGGATTGAATGAGCTAGTATATTTTAAAATACTTTAGTATCAGTTTTTATTATCATTATTGTTTGAAGGCTACAGCAACAGAATTTGAGCCATGACTCATCCTGCCAAGCTTAACCAGTGTCCAAGAACAGACCAGGGCTAGACTGTAAATATGAAGAGGCTACTCTGAGCCTGGCCATTGAGTGATTTCAGTCTGCATGGATGTAGGGAGGGACCCACACCAGTGAAATCACAGGTTCTTAAAAGGATTGAAATAGTGACTCTCAGTCTGATGAAGACTGTGACATAAGATTATGAAATAAAGATCAAGAGTCTTTAACTCGACACTTTATTTCTTCTACTGTTTTAATTGAATTGATCTCACAGAAGTTTTTTTCAGACAAGACTTTGGCATTTATTATTTGGTTTTTATTTTATAGGGTATAGTTCTTCCTGTTCCTTTAGAAGCACTTTCAGAGGTATGGTGACCCTTTAGAAAGTTAACATTACCAGGTCACCAGGTCTTAGTTGATGAACTTACAACCTATTAAAAAAAATTTTGAAAGTTCCTTCCAAAGTTAGTCACTCATAGAGAGTCATCTAGTCAAAAGGAAATTTTAGGTGAATTTATATTCTTTTACTTCTTCAGAATTAGTAATATAAAATTATTTTGCTCCCAATATGCTTCTTGGGGGTGGGATAGATTATCAAAAGAAGAGGCTGGTAAGTTTCTAATGCTTCCAGAACTGTATTAGAAATATCTATGTGTGAATACACATGCACATACATTTTAGGTTTATGGAGTCTTTGAAGATATGTAATTAACAATAGTTCATATCACTGTAGCACTTTACAAAATGTTTTCCCAACGATAACCTTGTAAGATAGGTAGTATAAGCAGTAATATCCCTGTGTTACAGATGAGAAAATTCATTCTCCCACTTAGAATTTGCCACTTATTAGCTGTGAGCATTAGGCAAATGGGACCTAGAACTCAGGTCTGCTGATTCTGAGTTCACTGTTCTTTCTGTTCTGCTATTCTGATTAAACTTTGACCAAGTTTTCTAAAAGAAAAGATTGTCTGAATGAAGTAAATAGATTTGAGTGTTATAACTTTTGTGATTTTTTTTTTTTTCCTTCAAGAGTAAGTTGTGGGGCGGCTAGGTGGCGCAGTGAATAGAGCACCGGCCCTGGAGTCAGGAGTACCTGAGTTCAAATCCGGCCTCAGACACTTAACACAAAAAACTAGCCGTGTGACCTTGGGCAAGTTACTTAACCCCAACTGCCCTCCAAAAAGCAAAAAAAAAAAATAAAAATAAAAAAAAAAAGAGTAAGTTGTTTCTGTCTAAATTCTTTTAATTTCTTTAAGTCCCATTTCTTCCCTCAAATCTTCCCAGATGACTAGCACACATTTGTTCTTCTGAATTCTGTCTGTACTTAATGTCTGTGCTATCTTTTTGACGCTTGCTTATGTGTAATCTCATTTAAATGGTTTATGTGTTTTGCTTTTCCTAGATTGTGAAGATGAATTATCTTCTATTTCTTTTTTATCATGACCACAATGGTCTGCTGTATACAGTATATGTTTAAGGATTTGTTGAATTGGATCATATGGTCTTAGTGTCCTGCCACACTATTTAATTTGAGGTCTTTTCTCAGATTCTGGGGGGTTACTGGGTGAGGTAAACATTTTGTAAACTATTTTAGATTAGCATGAAAAAAATTGAAATTAAGGTGCTTGTATTAGTAGTTTTGTTCATTCAATATTAAGGTATGTGGTGCCTTTTTATGAAGAGTAGCAGAGAGATTATAATTGTAGTGAATTGAAGTAAGCAAAGCACCATCTTTATAAATAGGACTTACATTAAAATATCATTGCTTGCAGGCATCTTTCTACAATTGTAATTTATTTTCTTTACTTCACATTTCATTTTCTCTCTCCTTTTTCCCCCGCATAGTTGCAAGCAACTTTAGGGAATTAAAGGAGATGCTATCTTCCTCTTTCAGCATGACTGATGGGTTGCATTATTTTTCATTAGGGGAGCTTTTTTTTTTTTCAATTTACTTAACTCTTTGGCACTGCTGAACAACCAAATAGTAATCTGTTCCTAACACCTACCTAGGAGAGTGGCAAAGGGGGATTATTCTAATTGTTTAAAGTTTATTTATAAAATAAATTGTTATTCTCTAATATGCTGTTGAATAGCATTGTTAACATAGACATTTCTAGTTCTTAAATTTCTTTTCTATTTAGACCTGGTGATGACTGGAAAAAGACTTTAAAACTCCCTCCAAAGGATTTGAGAATCAAAACTTCGGTGAGTTTCTTTTAAAACGTAGAAAAATGGTAAGAAAGTATAATAGTTGAGGTATTAAAAATTTATCTTAAAGTAAACCGACTATGTGATTTTGGGGAGCACTTTGAGATTTGGGGTAGAAGCAGGGAAAACTGAATACTATCAAAATTGATTAGTAGTCTCATGGATTTAGAGCTGGAAAAGATGTTACAGATCATTTAGTCAAGGTCCTCTTGCTTTATAGATAATGTAATAATTGACACCCAGAAAGATTAAGTGACTTATCTATAGTCCCATCCTTTTATTGCAAGAATATATCTGAGTGGAATTTAATTTCTTTGGGGATGCTATGCTTGTTTATTACTTAATAATAATAATACTACCTGAAATAATGTATTTTTGGTACTGGATACAGTGCTATCAGATAACAGTTAAAAATTAATTTTTTGAAAGTTGTTATTTTACGAACTTCAAGGACAGTTGGGTTGATAAGTTGGTGTAGAGGTACTCTGTTTGGATTTATGTTTGAAATTTAAGTACTCTCAGTCTAGATTTACATTAAATAGTAGTTATGACTCTTTGGTAGCTTGCATGAACTTGTTCTATTCTTCTTGGATAGGATGTGACCTCCACAAAAGGAAATGAATTTGAAGATTACTGTTTGAAACGGGAGTTACTGATGGGAATTTTTGAAATGGGCTGGGAAAAACCATCTCCTATTCAGGTATGTTTGAACACATGAATATTCTGCCTAATTTTCTTACCTCCACTCCCTGTATTTATTTTTAGATATGTGTTCTTAAGACTTATCTGTTAAAAAGACATATAAAGATATTTTTTAATTCTTGTGATAAAAGTTAGGGAAAATGGAATTAGTTTCCTTATTCTATACTAGAGAGCCAGTCAGATGACTTAAGATCACCTGTGCTTCCAAGTTTGATCAGGAATCGAATACCTAGCAGTAGTCCTAGCTTTAGAAACTATAAGAGGATGGTCACAAAATTGTGAATGTAGAAAGGTGACTAGAGGTCATCTAGTCCATTCCACATCTAACCAATAATTTCAACTCCAGCATTCCAGCAAGTGGTTGTTCAGCCTCTGCTGGAAGATCTGCAGTGAGAGAGAAACTGCCACCTCCTGAGGTACCCATTGCATTTTGGCATGGCACTGATTATTAGGAAGTTTTTCCTCACAGTAGACCTAAGTCTTAGCCTATCTATAATTTCCACCCATTCATTGCTTATAGTTCTGCCTTCTAGGGACGAGCAGAATAAGTCTTAATTCCTCTTTCGTGTAACAATACTTCAAAAGCTTGAAGATAATAATCTTGCCCTACTAATTGTTCTGTTCTGGTATACTACCCAAGTTCCTTCAGTTGACCCTCATGTGGCATGGTCTTGAGACTCTCCTGATTGTTTTCTTTGTACATACTCATTTTGTCATTCCTAAAGTGTATCTAGAACTGAATATTATACTCCACATGTAATCTGACCAGGGCAAAGTATAGAACTATTCTAATCCTTGATACTAGGTCCTGGATACTATGTCTTATATATCTTCAATATCCCATTAGCTTTTTTGGCTGCCAAATCATAGTGTTGAGTATTACTAAGCTTATAGTACACACAAAGCCCCAGATTTTTTTCAGCCCTACCTCCCCGCATTTGCATCTGTGAAGTTAATTTCTTGAACCCAGATGTAAGACTTGGCATTTATCTTTATTGAATTTCATCTTAATAGATTTGGGCCAATATTCCAACCTGTTGAGATTTTTCTAGAGATACCACTTCTCGCAGCTTGTTTCCTGTCCCTCTTAGCTTTGTATAACCTGTAAGTTGGATAAGTATGCCATCTATGACTTTATTCAAGTCATTTGGGGGTGTTAAATAACACAGGGCCAAGAACAGAGATAGAGATCCCTTCCAAGTTGATATCTAACCATCTTTGAATTCAGCCATTCAACCAGTTCTGAATCCATTGAACTGCCCGTTTGGGATATCTTGTCCACCAGGGATAACACAAGAGACTTGGTCAAATGTTTTGCTCAGATATCAGTGAACTAGATCTACGGGATTCCTCTGACCTACCAAGATAATAACCCTTTCAGAAAAAGGGAGGTTAGTCTAGTATGACCTGTTCTTGATGAACCCATGCTTGATTTACATCCACTTTCTCCTTTTCTAGATACACTCATTATCCGTTTAGTAGTATGCTTTAGAATATTGCCAAGAACCTACATTAAACTTGCTGATTTTTAGTTTTTAGACTATATTTCATTCCCTTTTTTGAAAATTGGACAAGGTTTTCCATTCTCGAGGTCTATAGCACCTTTTTGTTTTCTGGACAATATTTCAGAGATTACTAGCAGTGACTAAGTAATTATATTTGCCAATTTTTTCATATCATCGTTTGGAATTCTTCTAGGACTATTGACTGAAACTACATGTCTATTTAAAATTTTGGCTTATTAGACACTTCTGTTTTGTCTTTTCTAAACATTATTTTTATTGGTAGAGAAAACAAGAAAAGTAGAAATTGAAGAATTTTCCTGTCTTTCTGTTTATTATCATCCTATCTCCTGAGCTTTTCTTTCCCCAAGAGGTGGTCCTTTTACTTCTTTTTGTGGCCTTTTCCCTGTATAACTTTCTGCAGGGGGGGGGGGAGAGGAAGGGGTGGACTATTTTATCTTATTCTGAGTTTAAGTACTCCTCACACTATTCTTATAGGACTGTTTCACTTCTTTTATTCATTTTCCATTACTTACCTTTTAAAAAAATACAAATTGGGAGAACAGCTAGGTGGTGCAGTGAATAGAGCACTGGCCCTGCAGTCAGGAGGACCTGAGTTCAGATCCTGCCTCAGACACTTAACACTTGCTAAGCCATGTGACCTTGGGCAAGTCACTTAACCCCAATTGCCCTCTTTTAAAAAGGCAAAAAATATATAGAAATTGAGCTCAGCTGTGGTCATACCGTCTGCAGTCCCTTTTGCTGGGGGGGGGACTGAAGTTAGTGAATTGTTTGAGTTTGGGAGGTCGTATTAAGTCCAACACCAATATGGTGAGCCCCTAGGGATGGAAGGCCACCAGGCTGCCTAAAGAGGGGTAAACCAATTCAGGTAAGAAAACTGTAGCATATTAAAACTTCTCTGCTTGATGAAATCATAGGGATTGGGCCCATGAGCAGTTTCTGCACTTTTAGCTTAGGTAAGTTAGGAAAGCATTCAGTTTTATCTAGATACAGAGGTGTATGTATACACACACATTGTATCTATGAGACCTAGTCTCATCTATATATCTAGATGTAGATCTTTGATGCTGTAGCATATTTAGATGTGGATCTAGATAATACATTGGAGCTTTGTAGAGGATATGTAGATCTGGCAATCTAGATATCTTGATGAGACTAGGTCTTATAAAGATGTATATTTTAGGTTTGTTTTTTTTTTTTTTCTTAAGTCATGTCCAATGCTTTGTGACCCCATTTGGGGTTTTCTTGGTAAAGATACTGGGATGGTTTGCCATTTCCTTCTCTAGCTCATTTTAAAAATGAGGAAACTGAAGCAGATTGGATTAAGTGAGCTAGATTTTGAGACCAGATCTGAACTCAGGTCTCCTTGGTCCCAGGCCTGGTACTGTATCCACTGCACCTCCTAGCTGCTCTGTATGGTATATGGAACAGGGGATGGCAGTGTATTTTTGCTTGCATATATATACAGAGAGAAATCATTGGGTTTTCTGTGCAGCCATATCAATCACTCTAGACATTTTTCCCCGACTCTCCAAACAATTCTACCTTTCCCTGGCAAATGGGTCTGATAGAGCCCCTCCTTCAGCTCTCTTTTCCTCCCTTACAGTAAAAATTCCTCTAGGAGAAGGACTTTGTACTTGTATTTGTATATTCCTAGTTCTTAGCATAATGCTCAGCATATAATAAGTGTTTAATAAATACATTATTTATCTTTTCATCTTTATCAAAACTGGTTTATTTGTTCTTCAGAATTTTATTCTTAAGAATTTTCACTTCTAGGCTGACTTCCTTTGTAAAATATTAGTCCATTGTATTCTAACTTTCCTTTCTTTGATATAAGATAGCATATAATCAAATGCTAAAATATATGAAAGAGACAGGAAATGGGAATTCAGAAAGGAGAGAGATCCCTGGGGATTTGAGTTTATAAGAGAGACTTTTTGGAGGGGGGAATGCAGGGCAGTTGGGATTAAGTGACTTGCCCAAGGTCAAATGGCTAGTAAGTGTTAAGTATCTAAGGCTAGGTTTGAACTCAGGTCCTCCTCATTCCGGGGCTGGTGCTCTATTTATTGTACCACCTAGTCACCCCAATAAGAAAGATTTCTAGGGAAGAGTTGGTGGTAACACTTTAGTTGGATCTTCAAGAATATTTAGTTTAGGAGGAAAGCTCAATAGAGTGAGCAAAGGAATGAGTGTGGGGTTAAAAAAAAAAATAGTGACTAATTGACCTGACTAGACTAGACTAGACTAGAGGCTGTTACTGGGAATGAACAGAAGCCTGATCATGTCACTCACACACAACACAACACCAGTGGTTTCCTCTTGCCTCAAGGAGCAAATGCAGAATGTTCCGTTGGGCATTGAAACCCTTTTGTAACCTAGTCCCCTCCTACCTTTCTGGTCTTAGACCTTACTCTCCAGTACATTCTCTTTCATCCAGTGACGCTGGTCTCTTGGTTTTTTCTCTGAAAAAGACACTTTAGCAGTTGGTTTGGGGCATTTTTTCTGGCAATCCCCTGTGCCTGGAATGCTTTTCCTCCTCTGCTTCGATTATTGACCTCCCTGGCTTCCTTTGAGTACTGGCTAAAATCCTACCTCCAGTTCCAGTGCCTTTTCTCTGTTAATTATTTCCTATTTATCTTAGATAGAGCTTGCTTTGTGTACATGTGGCTGCATGTACACCCCCTGTTAGACTGTAAGCTCCTTGAGGGCAAGAACTGTCTTTTGCCTCTTTTTGTATCTTCAGCACTTAGCACAGCGCCTGGCATATAGAAGAAACTTAATAAAATGTTTATTGATTGTTGATTGATATCAATCCATTAATCACTACTTTTTGATTTTGGCGTGGTTTTTGTCCCCACTGTGGATATACTTAACTGTGGGTGTTCCCCAAGGCTCAGTCCTAGGGTTTTCTCTCTTTCCTCATTGTCACCTCAAACTTGATGATCTTACTACTGCTGTCAGTGGATTCAGCATCATCTCTGTACAGACTCTCCTGAACTCTAGGCCATGCATTATTGGACATTTTGAACTGAATGTACTTCAGGTATCTGAAACCAAATGTGTCTAAAACTGAACTCCTTAGCTTTCTTCCCAAATCCACCCCTCTTCTGAACTTCGCAATTTCAAGGGCATCAGTATCCTTCCATTCACCAAGGTTTACATCCTCAGTATTATCTTTGATTCCTTATTCTCATTCGTTCCATGTGTCCGTTCGGTTGCCAAATCTCATCATTTCTTTTTCTGTAACATTTCTTCTGTCCAGTCACACAGCCACTGTACTAGTTTCAGCCCTTATTACTTGCCCTTATTCATTTGAACTGTGAGACTAGACTCCTCTTCTAACTCTCTGCTTCAGGTTTTTCCCCATTTTAAAGCATCTTCCACACAGCTACCAAAATGATTTAGTGCAGGATTAACCGTGGCACATGTTCCTTTTGCTTAATAAACTACAGGGACTCCTTTTTGCCTTTCGGATCAGATATAAGGCTCCTCTGTCTAACATTTAAAGCTCCTCACACCTTCTTACACATCCCTGTCCTCCATGTACTCTGTGGTCTTGCCATATCAGCCCTTCTTGCTATTTTCTACACTCCATCTCCTGTCTCCAAGCCTTTGCATTGGCTGTCTTGCATGATTGTAGTGTATATTCATTTCTCAGATCAATCTTCTGGAATCCTTTGCTTTCTTCAGTATCACTTACTGAAGGTAGGTCTCTCTAGCTCAGCAGTTCTCAACCTGTGGGTCATGACTCCTTTGGGATCAAATGACCCTTTTACAGGGGTCGTAGGGGTCGCCTAAGACCATCGGAAAACACATTTCCCATAGTCTTAGGAACCTCTTTTATCCGTCGCCAGGTGGTCTGTCCACATGCAGACATACCCACATACGACTATTAAAGGATCTCGGCGTTAGGAAGGTTGAGAACCACAGCTCTAGCTAGTAGTCTTTTCCTTCTGAGGTTACATTTATATTCTTTCTACTCTGTAAGTATCTTGCATATGCTTATGTATGATATGTTACTCTCTGTTAGAATGTTAAGTCTCTCAAGTGCAACAACTAGATATACATTATCTTTGTATCCCCAGCACCTTGAGCAGCACTGTCAAATACTAAGTCCTTAATAAATGCTTATTGTCCTATTTACTAGCCTACTAGATAAGAAGTTTCTTAGATATTTTAAGTCAAGATGTCTATAACATTTGTCTCATCAGTCAATCAATTCATTTTAAGTGCTCACAAACTCTTTAATAATCTAGTCTAAACTTGTATTTTAATGTTAAATTTATTAACCTATCACTTCTAGGAGCCAACTTTTTTTGCTTTCTTGAGAATCAGGCATTAGCCTGACAGTCCTTTGCCAGTGTTCTGTCACCTGTTCTGTTCTTCATGAGTTTTCCTAAATTTCTGATGGTAGTTGTGATATCTATAATTTTTTTTTCAGTTACTTTAAGATAGAATTCTTCTGATTTTAAAGATTCAAACTTTGTTTAAAAGCAACTGCATGCGGGGCGTGGCTAGGTGGTACAGTGAATAGAGCACCGGCCCTGGAGTCAGGAGGACCTGAGTTCAAATCCGGCCTCAGACACTTAATACAAAAACTAGCCATGTGATCTTGGGGAAGTCACTTAACCCTAACTGCCCTCCAAAAAAAAAAAAAAAAGTAAAAGCAACTGCATGATTTTTTTTTTCTCAACTGAAAAGCAGTGTTCCTTAATGGAGAGAGAAGAAAGCAAAATAGCACTTGGATAATCCCACTTTCTGTTCTGTCATCTGTTGGTAGCACTTAATGGTTTGTTAACTGTTACAGATGTTCTTCCTTGTGCTAGATACCAGGGGAAAGATAATGATAAGTAAGACTCAGTCCCTGGCTGTCTGACCTTTACCATTTAATCATTGTGGTTATATAAGTAAGTACAAAGTGGAAAGAAGGTGCTTAAGAATAGTGCTCTGCCCATATTAAATACTTAGTAAGTGTTTAGTAAATGGTTGTTAAGCTGTACAAATAAAAGGCTGAGCAGATCCAAGGAACGAAAAATAATTTTTTACCTTGAAGGGAAAGAGTCAGGGGTCACTTAGTGAAGGAATCTTGTAGGAGCAGGCCTCTGGAAACCCTTTTCCCTTCACCAGTCCCCCATTGCCCGTTTCCCAACAGGTATTGGACATTTCCTTTCAGTAAGACAGTGATAACCCTATCCTCATCCCTACAGTTTCCTTGTATATAAAATAATAATAATAGTACTTGTATTACCTACATCAAGGGGCTATTGTCGGGAAAGTGTTATGTTTTATAAAGCTATAGAAATGATTTGGCATTATTCTAACAAAGTTAGTGTAAGCATTATTATCCCCTTTTTACAGATGAGAAAACTGAGACTCAGAGAGGTTAAATGAGTTGACTACATTAGTCACATAACTAGTAAGTAGCACATGTGGGACATGAACCCAGATTTTTTAATTCCCACATGCTGTACTTTTCCTCTGTGTCATATATTGCTTTTGGAAGTCAATATAGAGCAGTTGAAGGGTTTGAGGCAGATAAATTTCAGAATCAAAACTATCCATAGGGAATGTTGACTACATGCACTATCATGCAGTCTTTGTACCTCATTTTAAAGATAAGGAAATTTAGTAATTTGAATCAATGTAACTTTGAATTCTTTAGGTATCTAGTTCTAAGGAAGGGAAAGGATCAATAGCCTAGGTTCAAGACGTTTGAGAGTTGAACTAAGTGCTGGTATCTGGGGGAAAAAAATCTCTAAATCTTATCTCTTTTCCCCTTGGAATTTTATCTTCTATGAATCTATTCTACCCAAGCAGCTATAGGCTTAGCAGTTCTCAGTATTGTCTATTCCACTTTACCCTATGGTTTTGAAAGAATAGTACACAAGAACCCAATGAAAACAGCTAACAGACTGCAACTATGTGCTCACTTCTCTTCTATCCCCACCATCCCCCCCAGAATAAACCTGGGGCTCTTAGAACAGATAACTCAAGTCAGACAGCCTAATAGAATGGGATTCTACTGGTCTTTTGTCACTGTCAGAAAGAAGATGCCATTCTCAGATTGAAAGGCTCTTTTAAAGCCAATGGTTCTAATTCATGGTCAGGAGACCTTTTCTCTTGTCACATCTTTTAGTATGAAAATTGTCCCCACTTATTAGAAGAGCTCATGGCACATTTAAACAGTGAACTGAATCACGTAATGTTTCTTAAACAGATATTATAGTGCTAATCCATCACCACTAAGACGTGGTTGAGGTTATTTTGTAGAAGTTGCTAGAAAAAAAATTACAGAAATTTTCCATTTTTGTTAGGAGGAAGAAGGTAAAAGGATGGAAATTTTGGTGAAATTTGAAAATTTCAAAAATCTAAAATCACTTTATTTAAGAATATAAAAATGTATATAATTTTGGCTTGCTCAAAGAATAAGTAAATTACAAAGATTCAGTTCTTGTGAATACAGATTTCTGCTTTTTTTTTTTTAGTCTTCTTAGTAATCAGAGTGTGCTAGAAGAGTTTTGTTTCTAATCCTTGCATAATAAATGGATGCCACTTTCAATGTCTATTACATTCCTAGACCTTTGAGGCCCAACATAGGAGGGCAGGCATATATTCACCAGAGCCTACCCACAAGCAAAAAAGCAGAGATTCCATTTTGTGAAAATAGTAGTGCCCCCTGGAGGCAGAATTGGATCTTGCTCTTTCATTGAAGAGTTCTACCACTGCATATGGCTATGTAGAGATTTTTATCATGTACAGATCTTGAAACTACCAACAGTTTTAAAGAAATTCCTATGATATATTTTAAATAAATCATTTTGGGGAAGTAGAGTCTGGGTAGCAATATATGAATAACTTGACTACTTTATTCATCCTTTTTTAAAAACTACATAATTTTTTTTTAATGTCACTTTTTAAGGATGGAAATGTCTTTAGAAGAGCTTGTGCCCCACCACATCTCCTTCCCTTTGTGCTTTCTTTTGTAATGGTAATAGGTTGCACTGAATTTTTTTCCCTGGAAGTCTGCCCTTTCTGACCAAGGGACAGATAACCTAAAATGCATGTTTATGTTGACATATGTTTGATCATAAATGAGCTCTTCTCAGTGCAAAGCTAAAACAGGTACTCACTAAATTCCTATTGATGATGATCTGTTTTGTCTCTTGCACTGGATTTTAAGCTACTAGTGTCTTAATAGTTTTATGGCAAACAGGAAGATATTGGCCAGTAATGATACTTTAAATGTGTCCTACTGGTGTATCTTATCTTCCCATATTTTATGTATTTATGTGCAGTGTCAGACACTTGAAAAAGAACTACATCCATAGATGTAGAGCAAAATAAGACTAGAGCAAAATAGGCATAAATACTGCTTTAACATAATTTTGCATTGTCTTGTCTGTTTTTTTAGGAGGAGAGCATTCCCATTGCTTTATCTGGTAGGGATATCTTAGCTAGGGCTAAAAATGGAACTGGCAAGAGTGGTGCCTACCTCATTCCCTTACTTGAACGGCTAGACCTGAAGAAGGACAATATACAAGGTCAGTTGGAGATAAGGTTTCCTATGGGAACATTGGAGAGCCGTACTACAGAAATTAAAGAGGTTTTTTTCCTCCCCATACTATCTAGGTAATGTGAAAAGCAGTTGTGATTTGTATAATTTGGTTAAATTAAAAAAAATTAACAGCTTTTTTAGGTAAGGCACATTGGTAAATAACACAAAGTAATCTGATAATCTGGGTAAATAAGGCATTTTAGAAAATTATCCTTAAACTTGTCATTCTAATTGGTTTCCTTAGAATTATTTATCTACCTTTGCAAATAGTCTTTTGTTCACACCAAGCAAGGGTATCCTTTGTGTTTATAAAATGTAAGAATTTGGTTAAGTATTTTGAAGGTGCTAATAATTGTAGTCCCTTAATGGTCCGAGGATCCACTAGTCTAGAGCAGAGGAGAATGAGGGTAACTCCTCCTCCCCAGGTCTTTCTCTACAATAGGAAGCTACACAAAGAGAGGCTAAGAGAAAATTTGGGAGAAACTTTGATCAAGGAGTTTTCTAGGTATTCTTAATCTGTAGTTAGCAAGTTTCTATAAATAAAAGAATTGAATTTTTCCTTTGTTTTATATAGTTTTACTTCTCCTTGGAATAGTTTAGAAATGCCACAGCATTGAATAGAGCATTGGCCTTGGAATCAGGAGAACCTGCATTCAAATCTGACCTCAGACACTTAACACCAGTTGTGTGACCTTGGGCAAGTCACTTAACCCCAGTTGCCTTGCCCTGCCTTCCCCCCTCCAAAAAGGGGGGGGGGAGCGGGAGAAATGCCACAGCTTTAAGTCCTCAAGCAAGGTTAGATACCATTAAGAGTTCGCAGGATGGAAAAAGTACTGGACTAATAATACTCTGCAAACCTGGATTCTAGTTCTGATCCAGTTGCTTGTTAGTTTTTAAGTCTGTCACTTAATCTCAATTTCCATATCTATCAATACTGGGTAGTAATTCTTGCCTTTACCTGCCTGCCTTAAAGAATTGGTATAAAGATCAAATAACACAATAAAGCACTTAATGATAATGGTGATGTCAGCTGGTTAGAGAATAAGTTCCTGAGCCATGTAGTAGCCGTTCAGGAAGTTCACAGTAAATATGTGATAGTAATAATTTAGGAGAAACTGAATCCCAAATGTTTGACTTTTTCTTGGGGTGGGATGGGACAGCAAAATTTGGGGAACCATACATTTATATCATAAAGACTTGTCATTATATGACTGTATTTCCATTAACATAGAAGGTACTCATAGTTTCTGAGATGTTCATGCTAAGATTTAGTTTATTCTTTTGTTAGTTCTAAGAATTCAAGCTCTGAAGGATAGTTTTTTTTATAGCTCCTTTAATCTATTTGAGGTAGTAAATTCTCATAGAAGGTAATGTACTCTTTTTGTCTCTTCTTTCTTTTTCTTGTTCTCTACCAGCAATGGTGATTGTTCCTACTAGAGAACTAGCCCTACAGGTCAGTCAAATCTGCATCCAGGTCAGCAAGCACATGGGAGGGGCCAAAGTGATGGCAACCACAGGAGGAACCAACTTACGTGATGACATAATGAGGCTTGATGACACAGGTAGGAAATTATAGAATAAGGTGGTAATAATACCTTTTCAGTGTTGGTGAAGACCTCTCTCTCTTTCAGATATTCTTTTGCTTAGAGTTTATGGGATAAGCTCAAGGGATTGATGTTTTATGTATGACATTATCTAGCATCATTCTAATTATAGATTCCTCAGTGAACAAAGTTTCTGTGAGCAAAGTTTGCTTGAGTTTAAAGAAGATTAGAGGAAATCCTCAGAAGTTCATGTGACCTCTGTCACCATGCAGAGGTTGATCTGAAAGGCATCTTCTATCATCATTCATCCTCCCTCTGAAGAGAGGTAGAAGGTATATTCTTTGAGAAAGTTAGGAAAGGAAAAGTTGTTCCAATAAGTTTAGAGGAATCAATACCTAGGAGATTACATCTTCATTGATAGAATTGTTCACTCTGTGTTTGCTCAAGATAAAGTTCACATAATCAGTGGCAATATGTGTTTTTAACATTTTTTTGCAGTACATGTGGTGATTGCTACCCCGGGAAGAATTCTGGATCTCATCAAGAAAGGAGTAGCGAAGGTTGATCACGTCCAGATGATAGTATTGGATGAGGTAACTTCTCTTATTTGAGAAAAATACTATAACAACACATAACAATAATAATAATAATAGCTGGCATTTATGTAGCTCTTTAAAGTTTATAAAAATATTTCATCTAATCCATTCATTGCTAATGAATGGAACAGTAGTTAGGCATATTTCTCTAACTTGTCATACACCCTTACTTGGTGTAAACCAGCCTTATTTGCTTATAAAATTTATTTACCCTTAGAGAACAGTGGTTGATAAAAGTTCAGCTTTGTTTATTTCTTAACAAGAATGCCAGTAGTTGAGTATTGTTATTTTCCTAGCAATCCCATAAGATTGAGAGGAATCCTTGTCCTAGGTGACCTCTTTATTGAAGTAGTGATTATTACTACACTATGACCAAACAATTGTCAGTCACTTTTACCACCTCTTCCAGTTGAAATATTTGATTAAATCCAGCAGGTACAGTTGTAGTTCTCAAAAGGGTAACCTTGAAATTCAAGAATTTTTCCCATTGTGTTTGATGCCGTTGGATATTAGGAATAATAGTATATAGAACTTGTACTCTAGAACTAGGAGAATTGTAAAGCTGTTCCATGGATATCTAAATATTGCTTCATATTAACCAAATCTGGAAATTGCTATGGTTTTGTTGTTGTTTTAACATTTTTT
>CM053596.1:201391600-201412541 GCA_028646575.1 Pseudocheirus occidentalis
ATGTTCTCTGGGTAGATTGTAGGTTTGTGTTATAATAATTGGTGAGCATGGTAATAATTCTTTTATCTTTCCACGCAAGAAGCGTAGTATTATTCTTTCTGTATGCAACTGTTTTAGTGCTTGAGAGGGGACATCGGAGTGATATGCTAGAATTCCGATGTCCCCTGAGAGGGGACAGCGGAGTGCAAAGGGTTAATAATTTAAGATTATTAATGTGACAACTGCAGGACATAGATTGTAGAGGGGAGAAGATGAAGCAGGGACCTCATAAGATTGTAGATTTAAAGTTGGAAGGGACCTTAAAAGTCATTAAGTCCAAGCCCTTCATTTTGTAGACGTTGAAACTTAGGCCCAGAAAATAAATATCTTGACCAGGGTTACACAGCTAGTAAGTGTCTGTGGCAGGGTTTGAATCCATTTCTTCTTAATTCTAAACGTATTACTCTGCTTCATCAAGAAGCTACTTGTGAGTAGGTGAGTGGGAACTAAGCCCAGTAGTCTGGGCCTAGTCCATTTGAGGGGACCTTGAGTTGACAGACAAGAGAAGATAAACTCTGGAGGCAATGTAGTGTAGTGGATAAGAGTGCTGAGACTTAGGGAGACATGAGCTTAAACCTTGCTTCAGATACATACTAGCTGTGTCACTCCGGGCAAGGAAAATTACGAGGATTGGATGAGATGGCTTTGGAGATCCCTTCCCACCCTAGTTTATGATCTACAGGTGTATAGATGAGGGCGATTTTGTGGAGGCATTTGGTGGTCAGTCCATAGCAACTGATTGGATATGAGAGATAAAAGAGAGAGAAGTCAAAGGATAATAAAGTTGAAAGCATGAATGATTGGAAGGATATTGATATACTTGATGGAAATAGGGAAATTAGGAAGATTGGGTTTAGGGAAAAGGAAAAAAGTGAGTTGTTTTGAACATCTTAAAATATGAGAAGTTGGTCTGGAACTCAAAAAGAAAGAGTAGGTGTGAATGTGTATAGATTGAGGTGTCATCTTCACAGAAATGATACCTGAACCTATAGGAACTGATACTAAACTATGGTGATCCAGAAAAGGAGACTGAGAATGGTCACAAAGGAAGGAGGAGAACCACGAGAAAGCACTATGGATAAACTGAGGAGCAGAGAGCATCCAGGAAGTTTTGCTGAATTGATTTATTTCTCTCTCTTTTTAAACATTCTTTGTTACAAGGGATGATGACTCACTGGATAGGGAAGGGATATTTTTAGATATGTGATGGTCATATCAAAACGAAAAATGACAATAAAAACATTTTTAAACCTGTAGCAACTTCAGAGAAAAATTATATACCTGCAAAAATATTGTGACTCTTCTGTAGCAAGAAAAAGCTGGAAACTAGGAGGGTGCCCATAAACTGGGGAATGGTCTAATAAATTGTGGTGTGTGAATGTAATGGAGTTTTGTGACATAGGAAATGACGAAAAGTCCAAACCTGAGAAGTCCTGTAGGAATTGATGCTGAGTCAAGTGAGCAGAACCTAGAGAATTAAAACAATAACTACATTGTAATGAGAAATAACTAAGAAAGGCTTAAGACCTTTGATCAACTTAACCGACCAGCTACAGTTCTGAAGAACTGGTGATGAAACATGCCCTGTATAGTGAAGTGGTAAAATCAAGGTGCAGAGTGAGATACACTTTTGGACAGCCATTGTGGAGACGTGTTCTGTTTGACCATGCATGTTTGATTCAAGAGTTGGCTTTTCTTTCATTTGAGGTAGGGGAGTGAGGTAAAGTTTAGTGAGATTTAATAAAATGAAATTTTTCTAAAAAAAGAAATGTAAGAAAAGAGGGTCATTGAAAAATTTTAAATTCACAGAAGAGAACAAAAAGGAAAACCAGTAGGGAAAAAAAAACGGACAAGCAGGACAGCTTTGAAAATCACATGTTGAAATCATATACTTGAAAATTGGTATTCATGATGCAGATTCATGGTTTCACGGTTCAGTCCTATTTTACTTTATAGAATTGCATATTTGGTGTTAGATTCAAAATAAAAATAAAATTTTAAAGGGAAGAGACATAGGAAAATAGCTCTAATAGTTTGAAGTAATTATATAGTCAACTGAAGGCTTTTTAAGGATGGTGGAGATGTGCGAATATTTGTAGGCATTAAGGAAAGATCAAGGGGAGTGAAGATTAAAGAGGAAGAGGAAAGCCCCTGAAAGAAGAAAGAATGGGAGCAAGGGCACAAGTAGAAGACCCAGCCTTCTTGGTGAAAGGTGAAGGGGCCGTGTTCCTGGTCCTCTTTCTGGGAAACTGTAGCACAAAAGGAGAGAATGTGAGATACTGTTGTGGAGATCTTGAGGTGTGGTAAGGGAATAAGAGAATTCAGGACAAATTGGACTCTTTTCTAAATAAAGTATAAGATGATAGACTGCACTAAAGAGAAGAAAAAAGGTAGCATAAGAAATCCTAGAAGAAAAGACATGATTTGGAAAAAACACCATAGGGAATGCAGTAGGCAGTCAACTAGTGAGGAGTAAAAGAGATTTGTATGCAGCATTTAGGGCACAGTTGAAATTGGTTCCAGCACAAATGTAATCAGTGCAATTGTATGAATTAGTCTAGTGCAGGGGCTCTTAAACTTTTTAAAAATTTTTGTAACTTTTAATATAATAAATTTCATTTGTATTCCTATGTATTTTACTTTGTGCATTTGAAAATACTCTTAGTAGGAGCCCATAGGCTTCACCAGAATCTCAAAGGGGAATGTAGTATTAAAGAAGACTAAAAACACCTGGTTTGGATTTTAAAAGGAGGAAAATTAAACTAAAGCAGCGAAAGTGACTGGAGCTCAATATAATGATAAACAATAGATTTAAAAGGGCAGCCTGGTGACTCAGTGAATAGAGAACTGGCCCTGGAGTCAGGAGGACCTGAGCTCAAATCTGGTCTCAGACATTTAACACAAAACTAGCTGTGTGACCTTGGGCAAGCCACTTAACTCCAATTGCCCTCCAAAATGCCAAAAAAAAAAAAATAGATTTAGGAGTGAGACATAAGGGAGAAATTGGAAAAATAGGAGGTTATAGTCCAAAAGTAATTTCAGAGTTCTGTATCATGGAGTTTAAACAGTTTTGGGTATTGAAAAAATCAAATCTCTTTGTATGGTTTCAGGTATAATGAATGTAAATAATCATGGTAATTGATGAACTGGGAATCAAGGATATTTGAGGAGAAATTTGAGGAGAAATCAGTTTAAATCTCCAAAAATGAGGGCAGAGAGTAAAGAGGAATATTGTGAACCACATACTAAACTTCTTAAGGAAAGAGGGACAGTGACCTGGAGACTAGTAGACAGCAATAACACAACCTCAAAGGAGGAGAAGTTGCTGAGTGATGTCAGCTGTGAAAGGGTATGGAAGTATCAGTGAGGGAAGGAAGTTAGGGTAGTTTTTCAGAGTATATGAGAAAAAGTGATCCAGGAGGGATATATCTTCTGTAGGATCTAGGTTTCCATGGATGCAAGAATGTGAAAAGAAGGCCTTTATAAAGGGCAACTCATTGTTTATCATAGAAACGGTGTGCCAGAGGACATAATGGGATAGGAACTTACTAGGGTGAAGGGATCATGGAAGGAGGAAGGAGTTTTTATTTAGGTAACCCTACATCTTTGAAGCACAGGGATACATGGAGTGGTGGAAGAGAAGAAAAAAGGAACAAGCATTAAGCACCTACTTTGTGCCACTCGTTGTGCAAAGCACTTTATAAATATCTTATTTCTTTTTCACAAAGACTGAGGTAGGTGCTATTATCTCCATCTTACATTTGAAGAAACTGAGGTAAACAGGTTAAGTGACTTGTCCAGGCTCAAACACTAGTAAGAGTTAGAGACTGGATTTGAACTTGGTCTTCTGACTCCAAGTCCAGTGCTCTTAGTTCTTCTATGAGGAGAGACTTTGCTAGCTGTAGGGACAGTAGGTCATCTGATCCCGTGAAGTAACTAAAGACTCTGACCCATCATTTGTTTAGCTGTTCTCTGGTTGATAAGTATCTGCTTTATTTACAGTTCTCTGCCACCTCAAAAAAGCTCTGCTACATTTTCATGAATAGGAAGCCTTTCTTTTTGTCATTGATCCCCTTGGGTACATGGCTTTGCAGAGGTCAAAGGATATAGACATTTTAGTGATTATTCATATATTTCTAAATTGCTTTGTGTAATTGGACCATTTCACAGCCCCACAGCTGTGCAGTAGTGTGCCTTCTTTTCCATAAGACCTCCAGTATTCCTATCTTTTGTCAATATTCTGGGTGCTAGGTGAAACCTCAGAGTTGTTCCACTTTGCATTTCTCTTTTTAATGATTTGAAGAGTTCTTTCATATGTTTAATAATTGTCAGTTCTTATGAGAACTGTTTATTTGTACCTTTTGGGCAGGGACTTTAGTCTAATCTGTTTTTGTTAGTTGTCTATATATGGTTATCAAACCCTATCAGAGATACTTGATACAGCCTAGTTAGGAAACTGAACATAAGCATATGAAAAGCTAACAGTGTAAGGAAGTAGTAAAGAATCAAATAAATGAATGAATGGTACAGAGAAGTCCTGGTGTTCTATAGGTAAAGTAGAAATCTGTGAGTTGTGGTCTGGAAAGGTGTCACAAAGAAAATGGAACTTGAACTTAGGTCCTTAACAGATGAGTAGAATTTGGATATATGTAGAATAGAAAGAATATTTCAGGCAAAGGGAACAAAGCATGAGCAAAGAATTTAAAGATTGTACCGCAAAGGTCTATTTGGAAGGGATGGTGATTAGACTGGTTTTGTGAGAGCAGAAAATTTATGTGGGGGAATTGTAAGTTATGAGGTAGGAAAAGGGAACTTGGGACCAAGCTTTAGAGGACCTTGAATACCTACCTATGTAGTTGTGCCTTTTATCTAATAGGCAGTAAAAAAAAGGTCATAAAAGACTTTTTTTAGTAGAAGAACATAATTTTAGGAACATTGGTCTGATGATGTACATGCTGTTTGGAAGAAAGTTTGAGAAGAGTGATGTGGGGATTATTTAGGAAGTACTGCATCCGTCTGTGTAAGAGGTAATAAGGACCTGACCTAAGATGGTGGCAATGGGATTGAAAAGGAATGGACATTTTATGAACACAGTTTTTCACACAAGCATAGGATCTAAACAATTGGAGAAATATTAATTGCTCGTGGGTAGGCAATATAATATTATATAACATATATTATATAATTATTTCATATAATATTATAATAACCAGTATAATAAAAATGATATTTCTGCCTAATTTATTTATTACCATACCAATGAAGCTACCAAAGAATTATTCAATACAGCTAGAAAAAAATAATAAAATTCATCTGGAAGAAAAAAAAGTCAAGAATATTAAAGAAGTCAGGGAAAAAAATATGAAAGAAGCCTAGCAGTACCAGATTTCAAACTATATTATAAAGTCATAATCATCAAAACAGTCTGTTACCGGCTAAGAAATAGAGTGATGGGTCAGTGGAATAGATTAGGTACATAATGCATAGTAGTAAATAACCATAGTAACCTAGCATTTGATAAACCCAAACATTCAAGCTTTTGGAGAAAAAACTCACCATTTGACAAAAATTGCTGGGAAAACTGGAAATAAAACAACATCTTACATCATATATAAAAAGATGGAGTCAAATGGATAAATAATTTAAACATAAAGAGTGATAATGTAAGTAAATTTGGGGGACGTGGAAAAATTTACCTGTCAAATATAAATAAGGGAAGAGTTTATGACCAAACTAGATAGAAAGGATCACGGGAAGCAAAATGGATACTTTACATGAAATTAAAAGGTTTTTGCACAAACAAAACTAATACAACCAAAATGAGACGGAAAACAGGAAACTAGTTTTTAAAAAAGGTCCTAATTTCTCAAATATATAGGGAACTGAGCCAAATTTATAAAAATACAAGCCAGTTCTCAATTGATAAATGGTCAAAAGGATATGAACAGACAGTTTTCAGAAAAAGAAGTCTCTCATGAAAAAAAAATGCTCTAAATCATTGAGGGAACAGCTAGGTGCGGCACAGTGAATAGAGCACCAACCCTGGAGTCAGGAGGACCTGAGTTCAAATCCAACCTCAGACACTTAACACAAAGCTAGCCATGTGACCTTGGGCAAGTTGCTTGATCCCAATTGCCCTCCAAAAAAAAAATAATAATAATATCGATTAAAGAATTATAAATTAAAATAATTTTGAGGTACCATCTCTCACTTAGCAGATTGGCTAACATGACAGAAAAGGAAAACCACAGATATTGGAGAGGATGTAGATAGATACACTAATACACTTGATAGAGTTGTGAACTAGTCCACAGCCATTGTCTAGAACAATGTGAAACTATGTGCAAAGGGCTATAAAACTGTGTATATCTTTGACCAGAAATACCACTGCTAGGTCTTTATCCCAAGAGATTAAAGAAAGGGGAAAGGACCTATTTGTACAGAAATATTTATAGCAGCTCTTTTGTGGTGTCAAAGAATTGGAAATTTAGGGGATGTTTATCAGTTGGGGAATAAATGAACAAGTTGTAGAATATGATTGTGATGGAATACTCTTGTGATCTAAGAAATAAAGGGCAAGCAAGATGGTTTCAGAAAAACCTGGGAAGCAGAATGAAGTAAGCAGAATCACAGTAACAGCAATATTGTAAAGATGATCAGCTGTGAAAGACTTAGCTACTCTAATCATGATAGTGGTCTAAGACAGTGCCAAATGACCATGATCAGAAATGCTCTCCACCTCCAGAGAGGACTGATGAACTTTGGGTGCACATTGAAGCATGCTTTTTAAACTTTCTTTTTCTTGAGTTGTGTGTGTGTGTGTGTGTGTGTGTGTGTGTGTGTGTGTGTGTTTTGCAACATGGCTGATACTGAATTCTGTTTTGTGGGATTTTACATGTATATTCAGTATATTGTTTGCCTTCTCAAGGGGTGTGGGAGGGACAAGAGGGAAAGAGAAACTTTGGAATTTATAATTTTTAAAATGAATGTTAAATTTTACATGTAATTGGGAAATACTTAAGGAAATAAAATATATTGAAAAAGAAAAATGTGCGGGTGATATTGCAAAGGAAAAATTAATAGGATTTAGTGATAATACATTTAGGAGAAAGGCACAAGTCAAAGATAATGCAAGTTTCAAACAAAGCCTTTGTATCTGGGAGAATATTGGTGTCGTTCCTATCCTTGGATGACATCATCACAGTTATGAACTTAATCAGTTTCATTTCTTAGCTCATAGTTCATCAGTATTGCTCATATTTTTACAGTTATCTCAAACCATTATTTTTCTGCCTATTTTCAAAGGTCTGAGAAGTGAAATAGTGCATAAGCAATAGGTTATTCATGTTAGGTACATGCTAGCCTTGAGTAACGTTATTTCAATTCAGATGTATTTGAGCAAATTTAAATGGAATGAGGTTCCATAAAAAATTGTTGGACTAGTGATGCAAAGAGTAATACTTGAATTAAATAGCTTAAGGAAACTGTCTGCATTTTCAGATCTGTTTACCCGAGGTATTGATATCCAAGCTGTGAATGTGGTGATAAATTTCGACTTTCCAAAGCTGGCAGAGACCTATCTCCATCGTATTGGCAGATCAGGTAAGACAATGGAAAAAGAATACTCTTCAGTGAAGTTTGGTTTGCCTATGTATCATAGGAATTTCTGATTCTTTTGAACATTTAAAGGTGACCCAAAGAGTAGGAAGGAAAGGTGTTATAGTTTCTATGGAAAATAATTGGATATAACTTAATCCTATTTGGTATAAAATACCAGGAATTGAATCAATTACTTATATTTCTGGATCATAAGTTTCCTGCTGTCTTACAAGTAGTTAGTCATATGCTTACTTGCGATAAAATTTAACCATGAGAAATAGGAATACTAAGCAGATAATTGCTGGTTGTACTGTTTAAAGGTGTGTATTTTGGCCACTTTCAGTTGATCATCCATCTTGTCATATGAAATACTTAAAATAGAATTTACTTTGAGATTTAAAATCTGAAATTTTAGGGTGATGTGCTTGAGGTGAGCCAAGAAGTAGTTTCATATACTCAGAATGGTGTCAAATTCAAATATTCATTTATGATCTTGGCACTCAGAGACCTGCGGCTGTAGTCTAATCCCTTATGCTAGTTTTAAATTTCTTTTTTCTCTTGATAGGTCGCTTTGGTCACCTTGGTTTGGCCATCAATTTGATCACATATGATGATCGATTCAATCTAAAAAGTATTGAGGAGCAACTGGGAACCGAAATTAAACCCATCCCAAGCAACATTGACAAGAGCCTGTATGTGGCAGAATACCACAGCGAGCCTGTAGAGGACGAGAAACCTTAACAAGCATGTGCGTGCTCGACTTGGAAAGTAATAGCAATAGAAAGGAGACATACCCTTGCATATTTTTCCCAGGAAAGGTCTTGTGTCCCATTCATGATACGTAACAAAACAAAGATGAACCTCCCGCCTGGTAGAGGTTCAGCAGGCAGACACATTATCTCTAGTGAGACTCTGATCTCATTAGGGATCAGTGAACTCCGGTCTTGCACACAGCCTGCTCAGTGTAGTAGCACTTTGTATGAAAATGGAGTTGTTCATTGAGCAAGACCAGTATTTTAAAATAATACCCAACAAATGTAATCATATGAAATATCTTTGGAGTTTGTCATTACAGCACTAAATTGTTTTTTTTTAAGTATACCTTTGTGAGAAGATAAATAATAGGCAAGTATGTATTCCCTAATAACAAAGGAAAAATATGGTGGTGTTTGATAATTCAATGTGAAAGGCATATATTCTGCAGTCCCCTTTTTAACTTCTCTGCTGCTAGCATTTAGTTGCTGACTGCTGGTATTTTGCATTAACAAGTCAGATAAGATTGGTTAATATTGTATCACAGGAAAATTAAATGAGTAATTAGGAGCTTACTGTGACTACCTACTGCCTCTTTCATATTCTCTCATTTTTACTTAGAGGGATTGAGTTTTATTGCTGTGACTGATTTTAAATAGTTAACTATTTAAAAAAAATTTTTTCTCCTAAATTACCTGCCAGAATTTTAAAACTTTATTCTCCCTTCCTACTGTCAGATTGCAAGAAGGCCCAATTCTGATTTATAAGATATCTTTCTTTTGGTTTAATTACTATAGATTGCCCTCAGTATTGATAAAAATGTCTTTGGAAAACGTTGCTAAAAAGGATGAAGACAATCATGTCCTTCTAATTTCCGTTTGAGGTGCCTAGCAAAAATTTCTCCTTATCCTAAAAAGGGGGGTTTTCCTAAAGGGATAGAAATTTCATTGGGAGCTGCTAGAGAAAACACATTGTCTGGATCATAAATAGCTAGAGGGAACTTGGACTATTCCATTTAAAAGGATAGCTTTTTATGGTCTTATTTTACATATCTTTTGGGGCATTAATTTCCTATTTCTCCCCTTTCCTTAGGCTTTGACAAACTACAGAAGCCCATCTGGATCTGTGACACATCGTTTCTTTGGGAATGCTCTTCTCTTTGTGGGTTTTTCGTCTTCTTTTCGTTTTGGAACTATGAAGACTTAAAAGAGCTCAGACTTTTTTTTTCTTTTTAATCTGGCAGAGAGGAGAAAAAGCTGAAAAGAAGGAATATACCTTTTTTGTTCCACTTGTTTGCACTGTGTGCTGACTGAACATTAGTTGCACTAACTGCTGGTTTTAAAAAATTTCTTCTGGGAGGCAGGGGAAGGAGGGGGAAAAAAGGAAGAGGAGGGGAGAAACCCTGAAAAGAGAAGAATCTTGATAAACACAAGCTTGTCTACTATTTCAAAATTCTCCAACAGTTGACTAGGAGTGCATTTCAACTTCTCCCTGGTTCTCATCCGTTTTTAAGCCTAAAGAGCTTGTTACTTATTTGTGCGAAGTGCCTTATGCTATGAGACCATTCAGAATATCATCTTTCAGACACAGCCCAAGGAATCAACAATGGCAATTCTTGCTTTTTTTTCCCCCCTCCCCCTTCTCCCTATCCTTTTTGGTTTCAGGTCAGTCTCCTTCCCTTCCCCTCCTCATTCACCCAAATACTCAAGCCCAGGGCTGGGAAATGAAACATATTGGTAATGTTAAACACTTGTTTTTTGTTTGGTTTTTTCATCGGAGGAGTTGATATGCAACAGCAGTTCACCCGCACTGTAAATACATGTATTTAAAAAAAAATCCAAGTAAAAAATTCTGGGCTGAGTAGGTGCAACATCATCGCTCCGGAAGGAAAGAGCAGTCTATCATTGCAGGAGCCATATGACAAGCCTTTGTGCTCTTTAGCAGAACACTAAAGACTGATTTACATAAGCCTCCATTAGTAGTTATGGCACTTGATGTGTAGACATGTCAGAGCCTTGACCCTCTTTCCTCTGTGGCAAAGCGTGTCCCATAGAAAATTGGATGTGTATACTTGTATAAACTTTGTAAATATGTTTTTTTCTGGGTTCATATATAACTTTTTTTTTATGAAGGTTGCTGGGATTAAGGGGATTAGACTGATTATGGGAGCAGCTAAAGATGAGAGGGGCTCAGTTTTTCGCAACACTAAACTCTAAAAAGTGCTCCAGCCTCTTACTGTGGAAAGCAGGCCTCTATGGGAGAATCCCAGAGTTGAGAAAGGGACCCTAGGGTGGGTGATGAGGGGTATTCACTGATACTTGCTGCCACACTGCTCTACCCAGTACAGTGGAGGAGTCCTGCAGAGAGAACAAGGAAGCTTCAAAAATGTATAGCTCAAGATGTTTTTGAGATGCTTTCTGACATTCCTCCCTCCCCCTCTTAAAAAAAAAAAGACAAAAAATTGCATCAACTACACGCTCTGAAAAAGAGGGGTGTAAAGACAAATCTACCTTGGAGTGTAACCATTCTAGCAGGTGGTAGTATTGTTGAGCAGTATATATAAAGCACAGGTTTGAGTTTCAGAATATTAGAAGATATCAGTTTATATAAACTGACAGTTCTGGAGCTTCTTATCTGTGGATCATTTCTTGTATGCATTTGTTGCCCCAAAACACCTTGATACATGGATTTTGCATAGAGATGGGTAAACCCTGAGACCTGTTAACTTCAAAGCTACAGAAAGCTGCTTGCCATCCTCTGTGTTTTGGCATGAGTTGCTGTCTGTCATTCTGCATTGTATATTGCTGGCAAATGCTTTATGGTCAATAGTGTTGCTTTAAATTGTGCCCCTCCCAACATGCTTGATGTTTGGCCTGATCTCCAGGCAAAAGGAGTGAGATGAATCAAAACCAGTAAACTTTTTTTGTTGTTGTTGTTTTTTTTGTTATTGTTGGGGGTTTTTTCTTTTTTTTTCTTTTTTTTAATTCCTTTTTTTTAGCCCAGTGTATTTTAGTCGGATCAGGAGGCATCTTCAAACCACCACCTCACACCTAAGGCAGTTTTTCTGGATCCATTGTTTTTTCAAAACCTTAATATATTACAATCAGGTCCTATGTACTTTTCCATGTTACTTGGACAAAATAATTGAACTTATGGGTTATGGTGGGGTTTTTTTTTTCATTCTGCCCTTGTTTGTTTTATTCTAAAGTTGTTTATAGACCAATCAGAAACCTGACCCATGCCTCCTGATCTGACTTAACAATGATTCTTTTCCAACTGTAGCAAGAGCTGCATTGCACAGTACAAACTCAGACAATAATTAGAGCTATATGAGCCACATACTGTCTGTCTATCCAGCCAATGTAAGGTACTAAATGTAAACGATAATTTAGGAAATAACTTTTTTGGGGGGGAGGGAGTTTATAGGTAACAGATTTTGACCAAATTTGACATTCTTGCCCTTGTACTGAAGCAGCTCATTTTATTTTCTTCTGGCGAGACAAGAGGGATCATTTAACACAACAGAGATGGAGAAGCAAATGTAAATATTATTTTGTATCTCGCAACAGTTTGTGTGTGAGTGAACAAGCAGGACAGTCCCACTCTACCAGCCATGGACTGCTCTGCCTGGTCCAGGATAGGTAAGCCTGATGCCGTACTCCATTGGATCCCTCTTGAAGCACAGACTTAAAATTGAAAGTATTACTAAAGCTCAGCCTCTGATGAGGAGTGGCACTTAAAATGTCTGGAGCGCCATCACTGGACAGCTTTCTGTTAAGGCTGTTGTCCAGTTATGGTTCTTGACTTTTGGATAGGAATTGCAAATGGAAAGATGCTCTAAAGAGCTAGGTTAAAACCTGGTCTTCTGTTTTGTTTTTGTTTTAATTTTAATCCCCTTGCAATAAGGACCATTGTAACTTTGGGGGATGTTCTCAGATTCCAATTTTGGGGTATTTTTGTTTCTGGGGTTTTAATTTAATGTCTCAGCATTTTGCATTGGTTTCATTTGGGTTAGAACAAGTCCTTATTTTTTAAAAGTCAAACCACAGGTCCAGCAGGTGGTTTGGCCTATGGTGGTGCAGTTGGTATAATAGAAAATAAAGCAAACACTCTGCTGCCTCTCAGCCCATATTCCGCCCCTCCCCCCAGCCCCCATTGAAAAAAAAAATCTTTCCTTTTGAAATAGAATAAATTTTGTCTAAATTGATCTTCCTGGGGAGGGAGAAGAAAGGGACAGAGAAACCTACACTTGTTTCTCACCGCCAATTTGGTCCCAAGTTCAATATGGGTTGGCCCCAGTGGGTTAGTGGGTGGGTTGGTCATCAATATTTGTGTTCAGAATGAGATGGGAGCATCTTTCCTTTGCTGTGTGCTTTGTGCATGTCACCATCAAGCTTGGGTAAGAACGAGATTGCTCAGCACAAAGCTCTTGGTATAACTGTTGGTATCAAAACATCTCATTCTGGTCACTTTTTTTGTTCATTTGTTTTTGTTTTAATAGGGGTGGGAGGGAGGGTGTCTACACACGAGGATTTAGAAACACTTCAGCAGCTTGTCGCCTCATTATCAGCTTTTCTCAACCACACTGTTGACCTCACAGATGGGTAACAGCACAAAGGTGGAATGATTAAATTTTCCTTGTGATTTGAGCCTTGTTAGTTTAATTTGCCACTCTTTGTCATCCTCAGTGTCTCTTCCCCCCTTTACTGCTATATATCAACTTTCTGGCAGTCTCTGGCCAGCAGTAAATTCAACCAGCAACCAAACCAGCATCTCCCCAGAGCAGTGTTGGTTCATGGGAGCTAAAACATCTTTCTTTAGTAAGCTAGAACTAAAGGCTCATCTGTTAGATGGAGTGTGTGTTTATGAAGAAGTAATGATCCATGAGGCTAGAAAAAACAAGCCTGGCACCTGGAGTCAGATTTATCTCTAGCTGGCAGATTCTAGGAGAAGTGTATCTAAATTCACCTGTGGACAATATGGAGTGGGGAGAGGGTGGGGGGGAGGGATAGGGTTATCAAGATACAGGCTACTGTATTTTAACCAATGATTGTGGGGGAGGGGTATCTGGAGAAAACAGTCACTATTCCCTTTATTAAGAACAAAACTGGAACATAATTTTTTTTTCTAAAAAAATTAAAAGCTATTATTTTTTGTTCAATTCAAATGGGAGACTTAAATACAGTGTCCCTAGCCACAAGGGACCAGTTCCACTGAGAAACAAACAGTGGGGACTCAAATTGGAAAACATTTGGGCGAGGGGAGAATTGGCTTTCTGTTAATTGGCTAATAGTCCAGTGGGGCTGTGTTTTTGTTGGGATGTGTGATGTATTATATGTATGTGAATGTGGAGCTGAGTCTCCAAACATAAAATTCAGAAAAGATGGTTGGCAAAAATCTTGATTTTGTTCATTTATCTCAATAAAAGCCCACTGGAACTCCAGCCTTGTGTGTGATATTCATTCATGATGCCGTGTCAAACTTTGGTGCTTACCAAGACAGACCCTGTTTTTACTGAAATGACCACCCAGAAATCAATTCTTTAAGTTCCTAATGAATGTAGTATTTAGATAATATGTCTTTATTTCTTTGAAGGAAAAACTTTCTCCCTTTGGCTCCTTCCTCCTTAGTTTTATTCTGCCTCAGTCAGTCTTTACAACCAAAGTGAAGAATTGAAGCAATGAACAGACTGATTTAGGAAGAGAACCCAAATCCAAATTAAAAAGAAACGTTGAGCAGTCTTCCGTTTCATCTGCTAACGTGAAGTGATCTTGTTAATTACATTGATGAAATTAAGTTCCACTAAGTCTATAGCACTTCTGTTGTATGGTCTAGTAACCCCATCACAATAAAATTTTGCATGATTTGTTGTTAGAGAATCCATATTGTCCTTTTAGATAACTCCTTCCCAAGGTACTTATATGTATTGATGAGGTGTAGGCTCTGGGACCGCCCCTTGAGCTCCCTGAATCTTTGAGGTACAGGCTCTGGGAAAGTAAGTCCTCCCAAGGAAGGTACTTGCCTGAGCTCATGGGCCTTAAGTTGTGGCTCTGCCCAAGTCTTTAGCCCTCCTCTGTTCCAATAGTTTCCCACCCCTGAACTGGCCTGGCCCAACCTTGTCTGTGGTCTCCAGGTAGCCTCCAGCAACTTCCCACCCTTAATCACTCATTACTGGAGTCTGACCTCATCTTCATCTGATTCCTCCTGAAGATCCTCCCCAATCTCCTCTAGACCCTCCCCCCCCAGATTCCTCTTTATATAGTCCCATCTTCCCTCCATGTGGTGTGAGAGCACCATAGAATAGCTTAGCACAGACTTGCTCTGTGTGAGAGTGCCACAGAATGCCCTAGCACCCCATATAGCAAATTTGAACTTTCAATAAACTTTACTTTTTCTTTGGCTGAGAAGACTTGAGTGGAATTCTTTCCACAGGACCTGGCGTGTTGGTATTTTGGGGTCTCAGGCAGCCCTAAACCCTCTTTGGGTACCCTCTTCAGTATGAGCACACATGCAAATTTTAGTCTCCAGAATTTTGCCCAAGATTATAGGATCTACTCCCCTATATATATTTAAGTAGGGATATTTGTAGTCAATCTTTGAGCATCTTCCATTCTTCACAATTCCTTGGGTCACCAGGGTCACCCCCAGTACTGGTTCTTTTATTACCTTAGGATTTATCTTGGTCTAAAAACTAGATGTCAAAATTGACAGCTAATATGGATAATGATTCAGAAGATCTTGGATGAGGTTAAAAATTAAAAGATGAATTTAAGAGGGATAGATGTCAAATCCTATCCTGTCTTTTGCTTTCCTGATTCGGTGCTCTTTTCATTAAACCACACTGCAAAGTTTTCAGCATGGAAGAGGTAAGGACACCACTTAGAAGCAAAAAGCAACATAGGCAAATATATATCTTTGTTCTGGTGGATGCATTTTTTTGCCCTTTAAAGAGACTGTCCTTTAGTCTCAATTATCTTTCATTTTTTATTCCTAGTTAAATTCAGGTTGTGGGGAATTTTGTGCCACAATCACCTATGCTAACAACCTTGGTTTTCCGCTTAGCAGTGACAGGTTTTTCAGACCCCAAAAGAAGCAATTCTGGAGGCAAGGTTTATGTGAAAGCTGTGAAGGACAAAAAACTTCCTGGACTAAATTCAATTGCTGTTGTTCTCACCTCTATCTCAATTTCTAAGTCTATAAAGTAATGAGGTGAAAATAGATCAATCTTTTTATGTCATTTATTGGCAATCTGTTGAAGCCCATGAACACCTTTGCAATAATTTTATTTCATAATTGAAAGAAATGCTAAATTTCTATTAGAAGTTAGTGAAAATAAAGGTGTTAACTTTTTTTCACATCCACCCCTCCCCCTGAATTCTGTTTGGACCCCAGGTTGACAACCCCAAGACTAACCCCAAATTCAAGGTTCCTTTAAATTCTAAGATACCAGGGTACAAAGTTTTCAGTTCCCACTCTTACTGGCAGGCCAGGTCCCCCAGGCAGAATAATGGACTACCCTCAGAGTTCTAACAGCAATCTCAGAGGGCTGTGATTTCTGCTACTCTTGCTCATGAGCCCCTGCCTAGTATGCTGCCTTTGATTGTGAGTGAGTTAGTTTTGGAAAGGACATTTTACCAGGCAAGCAGAACAAGAGTAATTGTTACAGAAACAGCCCTCCACCCTCCTCTTCCAGTCTCCCCTCAAACAACAACTGGAGGTATACTTTCCTTTCCCTTAGGAAAGACTCCTGAGAAGAATGGAGTCAAATGTGGTACTTTGTGGCCAAAGGGTACACTTGGTTCTTGATTACTGGGAGCCCTTTCCTCCCTTTGTGGAATCTTTGTGAAGCTCCCCTTAAACGTAGCTCTCTGCTGTCTCCGAGGTAGTTAGCTGCTTTCCTTGTCCGCCTTATTATCTATCAGCTCTCTGCAGATGCTGCTGATGGACTTTGTGGATCTACCACCATCAGACTGTCCTATTACTAGAATGTTCTGTTAACAGCTGGTTTGCTGTGTCACTTATAGGCCCCAAAATGTGGTTTATTCAACAAGGCATTTCCTGTGTCTTCATACCAAATATGTCAAGGACTTGTTCACACCTTTGCCTCTCCCCTCCCTTTTGTGTGTTGTCTTCTCCCACCCACCCTTGTTATAGGAATCTGAAGACCTTCACTGCCCCTAGGCCCTTTGATAGACTTAAGTGGCTCTGAGAACCTTCCCTGATTTGAAAGTATACTCTGCCCCCTAATAGGCTGAATGCGGTCACATGGACCCTGTGGCCCATGTGGAGGCTTGTTTTTTGGGAATGCCCACACCTTGATGCTTTGTGATTGGGCAGTGGGTCAAGAGGGCTGTGACATTCTCTGACCCAGGAAAAGGCCATATATACCCTGATGCGAGGTTTTGTTTTGGGGCTCACTTTGAGAAGTGATTTGACCAGATGAGACTCTGGGAAGCCGTTGAGCCCCCCGGCTTTGAAAACCCAGATGTTGGTGCTTCCTTCTCTAGTAACTGACTAGGTATAGATATGATATTCAGACGGCTGGAAGCCCCATCTGCTGATCTGTTTCTTTGACTGCTGGTAACTTCTGTTTGTATACTCTGGAGTTCAGGGTGCTGACTTTTTCCCCTGAACTAGGTAAATTATATATGTTTGATTGATTACAGTAAGATTGTTAACCCATTTTGAGTTGCTTTCCTTTAGAAAAGCAGATCTAAGAACCTGAGCTAACAGCCACCCTGGGTAGGCTGGGGTACTTGGTGCTACACACCCCCACCTTAGGTTGTAAGCTTCTTAAGGGCAGGGACTGTCTCTTTTCCTTCTCTTTTCTGTTTCTTTCCCCAACACTTAGCACAGTGCCTAGAACCTAGTACATTTATTGAATGAGTGACCTAGTACTTAGTTTGCACCTTTGATTCATTTCTGGATCTTTTATGATTACATCGGGAGGGGTAGCAGAAACCCCCAGCCTTACATAAGCTTGTACTCTGACGTTTTCCTTGAACAAAGATTCAGTTTTATCCCACAGAGCCTGATAGCCCACTAAACTTCTCATTACTTTGCTGTTTAGAGGGTCTCATTAATGTGTGTACTCTCTCTCTAGCAATGCACAATGCAGATTACAGCCTTTATTAGCCTATGGAAAAATCATTAATTTTCCAAATAACAAGCACTTAGAAACATGTATTCAAGTGAATTACAGCCAGTACAATTCTTAATTGTTTTCTGAAGTTCTTTCAAGTCTAACCCAAATTCCTTGGACAAAAACACTCTGAACTTGATTTTGTGTTATTAGCTCAGCCTCAGTTCTTCCACCAATTTATATGCCTAAGCAGCCTCTCAAATGCAGATTTATGACTTTGAATACCAGACTTGAAGTACTGCAGCTACCTGCCTTCACAAGAGGGCTCTTGGGACTCTTTGTTTTAACAATTATTCCAGGAAAGAAAAGCTATCCCATGCTGGAGGCACTCTAAATCAGCACTCACTCAAAACCATAGCTCACAAATGCTTGCCCTCCTGTTATGAGCAAGAACTGTTGTTGTTCTCAAAAAGGATCAATGACATCAGGAGGGTGATTCTTGATTTGAAAATGAATTGGATTTGACTGAAGATTGTTCAGTCATCAGCTTCACCCTCTTCTCCAGAATCATTAGAGTCCGGTGACAAGACATAGGTCAGAATGACTGGTAATGGCCTCAGAAGCAGTGGGAGACCTTTGTGAGCAAGAACAAAATTTAGGTGAAGCAAGCAGGATCTCTGCCCTAACTCTTCGCCTTCATGTCCTCTCCTCTCACTTCTTTTTTTTTTGTTTGTTTGTGTTTTGTTTTTTTTGCTTTTTGGAGGGCAGTTAGGGTTAAGTGACTTGCCCAAGGTCACACGGCTAGTTTTTTTGTGTTAAGTGTCTGAGGCCGGATTTGAACTCAGGTACTCCTGACTCCAGGGCCGGTGCTCTATTCACTGCACCACCTAGCCGCCCCCTCTCCTCTCACTTCTTAACCCCATGCAGTCTGTCATCTAAACTCAATCAAAACTCTTCTCTCCTAAAATGTTGATGATCTGTCTTTTCATTGCCAAGTTTGGTGGCCTTTTCTCAGTCCACTTCTCAACTTCTTTGAAGCATTTGACTTGCTGATTCTCCTCTTTTCCTGGATGCTCTCTCCTCTGAGGGTTTTAATGACACTGCTCTCTTGGTTCCCCTCCTTTTAAAAAATTTTTTTTCTCTTGGTTCCCCTCTTACCTAGTGTGATTGCTCCTCAGTCTTCCGCCAATTCATCAAACATATGTCTACCTCACATCTCTCACACCCAACTCTTCCTACTCACACAACCATCAACCTACTTCAGACCATTATCATCTCTTGCCTAGACTATTGGAATAGCCTCCTACTTGGTTTTCCCATGTCATTGTTCTTTCTAATTTATCTTCCAAACCAATTGTCAGAGTGATCTTGCTAACGCACAGATATGATCCTGTCACTTTCCTACTCAATAAGTCCCAATGGCCCCTTAATGCCTTTTGGATCAAACACAAGTTCTTCTATTTAGCTTTTAAAGTCTATCATAACCTTGGCCTACGTTGCCTTTCCAATTGTTAGACATTACTCTTCACATATTCTATGGTTCAGCTAATCTAACCTTTTTACTGTTCCTCACACATTGCCATGGAATTCTTTTTCTATGTTCTGTCTCTCTGCCTTTGTTCTTGCTATCTTCCATGCCTAGAATGCATTCCTTCCTTACCTTTGCCTTTAAGAATCTCTTTCCTTCAAGACTTGGGTCAAGAGACACTTTCTACATCTGAGGTTCTTAACTTGGGATTGACAGATCCCTAAGTGGTCCATGAACTTGGGTGGGAAAAAAAATTGCATCTGTATTTTTATTAACATTTGGTTTCCTTTGTAATCCTATGAATTTTATTTTGTGCATCTAAAATTATTATTCTGAGGAGTCCATAGGCTTCACCAAACTACCAAAGCAAATGCATTATATATTAACAAAAAAAAGGCAAGAGCCCCTATTCTACCTGAAGGCTTTCTTGATGCTTCTGGGTGCTAGTGCTCTCCTCTATCCTAAATTTACCTTGTATTCATTTTGTATTTTGTTATGGTAACCCATTCTTTGAGTTCCAACCCCCCCAGCTGTGAGTATACTCCCAAGTCACTGTCGTGGGCCCTCTTTTCTCATTTGGTGACCTCATCAGCTACCATGGGTTTAATTATCGTCTCTAGTCATATGACTCCAAGATCTCTATATTCAGCCTCAGCCTCTAACCGGAACTCTGGTCATACATATCCAGCTGCCTAGTTGACATTTTAAACCCAGTATGACCAAAAATTGGACTTATTCTCTTTCTCATGCAAATTCATCCTTCTTCCAAATTTCTCTCTTTCTTTTCAGGGGTACCATCATCCTTCTAGTCACCCAGGTTCATCACTTCTTTGTTTTCCCTGATTCCTCATTCTCTCTTACTGCACATATCCAATCAGTTGCCAACTCTTGTAGTTTCTTCCTCACCAACATCTCTCCCATCCATTTCTTTTTCTCTACTCACATAGCCTCCAACCTATTCCAGGACCTCATTACCTGTCTTTGAATTGTTAGAAAAGCTACTTACCCATTCTCTTCCTCAGGTTGTTTTGCTCCTGTCCAATCCATTGTCCAAAAAGCTACTAAAATGATTTTCCTAAGGCATAGATCTGTACATGTTCCCTACTCCCCACCCCTGCCTATTCAATAACCTTTAAAGTCTCCTTTTTACCTCTGTGATCTCTTCTGTTTGAGACTTTAAGCCCTTTGCAACCTAGTCTCAGCTTATCATTTTAACCTTGTACATTATTCCCCTTCATGCTCTCTACAATCCAAAGTGGCCATTCTTTCAAACTGAGATACAGCTTGTAAAGTTCTCAGTACAGTACCTGGCAAATAATAAATGCTTGTTCCCATTCTTCCCCCACCCCATTTTTTGTCATTCTTCACACACAGTACACCATCTCCCATCTGCACACCTTGGCACTGGCTGTCCTCCATACCTAGAAGACACTCCCTCCTTAGAACCTCATTTCCTTAGAATCCCATTTCCTTCCAAATTCAGCTCAAGCATTGCTTTCTATATGAAGCCTTTCATTATCCCTCTGGCTGCTAGTGCCTCTCTCACAGTTATCTTGTTTTTATTTTCTATGTGTCTGTCTACACTTATATATGTTCATGTTTTCTCCTCCAACAATATGTAAGCTCCTTAAGGGCAGGCTCTATTTCATTTTTGTCTTTGTATGTTATAGAGAGCCAAAATGCCTGATCCAGGACTCAGATAAAATCTTATCAGCTTGCTCTAAAGGAAATCCTTTGAGATACAGCTTCAAAAGCTTGCTCCTGGAATCTTTCTTTAATATGTGCTACATTTAAAAGGATGTTATTTGAGTTTTGAGATCAAAGATCTACCCTAAGATTTTAGTCATCTAGATGTGTTAGGTCTCTGATACCTTGCGTGGGGAGGAGACTCCTAAAGAGGGTCGTTGATACTCCATGTGAGATGGATGGGTTGAACTGGT
>CM053596.1:201413041-201428979 GCA_028646575.1 Pseudocheirus occidentalis
TTCTCTTTCTGTCTCTCTCTTTCTTTGTCTCTATCCTTCTCTGTCTGTCTCTCTGTCTACCCTGTCTCATTTCTGACTCCCTCTATCCATCCCTCTCTATTTTTCTTCCCCCTCCTCTTTCTTCCCTTTCTCTCCTCCCTCCTCTGTCTGTCTGTTTTTTCTCTTCCCTTCCCTCTCTTCCTTCCTCCCTCTCTTGTCTCTCTGTCTTTGTCTCATCATCTTCTGAGAGGTCACTAAGGCTTCTGTCTTACTTGGTAAAATAGCTGTGGCAGGAGAATCCCATGGTGCTGTGGAAAGACTGTTGGGCCTGGAATCAAGAGACAGGAGTAGGACCTTGGCCTGTGAATTCCCAGATGGGGAAACAGCCTCACCAAGGCAAGTTAGCACCTTTTCTGCAACTTAGCATCTTACAGAGCTGCCTAGAGCACTGAGAGGCTTTATAACTTGCGGAGAACTGCATAGCCATTATGTGTCAGAGGCAGGATTTGAACCCAAGGCAGGTCTTCCCAGATCCCAAGCCAACTCTCTAGTCACTAGGCTACACTGGCTCCCAAGAAGTGGTGGGATCTGGGTTCAGATCCAAGTTCTGGTGCTTACTAGCTTCATGATGGAAGCACCTGTCTGGGTCTCAATTTGCTTGTTTTTAAAATGGAGATTAAACACACACGTGGCCCACTCCACAGGGTTATTGTGAGGAAATCTCTTTAGTGAGCCTAAGAAGACTGTAGAAATGTGTTCTTAGTAATTAGGCTGATGGATGTATGACCCAGTGACCAGAACAGGCAGAATCAGGAGATGTGGGTTCAAATTTTCACTCTGATTCTTAACAGTTTTGTGACTTTGATTTTTTTGATCTCTCTGAGTGTCTTTATATCTATAAAATGGGGATGCCAGTACTTTTACTGCCAACCTCACAGAGCTCTTGTGAAGATAGCATGTTTCCAGGCTGATAGCCCTGTGATTCTTCTTAGAGGCAGGCAGCACCTACCTGAGGAAGTCCAAGTCATTGGTGTATTCTAAGTATCGGCCCATCATGAGGGTCAAGAATGGGGGCTGGCTCCGTTGCAGATAGTACACTCGACCACCATTGGGGATATGTCCGTAGCTGATGATGAGAATTCTTGCTGAGATATTGGCTGCCTTAGAGGAAGGGGGCTTCCTCATCTCCTTCCTGGCCAGCCTGGCTCCTGAAGGAAGAGCTTAGCCCAAACTGGGCTCCAGTTCCTTCCACCATCTCTCTGCTCAGTGGCCCCAACCATGTTTTTACCGTGTCACAATATCCAGGAAGTTCTGTATCATGCCCTTGACTGTTCCAGGCATCTCTGACAGGAGTAGCCCCTGCATCACCCAGTAGGAATCCCTGTGGAGAGAGGAAGGAGTCAGAGTTGGAAGGGACCTTAGCTGTCATCTGATCCAGCCTCCTTATCCCACAAGTGAGGACCCAGACACCAGAAGAGCTGAGGTGATGAGCGTCACCTAGCAAGTCAGTAGCTGAGCTCCCTTGGACCAGTGGGTTTTGCTTTTCCATTAAACCACACTGCCTCCCTCAGGATGGAGAGATAGGAGCGACATCCAAGCTGCTCTCCAAGCACCAGCTCTCCACTTCCCCTTCCCCTTCCTCTATCTCATGCCATTTTGGGCCACAAAGGGACTGGGATGGGGGAGGGACATGATGTGATGCCAAGTCTCCCCTTGCCTGAGAACGCTGTGTAATTCAGGCACATACACACTTTCCCACTGCCCCTTGCCTTTAGGATTCCCTGGCTGCTCCCAGGACCCTGGTGTTCCTCCCTTCCTCCCCAGAGCAAAGAGTATTTCTAGCCTCTCACCAATAGTAGAACTCAATAAATCGTCCACCAGGCACAATGAAGGGGTGGGCTGCATAGATTAAAGAGTATAGGTCAGGCTGCTCCGAGACCTCCAGTTTTATCTGTAGGGAAGAAGAAAGGAGCACGGACCTCCCTGTGAGTGGATGAAGCTCTTAGGGGGAAGGGAAGGAAGTGTTCTGTTATAGTTTCTATCTGTATACAAGCTGAGCAAGAAAGAACTGAACAGCATTTGGATTTAGGACCTGTCGTCTCTACTCTGGAAATGAGCTGACAGCTTGAAAGAATTCCCTCAGATAGGAAACAGGGACTAGGGGGTAGAGAAACAGGTCTTCAAACCAGGATAAAAGGAAGGTCTGCCTTCATTCCTCAGAGGGCATGTGCCTGAGGTCTACAAGCTGTGGGGGGTGGGGGTGGGGGACGGGAAATGGTAATTAAGGTCACATGACCATGAGAGAAGCCAAGGCCAGAGTCTAGACTAGAATAAGGGGTGAGAAAACTGATTCACTGAAGGACAGAGACTTTTCTCACAAGGTTGAAGTGAATGTAACCAGGGATAGGTACCTGAAATCATCTGTGCCAACCAAGCTGGTTTGTGGCAAGCTCCCAACCAGGGGTGGGGAACCTGTGGCCTCCGGGTCTCATGTGGCCCTCTAGGTGCTCAAGGGCAGTCCTTTGACTGAATTCAAATTTCTTCATCTTGAGGCCACATGTGGCCTTGAGGTTGCAGGTTTCCCCACTTCTGCTCTAAGTTATCTTTAGGTCAGGACTCTGGATGAGTGCATCCTCTGTCATTTTGACATCCTCATAATCAAAGGGTGGAGTACCATGTCCACTAGAAGAGCCCCTCTCTTTAGCCTGCTTTCTCATCCCATCCCAGTTCTAGTACCTTCCTTCCCAGCTTCTTCCAAAGATCATGTAGTTCTTCTGCCCAGGCCCGGAGTCTGGTGTCTGAAATTTTCTGTAAGAATTTGGGGCTGGAAGGCAAGCACCCTGCTGTTAGTTACTTGTAACCTCAGATCAGAGAGAGATTCTCTGGACTGCCTTGCCTTCATCTGCAACATTAACCCACACTGATGTTGTACCTGGGCGCCCAGTCCTCGGGAATCCAGGTTTCCATTTCCTGCCCTGGGTCCTTGAAGTGTTCATTAACAAAGGTTTGCAGCTGGGCCCGGGAGATGTTTCCTCCACTGGAGTCGAGCAGCTCATTAAAGTCACTTAGAACTTGGTCTAGGGACAATGGAAAAGGGGAGTGAGCAGCCTAAACCATCTAAAGTAATAAAACTTCAGAAAGTGAAGGGACCTAACCAGTCCAATATCCACTTGAAACATGAATCCCTAAGGACTGGTCACACAGCCTTTACTTGAAGACCTTTAGTGATGAGGAACTCACAACCTTATTAAGAAGCCCATCCCCCACCATGGGGGGGGAAGAGGGAGGGGAGAAAATTTGAAACTCAAGAGATTGTGGAACTAAATCTTGTAAACAAAAAGTAAATAAACAAATCAATTAATTAACAAAAGAAGAAGCCCATCCCAACTCCCAGGTGAGCTATAGAGGCAGTAGCAAAGTTCCCTTTATAACTACTCCAGCAAAAACCCAACCAAAAAAAAAAAACCTTTAAAATGTCACCAGACTGCATAATTATTCAAAGAAATCTATAGTAAAGAACCATGTTAAATGTTTTTTGTTTTTGAAAGCATTATCTCATTTGAACCTTCAAACAACCCGGATAAGTAAATGCTTTTATGGTCCCCATTTTGAAGTTGGGGAAACTGAGACAGAAGTTAGGCGACTTGCCCAGAGTTCACACCTAAAGTCTTCTAGAAGCCCGGTAGTCTCCCAGTATGACCAATGACACGTGCGGTCTGCAGGAGCTCCCTGTCTAGAGGCAGCAAGAGTTAGAGGGCTCCCCCAAGAAAGCCCCGCCTGGGGTGTAAAGTTACACGTCTGGAAAGACTCAGAGGGGAACAGGAGTGATCCGGGAAGTCCGGCTCGTGCTGGGACACTGGGGACGCTGCTGAGGTTAGAGGTCAGCGCCCTGTCTGGAAAACCTGAAAACCCGTCACTCTGAACCTCAAAGATCCAGAAAGAGACAAATCTTCTTTTGACGTGGCCACTGTGTGAATTTGTCTTGCTTGACTATGCTAATTTGTTACAAAGATTTTTTAAAAATTTAATTTAGCTTGGGATGGGGCGGTGGTGGTAGATGGGCATAAATTTAAAAAAAGAAGAAAAAGAAAGAAAAAAGAGAAGGGATGGGGCAGCTAGGTGGCGCTACCGACCTGAGTTAAAAACCAGCCTAAACACTGTGTGACCCTGGGCAAGTCACTTAACCCCTTGTCTCACCGAAAAAGGGGGGGAGGAAACATTAAAACATTTTTTTTTAATGTACAAAGGAGTACAGAAAGGGTAGTTCAAAAAAAAGGAGAGAGGAAAGAAAGAAAGAAAGAAAGAAAGAAAGAAAGAAAGAAAGAAAGAAAGAAAGGAAGGAAGAGAAAAGGTAGTCCAGAAGGAAGCACAGAGAAGAAAGTTTTGAAAATGAGTTGAATTTATTATATTTTTTTTTTCAAAAAAAAGCAAATGGTAAAGAATCGAGATCCACATTTTCGTATACAATCCTTTCGCTCTACTCTCTATATGAAAATGCTTATGTGGAGTTTTTGTTTTGTTTTTAGTATTTGCTAAGTTCAGAATTTAAAAAAAAATCAAACTCCTCCTTGAGGACAGCTTGGATTTATTCCTTCAGTACCATGAAGAGCTAAGCTCCACGAGAGCAGCGGGCTGTTCCGTTTTTGTACTTCGAGCCCCGTCCGTGGCGGACTGATCGATCTGTACTGTCACTGGTATCAGGGCTCCACCCACCACCACAGATCACACACCCTCCATTGTTTCCATTGCTGTCCCGGCAGCCCCCAGCGCCTAGGCCGATATACGTGGCAGGTGCTTATAGACTGATGAGTAACTTCGCGATAGTCGGGGTCTGGATCTTGCACCCTGCTGAGCTGACCCTCCCAGAGCTTAGCTGGGGTAACCCTAGGGTAGCGGACATGCGAACTACCACTGGACATATACTCAAAGGCTTTCCGGATTGGTAAAATCTGCTAGGTCTTTTGCTCCACTGAGAAAAGCAGATCTATCCGAAGGAGGTCACTGACCAAGAGAAAGGCTCCGAAAGATTTCTAGCAGCCCTTTCTGTCCCCACACCAGTCTTGTAATGTACATAGCGTGAAGTTTACCATCCCCAGGAGCTAAGGTTCCAAAAGCTTTAGGGACTTAAGGTCTGTGGTCACGCAGACCTTTCTCCCCCCCCCCCAGGTGTCCTGACGCCAAGGCCCGCATCTCTCTTGTAAGATGCTGTTGTCCCCTTTACAAAGTTCTTCCTTGTATTGATTTCAGAATCTGCCTCTCTGCAACACCCACCTTTGAATTCCAGGTCTGCCTTCTGGAGTCAAGCAGAACAAGTTTACTGCCTCTTTCCTCGGACAACCATTCAGAAATTTGAATTGGAGCCCAGCCTACTCCCCACCTCTAAGCCTAAGGGGCCCATGGTTCCAGGACCAGATGATCAGCCTCCTGGGCACATTTAGGAAGCAGACTTTTCATCCAAGAGTGGGAGCCTATGGCAAGGACCATTGGGAGACTGAGATAGAGATAGTCTGATCCCCTAGCCTGGTCTTTCCCCCTCCTCCCACCGTGACCTACTGCGTACTGTGCTCACCTGGAGCTTTGGTCAGAGGCATGTCGACAAAGTGCTTATCATCCTGGTATAGCTTGGCCATCTGAACCTGCCGGAGGAGCTCACCTGTGCAGTAAATCTGACTGGGGGAGAAAAGGGACCACCAGACACCCAGGCAGGAGAGCAGAGAGGATCAGAGGCAAACACTTGACGATGCAGGCTCCCTACAGGGGGGCAACTGGGAAGAATCACTTAGGAGGGTCCCCACTCAGCATCCCCCCACCCTCAAAATGTGGATTGAGGTGGACTTAGGTGAAAGATAAACCAAGGGAGAAGGAAGTCATAACAGGGCACCATGAAACTGAGGGGTGGATGTGGAGAAATGGGGGGGGGTGATAGTTTATGAACTTTTCTTCTTGTTCACCCTGGCTTCAGCCATTCACTTTCTTTGCATCCACAGTAATGTGTGCTCCCCTTAGAAGAGGGCAAGGTGCCCAGAATGACCGTATCTCAAGGACAGTTCCCTTCTTGAAATCTCCAGGGAACTGTCTTCACATGTGGCCATGCCAGTGAGCTGACAGATTCCTCCTTCTTTCTAGTGGCTCAGGCCTCCCTCTAACTGCCCTTAGGATCTCTCAGGTTTCCTTTCTCCCCTCTTTCTGCCTTCCTTCCCAACCCCAAAGCCTGGGCCCCAGACCCAGGTACCTGTCACAGGGTGGAGGCAAGGCCCCCTGAAGCCCCAGCTCCAGCCCCAGCAGGAGAGCCAGTAGAAACATCCCGTTTATTCCCTGCATGGTTGGGCACTGAGCAGGCAGCATTCTGGTAGCACCTGTTGGTAAGGGCAGAGTTCCTCTGTACTCCCTAATCTGCTATCAAAGTCCAGATAAAAAATATCTCACAGAAATTGGATGAGTCAGGACACCTGCCTGGCTCCAGCAAATCCCTGCTGCTAGGTTTGGGTCAGAGAATCTGACTCACCCTAACCTCCCATTCTTCCTTTCCACTGACTGTACACTCTGTTAAAGGAGGAGGGGGAACAGAAGACACTGCTGGCCCCCCTGGTCTTGATGGTATGCGTGGTACTGCGCTTCTCTGCAGTCTCAAACGGACATGCAGTTGAACCAGGGTCAGTCCTGGGGAGCCTGGCTTCTAATGAGAAGGGACTCCTTTCCCTCACACTCAGCGTCCCATGAAGTTCCCTACTTGGGGGAAAATTTGCTTAAGGCCTACATCTAGAGCCTCCCACCAAAAAGAGAGGGAAAAAAAGATACTCTAAAAACAAATGTTAAAAACTGTTTTTACATGCAACTGGGAAATAAGATATACAGGTAATGGAGCATAGAAATCTATCTTACCCTACAGGAAAACAGAAGGGAAGGGAATAAAGGGGAGATGTGATAGAAAGGACAGCAGATTGGGGAAAGGGGTAATCAGAATGTACACTGTCTTGGGGTGGCGGGAGAGGAGATATGGGGAGAAAATTTGGACCTCAAAATCTTGTGGAAATGAATGTTGAAAACTAAAAATTAATTAATTAATAAAAATTTCACTTATAAAAAGATACTTAGTGTACAGTATGAGTCAAGTATGGGACTTTATTCCTACAAAAGGAATGCTAAACATAAAAAGACTCATGCATGAACACAATGAATTAAAATATGATTCAATAACTTAACCAATAACTATTTTGTTAGTAAATCATCAACTCTACATGAACAGACGAATTCTCAGAAATCTGATGAGAGATTTGTAATTAAACTTTATCAAAACATAAAGCAGTTTGCAATATTGTTAATTAGGTATTTCAAATTTTACCTTGGTTTTACACTGTCCAAATAACTCCGAGCTAGCAGATATCTACTGATAAACAGCTAGGCTTGGGTCAATTTTTTTGTTGGGGATTTTCATCTGGAAGAGTCCTGGAGTAGCTGTTGGGTCCTCCTCCCTGCTTCCCAGGCCCTCAGTCATCTCTGATTTGATGGGGCCCAGGACTCCTGTATCTCTAGAACTCCCAAGGTCACCTCCAGTTCACCTTCAGAGCCATGTTCAAAGCACCTACTCAGGAAAGGAAAAAACACATGGAGAAGATAGGTCCAGTTCACCCAGTGTGTGCATGAGGGGGATTGGAAAAAGCAGAGCCCACATCCTTGAGCTGCCCTCACAGGGAGAGTCTCAGCCAAAGGCCCACTAGTTGAAAGCTCCCCTTTTTATGACAGATTCGGCATCCCACCCCATGCCATTGTCACAGGAAGGGTGAGGAACACAAGACCACTTGTATGTCACTTCATACTAAGACACTAACACTTAATTTAAGCCTTGTTCAGTACAGGACCAGAAGCAAGTTCCCAAAATCCCACAAAGTCAACCAGAACCAGGACAGTCAGCTCTGAACATGCTCCAAGGAATGATGCCTCTAGACCAGTCTCTGCTCTACATAGATATACCAACTGTCCCAAGCAGTTCTTTGGGGCTCCTTTTCCTCTCTATTTCTGTCTTCTGCCACCCCAACCACTTGATCTCCCTCTTCCAGACCCTCCATACCTTTCTCTGCCTGCTGCTTTCTATGGCTATAGTTTGAGTCAGTGTGTTCATTCCTGACTGCTCTGTAGCTAGGCAAACTCTGACATGAAGGGCAGAGAATGGGTTTTGGGACAAGGTAACCTCAGAAAAGCCTGGAGCAACTAGGGCAAGACACAGAAGGATTCCAAGAGAAGAGGAGAGACCTCCCCTCTGATAATCCCAGGACTCGGTGCCCCCTCATAGAGCTCAGAGTACACCTGGACCCCAACAGGCATTCCCCTACACCCTCCTGGACAAGGGGTTTTCCAGCCTTTCCTTGAAGGTCATCTGTGAGAATTCCACCAGCTACCTCCAGAGGCAGCCATGCTACTTTGAACAACTCTAATTGCTGGGAAGCTTTCCTTAGATGGACCCCAAACCTGCATCTCTGTAATGTTTATCTGTGGTTCCTTCTCCTGCCCTCTGGGACCAAGCAAAACTAATACTAGTCCCTCTTCTATGTGACAGTCCTTCAAAAAAAACTAGAAGATACATGCCATGCTCCCACGAGTCTTCTCTTCTCCAGGCTACACATCCTGAACTTTCTTCAACTGATTCTTATATAATGTGCCTCTCTATAGCCCTGCCACTTGGAACATGCATAGTTACTCTCTGCTGGTAGAATCTTGAGCAGGGGCCTGTTTCTAGGGTGGACTATGGGGTTGATTCTTCCCCTCCCCTCCCATTCTGAGCTGGAAAGGCTGATGAGGAAGGGAGAGTCTCATTTAGAAAAAGAAGAGGTGGCTTCCAGCTGGTGGATCCTTTGGAAGCAGCTCTTGAGAAGACAAGATGATTTCAGTTGGAGGTGGAGCTGGTGGAAAGGTCTTTCCCTACATCAGAGGAGTGGCCTCTTCTCCCCTTATATGGATTTAATTAGTTAGGAGTTAATTAGTCAATTGGTTAGCTGCCTTTTTTTCTCCTTTTGTGTTTCTTTTCCTCTGGCATCAGTCTTGTGACTCTCCAAAGGTTCAGGAAGGTCTATGAGAGCTGGCCACAACGGTCACATCTCTTGGAGACGTTGTTGTGGCAGCGGCAACATTTTTAACAAGAAAAGCAAATATCCTTGGAGGTGGTGACCTCTAGAAGGCAGATCCCAACTTGTGTTTTTATGGGGCTTTGCTTAGTGGTAGTAAATGCAGTATGAATTGTTTACACAAAAATTGGTGACTATCCCAATGAGGCTTAAATATTCACCTCCCAACTGATTGTACTAGTAAGGATAAGTTATTAGATTCTGTTTTAATTCACAATCTGTATTGCTTTGTATTCCATTTTCCATGTGGGAATAAATTACCTATCTCATACATGATTCATATTTATATATTAGGCTCCCTTGTTTTCTTTCTTCTTTGTTGGGGAGAACCTTTAGACTTAGAACCCATAATCTTTTCCATAATTAGCAACTCTGCAAACAGCAGCACTATCCTAGAGTAGCCAGGACAAGGGATGAAGGTCAATGAATATGAGAATTGGAAAGTGTTTCTCCTCTTGAAAAGTTCTGAAACCCAAGAGCAATGAACACCATGATGGTGGTTCTTGGTACTTGGTTGCCAATCCTGTGGCCACAGGGAGCAGCATCTAGCTATCTAACCCATACTGCACTTGTATGGCAAAGTCTCCAGTCTGTTTACCATTTTGCTTGTCTTCCTCCAGACTTGGTCCAGCTTGATAAGTCCTTTCTACTCAGTTCTACCAGACCGCTCTACCAGTCTACGAGGCTTAGGCAAGCAGAGGTGTGTCCTAGCAGGTGGAGTGAAGGACAAGAAACTTTGGGAGTTGGGGGAGGGGCTGGTACAGAGAGGTTAGTTTTTTGGCAAGGAGGACTGTATTTGTTTTGGGGAAACATTAAAGCCCTGTTAGAGGTAGATGTGCAATTAATTGGAGTCTCTCTTCATCACATCTCCTTACCACCAGACCTCATACTCTAGCCTAGCTCTTTTCCAGTCAGTGCAGAGGAAAGTTCTCCATCAGGGACTAGAGAGTGGGATGTGATGTTGATGGTCTGGAGGTAGAGTTTTCCACTTATTGATCAGAAAATATTAACTGAAGGATCAATTCAGTTCCTTGCCCCTTCCTCTTTTATTACATATACCTCTTATCTTCTAAACCCCACACCACCTAACAGCTGTTTATCAAAAGCATCTCACTCTTTCCTTCCTCCCCCCCACCTCTTTTGAAACTCGGTGCAGACGGAGTTGAAAGCTGAGGGGGCCATGCTCAGCCTCTCTGCACTCAGAGATATGTGCTATACCTCCGGCCTCTTTAGAGTTTGCAGCTTTTAGTAAGCATTTTTGCAGCTGCTGCCACCTGCCACTGAGCTGTGGGTGGGCCTAGAGCAGTGGTTCTCAACCTTCCTAATGCTGTGACCCTTTAATACAGTTCCTCATGTTGTGGTGACCCCCCAACCATAGAATTATTTTCGTTGCTACTTCATAACTGTAATTTTGCTATTGTTATGGGTCATAATATAAATATCTGATATTCAGGATGTATTTAAATTGAACATATTCCACAGGTTGAAAACCGCTGGTCTAGAGGGTGAGTCTGAGAGCAGGAGCATCTGTCAGTCCTGGCCTGCTGCCTTTCACAGAATCTGCCCATTGAGACTCCCTGTGCCAACAAAGAGCAGCCATCTCAGCAACATCATGTCTTTTCACACTGCTAAAGCTGAGCATTTGAGAGAGAGAGTCATCAGACCTAGGGGTCAAGTAATGAACCTCTGGATTATTCAGGAAAATTCAGATCAATCCAGGGGAGCCTAGGAAAGAGGCAACTGGAATGCTGGGAAAAGAACACTGGTTTCAGAGTCTCAGCTCTTTTATTTTATTTTTCCTTAATAGCATTTTATTTTTTCCAAAGTTTTCAATATTCATTTTTGCAAAATTTTGAGTTCCAAATTTTTCTCCCTCCTTCCCTTCAATCTGATATGGGTTATACATTTTCCACATCAGTCATGTTGTGAAAGAAGAATCAGAACAAAAGGGAAAAACCATGAGAAAGAAAAAACAAAAAACAACAAAAAAAGTGAAGATAGTCTGCTTCGATCTGCATTCAGACTCCATGGCTCTTTCTTTGGATGTGATTAACATTTTTTATCACAAGTCTATAGGGATTGTCTTGGATCATTACGTTGCTGAGGAGAGCTAAGTCTATCATAGTAAATCGTCACACAATGTTGTTGTTGCTGTACATCGCACAATGTTGTCCTGGTTCTGTTCACTTCATCCGGTATCAGTTCATGTAAGTCTTTCTAGGTTTTTCTGAAATCCTCCTGTTCATCCTTTCTTATGGGACAAAGGTATTCCATTATATTCATATACTACAACTTGTTCAGCCATTCCCAAATTGATGGACATCTTCTTGATTTCCAATTTTTAGCCATATGAATTTGGGCAGGTTAGTTAACTTATCTAAGCCTCACTCTCTATATCTATAAAATGTAAATAGTAATATTTATACTGAGAGCATTAGGTTGTTCACCAAAGTCTATTATGAGAAAAAATGCTATCTAAACAGTAAGGAAATGTCTGACTATTATTATTCTGTGTTAAAATTGCTGCCTCCTCTCCTCTTCCCTCTCTTCTCCCTCATCAAGGCCTAGTTAGGGAGGTAGTTCAAGTGACCAAACTTTTTAATTAAATACAATTCAATCCAATCTAATTCAATTCAAAAAAGCATTTACTAATCACCTACTCTAAGTCAGGCACTAATACTAGGCAGTAGTGACTCAAAGACAAAAAATGAGATGCACCTTACTTTCAAGAAGCTTACATTCTGGGGCAGCTAGGTGATATAGCGAATAGAGCACCGGCCCTGAAATCAGGACTTGAGTTCGAATCTTCCCTGGTGTGACCTTGGGCAAGTCACTTAACACTAATTACCTTGCCTTCCCCTTCAAAAAAAAAAAAGAAGCTTATGTTTTATTGGAGAGGGGTGGTAGTGGAAGTGGGTAGGGTTTGACTTGTACACAGACAAGTAGACACAAGATGATCTGAAGGAAAGCTATAGTTTGGAGAATCACAGAGCAATTGGCACCTGAGCTAAACTTTGGAGGAAGCTAAGGATTTTGAGAGTTGAAGATAAGGAAAAGGTGCTTTCCAGTTATAGGGTAATCATGAAGGTTTGTGTTAGCCTTAATGTAACACAAAAGGATTGGTGCTTTTGCTGCTGGTGAATATTCATAATAATGACAGAAATATGGAGCAAGAGGAGAGTTAGCCTTGGCCAACTTTTGTTCTTTACCCTAGCTTGATTTTGCGTGTGTGTCCAAGAAGATAGATATACAGAGTCTATAGGTTTTCTTTGGGTGTGTAGCATTTAAAAAGGTCTGAGAAATATAATTTCTGGATGATTTAATCATTTTATTAATAATACTAGCATTTTAATAAAAGGACAGTCATTTGGCTCTCGGTCTCTCAGAATAAAGACAATCATGGTGGTGAGCTCATGGTTTATATGCCCATTGGAAATGGGGTGTTCCTCCCACCTGCACCCTGTAGCAAGCAACTCTGATTGGCTAATAATTAATGAGAAAATGATTATTATGATAAGAGGCTGGACCTGAACTTTGATTATGTAATTTGATTCTAAATCACCCCCAGCCTTAAGCAATCTGTTCAAAGAATCTATCCCCACACAAACCTGAGTACAATGGCTGCCCCACCTAGATGGGGTCTGGATGGAGGAGGTTAGTTCAACCCCAGAGCCAGAGGTCTTAAAAGGAGAATAAAAGAAAAAGGATGAAATCTGAATGTCCCCAAATCATCAGTTATTAATAACAATTTCTCTCAGGTGCAGTCCTTGAAATGAGTTTCATGGACAAAGACTTAGAAGAAGAGGTTTAATAGGCATTAAAATAAATTTTCTCACACCAAGTCAGATAAGTTGTCTGGGAGCATCAGCTGGCTCTGAAGTAGCTAAAAAGATTTAATCCAGTAGATTGTAGCAGAGAGTAGCTGAGCAGAGAACACACACACACACACACACACACACACACATTCACATAGATTTTGGTGTAGGAATCCACTTAACTACACTTAACAAGGATACAAATAGAAATAGGAAAAAGGGAAAAGGGAGTGTAAGAGGAAGAGTAGATTTAGGAAGGGAGTAGTCACAAGCTAACAAACCTTAAGTCAGGAGAGGGGATGGTGAAGAAACAGATAAAAGAAGAAAAGTAAAAGATAACTTGAAATAAATAGAGCGGAGAATATAGGGAAGAAAAAAATATAAGAGAATAGAATGGAAGGAAGTAAACAATTAACTATCGTAACTATGAATGTGCATGGAATGAACTTACTCATAAAATAGAAGATGTTAGCAGAACCAATTAGAGAGTAAAAACTCCAACAGTATATCGTTTATAATAAACATACTTGAAACACAAAGACCTACACAGAATTAAGATGATGGTTTAGAGCAAAATCTGTTATGCCTTAGCTGAATACACAAAAAGCAGAGATAGCAATTATAACTTCAGATAAGTTTACAGCAAAAATAAACTTAATTAAAAGAGATAAAGAGGCAAACTGCATTTTATTAAAAGGTCACATAGAAAATGAATTTATTTGGGGGCAGCTAGGTGGCATAGTGAGTAGAGCATGGGCCCTGGAGTCAGGAGGACCTGAGTTCAAATCTGGCCTCAGATACTTGACACACTTACTAGCCGTGTGACTTTGAGCAAGTCACTTAACCCCAATTGCCCTCCAAAAAGCAAAAAAAATAAAAATAAATTAAATAAATAAAAAAGAAAATGAATTTATTTGAATACTTAGCATATATGCACTGAATAGTATGAATAGTATGGCTTCTAAATACTTAAAGAGAAAACTGAATGAATTAGAGGGAGAAATAGAGTATAAAAACATGATGGTGGGGGAACCTCAGTTTACCTCTATTGGCCCTAGATAAATTCAAACAAATGAACAAACAAAAAGAAACAGAAAAGAAGTTAAAGACCTGACTAGAATTTGAGAAAAATTAGATATAATAGATCTCTGGTGATTATTGAATGTGTGTGTGATATATATATATATATATATATGTATGTATGTATGTATATATCTTTACAAAAAACTTTATAAAAACTGATCATGTCTTAGGACATAAACACCTCAAAAATAAATGCAGAAAAGCAGAAATATATTTGACCATGAAGTAATAAAAATTTTATTTTTAAAAAGTACTAAAAATCAACTGGAGACTAAATAACTTAACTCTAAAGAATTGATGGATGAAAGAATGAATCACTAAAATTGTATTTATGTCTGGATCTTTGCTTATATCTACAGTATGTGTCTATGCCCAAGTGCCATAATTATATGTAATAAAGATAAATAAGAATCCTTTCCAAGAAAATCACGGATGAAACAAGGATATCTATTGTCACCACTTCTAATTGGCAAGGTACAAGAAATGCTGGCTATCACAGTAAAACAAGAAAAAGAAACTGAGAGAATAAGTTTAGTTAAAGGGAAGCAAAATTATCACTTTTTGATGATAATATAATGGTGTACTTAAAGAATCCTAAAGAGAGGGGCAGAGCCAAGATGGCGGCGTAGAAGCAACAAAGTTTTGCAGCTCCCACATAACTACCTCAAATACCCATAAAATATGACTCTAAACAAATTTTAGGGCTTCAAAACTCACAAAAATACAGAAAACACATCTCTTGCTGAAGGCAGCTTGGCAGGTGGGGCTCACCGCAGCAGGCTGGAAGCCAAACCAGCACAGCCTGAAACCACGGCCTGGCCCCAGGGCGGTTGGGAGGAGCTGCAACTGGAGTCTTCAGAAGAGTGGATTGCTGGCAGCTGAGGCAGTTTCCACATTTATCAAGCCAGGAGAAATAAGGACTAAGAGAAAGCTCAGTGGAATTCAGCTAAATTTGGGGGAGAAGAGTGGTCCAGGGCAAGGAAGCAACAGAAGTGGCAGCCACCTCTACCTGGTTGCTTCAGAGCTCCCAGCCTGCAGACTGGAGGGGGGTGAAGCAATTGTTCAGAGGCCAAGTGCTCTTGCATTGAGCGGCTTGGATCCAGATTGTGATCTTGGGTAGTGGTCCTGGGGTGTGTTTTCAGTAAGCCAAAGCTGTTGGGGTCTACAACAGCCCCCTAATAGCTCCAGCAGCTGTGAAAACCCCAGTGATTTGGGACAGAGCTTTCCCCTCTGGAAGCAGAGTTCCACAGAGCCAAAAACACAAATAATTTACTGGCATCATGAGTAGGAAAAGGAAGCAAAGTAAGAACAGTAACTGAACTCTATAATCCTTTTTTGGGGACAAAAAGGATCAAAGCATGGAATGGAAGAAAGACAACAGAGTCAGATCTCCCACACCAAATGCTTCCAAGAAACATGAAGAGTGCCTACAAGCCTGAGATCAGCTTAAAAAGGACTTTGAAAACCAAATAAGAGAAGTGGCAGAAAAATTAGGAGGAGAAATGAGAACGATGCAAAAAGAGTCAACAACCTGACTGAAGAGAATAACACCTTAAAAAACAGATTGACTCAAATGGCAAAAGAGGCCCAAAAAGCCAATGGGGAGAAGAATACCTTAAAAAGTTGAATTTGCCAGATGGAAAAAGAATCTCAAAAGCATTCTGAAGAGAATAATTCCTTCAGAATTAGAGTGGAGCAAATGGAAACAAATGACTTTATGAGAAATCAAGATACTATTAAACAGATACAAACAAATGAAAAAATAGAAGGCAATGTGAAATATCTCCTTGAAAAAACCACTGACCTGGAAAATAGATCCAGGAGAGACAATTAAAAAATTATTGGACTACCTGAAAGCCATGATCAAAAAAAGAACTTAGAAAGCATCCTTCAAGAAATTCTCAAGGAAAATTGCCCTGATATTTTAGAACCAGAGGTCAAA
>CM053596.1:201429479-201499470 GCA_028646575.1 Pseudocheirus occidentalis
TTTTTTTTTTTTTTAGCTCAGTAAGGTAATTTTTGGGTAGAGAGATTGGTGTGGTACTAAATATGTAATTTAATTCAGGTAAAATTGTCATTTTTATTATATTAGCTCGACCCAGCCACGAGCAATTGATGTTTTTCCAATTAGTTAGATCTGATTTTATTTGTGTGAAAAGTGTTTTGTAGTTGTGTTCATACAGGTACTGGGAAAAAATCTCTTTCTTAAAGATGGCATTATTAATAAGTGTGTCTGTGTGTGTATGTGTAGGGATTCAAGGCTTTTGGAAGTAACAACTACTTCTTAAAGACAAAGCTTCTCTGACTCCAGAAGTGTGTATAGCACCATAATGAGATAAGGTCAAATCTTGAACAGCTTGCTCAGTAGACTTGATATTTCTGTGCACCCTCGCTAGAGTTTAAGTCAATCCAGCTGATTTCTCTGCTGTGGCACAACTGTAACCTTGCTCTCCACAAGGCTTTTTGGTGATTTAGAAATCTTGTTTTGTCTTTTCCTTCTATCTGCTTCCTCTTTATAAAAGGCCAGGATTCACATCTAGCCCCACCATGAAGTAGCTCCCTATAAAATGTATTTGGAAAGGTTGTGGCAGTCTTTACTTTTTTACATGCAAATTTTTTTTCCATGAACCCAACAGCATTTTAGAAGTTGGGCTTTCCCATAGAGAAGAATAGTAATTGGAATTAATATTTAAGTATCGTGTAGGTTTGTGAGAAAAATCCCTTCCTGGGAGTTGTCACTAGTTCTTTTTTTGGGTGTTTCTCGCTTTGGATCACACAAGACCAGAAGGGAACACTTTGTATCTTGTCTTATCTGAATTTAAGTTAATGCTCTTCTTTCTCCTCTCTGTCATATCAGACCCACCCAAATGTGGACAAAAAACTCTTTACTGCAGAATCTCTGATTGGCTTGAAGAACCCCGAGAAGTCATTCCCAGTCAACAGCGATGTTGGAGTGCTGAAGTGGAGACTACAGACCACGGAGGAGTCTTTCATTCCGTTGACAAGTCAGTGCCTTTTAAGGGACTGGTCATGGTGCTGGCTCTTTTGGCAACAAATTAAACTGTTCTCTTCTCTGTGGCATTTTTTTTTTTTTAGTAGCTTCAGTTTGAAGTGGCCATTTCTAATATTGCTACTTTACAGTGGGTGTTTGAGATAGGAGCAGTCAGTTACCTCTGATTTGCTGTCCTATCATCTCAAAGCATGTTGGAAACATTTAGAAAGATCATTAATTTGGAATCAGGAGACATGAATTTAAAGGGCCAACTCTGCTGATTATTAGCCAGGTTGCTTTAGGGAAGTCGCTATATCTGTGAGTTTCCGTTTCTAAAATGAGGGGGTTGGACTTGGTGATTTCTGAGGTCCTGGGACATCCAGCTCTGATATTGTGTGATTCTTTTAATACCTCAGTATTGCTGCCTTTGTTTTTGTGCCCTTAGTTAATTGCTGGCCCTCTGAGAGTGGAAACGGCTGTGATGTCAACATAGAGTATGAGCTGCAAGAAGAGAGCTTGGAGCTGAATGATGTGGTCATCACCATCCCGCTCCCGTAAGTAGAATCACTTTCCCTGAGCTTGGCTGATAAATCAGAGCTTTGATAACACTTCTGGGGCCTCACTTGATCTTGTCCAGGAACCTTGGGAAGTTGGTCTTTTTAAGGGGTGGGCTAGTTAATACGAAGCAGTCATGTTTAGTCAATTCCTATTGAATAGTATATTTGCCCACATTCCCATGGTAATCTCCTTGAAGCTTTCTCCCATGAGGTCACATTCTAGCTCGGTGGCACAGTGGATAGAGTGTTGGGTGCAGAGTCAAGAAGACTTGTTAAAATTCAGCTTCGGACACTTACTGGTTCTGGGACCTAGGAAAAGTCATGTGACTTTTGTCTGCTTCAGTTTCCTCAACTATAAAATAGAGATTATATTAGATCCTGCCTCCCAAGGTTATTGTGAGGAATTTAAACAGGGCTGTTCACAGTGTTAGGTACATAGTAGGTACTTAATAAATGCTTGCTCCCTTTTTGCCTACTTGATGTAGAGATTTTTCCTTATCTACCAAATTTAGGCTGTGTTCTGAGAAACAGTTCTTTCTGATATTACTCACTGTAGTATGGGTCTATGATCATTGAGAGGGAGAAAGTATTAATTTAATTTGTAATTTTACATCAAATTCCTGCATGGAAATTGTTTTAGGATTTTACATAGTATACCCATCTTTATCAATCCTGCCCTTTAAATCTGCATTCAAAAAGTATATACTTACACTTCCCCCAAGCTTATCACCAGAGTCCCTTAAAATGAGTAATCACCTTATTATCCACAGCCTATTTACTGTTTGCTTTGGAACAATAGATGGCTGCCTTGTGCTATTATAGAGCTTGGACTTGGGTGACAGGTGTGGGTTTTTGTTTGTCAAGATTTATTTTACTGGACTATTTTTAGGATGCCACAATTTTTAAGCTTTACCATCTACCCTGTAATTGTGGTTTTAGTGGTTTCCTGTGTCTTTGCTCAGTTTTGCAATATTCTTCACAAGAGACCCTTATACAACCCACTGTGCCCTGTTCTCTACTATTGCTGATGTCAGAAGTGGCCAAAATCAGATTTGGGGGTGTAGGGAAGGGCACTAAATAAAATTAGGACCATGAAATAGAAAAGAATCTTTAGTCTTTTATATCATCTTTATGGAATTTTCTTTTTCCCCTTTATCCCCAACAGAAGCATAAAATGTTACTTGGTGAATTAACAGAAGGTAAATTTAGAATGTGTGGGAGTGGACGAGTTGCTTGCCAGCTTCGTACATAGTGAAAAATATACCCCAACTGGCCCTGGTAGTAGTTCTCTTATAAACTAAGGGTCACTAGACAGCTTTCTTTCCCTCACCACGATTCAGTTTTTCACTTAGACACTTTGCCCAAGAGTTCTTTGCTGTCAAATGAAATGCTGACCTACCAGATCGAAGTCCAGTTCCTAATCTTAAACTTATAAATACAGCCAGGGACTCATGGTCTATAAGACCCAAATTCAGCTACCTCTGCTCTAAGTAATTAAAGGTTTGGATCCGAAAAGTTTTCCAATTTGCTTTTCTCCAGTGATACCTAAAAGGATATCTGTACCAGGGGCAGCCAGGTGGCGCAGTGAGTAGAGCACCAGCCCTGGAGTCAGGAGGACCTGAGTTCAAATCTGGCCTCAGACACTTGACACACTAACTAGCTGTGTGTGACTTTGGGCAAGTCACTTAACACCAAATGCCCTCCAAAAAGCAAAAAAAAAAAAAGGATCTCTGCACCAATATTAACATTTCTTCTTAATTCTGCAACACAGGATTAAATCAGGGATACAAGGTTTGCAGAGGGAATATGTCTTGATTCGAAGAGATTATATTTCTTGTGACCTGAGTAAGAGACAGGAGCCATAGACTCCTGTCTTTATGTCCTGACATAAACCCATAGACATTCATGCTAAATGCCTACTGTTTGCAGTAAAGTAGAAGTGTCCCAAGATGAGGGTGCCAGGCCTCTGGTACCTATTCTCATCTGGAGCCTTGTTTCTCAAGGGCTATGTAAAAAATTACATTTGATCTAATTTGGAGCCCATCCTTAATGAGTTCCTTTTGTCTTTGGCCAGCTGAGCTGATTTTGTATGTGTGTTGCCTGTGACAGGTCTGGAGTTGGTGCCCCTGTAATTGGTGAGATTGATGGTGAATATCGCCATGACAGTCGACGAAACACCTTGGAGTGGTGCCTGCCAGTGATTGATGCCAAAAACAAGAGTGGCAGTCTAGAATTCAGCATTGCTGGGCAGCCTAATGACTTCTTTCCTGTGCAAGTCTCCTTCATCTCCAAAAAGAACTATTGCAACATACAGGTACGCATGCCTAAGGGAGATGTACAGCTCAAGCAGTGGGGTAGATGGCAGCTGGTAAGCGGCATGGTTTGAGGATCAGGGCAGGAGTTTAAGAAGAGTTGGTAATATCTATAATCTTTTCCACCACTGACTCATTTTGTGACCTTAGGGGCAAGTCCTTCATCCTCTCTTTTCCTCTCCCTTCCCCCATTACTAACTGAGTTGAGGATAAGTTAAAAGATCCATGTGAAATGTGTAGCAATTATAGAAAAGACACTTATCTAAGTGTGGCTAATTTGCTCTGTGATTACTGGCTCGGCTGCCTCCTGCCACTCAACACACACTTTTATACCTTTGTGTTATTTTGCCATGACTTAATGCTCAAGCACTGCAAATTAATTTTAATGAAAATTTTCATTTTAGCTTAAATAGAACATAAATTGGAAAAGAGTTACGTAAATGCCAATAACCAGGAGAAATGATCCCTAGGTTATCTGCTTCTCTGCTTCCCTTCAGTTAATATAGGGATCAACTCTTAACATTAGTCTTAACATTTAACTGCCATATCTCTGAGAATTAGCCATGATGATATAGTGTGAATCATTCCTTTAGGCCATCATTTTATCTCATTGTTCCTTCTGTCTCTGAAATTATATCACCAACAGATCTAGTCATACTGTTGTCTTCTTCCCTTTTGTATTTTATTTTCATGGGAGTGCAAGAAGTACTGATGGTCTTGGCATTCTCTTATCTTCCAGATAGTCTCTGTCTCTCTGATAAGTGGGTAGGAAGTTCTCGTTTTCTCCGCTGGGCTCTTCCCAAGATCAGGCACTCTCTTTTCCCCGTCATTGATATAGCTTGATCTATATTGGATGCCATATAATGAAACAAGTGACTAGGTGAGGATATTTCTAAACAGATGCGCTGTTCCTTTTTGAGACAGTCAGGAGGATATGCACCAGAACGAGGCTTTATGACCCCTTGAAAGGGGCAGTTATCCCAGCTGAACCCAGGAGACCATTGGGGCAGACTGTGCATGCTGCAGCCAAGTAATGATAATAAATTAGGGTGATGCACCTTCATTCAGAATCATTCTTGATTCCAGTCCTTTTGAGCTAGATTTAAACTATAAATCTTGTCTAGTCAAGGTTATTATGCAGTCTGTAGAATGTAACATCGAACCAGGGGGGTGGAAATGGGAATTGTTGGGGGGAAGGGGTTAGAAACTAGACTGTCTTGCACTGTCCCAATTCTAATCTTAGTCTTTTGTATATGCTTACTTACTTGAATATTCTGCTACCTCCCCTTCTATCACCATTCTTTGGAGTTGTTGTTCCTCATTTTCTGTCTACTTAATAGTTGTTCTCTTTGTGTTCAGAAGTAGTAACATTTCCGTGATGGCAGCAGCAAATCATTTTTGTGAGCTGAGGATAAGGTGAAACCGTAGTAGTGCTAGGGCAGTAAAAGATGTTTGTGGTAAAAATCAGAGAATGTACCACTTTGCCACAGCCAGGCTATACAGGCATTCTGACACCTTTTGTCATGTGTTGGAGGTACCACTTAACCTCTCCATCGTGCTCTACATTGGTAGTTGAAGAAATGAAATTTCTTTAATATTCAAACCTTTATCTCATTTGATCTTTCCTAAGCCACCTTCTCCATTATGCTCAAGGGATTTGATCTCGGCTGTGATGAAAATTTAATAAGCTTCTTAAAGGTTCACTCTCCCCACCCCCAATCTATTTGTGTTTTTCTAGGTTACCAAAGTGACCCAAGTGGATGGGAATAGTCCTGTAAGGTTTTCCACGGAGACCACCTTCCTTGTGGATAAATATGAAATCCTGTAATACCAAGAGAATGGAACCGAAAAAGAAGATTTTTAAATAAAAGAAGAAACCTACAATGGCTAAAGAGTTTTTTCCAAATCTGCAAGCCACTGGAAATCTTTTTTTCTGATAAGACGCAAGATTCTGTATGCACAAGGACCCTCAACTCATCCCCCAGTTCCAGGGTCTCAGAGACATTCTTTGGCCAAGAATTGACACAAGCTTAAGGGGGTGTAGCAGGGGGAGACTGCTGACCTATTTGGCAGATCTCACCAGCCAGCAGGAAAGCAGGCTCCCCAGAGAACACCCCAGCTAAGCATCTTCCATGCCCCACCCCTCATTTCATTCCCTAAATGCAGCTGCACCTCATGCTTTCTTTGTTTCAAAAGGTTTTCTCTGCAGATAGAGATTTTAATCTTTTTTTTTAATCCCTTCTGCTCTTAGCCTTCTTTTCTCTAACTTCAGTCAGGCACTGGGATCTTTTTGTACATAAGCACTGCATTTGTTTGTCACTCCTTGAAACAAACTGATCTGGCCAGTCCGTAGAACTTTGAAAGTGAAAGTTTTGATTTTTGTAATGGAGTTCTGGAGTGAAAATACAAAGAATGTCTTATATCCCTGTTACATTTCCCTTCCCCCTCCTTGCTGCCTCCTCCTACTTCTCTGTTCTGCACACTCCCAAGATGTCCCTCATTTCAGGCCTATCTCCAAGAATACTGCTGAGAATCTAGTTTGAAGTCAAGAACAGGAGGTAACTGCCTTCTCTTTGGGACTAAGTGGCAGCTCTCAGATGGTCTCATGATCTTCACTTGGGAAAGAATAGGAGACCTGTTAGAATGATGCTGGTCTTGGGGCCCCAAATTAGAGCTTATTACATCCATAGATATAATCATGTCTGTTGCCAAGGTTACCCTATTTACAGTTATTCCATTTGGGGCACTCTGGCTAAAGGTTTAAGTTTCATACTTTAGAGTGTTTGTGATCCATTTAAAATCCTTTCACCACCACCTCTTTCCTGGCCATTCTGAATGTCATATCCTCAGAATCCTAGACAAGAGTAGAATGGTGGTTTTTGAGGCTGAATTAATTGAGTCTCAATTATCTCATTGACCTGTGACATTGAAGGGAATCCCCATTGCTACCAGGTTTTAGGTCCTTAACAAGCAGATGGAAATTTCTTACTGTATGTCCTGGTATAGGGACTGTTTGCATAGCCCATTTTTTCCTTGTGGCACTTTCCATTTAGATAAATACTTACTGAAAAGCCCACTTTTCCCTTTCTTCTTTTAAACTTTTTCTTCCACGTAGCATCAGATGCTCGTTGATTTTCCATGCCAGCTTATCTACCAGTAAGAAAAAAAACTCAGCAGCCAGCCAAGCCTGGATTTGTGTCCACTGAACTTCATAAGGCTTGGCTTCAGCAAATGGCATCTTGTGCTGCAGCAGTGACCGGCAGAGGGGACAAGCAAACAACTCATGTGTAGAAATACTCCTTCCCCTTTAGCCTATGAAAGAACCCTTCTCTCTCTCCCTTGTAGAGAGTGTGCTTGAAGCAGTTCCTGCTTTTATAAAGGGCCCTGGGATTGTCTTCCAAGGAAGTTTCTGGCTTCCCAGCTTTTTTTCTCTTAACTGCATCAGGGAGAAATCTTCAACTTGGTTTCCATGTGAGGGTTTTGGGGGGAGGGTCACAGGGAGAAGAAATTTGTCATGTAGTTATGTAGGTGAGAAATATTATTAATCCAGTTTTGTTCAAGAGTTGCTTGTCCATATGATTTTTAAAAGCCAGGTTTAGTTTCACAGGAACTTTTTTTTTTTTTGAAATTACTTTTGGGGTAATATTTAAAATGAAAGAAGTTTTGTAACCCTGTAAAATAATTACATAGGGAATATAACATTCCAGTGTACACAAAAGAATACAAATTCTTTAATCAAATAAAGAGTATTATAAAATCAATTCTTTAGCATATTTACTGTCTCAGTTGTTGGGTTATTCTGTTCCACCATTTACTCAGAAAACTTGCTTTTGTGCTCCTGGATTTCTGAGATGGAATAAGGTAATCACTTTTTCATTTATTTGATTATTCTTAACTAGGTACTTCTCCCAACCTATTTAAATATCATATTGAATTGTTGAACTGAATTCCAAATGTAGCTTGGAGGAGGGGTTTTATTTTTGCTTCTTTTTTATTAGCCTAGATAATTGATCGTTCATTATTTACCTTGGGAATTTTAGTGGATTTTGAAGCTCTTAACTCTTAATTATTGGAGGATAGAGATGTGTTCACAGGAATGGGCAACCAGAAAAGGCTTATACTTTTCTGTTTGCATTTTAATTTTAATATCACCTGAAAAACCTTGTAAAACATAATGGAATTTTTTTAGAAGGGGAATTTCTGAAATGACTGCCTACTTGTTCTGTCATTTTCCTTGTTCTGCTTATTTCATTTTGCATTTGTGAAGGGATGCTCCAAAGAGATGCCTGAATGGCATTAAAAAAAAAATTGGTATTTTATCATAAGGAAAGATGACAGGATAACAATAAGCTTTGAGGGAGTGTGAGAAAATAATGAGGGTTTCTCCTTTGAATCAGTTAAATTTGTTGGGGTTAAGAGAGGCTGGAGAGGTGAATGTGTGTCTTGCATATGCCAAATAGCTACAAATCCAAATAGTCCATTAGAGACTGCACGAGGCCTTTCATGTTGTAAGGTAAAGGCTTAATATTTTTATCTGAGTTCTAAGTGTAACTGTTTCTTTAATCTTTTTATCTGCCATTTAACGCTAAGGACTTTGCCTTTCAAGTAGCATATTAATTACCACCTTCCCCATCAAGCAAAAACCAAGGGGTAGGATATAATAGTTGAACATTTGTCCTTTAGCATGGCTAGATATGGAACAATCACATTACTCAGGATGGGAATGAGTGAGGGGAAAAGGACAGAATCCCATTATTTTTATCTTATTATGATTGAGTCAGGAAGGCATAATAGTCGATAGAATGCTAGGCTTTAAGTCAGGAAGTCCCGAGTTAAGCTTTTATTTAGTTTCAGTCATGTCTGACTCTTCATGACTCCATTTGGGGTTTTCATGGCAAAGATACTGGAGTGGTTTGTCATTTCCTTCTCCAGCTCGTTTTACAGGTGAGGAAACCAAAGCAAATGGGATTAAGTGACTTGTCTAGCTAGTATGTATCTGAAGTTGGATATGAACCCTCGAAGATAAGTCTTCCTGACCACAGGCCCAGTGCTCTATCCAGTGTGCCACCTAGCTACCTCAAATACAGCTTTTACCTTTAGTCAATATTAGCTGTGTGACCATAGGCACCATTTAACCTTTCTGTGCCTCTGTTTCCTCATTTGTAAATAGGAATACCTATAGTTCTTGGCTCACAGGATTTTTGTGAAGTTCATATGAAAGTGTGTATATATAAAGCTGTTTGCAGATTTTGTCACTGTAAATGTCAGGTAACATCGAGTGCGCACATCTTTGCCCAGTATTTTAATCAACCTGTGGATTAAGTGCTTGTTATTACTAGACCCCAGTGCTGCTACAAGAAAAAAGTTTTTACAGCCTAGTTAATATTAGCCAACCTACTTGCAAAGTACTTGCAAAGCATTTGTACTTTATCCTGTTTGATACAGCAGCCTTTCTTTAGGTATAAGTAGTGTGGAACAAGGAAGTTGAAAATCTAATAGATACGTTGCTAATAGCAAATGCTACCTGGCACATAGGATAGTCAGACTTTAAATCCAGTTCTCTGATTAAACCTAGTATCTATACTTGCCTCGAGGGGCCTTTTAAACTAAAAGCCAACTACCATCAGCAATACCCATGTGGAATGGCAGTGTTCTACCAAATGCCTCATTTGGGCCAGGTTTCTGACCATTTTGCACTTTAAAAATAACTCAAAAAGGGAGAAAAATTCTTAAAAGGATTATAAGTTTCTCTGCCCAAGAGAAAAGGGAAAGAGGTTCATTCACTGTTAGGAGTCTCTTGAACCTCCTAGCATGTCCAAGAGGAAATGCTGGCTGCTTTTTTATGGCTGGGTCCCCCTTCTACAGACCCTGGTAGTAGGTACCAGCTTCACTTGAAACACAGTAGGTGGTCACTTACATGATGAAGTTGACTTATATTCCATAAAAAGTTGGATTTAAAAAAAATTTTTTTTAGACAAATTGATGATTATTTGCTTGGATTTCTTTTCTGAATTAAGTGAACATTCCCATGATTACTGTACACAAGCAATTTTCAGGTGAGGCCACTTCACCCTTTCTGCCCTGGAAAAATGAAAAAAATTTGTTACACAGTATACCTGTTCAGATTTAGATTGGACTAATCAGAGGTGTCAAACTTGTGGTTGTAATGAAGTTAAAATGTAATTGGGAACTATTTAACTTAAAATACTATGTAACATAGATAATGTTAGTTTGTGGTTTTCCAAGTCAATATGTTGCCCTGGTTTCTATCCCACTGGACTGGATGACCTCTGACTTCTCAATTCAAGATTCTGTATTGGCTAGATGAAAAAGTAAATAAATCATCTCAAACCTGCAGTAGTGCCATTCCTAATTGGTCTCCCTGCTTCAAAGCTCCAATCTGTCTTCTACACAACTGCCAATTATATTCCTAAAGCATGTGTGACCATGTTACTCCAATGGCCACCTATTACTTCTAGGATACAATTCCAAGTCTTCTCTTTGACATTTAAAGCCCTTCACAACAGGATTCCAACTTACTTTTCTGGGGCTTATGCATTACTGAAACAGTGTAGTTTACTGGATAGAGAACTCATCTCAAAGCCAGGGAGACTTGGGTTCCAGGCCCACTCCTGACACTGGCAAAAGATTTCACCCCCTCAGTTCTGAAGGCAGCTCTTTAAGACCATATTACAGAGAAGGTGCCAAGGTCTGGATTAACCACAGATACTACTAAGTCTAGCCTCTATCCTATTGGGCATTACTCCCTTTCATGCATTCCCTGGTTTACCAGGGGTGGGGAACTTGCAACCTTGAGGCCACATGTGGCCTTCAAGGTCCTTGGGCTCGGTCTTTTGACTAAATTCAAGTTTTACAGAACAAATCCTTTAAGGGGATCTGTTCTGTAAAATTTGGATTCGGTCAAAGGACCTCACTTGAGGGCCTTCAGGGCCACATCCCTGCTAGCCAAATGGGCTTCCTTGCTGTTCCTTATACAGAATAGTCTGTCTCCTTTCCCTTTGCCTCCATTCATTCATACTTCATCTTTGCTTCTTAGACCTCTGGCTTTCTTCGAAGGTCAGCTCAAATGCTACCTCCAGTACCTAGGGGCAGTGTTTGGTATAAAGCAGGCACCTAATAGATTGCTGATTGATTGATAACTGTGTTATCCAACCCCTGGAGGCTGCTTAGGCATTCTGAGGTGAGTCCCACACAACGACAGCTTTCTCCAGCGATTACAATCTCAAGAGTTAGAAGGGAGGTCAGAGGTCATCTAGTCCAACCTGTAACTGAACATGATTACCCTCAGTGGCAGAACAAAGACTACTCAGCCTGTGATCATGGGGCTCTTGTGCCTGCTTTGGTGAAGTAGTCCAACTCTGCTGCCCACTTTATTCAACAATTATTGGATCCCTAGGTTTAAGAATTATAGTCACAGAATCTTATCACTAGTACATATATATATATATATATATATATAGCACTTTAAGGTTTTATTTATATATGTATATATACATATGTGTATATATATATATATTTGCAAAACACTTTACAAATATTTTATTCTCACAACAGCCCTGGGAGGTAGGTCTATTATTATCCATATTTTATAGGTGAGAAAACTGAGGCAGACAAGTTAAATAATTTGCCCAGGGTCACACGGTCTGAGGACAGATTTAAGCTCATCTTCCTGTCCCGTGCACCATTTAACTACCATCATTTAAATCCTACTTTTTTTTTAAATCACATATATGTTTACATCCCTGACAAATGGTCTTCTAACCTGTTTGAAGATGGGATATTCACCACCATGCTCATAGGAGAATGTGAATCCTTATAGAAAAGAAAAGTTGACTTGCAAAGAACCTTTGGTATTCTTGTCCATCTCCCTGCCTAATTTATGAACAAGTACTAGAGGAAAAGCAAAGCAAATTAAACAGTTCTAATTCCTCTCATTCTCTTTGGCCTCCCAAGGACAGACCCCTGTCCTTATTCAGCTCAAATGAAGTCTCTACACAAATGTAGAAGACATGACCTACTCTCTGCCTTCCGTTAGATCCCGGCCTTACTAAGAAGTATTTTGGCCCAGGTGGAGAGCTGAATTTTGCCACTATTCTTACAGGCTTTGAGGGGACCCAGACTAACTAGTGTCTGCTTTCTCAGAGCTGCTCAGCAGGGCTTGAACTCCTTCCGAGTTGGAGATAGAGAAGTTATTTGGAGCAGAAGCCGTTGCCACCACACCTACTACCAACAGTGCCTATGCCAGTGGTGAAAGATCAGGGAATTAGAAACTTCTGATAGTCTTTGAATGTATAAAGGTTCTGCCCTGGACCAAGGGAGTCATTCCTTCTCTGAGGCTAGGATAACAGATATTTAAGAGAAGGGAGGTGGGAAAAAGCCAAGGCAGGAGCAAAATTGGTATGGAAAGTGACAAACCCACTCCCAACACTCAAAGCCAAGTGTAGAGGGCAGCCTCCCTCCTCCCCAAAGCCCTTCTCCTCTCCCCCTGCTTCCGCTTTGGAAAGTCTGAAGCGCCTGGAAAAAAAAAAAACAACTTTTTTTGCTCCCCCCATCCCACCCCGCCCCATTATGCAGCCTCTTGCATAACTCTGTGAGAGTACAGTTTGATGGGCTCCAGATGTGGAGATTGGGGTGGGGGATAGCAAGAGGAAGGGAGGGTGTCAAGTCCTCTCAACCCTGCAACTGTGGGAACCTGAAGCCTGGCCCCAGTGGGAGATGAGAGGGCACATTGCACAGAGCCTTTGTCATGGGGTCAGCCAGCCGAGAGTGGGCGGGAGGATAGGGAGAGGGGAGCCTGCTCCTTGGCTCTGCCTGAACCCCTGCCTCAGCTGCTGCTGTGGCCAATTTGTTTGTCCCTGAAGCAGCTGGAGGAGACTCCTCCTTTTGGCCGCCTCCGCCTTAAGAAAAAGAGTGGAGCAGGGAGGAACTGGGCCATTCTGTATACACAAGATTCCATAAGGACCCTAATCTATCTTCTGGTTCCCTTCACCTCTGTATATAATAATGTAATAATAATAGTCAGCAATTATATGGTGTTTGCAAAGAACTTTATAAATATCCAATTTTATCCTCCCAATAATCCCAATAATTATGTAGTGCTAATATTATCCCTATTGGACAGATGAGGAAACTGAGGCAGATAGACGTTGTGACTTGCCCAAAGTCAAACACCCAGTTAGTGTCTGAGGAGAAATTTGAACTCAGGTCTTCCTGACTCCAGGTGTAATGATTCGACTTTTCTAACTCATGCTCTTTTCCTGAAGGTAATGACTTTACTGGTATCACAAAGATAGTTTGTGATCACTGGTTAGGATGAATTGAAAGTCCCTTAGCATTTCTTTGCTGAAGTGAGGTTAGGTGGTTTCCTTTAAGCCTTCTAGTAAAGAAAGGGCCATCCTCTAAAGCATAGAGAGCTTTCAGCTTCCATGGTGTAGGTTACACAGGAACTGTGTAGCAGAACACAGTCTCTGCCCAAAAGGCACAACTAATTTGCCAGTGGCAAGAAGTAGGAGTCATATAGGGTGTGAAAAGCAGTCCCTATACGCCCTCCTCCACATGGCTCCCACACTACCCAGTTAGAGTCAGCTGCAGCCCTAGGGGGGCCTCCCTGCTGGACATTGGTCCTGTTAATAAGTGACCAACAAACCAGCCTCCTCCTGTTCTGGGTGTGGGAGGGGATGGGACTGAGAGGGGGGGGGTGGTGGTGGTGAATTGTTGGACCAGCAACTGAGTCTGGAGCTTCTGGTTTACCTCCGTTCTTGAGTAAGAGGACAAAGTCTGCCTTTCACTCTGAGTCAAATCGCCTCCATTGGGGGGGGGGGTGTCTTAATTTTGGAACAAAACATTTTGTGCATGTTATACCTTTCCATTCTCTGTCCAAAAGGTTCCAGGAGAGGAGGAAGATTTCTGGGAGGAGGGGGACAGAATTGACAAAGTCCTACAGTCCAGGGGTCTGCCCTGACTGTGGACAGCGTTCTGGAGCCTCCCCTAGCAGTCACCTTGCAAAGACTAAACTCTTAAGTTGAGGACCTAGGTCTTAGGCTAGCATTGGGTTTCCAAAGGTAACAGCTTCCAGCCAGGTTCGGTTTCTACACTGTTCTTGGGTTTCCAGCCCCACTTCCTTTCCTCACCAAACCTCCCTCGACCTACCCAGGGGTGGTGTTTCCCCATCGACACCCCCCAATCAGGGCTACAACTCTAATCTAGCAGATTTGGTATGGAACTGCAGCAAGAGAGACATCTCTAACTCCTCCGGTTTGGCTGCTCAGAACTGGATGAGTGAGAATATGGGACAAGGACACCTGAATCCTGGGGTTACTAATGAACTGGAAGGCGGTTTGAGGAAAATAAGGGGATCAAGCAAAAGTCTTCGGGGGAAATGGTGATTTATGAAGGGACAAAAGATACAGAACTCTGGGAATGAAATAGGGACAGGGTGGAACTCTCAAATGTACCCCTCCGTGCGTCATTATTTAAAACCTGAAGGGAAGGGTGATCTGGGAAAATGGGGGGAGGCCCACCAGGAGAGGGGAGCCCAGCTGCAGAGAAGAACAAAGCCAACGCTGTGCAGCAGAAGGGAGGTGCAGCTGCAGGAAGAGGGGGGGGTGCCTCAGACTTCAATCCTATAACAAGGGCGGCTTTTCTGGCTTGGGGTGGGGGGGTGGGGGATGAGGCTGAGATGGGGGGCGGGTCTTTGCCTGGGGGGCGGTCCCGGAGTTCTCTCCTCTCAGGGCTCAAGGGGAGAAACAACCGCGTCCTCACGGTGGAGCTCGAAGCGATAAAGGCAAGAGAAGACACTGCCGCCCGCCCTCCCACAGGTAGGGGCATCCCCCTCGTATTTTATCCCATCTGAGACTGGTGATTTGGAAGGGGGCTGGTGAAATGTCGGAACGTGGATACAGGAGGTAGCTCGGGAAGAGAGTCCTAGGGGTAGAGGTGGTGTTTTTATAAAAGAGCTCAAGCCTCTTTTCTGGTCCCCCCCCCCGCCCCAACCCAGAACCAAGCCTGCCTTGTCTGCCTGTAGGGAGGCGCCCACTCCTCCCATATTGGCGGTAAGAAAAGGAGCTGCGGCCACCATTGCTAGAGGGATCCCTCGCTCCCCCCACCCCCGCCCACCTGGAGGGTACCCGGACCTCTAAAAGGCTCCGCCTTCTCGCCCTCCAACTTTATTCGAGGTATTCGCCGGTTCTAGAGACTTTGACTTCTAGGTGGGCGTAGAGGAAAGGGATGGAAGCCAGAATGGGATGCCTCAACCCTAAGGCTTGGTCCCCGGGACTGGCCAGGGAAGGAAGTTGGGGTGTGGGAAGGCAGTAGAGGAGGCGGGATTCAGGGGCAGCCACTTCTCTTTCCTAACTGTCTCATCACCCTCCTACGCGGCCAATGACTGCGATGAAGAAGAGACGAATCCCAGGGGGATCGGAATAGGACTTAGGAGGGAAACTTCTCCAGGGTTTTCCCCTATGGACCGACTCTTACAATTAAGCCAAGTTATCCAAGACAGAGTTCAGGAAGGGGAGAGGGAAGAGTTGGGGAGCTGGGATGGAGGCTGCTGACTACAGGCTGTGTTCCAATGGGAGGCTCAGGATACTTGGTTTTTATATGTCATTTGGGAAGCAGGTCTGAGTTTTCTGGACGCTCTCCCGCAGACGGCCCTAAACTGGAGATTACTCGGGGGACAGAACTGTAGAGACATGGGTTCAATTTCTCTAGCCAAGGATGCCCGTTGAGTCCTGGGTTCGAATCTAATCCTGATCCTTCCCTGGGGCTGGGGAAGCACCGGACCAAGTCTAGTGAGCCAGGGTTTCTCTGGAGGATGGAGAGGGAGGTGGGGAGGAAACCAGTTGTAATCAGTCTTTAGAGGGGCCACCCTGACCCAGATGAGACTCCCAGGAGCAAAATGGGAACAGGATAAAGTCGGGTTGAGGGTCTTGGGTTGACTCTCTCTATTCCCCCCCCAACCCCTCGGCCCTTCCCTGCCTTGCGGTCGTGGGATAATACTGAACAGTCATACCAGGGATAGAGGGGTGGGAGAACAGAGTGGGGAATCAGGGGTGGAGGGCACCTGGGTGGGCGACCAGGAGTCAGGAAGGCCAGCACACATTCTGGGCAGGTTAGCTCAGCTGTCGGGGCTGCTCTCTAGTACTGACTCATCGGCGGCGGGGGCGGGAGAGGGGCAGCCGCGAACAGTCGTACACAACTCGCTAGCAGAAACGGACATCTAACACCCCAGGGGCAGCAGAGAAGGATCGCTTCTTCTAACCTCGCTTCAGCCTCAGCCGGAGGCAATATTAATATTCTTGCCTTTACCGGGGAGGGAGTCTGGCTCTGGCGGGCGGGCCTAGGGGCGTGTAGCCCCGGCCCCCTCCCCCCTGAGTTCCCGGGCAGGCCAGGCTGCTTCCCAGCCGAACAAGCGGCGCCTTCTCCCCAGCCCAGCCGGGCCGAGCCGAAGAAAGGACTCTTGTCCAGAGCCGGGACGGGCGGGGCTGGTTGCGGCTAAGGTCCCAACACAGACTCCTTGTCCTGAGCCAGAACTAGGAAGGGGAGGGGGACGCACTGCATAGCCCCCTGCCCCAAGTGAGTGAAGGAGAAAAGGAAGGGGGAAGGCATGAAGGGAGGGAGAGCTGGGGAAGCGGGACCAGGTGCTCCTGCACTGGAGGCCTAGGGATCCGATGCCTCAGTTTGGCCTCACCTCCAGTCTCCTCTCCCCGCTCAGGCAACCTGAATCAACCGAACAACCCAAGAAAGGAATAAACTGGCCGCAGTTCAAAATTCCCTTTTACCTCCCCCGTCTGAGCCTCAGATCTCTTCTCTCTTTACATCGCATTCCTTCCCTGTCTTCTCTTTTATGTACGTGAGTTTTCTCTTCGCAGCTCCTCACTCACTCTGCTCTCTCAATGCCCCCAATCTTTTTGTCGGTCCCTGCTGTCCTCTTGTCCCTACATCTCCTGCACTGTTCCTCTGGGCCTCATCTTCCCCATCCAGGCTCTCCTCTTCATTCCAGTCCAGTGTCCTTCTGGCGGATACTCGCTTTCCGCCCCACTCCTTACCCCCCCCCCCGCCCCGCCTCAGTTTCCTTCCCCTCTAGACTCCTTCCTCCCTCTCCTGGGCCAGCCCTTGGCCTGGGGAGCGGATGTGCGCGGTGGGGACAGGGGGAGGCGTTGGCCAGGCCGGAGCTGGCTGCAGTGCAGTTTAGCCCAGAAGTTTGGCTTGCCATGCAGCGATCGGGGCCAGAACGGGGTTACTTGCCTCGGGGACAGGTAAAGGGTGAGGGAAGTCACTAAGGGAAGGTTGGGAAGTTTAGAGATCAGAGCAAGAGCTGGGGTCACTTTGGGAACAGACATCCATTGTGGTCCCAAGAAAAGCACCTGGGTCTTTCCCCGATTTTGGCCTCTCTGGCTATGTGCTTTCTTTTTTTTCTCTCTTTCTTTCTTTCGGATTTGATTTACATTACTGACCTCGAGAACCTATTCCTCTATTTTTTTAATTTAAGGTTTGGCTTTCCTAAATTTCTTGTTCCATTCTGTTCTTCCACCCCTCCACTCCTGTCCACACAAATCTTTCAGTTTTTCTTGGGGAGGGGAGAATGCCAAACAAGAACCCTGGGGATCCCAAGGAGTTAAGGTTGGGTTGTCTCGCCTTCCCGGAGAGCTCCTTCTTTCGAGACTTGGATTGGAGGAAAGTAGGGGGTGAGAGGATGACCTGGGGGCCTAACTCAGAAACCCCAAAGACGCGCCTCTGCCTCTGGAGTTACCAACTGGTACCTACATACAGAATCGTGCCTGTGTTTCGGCACCCTCTCCGGGTTAGCTGGGCTTCAAAATGATTGAGTGGTCAGCCATAGGAACCGCTTCAGCATCAGCAGGTGAAGGCTTCCTGTGCTCTTAATCCACAGGATTCACCCAGATCACAGGGTGCCAAGTTAATATCTGACAATAGCAACAAGTCACAGCTAACCTGAGGCCAAAGAGAGTTTGTTGCTTGTGTCAGGAATTTGTGGGTCAGGGTGAGGTGCATAGGGTTCCCCCAGGGAGCCACGCCCGATCTAGGAGTGAGAAGCAGTTACAGGCAAGGGTCCCCCCGCTCTACCCCCCCCTCCCCACACTGACACACCGTGCCTGGGGTTACACCGCAAGGACCTTTTTTTGGCTGCGGGACTTAGCTGTACTTCCCAGAAAGGCCTTAGAAGGAGGGGTGGGGCGGGTAATTACAGCCCTCCAGGCTCCGGCTGTACTCCATGGAAAGGGAGCCGCAGTGTTCGCCTAAGGGAGAGTCAGCCGACAGGGGGCATCCTCGGGTTCCTCTGGCTAAACTTCCCAGAAAGAGTAAATGAGGGTGGGGGGGCGGGGGAATCTGGAGAGAAGTCTAGCGGTGACACTCCAACCTAGAGGCCACTTTGGAGTGAACAGAGAAGCTGTTATCGGAAGAAGTCCAGTTCATCCAGTTTCTCTTCCTACTTTTAGGGGATTCCATGTCTCAGGATCTCATCTGCCTCTGAGTCACAGCATCTCACCTCCCAAATTCCCCTCTTCTCTCTACTTATCTTCTTCTGACTCTACTACTCTGTCACTTCTTATCTTTCTTTTCAAGATACTTCTCTTAATCCCTGTCTTTCTTCTCCTCTTATCTTTCTCCATCATCATTAGCATCTCTGTGATGAAACTTCTTCCATTCACCGCTCTTTAAGTTAATTTCTCTCCCTTCTATGCTACCAGCACGGTTCATCACACTCTCCTGGGCCTTTTGAGAGTGTCCCCTCCCTTCACCTACACACACCTACACACACACCTCTCACAGAAAATATTTGAGGATTTAAAATCACCCATGGCCCAGGCAGAAACTATGCTTCAGGTTGATTGCAATAGGGAGAGGGAGAGATCAACAGTGCTCTGAGTCCCCAGAAACTGGTCAATAGCCTGGCATCCCAGGTTGTGCCCAGTCTGCTGGAACCTCTTACACACGCTCTCTTTTGCTATTTAGTCCAGGGGTGGATCCCAGGGCAAGTTCCAGACTCTTTCCCTGCAGCTTGGGTGGAAATGGTGACGTTGCAGTCCGAGCCCGGAAGGGTGGGAGCCAGGAGGGTAAAATTAGCAACACCCCCGGCTTAGCCCTTTCAGCCCCTATGCCAGAGTCTGAGGCTGAGCTCCTGGCTTCTGCTGCTGCTTCCTCTCCAAATTGGCTGATTGTTGACTAGAGGAGAAAGGCAGCAAGAGGCACTGATCTGGGTTCCCCAACTTCCCCTTCCTCTTTTCCACCTCTAACTTTTCTCAGTAACATCAAACAATGGTTTTTTTTTTTGCCATTGTCAGATTCTGTAAGGAACATGTAAGTAAGCATAGACATATGTGTGTATGCCATTAGCACATATACATGTTTGTATACAGCTCTGTTCCCTGATAAATACATGTGTGGAAGAGGAAAGCATATATCTTTTATCTTGGAGAGAATACACTATAGTGAATAGCTATACTCCAGAAATGCTCAGCCTTCATCCTCCCAGTGCATCTATGTGGCCCCCATGTCACCCAGTCAGTTTACATATTTGGACCCAATAATCCCAGTTTTTCCCCACTGAGTTTTGTTGCTGGAGTGGGGGAAGGGTTGAAAGAATTGGGAATAAGAGTGGGGTGATTTTTTTTTGAGAGATCATAGGACCTAGAACAGGAGTATGCTTATGTTGTGTCCCTTTAAGAAAATAGATCCTCCTGAGACCCCTGGGAGAGGAGACAAAGGGAAAGAGGGAGGGGTTGGGAGAAAGAGCTGAGAGCTCCCTTCCTGCAACAAACAGCCTTAGCTGTGCCACTCACCTGTTTGGAAGGAGCCTCTCTAAGTTCCTGTTCTCAGAAAGGTACAATTCCCCTGAAAGATCCTACTTTCTACATACCCATTGTTGTTTTGTTGTTTCAGTCATGTCTGATTCTTTTTGACCCCATTTGGGGTTTTCTTGGCAAAGATACTGGACTGGTTTGCCATTTCCTTCTCCAGTTCATTTTACAGATGAGGAAACTGAGGCAAACAGGATTAAATTATTTGTCCAGAGTCACACAGCTAGTAAGTGTCTGAGGCCAGATTTAAACTCAGGGAAAATAAGTCTTCTAGAATCTGGTCCTGGTATTCTATCCACTGTGCCATCTACCTGCCCCAACACACCTATCACCAGCTCCAATTATTTGAAGATCTGGGCACTCCAGGTTACCAAGTCAAGTAACCATGGTTTAGTGAACCCCTGGTACTGTTCATTCTTGGTCTTGGGATCAAGAAAGGGCTACACAGATCAAGGACAGGACACTGAGGAGAAAGCAGGACTTCCTGATGTGATGTTCCAATGCCTGTATGGGTATCCAGGCTGAAGATGCAGAAGACTTAGGTTAGGGGTAGCTATGATCTGTAACTGAAGAATGGGCAGTGCTACTTTTTTCTTTCCTCTGGGCTTCTCTTTGGCTGCACCTGATTTTCTACAGGGGTAAAGACACATCTTCTGGAGTGTCTCCATGTCCTGAAACCCTTGCTTGATGATGGGCACAAATCTTGTCCATACTATCTGTTCTTTCCTTCACCCCATTGGCACCTTAAGCCTAAACTCTCCTTTTCTATGTCCCTAGGAATTCTGGAAACAAAGAGCCATGGATACTTTCAACAGAAATACAGCAGGCTCTGGGCGCAAGATCCAAGCCATAGTCCAGGTGAGTTGTTACCAGATTGGAATTTGGAGGCGAGGAGAAGTAGAGTCTGGGATGGGTAGACTGAGGGGTAAGACTGGTGGTTTGCAAGGACTAGGTCTGTTTTTGTGCCCACCAGGTCTCTGGATTGGAAAAAAAAATGACTGGTGGTTAGAGTTAGGGGAGAGATAAATAGTGAATCTGCCTTCTTGTCCCATGCCTCAAAATCTAATTAAGAGCTTGCCCTTCCATCTAATCTGGTTAAGTGGTTCACTCATAGAATATCCTCAGAAAAGACTTGGAACTTACTTCCAAGGTGTTTTTGGAACTGTTGGAAGATATCTATGTATTCTTTTTCTCCTCCTCTTCTCCCTCCATTCACCCCCTACCCCAACACATTTACCCTGCTATGTTGGTCAGGTCCCAGTTGAATTCAATAAACATTTATAAAGTACCTACTATGTGCAAATCACTGGAATACAAAGAAACCAACAGCGCCTCCCCTCAATGATTACATGGTCTCCGGAGACTTTACCATTGCAGACTTCTGTTTTTCAGCTTGTAGTCTTAGTACCAGGAGGCATTGAGAGGTTAAGTTAGATGCATAGGTCAAACAGAAAGCACCAAAGAACATTTTGTAGAAAGTACCTACCATGTGCCAGGTCCTTCTAGGCTCTGGTGACACAAAGACATAGTATGATGTTGAATCAGTCTCTGACTCCCAGAAGAAAATGGAGATAACAGGTATCCAGGGTATTTCTCTGAGACTAGGCTAGAACTCAGGTCTTTCTGACTCTGAGGCTGGTCCTTTGTTCACTACTCTGACCTTACTCTTAAGTGCAGATAGTATAGTAATTTGATAATATAGCAAAAAAAACCAAACTTATTGCTCTAGCACTTTATAGTTTACAAAGCACCTTCCTCACAGGTAGAAAAGACTAGCCAACACCACTATAATGCAAGCTTAAATTTATATGAGGCAGCTGGGTAGTGCAGTGGTTAGAGTGCTGGCTTGGAGTCAGGAAGACTCATCTTTCTGTGTTCAAATCTGACTTCAGACACTTACTAGCTAGGTGACCCTGGGCAAGTCACTTAATTCTGTTTGCCTCAGTTTCCCCATTTGTAAAATGAGCTGGAGAAGAAAATGACAAATCACTCCAGTATCTTTGCCAAGAAAACCCCAAATGGGGTCACCAAGAGTCAGATGTGACTGAAAAATATGATGCAGTTCCGCTACATTTGCACGGCACTGTAAGGTTTGCATGAATCATCACACCAGCCCGATAAGGTAGGTAATATTAGTCAGTGCCTCTCCCCAAATCATCTTCAAAGCAGCCTGCTCCTTGAAATTGAGACTGCTTCATTTGTCTTTGTGAAGTACCAGTACTACCACAGTACCAGGCATGTGCTGGTCGCCTGATAAAAGCTGAGAGATTGATTAAAGTCTAAGTGACTTGCCCAAGAAAGCTCAAAAATATCAGAAACCTAGGACTCAAATTTAGGCCTGACTCCTATGATCCTATGATCCTGTGATTCTAAGATCTGTGTGTACTCCATTATGCCCGTCCCAACCTTTCCCGGGGCTTTGCTGGCTTTTAATTTCTCTCACCTCGATGTCTGAGTCCCCAGTTATCTCTACCCTATTGAACAAAGAGGAGACGGGGCCAGCTAATACATAAAGGAAGCTGATGGAACAGACAGTAGGATAGATGAGCTATTTGGGGAGGGAGGGAGGAGGCAGGGGAGAATGTTATTTGGGTGTTGAAGGATAGATAGGCAAGGCAGTAAGGACTTAGACTGAGGTTTGGTGTCTCAACTCCTCCTTGTACTGATGATTCTCCCTCCTCCCAGAATGGCCCCCTGGATTTAATCGAGACAGGCAAAGGACTGAAGGTACAAACGGACAAGCCACACCTGGTGAGCCTGGGCAGTGGGCGCCTGAGCACTGCTATCACCCTTCTGCCCCTGGAAGAAGGTGAGTCAGGAGAAGGCATCTGTGCCAGACTATCTCACAAACCACCCCCCAACCTCATAATCACAGCTGCTTCAAGGTCCAGGAGCCTCTGCAGGAAAATGGGGACCCAAGAAATGAAGACTATTGTAGTGGTGACCCCCTCCCACTCCCTGCTGGGAAGCATGGAGGTGATACATTCCATTCCCACCAGGTCATCTCCTCTGCTCTCCCTTTCCACTCCTCTGTTCCCCAACCATCTATCCTCTGACAGAGATAATCTAGTTTTCTGAAGGCTAGGATTGAAAATCAAATGAGAAAGTAGGGATAGAGCAGAGGAGCAAGGACCCTATGGTTCCTTGATTAGGAGCCTTGGCCTTGGGGGTTGGAAGGATGGGAGATCCGAGCAGGGGGAGGGAGGATGCTAACCTCTGAGTCTCTGGAGAGAAGGTATAAACAGAGAGTCAGGGTGAGTTGGGAGCAACCTCCTGAGAAGAGGGAGACCCTGACTGAGCATCTCTTTTGCCCTCTAGCTCTGTCCCTCCCTTCCTCTCTCTTCCTTCTCCTCTCTCCTTCCTGAGCTGCACTTGTTGCCTGGGTGATCCTACATTCCTGGCATTCTCCAAATACCAGCCCCAGAGGCTCTGCTAGGGGTGGGGTGTGGGGAAGCTGTGTAGGTGTGCAGAAGCTGTGAGGGGGAGACAAGGGTTTGAGAGGGAAGGGAGTGCCAGAGGGCAGGAGGAACAGAGTAGAAGGGGGCAGAGCAGAGAGCTAGGGAAAGAAGGGACCCTGGGAAGAAAGGAAAAATGAAATGGAAGAGGAGCTTGTGCAAAGAAGTGCAGAAGGGCTGGGGCCTGTTTGGAGGGGAGGGGAAGGCCTGGACACCCCTGGCCAGAGAGGGGTGGGAGCACGAAAGGAGAATGGAGAGGAGCCCATCTGAAGGGAAAGAAATCTATTTCAATATCTTCCTTGGGCCCAGACTGAACCTGTGCTGCTTTTTATGATGCTTATGTCTGGGCTTCCCTCCCTGATTCACAGTATCATCTCCCCTTCTGAGGATGAAATGCCAACTACCAGTGCCAACTATGCCCAACAAAAGGGGGGACAGATTAGAGAAGGTGGGAAGGCGTAGGCATCGTTTGCTCTACTATTGCTTCTCTTTCCTTTTAGAGGGTATCATACCGGTTCTGGGTCTCTTTGCTATTTCCTGCCTATCCTTGGGCAAAAACCCCTAACTCTCTTCCTCACTTTCTCCCCACATCTCCTAGGAAAGACAGTGATTGGCTCTGCTGCCAAGGACATCTCCCTCCAGGGTCCTGGCCTCGAACCTGAACACTGCTACATTGAGAACCTACGAGGGACCCTCACCCTGTACCCCTGTGGCAATGCCTGCACCATCGATGGGCTCCCCATCCACCAGCCCACCCGCCTCACCCAGGGTAAGGCTCTGGACATCCCCAAACCTGTAGATCGATTGACTGAGAGGGGTTGAGGGAAGGGGGCTAAAAGGTCAGTTCTAATAGAATTGAGCTTTAGGTACTTCTTAAATCCTAGTCTTAGTATTGTCATGGAAACTACCGGGGGTAGAGCTTATTGGTGGGATATTCAAGGTAGTTCTGTGTCTATCTGCAAAGACCTATCAGGCTGGAAGAGATATCCAGGGTTGGAGGGGAAAAAAATCCTCTATCTATTCCTGACCTCAGCTTCTCTGTCTGTCACCTGTCTTCCTTCTCTTATAATAATAATAATAATAATAATAATAATAGTGATAGCGACAGATAACAGTGCCTGGGATTGTATCAGCCTCTTCCAAGTTACAAAGTGCTCTCATATACATATTCATTTGACCCTCACAAGCCTTATGTGATAGTAGTAATAATAGTTGGCACTTATACATAACTTTGAATTTTGCAAAGTGCTCTACACATTTTATTTCATTTGTATCCCACAACAACCCTGTGAAATAGGTACTCCTTTTTTACAGTTAGGAAACTGAGGTTCAAAGTTACCTGACTTATCCAAGATCACATAGTAATTGTCAGAAGTAGAATTCAAGGATCCTACTCCAGTACTCTTTCCATTATATCATGCTAAAAGTACCACTGAGATTATCCCCATTTTACAGCTGATGAAACTGAGGCTGAGAGAGAGATAAAATGATTTGTAAAAGGTCACATAGTTGGTAAATGGAAGAACTAGGGCTAGAATCCAGATTTTCTAGCTCCAAGCTTTATGCCTGTTCCCACTCTTGACTTCAGCCTTCTCTCTTCTCCTGTGGTCATCCCACAGTCCTTGGCAAGGGGTGGGGTTACATCATTAATTGTCAAAGAGCACTGGTGAAGGTGTCGTGACAGCTGCAAAAGGCATCAGCTGGAGCGACTAGGAATGGGAACAATGAGGCTGTTTGTGTGAGAATAAGGAGCTAGGCACCACTGGGAGCTGTCCTCCCAGAGCCTGGGCTTCTGGGCATCCTTCTGTGGAGAGGAAAGGAGAGATCTCCTGGCAAAGCACAGACAGGGTCTGGTAGCGTTGGTTACCAAAACAAGGAGAGAAGCAGGGAAAATACTCTCTGGTACTGTGACAATATTGTAGAACCAACGGTAGCATCCTCGTTGCTATGGGGACCAGCATCACTTTCACTGTTTCCTATAGCAACGCAGTATCCATGGCAGAGTAAAATGTTTGGTAACCCTGAAAACTGGGCCCCTGATTTCTATAGTTACCAGGATGAGCAAGGGTTTTTCCTTGATTCTGCTGTTGTATACCGGTTTTGGTTGCCATGGAAATGGAATCCAGCCTCGTTTCTTCCCTTTGGCCAGCATGGGAGGAAAAAGATCAGGTTAAGGGGGAGTTGTGGGTGGGGATGGGGACTCAGAACCAAGTCAGACTCTGTGGAGGAAAGGCTGCAATGGCAAAACCATCTGGGTTCTTTCAGTATCTGGTGGAGCTGGTACAGAAAGCACCCTTTACCCACTTTTGACTGTTTTTCCCTTTTTTGGGGGGGTTCCTGACCCACCTTCACATTGCTTCCCTTTGGGGCTTTTGATCAACTCTTCCCTTCCATTAGGAGACAATGTACTAGATCTGGAGTCAGAAGAGTATTTGGGTCCTGATTCTCATAGTTACCTGCTCTAGCTTGGGCAAATCCTCTAGTAAAGTTCCCTAGGACTCAGTTTTCCCAACTTTAAAAGGGGATAATACTTGAATTCTGTATCTCACACAGCGATTATAGAAGGATATATATATAAGGGTTATTGTTATTGAAGGCAGAGACAGTTTTGCTTTTAGGCCTAGCCGAGTGCCTGGCATATTTTAAGTGATTAATAAATGTTTGGCGATTGAGTGATTTGACTGATTCATTAATATTAGTATTGATGCCCTACAAAGCCAGCAATTCCACTCCCACCCCTATCTAGCCTTGCTCCTCATTTGTTGGTGCAGGTAACTCTGAGGCCTGTGCTGAAGATGAATCAACCTATTCTTGCCTCTTGACTTTAAGGAAGGCTCTGACCTCTGTGGGGCGTCAAGGTCTCCAAATAAAGCAGGCCATGTGGTGTAGTGGAATAGTTTAGAATTTAGAATTTAGAATCTAAATTTTATTTAGATTTAGAATCAGAAAAGCTGGCTTTGAATTAAAACTCTGTTATTTACTGCCTGTGTGGACCTTGTTGGGCTGGGCCTCAGTTTCTCATTTGTCAGATAAGGGGCTGGACAAGATGTTCTTTAATATATCCCTTTCAGTTCTGACATTCTATGATATTTGGACATTTCCCTCTGGTCAGTTCTAGGCAAAGCATCTTCCCTTACCCCTAGTCAAGAAAATGGTGGGGAGAGGTGGCAGAAGAGGGTTCAGAGAAGTAATAAAATAAGGAACTGAAGAAAAATTCAAAGAATCATCACTGATGGATGGCCCACTGTACTAATGCCTGTCACATGCATGCATATGAGCATCACTGTATATACATGCTGAGAGCAGAGTCAAAGAACTAGGGGTCTCCAAATGCTTCTCCTCCACAAGTACACAGTCTACACAATGCACCCATTAGCTCACTGAGGAGTGGGAGGGTCTGGAGCCAATGCTAGACTGTCCTTAAGAATTTCCTGTTCTCCTGACTTTTTTTTTCTATAGCCACCATGTGTCTCCACTGTCCTTCTCCCCCTCTGAGCCTTACAGAAGGACAGGGACCCCATACCTCCAGTCCCCCTTTCCCTTGAAGCCCACCCCCTTCCCAGCCTCCTTGTCTGGACTCGCCTGTCTCTTAGGGGTTTGGCAGTCTGGGGAGCAAGTTGGGGGGGTGTGCAGAGAGACACAAAGGAGTCGGTGTTCTACATCCCGTCTCCTCCCCCTCCCTGGGGCTTGGGAGCTGAGGATTTGCCTTGTTTCATCTCTAGAGCAAGGCACCAGCCCCCTCATGCTCTTCCCACCACCACCCCCTTATTGCTGGCCCAGCTCCGGACATTCTTCAGAGTTCATCTCCCTGGAGACTGAGTGGCTCAGATGTACATGTGGTATCTCTGTGTGTTTGTGTGTTTGTGTGTTTTAGTAAGTGTTTACAGATCTCAGTGTGCGTGCATCTGTATGAGTTTGGGGGTCATCTCTGTGTTTGCATAACTGTGTGTCTATCTGTACAAACTTTGGTGGGTCTGCTTATTTGTTGTGTTCTATCTGCATATTTATAAGTACACACACATATACATCGTTGTTGTTGCTCTTCTGTTGTGTCCTGACTCTGTGTGACCTCATGGATCTTTGTCCGTGGGTTTTTCTTGGCAAAGATACTGGAATGGTTTGCCATTTCCTTCTCCAAAGCATTCTCATTTTTTACAGATGAAGAACTAAGGCAAATAGGGTTAAATGACTTGCCCAGGATCACACAGCTAGTAAGTGTCTGGGGCCAGATTTGAATTCCTGATTCCAAGCCTGGTGCTCTGTCCACTGTATCACCTAGCTGTCCCACATACCTATGTACATATTTCTTTTCTGCTCAGACCTTTAAAATAATTCAGCAGTGTGAGGACTTCTTGTATGGAAACTCCTTCCACTGATACAGATCAGCAACTCATCTGAAACTTCTGGTCTTAGAGAACTAAGGGGAAAGGAAGGGCAGTCCTAGGAGGTTAAGTACATGGTCACACAGCTAGTTTGTGTCAGAGGCCCAGGGGTAGAGGAGGACTGGAGGACAGGAGGACATGAACCCACGTCTTTTGCTTCTCTGGAAACCATACGTACCTGTATAGATGCAAGAAGCATGTGAACTTGCATTTTAGGAAATTCTTAGCTAAATGTACATTGGTATGTACTGTCTAATCTACTGATATATAACTGTGCCTGTGGATGAATGTGTATGTGGTATGAAGGGACCATATCTATATGTAGGAAATGATAATACTTACATAATAATAGTAGTATCTCAAATTTCTGAGAGCTTTAGGATTTATGATGTACTTTGCTTATAAAAACCCTGTGAGGGAGGTAGTAAAAGTATTTATTATCCCCATTTTATATGTAAGCAAACCAGGGTTCTAAGAAATTAAATAAATTTACCTCCAGTCCCACTGCTGGTAAATGTCTGAAGGAGGATTTGAACCCAGGTCACTTGATTCCAAATTCATCACTTTTTTTCGCCTTTATCATCCTGCCTTCCCCAGGCACTAATCCAAGCTACCAGAAGGTACCCCAACTGTCCCCTTTGGAAGGAGGAGGCCTCCCCATCTCTGACTGGACCATGCCCTCCATACCTCATCCTGGGCATCATGCCCAGCAGTGATGGCAGTGGCAGGCTCCTCAGGCAGGCATACTACTGAGGAAGAAGGGGGATAGAAGCAGATGCCAACTTTATCCTGGCATGGTGGGAAAAGAGAGTATCAGTGAGAGAACTGAGAAGCTCCTAGTTCTCCTCCACCTTTTTGAATGCCTGGGCACTTCCTACCCTGACCTCTTTGCTCAGAGCAAGGGGTGGAGCCAGCAAAACAACCCAGGAGGCTAGGCATCTATCTGGGACCAGGCCATTCCACCCAGGGACCACAGGGACAGACCACATGAAAGAGTGGTATGGAAAACCCAAGGAGGCTTTGGAGAAGGGATCAAAAAGCCTAATTAATAAAGACCCAGGATGTCTAGATAGAGGATCCCTCCTCCCCTCTTTCAGGGGAGGTTACTCTCACTTCCTTCCCATTCTGTGACACCATTCTAGATGGGCAGTGGTTTATACCAGAGCAAGCAAAGGGATTATTGGGTCTTATTGCTGTCTACCTCTGGGATCCAGGACATCCTTTACTTCCTTAGTAATTTAGAGTGACTCAGAAAAACATGCTGGGTCCATAACCCAGGGATCAGTGGAATGCAGCCATCATCTGCTAAGTAATCTTTGAGAGGCAACATATAACAGTGGAAAGAATATTGGACCTAGATTCAGACAAATGCAGTTCAGATCTCAGCTCAGCCATTTTCTTTTAGGCGAGTACCTGAGCCTCAGTTTACTCATCTGTAAAATGAGGCGGTTGGACTAGACAGTATCTAATGCCCCTTTTACCCCTAGTTCCATGATTCTATGAGATTCCTTCTGAGAAGAAGAAAAGAAGCCCCATCTCTTTCCTCTCAGACTGGAAAAAAAAACAGGGAAAAGAGGAGATGGTGAAACTTTTCCTGCCTTATGTGGCCTTCTGTCATATTTCACACTGGCAAGCATTCTCTTGTGTTGGTCTGTATCTGTCCAGCTTGCTGTCATAGTTTCCAGATGGGTGAATCATTCTTCCTGCTGAGATTTCTTTATTTAAAAAAAAGAGGCTTTCCCTATTTGCATCTGAAATCCTTTGATTCCTTCCCCTGCCATCAGAAGAGGAGAGAGGGCTAAAAGGAGGGGACTCGTTAGGGATGGAAAGTGTGCCTGTTTTTTTTCCCTGGAAATCTGAGTCACTCTAGAATCTCTCCAGAGCCGTGTGGATATGTGGTTGAGAGTATGGTGTGGGTGTCAGTGTTGTGTGTGATTGTATGAGAGAAGCCAGTACTATAGGAAAGCGAGAAAAGTGAGTTGTAAAAGAAATATGCCTATTTATGTGGGGAGGGGGCGGGGTGCACGCCCAGAGTGGATATGTGGATGTGAAAGAGAAGACAAGAGTTATTTGCAAGAGTGTTCATCTGTAAGAGGCATAATGATCCAGTGGAAAGAGCCTGGGTTCAAGGTCCAGCTCTGGTTGTATGACTTGAACAAATCATTTATCTTCTCTGGGTTCAGTTTCCTCATTTGTCAAATGCGGAGATAGATTAGGACAGCTTCTAAGATTGTGTTCAACACTACAACTATGAGAGAGTTTGGGGAGTGAGGAAGAAGGGGAAATCTCTACACAAAAGAGAAACTCTTTGTGAGAATCTGTGTTTGTGTGTCTGTCTTTATATGGACACCACAATGCCTGGTTTGGCTCATTGTGTGTCAGGGACTTCTATTTAGGGAGAGTGGTTGGGTTGGTGTTGTGTCTAGCCGGCTGGCCCTCCCTGCTTGTGACCTTGGGGGTTCCGGCTACAAGGTAACTGTGAGTGATTCCCAGGATGGGATAGGAGGAGCTGAGCACTGGGAACCCAGCTGTTGAAATAGGCTGCTGGCTTGGACAAAATATCCGGTCACATTGGGGGGCTGAGAGAACCTAGAGCCTGACCCCTGTGAGCCCTGTGGGTGTGTTTGGGAGGGGAATTTGTTAAGTAAGGGAAGAGAGGAGGTCTGGGTTCACAAGCTGCCTGCATTTTACAGGTGTCCAAGGCAAAGACAAGGTAGAATATATAGAGCTCCCTAGTCCTAGAGTCAGGAAAATCTGTGTCCAGATCTGCCATAGACACTTAGTAGCTGTGAGAACCTGGGGCAAGTTATTTCTGTCTCCCTCAGTTTCTTCTTCTGTGAAATGGGAATAATAATAGCACATATTTCCCAGGGTTGTGGGGATCAAATGAGATATTTGTGAAGCTCTTTGTAAAGCTTAAAACATATAAATGCTATCATCATCATCACCACCACCAACACCACAGACCTTCTTTTCCACAGACACCTTAGGGATTCAGAGGAAGCACTGAGCTAGTCATTTCTTCTTTCTTTCTTTCTTTTTCTTTCTGCTTTTTGGAGGGGGGAGGACAGGGCAATTGGGGTTAAGTGACTTGCCCAAGGTCACAGGGCTAGTAAGTGTTAAGTGTCTGAGGCTCGATTTGAATTCAGGTCCTCAACTCCAGGGCCGGTGCTCTGTTCACTCTGCCATCTAGCCGCCCCAAGGCTAGTCATTTCTTAGAGAAGAAGACAGTAGGGTCAAGCCTGACTATCCAGGGAGGTTCCTGAAGATTCTTCAGACTTTTCCTCTAGTGTCTTCTTACCCACTTCTTCCTTCCCCTGTCCCAACACAGAACCACAGAATGATGGAGCTGTAAGGAGCCTTCAAAATCATCTGATCCACTCTGCTATTCTATAGAAGAAAAAACAGACCCAGAGAGGAATGTTTATAGCCGGGGAGTAGTGTAAATTAAAAGCAAGTACATAGAGTGCTGGGTTTGGAATCAAGAAGACCTGAATTTGATTCCTGCCTCAGACAGTCGACCTGTGCAACCCTAGATGAGTCTCTCAGTTTTCCTAATTTGCAGAATGGGGATGATACCCCTCGGGAGTGTTGTAAAGCTCAGATGAAATTCTATATGTAAAGTGCTTTACAAATGTTATTGCAGGTTATTATATTATCTATCTTATTATTCTATCATTATAGATTAAATGATCCTGGACTGGGTATCATAGCGCTTGGTTTCAAGCAGAGGACCCAGTACTTATGAGCTTTGTGATCCAGATCCATAGAGATCGGGGCTTTGGGGTTGGAAGGGGCCATACTGGCCAGCTAGACCCACCCTCTTTTAAAGAAGAGACGGCGAAATCCCAGAGAAGAGAAGTGATTTGCTCTTGGTCGTTTAGCAAGGACCAGGTTTGAGCCCAAGTCTCTGTTTTTCATCTGTAAAATGGGGATAATACTTTAGGACCACCTGTCTTACAAAGGTTACGGTGAGGGGGAAAAGCCGGAATCCGTCGCCCAAGGACACATACATAACAAGTTAATGGCAGTGAGGCCCTTCTCCCAGGTCGCTCTCCAGCTTCTTAGAGAAGGGTGGGTGGTGGGTGGAGACACTTGTAGTCTCTTGTCACCCTTACCTCGCAGCTCCGCTCAACCTCCTCCCTCCACCACCACTCAGAACTGCTTCGTGCCCCTCGCTTTCCCCCATCCCTTCATCGCTCTTCCTCGCCCGTCGCTTTTGCACCTCTGCCCCCGCCTCTTAGAGCCGCAGACTTCGGGAGTCTTTCCCAGCCATCTCTGTCTCTTTATCCATCTCCCCTGGTCCTCTCCCTCTCTCCTCTCCTCCCCTCCCTAGGCCTCCATCACTTCCTCTTCCCCTCCCTCGCTTCTCCTTTGTCCCTCCTCCCTCCTTCCCCCCACCTCCCTAGACCCGGCCCCAGCCCCTGCCCGGCCCCGGCCCCGCCCCGGTCCGCTCCAGTGGCTGTGCGGGAGGTCGGGCCCGCCCCCTCAATAGGCCCCGGGCCGGGCTGTGGAGCCAGAGCGGGAGCCGGAGCCGGAGCCCCGGGGGCCGGGCCGAGCCTGGCCGGGCCAGAGCTGGAGCTGGAGCCCGAGCGCCCAGGGAGGTCCAGGCTCGGCTGGTGAGTTACTGGCTCCGGGCCAAGCTGAGGCCGGGAGCGGGAGGCGGGGAGAGTGGCCCGGACAGTGGGAGGCACGCTGCACTGCGTGCGGGGGTGATCTGGGGGTGCGGGAGCAGGCGGCGATCCTTCTCCCCTTCCAGCTGTTGTTAGCGGTGTGTGTGCTTGCCCAGCGCTGGGCGGACTGCCTCGGGGTGATGGTGCTGTCGTGGCTCCGCGGCTCCCGCGTGGGTCTGTCTGTGGGTCTCTGGCTCCTCCGGCGCTATTGGGTCGGGTACCAAACCCTAGTCATTCTCAATCCTTCAGGGACAGAGGGCGAACCTCACCGCTGTGTTGGACTGGGAATGAGAGACGAGGACACCTTTACTGAACTCCTTGTCCTGTTCTGGACGGGAGTGGGGGTGGGGGGTGAAGAGTAGGGAAAGGGTCTCTGGTGGGAGGTGTTAGGCAGGGACTATGAAGCCCCCTCCGATCTCCTGTTTTCTGCTCCAGCCTTACTTTGGATGATCCTGTCTGCCTGTCTCTGGCAGAGTGAGAGCAGTGACTGTATGTATTGTTGCCTTTCCAAGGCAGATTCGCTCCCCTCACCTTTGGTACCTCCTCTCCTGTTCCAGATGTACAGCCCCCCTACTTTGGCACCCTGCAGAGGCATGGCTGGACTCCTTAGCATGTTGGGGTCCATGTTTCTGCCTCTGATGGGTGGGTGAAATAATGTTCCTGGGTTCCCTGGTTGGGGAGGGAAGACACTCCTGGGGAAAACAGAAATGGGTTGAGTAGAGAGTAGAGAAAGAATGAGTCAAAGCTCAGATGGGCCCTGGGACAAGTTGGGGGCAGAGCAGAGGCAGCCACTGGGGCTCCAGATCTTCTCTCTGACCAAGTGCAAATAGAAAGTTAATTTGGTCGGGAGCCCTACAGTGTCCTTCCTTCTAGCCTCCTTCCCACTCTATTAATACAGCCCTCACCCCACTGCCTGGCATCCCCTATTTATAGCCCAGGAGGAAATGTGGTCACACCCCCTCTGCTGGAGGGAGGAGGGAGGGACTGAGTGGGTGGGATCGAGTCATGGGGGTCCCACCCTGTCTGCATACTCCTTGGGTGGGCTGGAGGAGGCTAAGGAGTCATCGGTGTCTACCCTTTCTAACCCCGTACCTTTCACCAGGGCACTGTATGGATCTAAGCACACTTTTTACCTCCTTTCTTAGGGTTAGGCAGTCCATTTGGAGTTTGCCTAAGAGCTGCTCATTAGTTTACTTGTTAAATAGCTATAAAGTAAGTGTGTGGGGGCAGGGGGTGGGGCAAGGACTGGGTAACCCAAAATAGCCAGGCTTGTTATTAGTACTGATTAGTAAAGTTCCGATTATTCTAGTGCTGACTCCATGTGACCAGTGGCATGGCTACAGACACCCCTTGGCTGACTGTCATTCTTTAGAATTCTTGATTCCAGCATGGCTTGGGAGACCAGGAGAGCTTGGGGGCATGATAGGTTGCCACATTCTGATATTTTCTACCCTAGGGAGCAGGACAGGAAAGCTCTTTTGTATCTAAGGCAGATGGTAGCATTGTCAGTGGCCCTGATTGACCACCCTAGGATCTTAGGATAAAACTAAAAACTCCTTCTACAGCTTTGCCCATGGCGCTGGCATCCAGACACATTAGCAGCTACCAGCTCTCTTCCCTGCAGGGCAGAGGGAATTGCCAGGGCAGACACGTGGCCTGAGATGCCCCCTACCCTTGCTGCCTGCCTGAGCAAAACTGTCTCAGCGTCCAAGAATGCAGTCTTCCTTGCCAGCCTCAACTGCATATTGGCATAGAGCTTGGGGTGCCAGGTGGTACCAGGTTAGCCAGACTAGAGGCTGGTGGGGGATGGAGGGAGTATGTGGGTAGAGGAAAGAATGGGTAGTGGCATCTACACAGACTACTGAGGGTATCCCCTGAACCACCTGTGCTCTCTGCCTCTCCCCAATAGGGTACCTCCCTCAGAAACTTATGTGAATGGGAGCCCATAAGACAGCTGGCACAGTGGTAATGATGGAGGTGGAAAAAGATTTGCTAACTCGTGCCTGGAGTGCCTGCAGGCACACCTGCTTCTTACACACTCCTTGGTGCTCCCGGCTACATTCCCTGGCTCCTGCTCCGACTCCCTTGACTATGTGGGCAGGACCAGGCTTGTGCTTCTGCCTAGGAATGTGTTAGGCTCTGAGGCTGGGGACTGGCTTAGTGAGGGCAGGGTCCAGTGGTCTCGACTTGGGTGGCTCCAGTTCTAGGGTTCCTCTGTGAATTCTTGCCCTTGCTACCCTCCTCCTGACAAAGCATCTTCTAGACCAAAGCTTAGAATGTTAGGGCTGGAAGAGACTGTAAGGTCATTGTTTTGCATCTGAGGACCATTGAGGTAAAAAGGTCACATCAACTTGGATATCAGGATTCTTTCTAGTTTAGAAAGAAACTAAGTCTCATTGAGGGGTAGCAGCACACCCTGGGCCATACTCAAGGCCACAGTCAAGGGCAGAATTAGAAAAAGAGCCTACAGCTTATAGCAGGAGGGTCTTCTGACTTGGCAGTTGTGCCCTTCCCAGCGCCATTCCTCTCCTCCCCCCCCCAATCTGTAAATAGTCCACTTTCAAATTGAGCCGTCTAGAAGGGGGCATATATATGAGCACACATAAGCATGTTTATACGAACACACATCCCTGTGGCAGTGCATTGGTCCCAAGTGGCTTTTAATTTAGGGTCTATGAACTTGTCTTTTTAATATGTTGATCATATTTAATATTTTGATTTCAATATAATTGGATTCTTTTGTAATCCCATTTCATTTTATGCATTTAACAACATTCTTCTGAGCAGGGGGCTGTAGGCTTTACAAGAGTCCCAAAGGGGTCCATTCATTCACAAAAGGTGGAGAGTCCCTGGTCTGGTGCTTTAGATCTACAAAGCTTATCTTATGTGATCCCCACAATGACTGTGTGGTATCGGCAGGGCTAATTTCCCAGCTTTACAGATGAAGAAACTGAGTTTTATAGAGCTTGAATGATTTGTTCAAGGCCACATATTTTTTAAATGGAAAAGCTGGGCCTAGACCTCGGCTCTTCTGCCTTAGTCGAATGCTCTTTCCATGCGCTGTATAACATGCCAGGCATGGATGTGTGTTTGTGGGGGAGGGGAAGACTCATTTACCTGTATGGGCACATGTGAAGCTTTGCTCATGAGCCTGTTATAGTGGGGGGCATATAAATAAGTGAACAGCAGTTAGGTGGCCCAGTGGACAGAGCACCAGGCCTGGAGTCAGGAAGACTCATCTTCATGAGTTCAAATCTGGCCTCAGACACTTGCTAGCTGTGTGATCCGGGCAAGTTCTGGGCTCCCAGGATTGACTCTTGGCCTGGAGGTTCACGTTGGTGGGGTGGAGTGGGGGTGGGGGAGGTGGGGGAAGTCAAAAAGTCCCTAGTTCTGACCTCTGGCTTTCTCCTCTTCTACAGGCTGCATGCTGTGCCTTGGTCAATCCACTTTCCTCCGATTTAACCACCCAGCAGAAGCCAAGTGGATGAAAAGCATGATCCCATCTGGAGGTAGGGGACTTGGAGCACCTTATACTCCCGCCCTAGGTAGGTACCACAAAGTAAGGTGGAACTATGAAGTCATCCCAGCCAGGCAAAGAGCTAGGGTTAGAGTGACTCCTAGTGTCCAACACTGGGCCCAGGAGATCTGCCCCCTCCCCCGCCAAGCATACTCGGAGTGTCAGCATAGGACAATACAGTGGGTTTGGCTCCCTGTCATCTACCGAGTGCCCAGCAGGCAGAGAGGATACCAGGCAGCAGAGACTCTGGGATAGCCCCAGGGCAGTGCCAATTGGTTAGTATCAGGTTTTCCTGGGGATCATGTGAACTTTGCCAGGCATGGCACAATGTGGTGCCAGGCATGGTCTAAGATCTGAACCCTCTAGTTATGCCACTGTTGAAGTGCCTTGCCTTTACTCTTTCTGGTAGCCTGAGGGGAGGCAGAAGATCAAGGATTATGCCAGTCAAATGCCCATAAACTGGCTAGATTGGTTCCTGCCTGCTGGCAAGCACTGAAGTTCTCTGCCTTATGCCCCACCCTCAGAGTGCACTCTGCCAGCCTGTGACTCAGTCCAGCAGCTGAGGCTAGTGTGTGAATTATTGATTTTTGTACGAGGGGATATGAATGGCCTATGGGGCCTGGGTCTACCTCTCTACCCCCATCCAGCTAACATGGGGTGGGGAGAGATACCCTTGGCTTTCTTTTTAACCTGATGCACGTAGCCCTTCCATGGTTATTGCCTTTAGGAGAAAACTGAATGTTGGAGCCAAGAATAAGATGGCATAGCTTCTATAGCCACTAAGGTTAGGTCTAGGCAGGAGATGTGAAGGAAGGTGGATACAAGAGAATAATTTGGGTGGCTCAGGCCAGTGCCACCTGTGCAAGGAAAATGCTCACTCCCCTTTGCCCGCTGTTCTACCACCTCTGGGTTCTTTGAGGGCGGTTCTCAGACTTGTGATAGGAATGGCTTCCTTCCCTTTCTGGCCCTCATGAGCACCTTTTTTCTACTTCCCTGGAGGGTTCCTGGGCTGCATCTTGCCCTCTCCACCTCCTCAGTCCTCTTCTTCCTTCATTCTGCTGCCCTTCAGCCTTGCTGCAGGCCTATCTGATTGAGGCCAGCAGTGGTTCTAGAGCTGCCAGGGTGGCAGTGGGAGGAGAGGAGGGGCAGGCAAGGCAGGAATGGAGAGCTCCTGTGGCTAGCAGCTTAATGGGGATAATTGGAGCCGCAGAGCTGTACCTAGATGTCTGCTTCAGCTTCCAGGAACTGGCCATTAGCACTAGGTTCCGCCCCCTGGCCTCTAAGTGCTCCTGATTGGTTGCAGATGGCCCCACCCCTATCCCCCAGTCTCCCCTTCCTCTTTTGTGGGAGGAGGGAGGCAGGTGATTTTTTTGTTTCCCTCCTTGGGCTCCCTTGAATTGGATGGGGGGAATATTCCACATTTCCTGGCCTAGGCCCTGCCAGATAATGCCCCTTTGGGGTACCCGGCCTAGTTTCCTTGCAGATGCCTCTCATCTTCATAGCGCAGTGTCAGAACCTACTCTTCTTGCAGGGAAGGTAAGTGAGGTTGAGGACACCAAGGCACTGGGAGGCGTTTAGTGAGGAATTCAGGCTGTAGGACCCAGGGATGCTCGGCATTTTGTTCTCCATGTTCTCTCCGCTGATATCTGGGAATTACAATAAAGCTGGAAGGAACCTTAGAATTTAGTTCAACATTCTCACTTTACAAGTGGGGAAACTGAGGCTCAGAGAGGTCAGTCATTTGCCCAAAGTCATATAGATAGCTAGAATCAGAGCCTAGCTGAGAGCCTGGGCCTCCTGTGTGCACTGGATTAGATGGTAGGGACCGGGTGCTGGACCCAGTAAGAGATTCAGACCCAACTCACCATATGCCCTCGGTCTGCTCTGTCACAGCTGAGTCAGAGAGCCTGGTGAATGGGAACCACCCCCCTCATCCCCCCAGCCGGGCTCATGCTACTTGCTCCAGCCACAGCTCCCTGGTGAGCTCCATTGAGAAGGACCTGCAGGACATCATGAATTCCCTGGTGCTGGAGGAGCCAGGGGCATCTAGCAAGAAGGTCCCTGCAAGCTCCCCGCTCTCCAATGGTGGGCGCTACACACTCTCACCACCTATTAGCCCAGGGGCCATGTCTGTGGGCTCCAGCTATGAGAACACCTCTCCTCCCTTTTCTCCTCTCTCCTCACCAGCCAGTAGTGGCAGCTGTGCCAGCCACTCACCCGGAGGGCAGGAACCAAGCCCAGCCATCCCTCCCCTGGTCCCTGCCCGCTCTTCAAGTTACCATCTGGCCTTACAGCCCCCGCAGATCCGACATGGTGGTGCCCGCCCATCAGAGAGCCCCCGACTTGGCAGGAAAGGGATCCTTGAAGGGCCTTCAAGCCCAGGGCGGAGAGGTCTGTTGACCGATAGTCCTGCTGCTACTGTGCTGGCAGAGGCCCGCAAAGCCACGGAGAACCCACGGCTAGGGGTGTCATTGCCTGTTGTGGCCATCAGCTTGAGTGAATACCCTGATGGCAGTATGCGAAGCCAGTCTGCCAGCATTCCTGGCAGTCCCAAGTTCCAGCCTCCCATCCCTGTCCCCCGGAGCAAGGCCAGCACCCTACAGGAGCGGCCACCTAGCCCTTTCCGGGAGCTGCCAGGCACTGAGCGAGCAATGACAGCCAGTCCTTCACGCCAGCTGGTGGGCAGAACCTTCTCGGATGGGATGGGGACCCGATCCCTACAGCCACCAGAGAGTCCTCGCCTTGGCCGACGGGGAGGTCCAGAGAGCATGCGGGAGCTCCCACCCCTGAGTCCATCCCTGTCTCGGCGGGCCTCCCCACTGTCTCCTATGCCTGCTCGGGCCACTCCAGACACTAAGCTAACCAGGGAAATGGCTGAGAGTCCCAGGACCCGCCGCTGGGCAGCACATGCAGCCTCCTCTGAAGACTTTACCCTCGCCCTGGGTGGGAGGGGCCGTCGGACAAGGAGCCCCTCGCCCACCCTTGGAGAACCATCAGTGCCTCGAAAGGGCAGCTTTGGTGGTGGCTTGAGTCCAGCCTACAGCCTTGGCTCATTAACAGGAGCCTCACCCCGGCAGAGTCCTCGGGCCCAGAGGAAGCTCTCAAGTGGAGAGCTTGGGGTGCCGGCTCCCCGGGAGAGAAAGAACAGTATCACTGAAATCAGCGACAACGAGGACGACCTGCTGGAGTACCACCGGCGCCAGAGGCAGGAGCGGCTCCGGGAGCAGGAGATGGAGCGGCTGGTGAGTGAACCTGGGCGTGCAGGGGGCTGGGTTCGCTGGTACAGAACCTGAGACCCACAGAAAATGTGAACGGGAACAGAGCTTAACATTTTCCTATAAGTTTTTATTAATGTCTTCTGTTTCTTGCATCATTATAGTCTGTGATAGCTAGGAATTAAATTAAATTGTCCTTCCCTCCTTCCCCTTTCAGAGAATCATTCTATATGACATTTAGTATTTTTTTTTTTGAGGAGGAAAGACAGGGCAATTGGGGTTAAGTGACTTGCCCAAAGTCACATAGCTAGTAAGTGTATCAAGTGTCTGAGGCCAGATTTGAACTGAGGTCCTCCTGACTCCAGTGCAGTGCTCCATTCACTGCATCACCCAGCTGCCCCTAGTATTTCTTTTAAAGTGGGGGAAAAAAAATCAGCACAACTGATACATTGAAAAATTTCAAAAACATGAATAACACCTGGAGACCTGATGGGGCAAAGTTTGGGGGTATTAAGACAATGATAAGATTTAGGCCTGGGTGTCAAAGACAGAGTCAGAAGAGACGGCTTCAGGGAATTCCCATATCTCTTCATTGGAGTCATACTTGGTCTTTATAACTCTGTTAATTCACCTCTGAATTTTTGGTGCGAGGTTCTTCTTTCCATTTTCATTGCTGTAGTTGTCTACAGTGTTTTCCTGGTTCTGCTTACCTCACTCTGCATCAGTTCATATAAATCTTCCTGTGCTACTCTGTATTCATAACACATATGTTTCTTACAGTACAGTCGTGTTCCATTAGATTAATATGCCATTATTTGTTTAGCCATTTCCCAGTCGATGGACATCTATTTTGTTTCTAATTCCTAGCTATCACAAAAAATGCTGGTAAAATATTTTGGAACATATGGGGACTTTCTTCTTATTTATAGCTTCCTTGGGATATATACCTGGTAAAGAAATCAAAAAAGACCTTAAAACAATGTAAATGCTGTTACAGATGAACACCTAAGGTCCAGAGAACGGAAATGACTTGCCCAAAGTGACACATCTAGTTAACGGTAGACACAAGATTAGAGTCCATTTCTCCTGACTTCTGGCTCAGTGTTTCCTCCATTTAAACCCTACTGCCTTCTTGTGTTTTCCTTTTAACTCTGCTAGCACGAATGCTATTCTGACAGCACTGGTGAGGATCTGGAGGCCTGAGTTCCTATCTTTCCTTTGACATTTGATATGACAATGATGAGAACTACTACTAATAATACCTGACATTTAGATAAATAAATTGAAATTGTACTTTAAGGTTTGCAAAGCACTTGGTATACATTATTTCATTTGAACCTTTTAATAGCCCTGTGAGATAGGTTCCGTTTTTATACACAGATACAAATGGAGAAACTAAAAAGATTGGATCAGTGGTGTCAAACTCAAGTAGAAATGAGAACCACTCATTTGCAATAAGGGTCTCTGTAGGCTACCTATTGATTTAGTTTTAAAATGTAATATCATCTATGTTATTTTATATTTTTATTAATTTTGTTAAATATATTCCAATTACACTTTATTCCACTGTGGGCATGCTCAGGAGTATTGTCTGGGGGCTGCATGTTTGACACCTCTGAGTTAGGTGACTTACCTTGAACTCACATTTATAAAGAACTTTATGATTTACAAATATTACTAGCCATGTGGCCACAAGCAAGGTATTTAAGCTTTTATTATTTATTTATATAATATATTTATAAATATATAATATAATTTAATAATATAATATAATATTATTTATTTATAAATATATGTTTATTATTATTTATAAACCTTAAAGCACTATTGAAATGTGATATTATCAATAACATCATCATTGAAGAGTGTAGTGAGGGAGAACCTTTAAGAGCCCAGGCACCTCTCCTTTCTTCTCCTTCCCCTTCCACAGCAAAAAGAAGGGGGCTTAGATGATTAGGCATTTATCTAGGCAGAGAATGCTCTGCCAAAGTGATAACGGGATAGACTAAGGGCTGGCTCCAGACTGGAGGGATTTGTGGAGCAGTGACAGGCTCCTCTCTCTGGCCCTAGCTAGTCTGTCATCCCACAATCCAGCCCATTGCTCAGGACCAGGCTGGGATCAGATACTTCTCTGCCCTCTTCCAAGCTCTGATGCTCACCTGGCCAAGTTGGGGCCAGATGGTCTGAGAGGGGAACCTGCTTAGAGAGAAGAGGGTACTTTTGGCCAGGCCCCTAGGGCAGGTCTGTATGTCTCTCTCTCCTTGTGTGGAGGGGTCTGGGGGATGGGAAAGCCTCTGGGCAGCTGTCTCTGAGCTGGCATCTGAGCTGGGTGGGGGCCTGGGATTCCCAGGATAGCTCAGGGAAAGGGAGTCAGGAGAACATGAAGAAACAACAGCAGATTTTCTTTATCATCCTTCCCACCCTCACTATTTTTGCTCAGATCTGGAAAAGAATTCCCCACTCCCGAAGAGGGGCTCGCCTAAGCTTTTCTTGCTTGCCTAGACTAGATCCTGGGATGTCCCTGTCCTAGGAAAACAGTCACTTTGGCTTATGGAACTGAGTAGTGGGTCCAGTTCTCTTTTCCCCTACTTCCTACATCTCAAAAGCCCTGACCTGCCCCAACCTGCCACTTTAAGGCTTGGAAACTGCCTGCCCCTCCCATCTCTGTAGCAGCTGCTTATCTGTGTCCTGAGGCAGGGGGAGGAGGAAAGAGAGCCCAGCCTCCTGGGGTGGCAGGCCTGGCCGAGGATTCCGGGTCTTTTTGGCTATGGAACTCGGCAAAGAACGGGAGAGAGGTCAGGTGAGATATTTGTCTGAGCTGGTGGGAGATGAAGGGGGAACAGTGCTTTGGGGGTTTTGGAGGAGGTGTGCACTTTGGCAGGGCCAGGGGTTGTTTTGGAGGTGGGGCCCGGTCTCTTGAGGGGCATGCCATGGTGTACGTGGGCATCTTAGGGCCAATGGCCCTCATCCCTTAGGTTGCTGAGGGGACTGGGATGGGATGGGACTAAGGGGCCAGTAATCTGATTGGGACCTACAAGACCTAGACCTGGGAGCAGTTTCAGGAAAACTGTCCTTCAGTGGGATGGGAATTAGCCCTGCCCATTGGCATGGTGCCCAAAGCACCACGATTTGGGTCTAAGGTAGGAAGGAGAAGATAAAGGTGTATCCCTGCCCTTGTGTGTTTTGTATATCTTTTAGTCTATGCATATGTACCTGTCTGTGTGTCTCTGTGTTTTACACATGTGACTGTCTGCATGTCCGAGGGCCCGTGTGTTTTCTTTGCACCCATTGGGGTGCAGAATGAAAAGTGAAAGGAAAGCAGGGGAAGGGTGAGGAAGGATGGCTGCCCATGTGAGCAGGCATAAGGAGGTGCCTTTAGCTACTCAGGCAATTTTAGGGTTCAGTCCTTCGTTTCTCTTCTCCTTCCCATTCTCCCAGGGATTCTTGGAGGTTGGACCTGATAAGGGAAGGACTGAGGGCCTTAAGACACTGACCAGATTTAGACAGTACCAGAAGAGTTAATCGTCCCCTGCTCCTTCATGGGATTGGGTGTTAGTCTTTCATTGGCATGAGAGTGGTAGCAGGGCAGTCATAGTGGATAGAGTTCTGGATTTAGGTTGGGAAGACTGGGAGGATTTAGCTCTATCCCTGTCCTCTGGACCTCCCCCTGTCTACTGAAATCCCCTCCACACATACACCTAGAGTGTGGATCTAGCTTTGAGGAGGATGCTAGGAGTTCTCCATTCATGGAAAGCTAGAAGAGACCTCAGAGGCCATGTAGTTCAATCCCCTCATTTACAGATGAAGAAACTGAGGCTCAGAGAGTCTCAGAGGCTTATGAAGGCCACATAGGCAGGAGGCATCAGAGGAGAGAAGGCCCAGATGGCATCTGAGGTCTCACCCAATTCCAGATTCTATGACCCAAGATTTCTTATTGTTTTGGAAGTGGGAGTCCCGGTGTGCTTTGGAGATGGAGTGTGCCATGCCTTTAGTCTTTCTTGCTCTTCCTCTAGGAACGCCAGCGTCTAGAGACCATCCTGAACTTGTGTGCTGAGTACAGCCGGGCTGATGGGGGCTCTGAGGTAGGGGAGCTGCCCAGCATCGGCGAAGCTGCCATGGCCTTGGCCCTAGCAGGCAGAAGGCCCTCCAGAAGCCTGCCTGGGGCAACTGGGACCTCTGGACGAGGCACTGAGGATCCCAGTGGGGCCACCCAGAGGCTTTGGGAGAGTGTGGAGCGCTCTGATGAGGAGAATCTGAAGGAGGAGTGTAGCAGTACTGAGAGCACTCAGCAAGAGGTGAGGGGTAAAGCCCCAGGTCTGGAGGCTGAGGAGGTGGAGGGCGGAGAGGGATTTGGATAGGAGGGGTTGGTGAGAAGGACAGGTCTGAGATGAGGGCTGAGGGTGACAGAGAGATTCTAGGGGTGAGAGGAAGGAGAGTCCAGATGAAAAATAGCATGGGAGGTGGTAGGAAGGAGTCCAGAAAGGGAGGAGATTTGGGGAATGGAGATTGGAATGGGGGTGGTTACCAGGGTTGGGGACAAGAAAAGGAAGGGCCTGGAAACAGGAAACTAAGTTCTACGAAGTAGGGAGAGGATTGAGTATGGGATTGGGGATGATTCATTATAAAAAGAAAGGAGGCTGAGAATAAGGGATGGGATATTGAGAGGAAGAGAAGGGAGATGAGGGGGAAGGTGAGAGATGAGAGGGGAGAGGAGAAGTGGCATGGGGGATAGTTTTCTAGGTTTCATAGACTATAAACTTTTTATGACCCCCCCCCAACTTTGGCCTTGAAGCCCCACCTAGACATGGAATTCCTGCTATAAATCATTACTCACTTTAAGTGAGTCACCTTTTTCTGTGGGGTCCCTTGGGCGGGGAATTAGGGGGAGGGTGGTGCAGACAAATGGCTGTTTTTTTTTCCCCACCATCTTCCAGTCTGACACTCCAAAGGAGGCTCAAGGTTTCCTTCAGTCCCTCTAAGTCTTATGGCTCCTCTGTTCTGCAGCATGAAGATGCTCCAGGCTCCAAGCTCCAGGGCGAGGTGTTGGCCCTGGAGGAGGAGCGGGCAAAGGCACTTGGGCGTGTGGAGCAACTTAAGGGCAGAGTAAAGGAACTGGAACACCAGCTGCAGGAATCTGCAAGAGAGGTGAGTGAACCTATGGAATAGACTGGTGGCCCTGGAGAGGACACCCAGGACCAAGAGCTTCCATTCCCCCCGGTTGTGACACAGACCCTGGACTGTGCCCACAGGCTGAGATGGAGCGGGCGCTGCTTCAGGGGGAACGGGAGGCGGAGCGGGCACTCCTGCAGAAGGAGCAGAAAGCCATGGACCAGGTGCAGGAGAAACTGCTGGTGCTGGAGACGGGCATGCAGAAGGAGAGGGACAAGGTAACCCGAAAGTGGGCACCTCAGCTGTTTCTGAGGCATTCACTGCCTGTGAGAAATGGAAACTTGGTGTTGGTATTACCCTCTCCACTGGAGATGGGGCTTCTCTGTGCCACCCTCATAGGTCATGGAGCCTTGTCCCTTGTGGAGGATGCCAGCTTGGGCAGGGGCACTGTCAGGGTGCTGGGCTGGTATCTGGGCTTCTCTCTCTAGGTCTCTCTCTGCTGCCTCTGGGTGTCAGGGACTTTGCCAATGCTGGCTTCCCCTGGGCACTTAATAAGTACCTGGGCTCATCCTTTGCAAAGGTCTAGAAACCCTTTTTGGTAGGGGAAACACCATTGGAACAGAGGAGCAATTTGGTTTTCAATGATTTCCCCCCGCCTTTCCCTGGATTTGCTGAGATTCTGTAAGGCCCAGCCCTAGTGTCTGGTGCTCTAAGCAGGCAAAGCCTTATTAATGCCAGGCCCCGGTAATATGGATCCAGCTCTCAAAAATGGCCAGCCTGTGTTGCCTTCTTGGTCCCTGTCTTTTGTGCCCCACCCTCCCCAGGGTTTGTCCTCTGGAATGTGAAGTTTTCCCCATCCCAGATAGTGCCAGCTTTCTGCCCCTGAACCTTTCAGATCTTGTGTCAGCCTGCAGGGCCACTCCGTCTCACAGGTGCCATGCCAACTGAGCCTGAAGAGCCCAACATCGTGCCAAGGGGTCTGAAGTGAAGAGGGGGCATTTGCTTCTGGATCTGACATGATTTTTACGAGGATCTTTTCTCCTCCTGGAATTTTTTCAAGTCTTTTTCTCTTCCTCTCCTTTTTTGAGGAACTATTTTTTTCTTTGATTTTTTTGTTTTTGTTTTTGGAGCATTGGGCTCTGGGTCCTCCAAACCACACTCCCAAAGTCTGTGCCAGATTAATCCCATGCTTGCCAGCCAGGCCTGCACTAACACCCTCTCTAATAATTGTCGTGGGCCCTCCATAGGGCCCCCGCATGCCATCCTAACTGCCAGTGCTGCCCTAGGTAGGAGTTGTGCCCACTGCCCCTAGGGCAGCTCTCTGGCTTTGCCCACTTCTGCACTAACTCCATGGCACCTGTGTGCCCCTGACCTCTCCCCTCTAATGCTGTTTCCTTCTCTTCTTGGTGTGGGACCCCAAAGCCCCTAATCAGAAAAGGACAGGGGAAGGGAACTCGGGGGGGAATACGACTCAGATGCTCTTCTTTGGGGCATAAAGGAAGTACAGTGTTGGGGGAAGTGCCTGTAGAGGGGCCTTGACATAAACCACATCTTAGCGTAATCACCACTGGAACTCTGAGGTACCTTAGCGCTTATTCTGTGCTAGTTACTATGTATGTGGGGGAAATAATTCCCCGTCTGTGTCATCATGGAGTTTACAGTCTAGTGGGGGTTAATGGGAAATAAGGAACAAACAGAGATAACTGGGGTATATAGCATTATACAACATGTGCATTTGAGATACAAAACAAGTTGGGGACCCAGGGAAATCTATTAGCTGTGACAGTCAAGAGCAGTGAGAATTGCTCTGAAGGAAGGGGAGACAATCAGTCCTGCCCCAGACTATTTGATCCTGTGCCTGGGGCAAGAAGAGCCTGGCAGGAATGATGGAACCATGTCAGGGGCCCTGCCAATGGGGCAGAGAGTCGTCTGCCATCCTGATAGCTGTCTCTCCCTAATCCAGAAGTTCTGATCCTTTTTGGTCATGGATCCCTTTGGCAAAGCCTTCTAAGAACCATGGTTTTAAATGCATAAAATGAAACACATAGGCTTACAGAGGAAAATACTTATATTGAGATTTCGTTACCAAAATATTAAAACCCAAGTTCACAGACCCCAAATTAAGAATCCCAGAACTAGACCTTCTTTTTGGTGCTGTGCCCAATTCAGCTACTGGGGCAAAGAGCAAGCCTCTGAGGATGGAGCTGGGGAGGCAGATGCCCTAGCTGAACCACAGACTAAGCCCCCAAAGGAAGGCAAATGTGCTTCAAGAGCTTGCAGGCAGGGGAGGAGGAGGAACTGTACTCCCCAAACCTCCTTGGCACCCTGAGCTTATACTCCAGGCTTTGGTTTACTTGGTGTTTCAGAGTTAAAGCTGGTACTCAGGATTTATTGTCCAGCCTTTTGGGAAGGTTCTGTTGGGTCTCCACCTGATTTGCCTTCTACCTGGGATTATTCAGAGGGTCTTCCCAGCCATGAAGGGACTGGCTGATTAGCCTTAATGAACTCTCTTCTTCCAGCCCAGGCTCCTAGACTTGGGAGTCAATAATAGCGGTTTCTCCTTTGCCCATCCTTTCCCATGGGGTGACTCACCAACTCCTCCCCTCTTTTCCCACCCCCACCCCTAAAGGTGTCATCTCTCCCCAGACTGAGCCATCTACCCTCCTCCCCTTACCCATTCCTGGGGCTCTGATTACCATGGCAACGGCCACACTAATTGTAGTCCTCAGCCCAGCCCGTGGTTCAGACCTGATGCCAGCATCTCTCTGCATTCTGGGTGGGAGGGAAAAGAAGTCTGAGTGAGGGGCGGGGGTGGGAGGGTGGATAGAGGAGAGGGTGCTGGGGTCCCCTCCTCTATGTCAGCTGCTGCATTAATATCCTCAGCTTCCCCTTCCCCTCCATACATACATCCACTAATTTAAGCCCCCTTCCCAGGTTAGACTCTGGTCTCTGGGTGCTGGTGGGTGGGAAGGTGGGGTGGGGGTATTGGGGAGCCAAAATCTCATCTGTAATATGGAACAAACCATGGCCACAGCTGGTTTGGCAGGAAAACCAACCTGTTGGCATCAATCTGGGACCCACAACATTTTCCAATTCTAGGCACCTCCTGAGACCAGAGTCTAAGGCCCTTCTCCTCTGCTGTCGTTCCTCTCTTTCCCCTCCACATGCCTTTGTGCCCTGATCCATAACTCCTCCCCTCCTCCCTTCTCATCGTCTATTTTCTCTGCACTGGTCCCCACTTGGATTCCCCTTGTCTCCTTCTTTCTTTCTCCTGGATTTTTCTTCTTTATTATTTCTCTCTTCCTCCCTCACCTCTTCTCATCCTTTCTTCCTTCCGCTTTCTGTCTCATCCTCTTCCTCATTCTCCTCTTCCTCATTCTCCTCTTCCCTCCCCCACCAGCCCCTTTCCTCTGCCCATCCCCAGCTGCATGGCATGGAGTTAGAAGTGTGTGTTCTGTTTTTCCCCTTTTTGTGTTGTACACCCCTTCCCCCCCCCCACCTCCCTCCAGGAGAGGGTGGAGCTGGCCGTGGGACGGAGTGAGCTGGAGGCCCGCCAGGCGCTGTATGACGAGCTCAAGACACAGCTCGATAACTGCCCCGAGTCTGTTCGGGAGCAGTTACAGGAGCAGCTGAGAAGGGTCAGTTTCACAAACCACTAGCCCCTATCCTGACTCCCCTGCCATGGTGTCGGAGCTGCCCTCAGGGGCCCTCCCTCAAGCAGAGAAGGCAGCAGAGTGGATGGTGCCATCGGGTAGGATGCTGGACGAGCCTCCCTTCGAGGGCTCTGCAGAGGAGGGGGCATGGAATTGGCCCTTCCATCTTCCTCCCCTACCCCTTATTCAGTTATTTCAGTTATGTTTTTGTATTTCCTGCCATCTTTGGCCTGGGCTCTAAGATGCCCTTTTGGTAACAGAAAAAGGGGCCTACGGGTAGAGCTGTGCCCAAGGGGAGGGTGGGTGGAGTGTTTTTTCCCTCCCAATCCCAGAAACATCTTGCTATGTAGAACACATCTTTGTGGGCCTCCCTGGTAGTCTGGCCTGCCAGGCCCCAGACTGGCCCAGTGGACTATGACTGAGTCCCAACCATTGTCATCAAAGGAAGCTGAGGCTCTGGAGACAGAGACAAAACTCTTTGAAGATCTGGAGTTCCAGCAGCTGGAGAAGGAAAGCCGCCTGGAGGAGGAGCGGGAGCTGGCTAGCCAGGGACTACTCCACAGCAGGGCAGAGCTGCATCGGAGCATTGCCAAGAGAAAGGTGGGACTCTCCCTTCTCCCTTCCCCAGGCCCCTGCCTTCTCAGGGAGCAATTGAGTCAGCCTGTACCCTGGCTGAGCCTCTAGTGCATGTAGAACCCTGCGCTGGGCAAGTGGGTTGAGAGCGGGCAGCCTGGGGTAGAGAGCCAGTCAGCAAGCATTTAATCAGCACTTACTGCATACCAAGCACTGTGCTAAATTCTAGGGATACAAAGGAAGGAAAAACAGGATCTCTGACCTAAAGGAGCTCACATTTTAATAGGAAGACAACATGTAAGTGACTAGGTACATATTATATACACACATACCAAGTTATTCAAAAGGAGGAGACGTGAGGAGCTGTAGAGCCTACAGAGACCTGGAGAAAGTGGGGCTTTTTTGCTGCTTTTTTGGAGGGGAGAAAGCAGGGCAATTTGGGTTAAGTGACTTGCCCAAGGGGGCTAAGTGACTTGCCCAAGGTCACACAGCTAGTAAATGTTAAGTGTCTGGGGTCAGATTTGAACTCAGGTCCTCCTGACTCCAGGGTCCGTGCTCTATTCACTGCGCCACTTCACTGCCCTGAGAAGGTGAGACTTAGGCTGAGTCTTGAAAGAAGTCAGAGGAACCAAGAGGTGGGAGTGAGGGGGCAGTGTCCCAGGCATGGGGGGCAGCCAAGGCAAAGGTATAGAAAGAGGAGCTGTAGGCAGACTAGTGAATTCAAGACTAGAATGTGTAGGAGAGACTGAGGCATGAGAATGATGCCTTGGTAAAAAGGGGCTGGTTCATGAAGCGCTTTATGTGCCAAACAGAAGAGTTGTATTTGACTCTGGAGCTCACTGAGCAGGAGGTCAACCCTCCCACTTAGAAGAGTCACCTTGGCAACTGATGGTAAAATGGTTCAGATCTGGGGTGAGGGGAGAGATTGATGGTGAGGGAACTGTTGCCATCACCTGGGTGAGAGGGGGTGAGGCCGGAGCTGGGGGATGACTGTGTAAGGAGAGCAGAAGGGCCACGGATGAGACATCGTGAGGGTAGGAAGGATGAGCTTCAGCATCAGATTAGACATGAGGGCTGAGAGCGAGGAGCTGAGGATGACGAGCCTGGGTGACTGGGAAGATTGGGATGCCCTGTCACGGTCCTAGCAGATCTAGAAAAGGAAGTGTTTGGGGGAGGGGAGGAATGAATTCTGTTTGGGACATTTTAACTTTGAAGTGCCTTTGGGGCATCCAGGGCAGGATGTCCAAGAGGTGATTGGTGATGTATGACTGGAGCTGAGGAGAGAGACTAGGGCTGGGAAAAGTCTGACCTTCCCCTCCCAGCCCGGTGAGAGACAAGACAAAAACTGAGAAACCCCAAGTAACCACAGGCAGCCGAGAAAGACCCAAGAGCTTCTGTGGTATAAAGTAATAGAGAAAAACAGATCAGAGGATAGAGGGAAGGAGGTGGTGGTAGTGGTTTGTCCTTCACGTTACAAGAGGATCAAAGGCTCTGTCTCAGTTCTTACATAGCCCTTGGAAGGAGGTTCATTTAGAGAAAGCTTCCCAAGAAAAGTTGTTAGTGTTTATGCTCTGCATGACTCCATGGACAAAGCCCTTGGGGCTTTCGTGGCTGAGATATCGGAGTGGTCTGCCATTCCCTTCTCTGGTGTATCTCCTTTTTATAGATGAGGAACTGAGGCTCATAGGGGTTAGGTGACTTGTCCAGCCAAGGTTGCACAGTTAGCAAGTCTCTGAGGTCAGATCTGAACCTAACTGTGCCTCCGAGTAGAGATGAAGACCCAGGTGAGAGCTGTGACTGGCGGAGAGGCAGCAGGAAGGAGCGTGACCTGGGCTGGGTGAATGACTCTGAGATGGAAGAAGAGACTCTGTGTGAGGGAATAATGAGAAAGGAGAACAGTGACATAGAAGAGGTGGGCCTTGAAACTCAACAGGAAAGTTTGGGGATGACTGGGAGCTATCTGGCTGCCCCCTTTTCTCCAGTTTCTTCCTTGTGAACCCAACTGATTTCAGTTCATCTTCCCATATTTAGTGATTGCATAGGGAGGGCAAATTGGAAACAGACAGTAGGTGACATCAGAGAGGCAGCTAAACAGTGTGATATCAGGAATACCTGAGTTCAAATCCTGCCCCATCCACTCACTAGCTGTGTGACCCTGAGCAAGTCCCTTGATAATAGCTAGGGAATTTTTTTTTTTTTTTGCTTTTTGGAGGGCAGTTGGGGTTAAGTGACTTGCCCAAGGTCACACGGCTAGTTTTTGTGTTAAGTGTCTGAGGCCGGATTTGAACTCAGGTACTCCTGACTCCAGGGCCGGTGCTCTACTCACTGCGCCACCTAGCCGCCCCAAAAATCACATTTTTTTTTTTTGCTTTTTTTTTTTTGGAGGGCAGTTGGGGTTAAGTGACTTGCCCAAGGTCACACGGCTAGTTTTTTTGTGTTAAGTGTCTGAGGACTGATTTGAACTCAGGTACTCCTGACTCCAGGTCTGGTGCTCTATTCACTGCGCCACCTAGCCACCCCAAGTCCCTTGATAATAGGTATGTGTACGCATGTGTGTGCATACACTTGTGTGCATGCGCATGTGCACAAACAAGGAACAGGGACCATAATTGAAAAGGAGTAGGAAATGGGGTGAATAATATTTCTCAGTCATGTCTGACCCCATTTGGACCTGTGTATGGAGAGCAGAAGGGCCATGGATGAGACATCATGAGGGTAGGAATGATGAGCTTCAGCATCAGATTAGACATGAGGGCTGAGAGGGAGGAGCTGGGGATGACAAGCCTGGTGGCTGGGAAGATGGGGGAATGCCCTGTCACGGTCCTAGCAGATACAGAAAAGGAAGTGTTTTGGTGTTGTTCGCAGGGTTGTCGGGGGCCCCTAGGCAGCACAGTGGATAGAGCGCCGGCCCTGGAGTCAAGAAGACTCATCTTCCTGAGTTCAAATTTGACCTCAGATACTTACTAGCTGTGTAACCTTGGACAAGTCACTTAACCCCATTTACCTCAGTTTCTTCATCTGTAAAATGAGCTGTAGAAGGAAATGGCAAACCACTTTGCCAAGAAAACCCCATCTGGGCTCGTGAAGAGTCAGACATGAGTGAGAAGTGACTGAAGGAGAACAACATAACAAGGGGATTGTTAAAAAGATAGAGTAAGATAATATGCATCGACCCTTTCCGAATAGGAGATGTTATCGCATGGTTATTTCCAGCCAGGCCTCCAGTCTTTTCTTGTCCCTTTATGGTTCAGAGCCCCAAGCTCAGCTCCATCTCACAAGCGAGCAAGGTTTGGTGCACGGTCCGTACCGAGGTGATTTGTCCACTTCATCATCTCAAGCCAGCTGGAAAGCTTTGTGTCTCTAACCGTCTTTCAGGGGCTACATGATCCTGCTGGAGAGGGTGCCCTTTCTGACTGTATAGGTCATAACTCACGAATAGCTTCTCATCTTTGGGCGATACATGCCCACATCTTTCCATAAAGACTTACTCAACATGGGGGCGGCTAGGTGGTGCAGTGAATAGAGCACCGGCCCTGGAGTCAGGAGTACCTGAGTTCAAATCCGGCGTCAGACATTTAACACAAAAAAAAACTAGCCGTGTGACCTTGGGCAAGTCACTTAACCCCAACTGCCCTCCAAACCCCCACCCCCCAAAAAAAGACCTACTCAACATGTAGGAGGCCTTCTTCCCTCTTTCACAAATATTTTGTGGATCCGAATGCAACATCCTGTCTTCTTTACTTGTTTTGTCCTTGGTGATATCATTTGTGCCATTTCTTGCCTCTGAGTCATCTCTGGCTTTAATCCACAGCCAGCCTAACTTCCCTGCCCCCTCCCCACACACCCTGCTTGAGTTGGTTACTACAACTTTGATTCTCCTGACATCAAGGTGTTATCCTTACAATGCTGCATGGCAGCATCAAAAAAAGTCTCTTAAAACTCTACTATTCTCTTGGAGACGAATAGAATGACTGCCTGGAAAATTGTTATGTGTTGTTTGTTTTTGAAGAGGGCCATGGCATCAGGAAGGTGATGCCGTGACATGCGAGTGAATGGGATTTAAGTGAGGCAGGGCTGTGCAAGGTCACCAGCCTCACTTTCTTCTCCGGAGCCATCTGGACATAGTGGCCAGATATAGATCAGGACGACTGGAGATGACCCTGGACACAATGAGATTCCTTGGCCTTTTTAAGCTAAGGTCTTTAACAGGTCTGACTGAGGCAACACCCATTCAGTGATTAAGACTAGGTAAGAAGTAAGGCACAGAGCGGCCTCTTATTTTGTCAAAATAATAATGACGATGATGATGTTTAAAAAGATGGGCTTTTCTTACATGGAGCAGTGTGGGATTAGTGAAAGAATTGCAGTTTCCTCGGTGGAAGCTAGGTGGTGCAGCGGCTAGATTGCTGTGCCTGTAGTCGGATAAATTTCTTCCTGAGGTCAAATCTGACCTTCAGAAACTACCTGTGTGACCTTGGGCAAGTCACTTGAACCTATTTGCCTTAGTTTATGCATCTGAAAAAATTGGTATATGCTAGAGAAAGAAATGGCAAACCACTCCAATATCTCTACACACAAAAAAATCCAGACATGACTGAAATTATTCACCCCATTTCCTACTCCTTTTCAATTATGGGCCCTGTTCCTTGTTTGTGCACATGCACACATGCATAAGAGTCAATGAGCTTTCCATCCAACCATTTGTCATAGTCTGGGAAATGGGCATTCTTCATCCATTTGGTTTTTCCTTTGTGCATTGGTAAGATTGTTATGGAGGTTATGGAATGGTCTGGCACAAGATGTAATCATTCTCATGTCATCTGCAGCCAGGAACATTTGGAGAATTCACCTTTCCTAGAGAATTAGTCTTCTATTTGGAGGACATATCAGGAGGCATCCTCTCTCCCATCAGTGGTTATCTCTGGCAAATAAGTATCTTTCTGGCTATTTAATTCTTCACTTGATGTTCACAGATTGTTGTTGGATGACTTATTGTTGGACAAGGTTGTCTCTATGGTTGCATCTATCATGGAATCAATTATAATCATATGCAGGGAGACCTTGTTGGAAGAGAGTTCCCAAGGCTGTGTTTTACCCCACTGAGTCATATGGTTTTTTGTAATCATCACATAATAGACACAAGAGGATATTGTGTACTCTCCTTCTCAGTCAGCTGTGTTACTACAAAGGTGTGCTCTGCTGTGAACAATCATCTGTGAAAACCTGGCTTTTCCCATCTCATGCTTTCACCTGGGGATACCCTCAGTCCATATGTGGACCACTTTCATAAAGATGCTCTATGGGGCAGCTAGGTGGCACAGTGAATAGAGCACCAGCCTGGAGTCAGGAGGACCTGAGTTCAAATCTGACCTCACACACTTAACACACACCCAAAACAAAAAACTAGCCATGACCTTGGGCAAGTCACTTAACCCCAACTGCCCCCCCAAAACAAAAAAAAATTTTTTTAAAGAATAAACAAAGATGCTCTAGCAATGACAAAGCATTCATTGGGATGGTACTTGTTGATGTCTTCTCAGTCACCCTTTTTAAAAAACAAAAACCGTAATCTTTTCCATCCCTTTAGAATCTTTCCTTCTTTGAGATATGTTTTTAAATGGGTCCTTGAGTGTCTTTGCAATGGAAGCCCCTCCAGCATGGATCTCCCCAGTATGTGATTTGGTCAGGGATAATTTCTCTTTTTCAGTGTTATCTTCTTATGTCCCATCGAGATAACACTGATTAAGTACCTATTGCCATTGTCCTAGGCACGGGATGATGAGAGATTTCTGTAGAAACACCAGCTGATTTGTTCCCTTGTGCGGAGAGTTGTTTTTCTTCCTCCAGTTTAGTCTTAGCAATAATTTGGTTGTCTGGGTCAGGAGCCGTTTTTTTCTGTAGCTTCTTTTACCTCTCCATTGACTTTTGTTGTTTGTTCTTGAAGCGATACTGTTTTTACTCTTCTGTCACCTGCTTCTGTAATGTTTTACAAATGAGTTTGTACTCTAAATTTGTATCTTTGTTGGCTGCCTGTCTCTCTGCTCGCTAAGCATTTTCTGGCTAAGGAATTTTTCTAGGCTCCTTTGGTCTTCTTTTGGAAACTATTTTTATTAGCTAGATTTCTTTAACAAATAGTTATAATAAGACTCAATGTCTTTTCTCTTTCCTATTTTTTAGAGTCAAATTCCTTCTTAATCATTGGCTAATTAGATGTCTCCTTTCCCTTGACCAAATTCAGTTCAATTCCACTCCCATTTATTAATTACTGACTATGTTCTAGGCACAGTGTTAGTCCCTGAAGATATAAAAGCATGAAAAAAGTCTCTGATCTCAAGAAACTTACATTCTACTAGGGGAAAACAGCATATTAAGTAAATATAAAATATAAGCTCCTTCTGGCTCTAAAAGTAAATTAATCTGTTGGAATATAGATTGATTACAGGAGGGAGAGTAATATGAAATTTAATTAGCTTGGAACCAGATTGTGAAGGGCTTTAAATGTCAAGCAAAATAATTTGTATTTTTATTTTAGGAGGTAATAGGGCTTCTTGAACAAGGCGAATGGCATGATCGATCAGCCTGTCAATAAGCATTTATTAAATGTTAGGCACTGTGCTAAGTGCTGGGGATACAAAAAAAATACAAAATAGTCTTTGTTCTTGAAGAGTTTGAGGTCTAATGATCAGATCTGGCCTTAATGAATATCAATTTGGCACCTGTGTAGAAGCTAGATTGGGGAGAAGACAGACTGAAAGCAGCACAGACAATTAGGAAGGTATTGTTATAGTCCACATTGATAGAGGGGCTTCAGGAACAAGGATGCTGGTCACATGAGTTGGGAAGTGATGGATTCAAGAGATGTTGTGGGGTTAGAATTGACAGTTGGCTGCTGATTGGGTATATGAGTTGAGGCAAAGTAAAAAGTGAAGGATAACTCTGAGGTTGTGACCCTGGTGTCCCTGATAGAAATAGTGAAGTTTAGAGGAGGGATAGGTTTAGGGAGAAAGATAATGAGTTTCATTTCAAACCCTGTTGTTCTTTGTTCTTCCTTCTTGAAGAGGACCATGACTTCAGGAAGATGGTGCCATGACTTGAAAGTTAATTGGATTTAAGTGAGGCAGGCTGTGCAAAGTTACCAATCTCACTTTCTCCTCCGGAGCCATCTGGGTCCAACAGCAAGATATAGTCAGGATGCCTGGAGATGGCCCCTGAGATTTTAAACATTTTGACATATTAAATGATAGTAAACATATTAAGTTACGGAACATCTTATGTAAAGTGCTTTATAAATCTTGAAGTCTTATAAATGGTTAGCTTTTTATTGTTATTATTATGTCTAGCAGGAACATGTGGTGATGTGCACTGAACTCAAAAGAGAATTTTGGACTGGGTAGTTAAATTTGCCTCAAGGTGATATAGTTAACCCCTGGGAGCTAATAAGCTCACCAAGTAAAACCATAGAGAGATGAGAAAAGAGCCCAGGACAGGATCTTGGGAATGTAGCCATACATGGGGCTGGGCCATGGATAAGAATCCTGTACAAGAGACGGAGAAGGAGTGGTCAGACATGTAGGAGGAAAACGTAGAGGAGCAATGTCACTAAAACCCAAGAAAGAGAGGGTGTCTGCCACGGAGAGGTCAACAAGCACAAAGGCATGGGAATGACCTTAGAAAAATCTGTTTCATTTGAGTGAGGTCAGAAACCAGATTCCCAGAAGCTGAAAATGGAGCAGGAGCTCAGCCGGTGGAGGCAGTGTGGGTAGAGAGCTTTTTACTAGTTTGATTTTAAAAAGAAGGAGAGAGATGACAATTTGAGGAAATGGTAGAATCAAATGAAGGTTTTCCTTGCTTTCAAAGGATGGTGGAGATCTGTGTGTGTTTATAGGCAGCAGGGAAGGAGCCGGTGGACAGGGAGAGGGGGGCGATCAAAGGGATAAAGTCTTAGGAGGACATAGCAGTGCTTGCCCAAAGGGGAAGAGGGGGTAGGAGAAAGGACTCATACAAGATATTACATTTGTCCCAGTCATCTCCTAAGAGGAATAATTCAATCCCAGGTCACTTCTAAAGTTAGCAGATGCTGTCCCCTCTTCCTGACGGACTGTCAGGACCTCAGATGTCAATGCTTCCCCTCCTGTTGTTTCCTTACATTGCCTATCACCCTTCTTCTGCCATTATTTCTCTTGGCCTTCTCCTTTCCAGCCATGTCTTTTACTCCTCTCCCAGCCTATTCCAGTGTTCAGTTCCCTTTTGCCTCTTGCCTTAGCCTTTCCTTAGGATGCTCCATTAGCTGAAACAGGAATGGGAAACCTGTGGCCTTGAGGCCACATGTGGCCCTCTAGGGCCTCAAGTGGAGCTCTTCAACTGAATCCAAGCTTCACTGAACAAATCCCCTTGATAAGATTTGTTCTGTAAAACCTGGACTCAGTCTAAAGGTCACACCCAAGGTTCCCCACCCCAGGCCTAAAACCATTGTCTTTCATTCTTTTGCCAGACCTACTTCCTTGCTGCCTTTTTTCCTGGAAGTAACTTAAGACCGTCCCTTCTAAGAACTCCCCACCCCATATAAATTTGCCTAATTTTTTCTTTAACCTGCCAGCATCCCCACATTTTCTCCTCCTTATGCTCTGGCCTTCATTGGGATGATGGATTTGGGTAGGTTTCCTATTATAGACTGGAAGGTTCCTTAGGGCAGGAGCCATTACTATTCCTTATTTAGTGCAGGAAACAGCTAGTTTAGGACTCTGCAACTTGGGGTCTGCTGTCCCTTGTTCAAGCATTGACTTCCTAAAGCACAGTCCTGACCTTGTCATTCTTACTCAAGACTCTTTAGGGGCCTTCTCACTGCCGCTAGGATGACAGATGGACTCCTTTGCTGGACATTGCATGCTTTTCACAGTCTGACTCCAGCCTTCTTTCTAAACTGATTTAAACAACTACTCCCTCTTCTACATTTTATATTCTGCTAACCCAGTGGTTCTCAACCTTCCTAATGCTGTGACCCTTTAATACAGTTCCTCATGTTGTGGTGACCCCCAACCATAAAATTATTTTCGTTGCTACTTCATAACTGTAATTATGCTACTGTGATGAAACATAATGTAAATATCTGATATGCAGGATATATTTTCATTGTTACAAATTGAACATAACTCACAGGTTGAGAACCGCTGTGCTAGACATACTGCTCCCAAACCTCAGCATATCATTCATGGCCTTCATGGCTTTCTACACACTGTCCCCTATGTCTGGAATACTCTCCTGTTCCCTTCCACCTCTTAAAATCCTTAGCTCAGGTGCTATCTTCTGGGAAAGCTTTTTGATTGACTTAATTATTTGTGCTATCCTCTTTAAATTAGCTCATATTTATTTATCTTGGCAGCTGGGTGGTACACTGTTCAAGTCTGGCCTCAGATATTTACTAATGGCATGACCCTGGGCAAGTCACTTAACTCTGTTTGCTTCAGTCTCCTCATCTGTGAAATGAGCTGGAGAAGGAAATGGCAAACCCCTCTAATATCTCTGCTAAGAAAACCCCAAAAGGGGATCACAAAGAGTCAGACAGAACTGAAACAATTCAATAAACTTTACTCCTCTCTTTACATGTTCTATTCCTCAGTGGAACACATGCTTTGGGAGGCAGGGACTTTTACTTTTGTCTCTGTGTTCCTCAGTGCCTCAGACGTAATAGGTGCTTTACAAATGTTTGTTGAGTAGTATTAAGTGTCCAGCATGTCCAGCGTGCTGTTGTTCTGTGTCCTAACTAGCTGTCCTCCTGTCCCCTTCCCTAGGAGCGCCTAGCAGTGTTAGAAAACCAGGCCACCCAGATCCGGGCCCAGGCTGTCCAGGAATCGGAGCGATTGGCCCGAGAGAAGAACTCTTCCCTGCAGCTGCTGCAGAAGGTACCATGGGGTTGGGGGGCCAGGGATGGGGAAGGAAGAGGCTACTTGGGGAGAGGAGTTAGGCACTGAGGGGACTGAGTTGGGATGAACTGGAAGGAGCTTTATCAAGATGTCTCTCCCTATGCTCTCCTGGCTACCCTGGACTCTAGGAGAAGGAGAAATTGGCAGCCCTGGAGAGACGTTACCATTCACTCACAGGGGGGAGGCCTTTCCCTAAGACAACATCGACACTCAAAGAGGTAACTGAGCTCTGGGACTGGAGAGGGTATGGGAAGCTACAGAGCCAATGGGATCACCTTGAGGACTATCTTCATACTTTCACCTCTGTTGTCTCAATGTGGATTAGAGAGTGATTGTGTATGAATGTGTCTGAGGGAGTGGGGTGGGTGGCACAGGCATTCCCAGATGTTTGGGAATAGGGAATTTAGAATTTGGGCTCCCAACGGCTGTATCTCAGTTGTCCTTATCTCGGGGGAGCCCATTGGTCCTGATACCCAGGCTGCCGCAGTGAATTGCATTACTGAGGAACCCGAACACTCTGGAATATCAAGGTGTTGATATATTGAAGATGAGATTTTTGCTTCAAGAGGAAGCTAAGTGTCTTGGGGCACAGGGTGGCTGGTGTGAAGTGTCACAAAGCTGGCTGCCCAGGTATTGCAGGAAATTTAGCCACCCTTCCTTGAGCACTGGACTTAAGGTCTGGTGTTTATTTTTATTTTTAAAATTCTTATGAATATCTTTTGTTTTTGCATCATTGACATTTCCTTATGTATCAAACTATTCTCCCATAACAAACAGTTAAAAGAGGGGGAAAATTCAGCAACACTAACCACCATATATAAAAAGTCTGACATTACATCATCCATTGACTACCCCTCTGTATAGCAGAGGGAGGTGAGGACAAGTTTTAAAATCTAGATCCAGGCTGGCATCTCCCAAGTAGGCATTGGGGTCTTAAAAACCAATTATTAGCATTTTTATTTCTATAGTGTTTTAAAGTTTGCAAAGGTCCCTTGCACCCTGCTGGGGTAGGGAGTTCAGGTGTATTCTCTCCATTTTAGTGGTGAGAAGCCTGAGGCTTAGAAAGCTTTAACAGCTTTGCCCTGGCTAACACCACTAGTCTGGTTAAAGTCCCCATGGGTCTTCTAAATCTAAGAATAGTTTTCTTTCTGCTCTGACTGTCTCAGGGCACCTGGCATGACATAGGGGCTTATGTCCATGTTCTGGGAATGGGACCGACTGCTAGTACTGTCTAGTCCTGAGATTCACATACATCTAGCTCTCTGTCTGTGTCCTTCCTTCACACTGGTATAGCCTCTCCCCTAGCTTCTTCCTTCCCCACACACAGTGTGCGTTGGACCTGGGGTTGGTGACTGTACTGCAAGTGAGAATGTGAGGACCCCTTACTCACCACAACCCCTCTCTGTAGGATGAACTGCATATCTCTGAGTCCTCAGAATTGGGGCTGGAGACTGAGGCTCTGGGCTCCTTGCCCAGGCCCTCCCCACCTGGGGCCGCTGCTGGCCCCCTAATCCCACCCGCCTCCACCCAGCTCTGCCCCAAGACGCAAGAGGTAATCACTGCTAACTGCATGCCTGCTGCCTGTTCCTGCTTGGCCCCCATTCCTGCAGCTCAGCCTGGAGAAAGAACAAACACAATGGTGTTGGTGGCAAACACAAGATGATGGCTTTGGCTGCGGAGTTTGGAACTCTATGTGTGTGTGTGTGTGAGAGAGAGAGAGAGAGAGAGAGAGGGAGAGATTCTTTCCTAACATAATGTGTCTGGTTGACCTGTGCCAGGCCAACATGCCAAATTTTGTTTGCTTTTGTTTTGTATTTAATTTATCTCCTATCTTTAAGCAAAAAAAAAAAAAAATTCTCCCATTTCTTCCTCATCTCTTGTGATTTCTGGTATGTGGCCTGGCCCTACCTGGAGATGGTTGGTCTGTCACTGTTCAGGGCACCAAGCATCTAGGGACTGTGCCATCTTTTCTGCCCGGATCTTTTGCTGATCCCTGCTTGGGGTCTTTTCCTGGGAGGCCTCTTATCTTTCTGATGGTACCTCTGGCCTTCAGCTTCTCCTTTCCCCCATCTTCTTCAGTGTAGATGGGAGTCCAAGATAGTGCTCAGCGGTGTTTTTGCTAGTTTGCTGAGGCTGCATGTGTGTGTTCCTGATGTTATGAGTACCCACTATTTTTTCAGGCATGTGAACTTTGGAGACCTTGAAAATGGGCTCTGATTTTCAGTGGGCACTAAGTGGCATGCATATAGGCATTAACCCGGGACAAACCCATTGACCATTCTGGAGGCCTGCGGTTTCCATAGCCAGAAGAGTTAGAAGTCAGGGTGGCAAAGCTTGGTAACATGAGGACTGAGTATTTTTAGCCATAAGGGCTGAGTGCTGCCAGGCTATGGAGACAGAAGCGGATCTTAGAAAGGTGCCAGGGTTCCCATCCCATGGTGGATCTTGTGGGGGAAAACCAAGCAGTTTCCTATCCTCTTACCCCCACTCTGGATTTGGTTTTGCCTGCCTGGCATGGACTGTTGGTCCTTTGACTTGGCTTGGAGTGTTGGGTGCCTGGTGCCAGGGCAGTGTGCTGCTAATCTCTTCTCCCTCCTCCTCCTCCTTGTTCTTGCCATGTGGTCTAGGAATATGTGAGTCTGGCAGATGTTCTCCAGCTCTGTGCCCGCTTGGACCCCAGTGCTTCTGCTCCTCCCCCCCACGCTCTCACTCTTTCCCTGCGTGCCAATGAGGTACCCACCACTGAATTTGCCCTCTGATGTTCGTTGTGTGCCTAGTGGATTCCCCGTTCTAGGGCTCTCTGGTTCTCAAGCCCAAGGAGACATCAGCAGTGATTAAAGAAACTACTTCCCCAAGGGGGCAGGACCCTGTGCCCCCAAAGGAGAGGGGCATGGGTGGCTTGACATGGGGTTGGCATGGGTGTGGGTTGGAAATAGCCATTTTCTTTTTTCTCAGGGCAACTCAATGCCTGTTCAGCAATTAATGGCATATGGAAGGTCCTAGGCTTTCTACCGACATTGTGAGAACCCCAAGGGGCATAGGAAACCCCAACTCACTGAGTGCCCTGGGTGCTGTAGGAATTCTCAGCTGGCAGGCAAACTCCTTGTGCTTGGTCCTTCATCTTCTTTCCTCTCCCTTACCAGCCTGCTAGGGGGCTTCTCTTGGGCATTGCCTTTCTGCTAACTTCTCGCTTTCCCTCCTTGCCTTGTGCCCCCAAGTATGTGACGCTTGAGCAGCTAAAGGAAATGTGGGGCAGTGGCCAAGCAGGCACTGTGCCCACGTCCCCAGCCCCCACACTCGGCCCTCCCCTCCCAGGCTCTGCCTTCCGAGCTTCGCCTCCAGTCACCTGCCTCTCTACCATGCCGCCATCCTCCTCCTCTTCTGCTTCTTCCTCCATCTTGCCCGAGGTTTGTGGTTCCTGTGTATCTCCTCCCCTCCCTGTACAATCATCCATGGGCGTGTCTGTGTGTGTGTGCCAAAGCTGCACTGTGGCTCTTGGGGCTGCCAATGTCAGAAGCTCTGGTCCTGCCTAGCCCGGCTTGCAAGCCTGCTGGGATTAGCTAGCAGTGCCCAGAGCACGTGGGGTCTGGCCGGGGGGTGGGAGGAGCGGTGTCATCTTTGGCATCAGGGTATTTCTGTGGCAATGGGAGCTCTGTTTGCAAGGCCTCTGCCTCTCTTTGCTTTCCATGTCTTCACTGTGACAGCTTTCTCACTGTTTCTCTTTATATTCCTTCACTTCCCACCCTTCTCTTTCTTCACTTCCATCTCTCTACTTCTTTTTTCCTGACCCCTCACCCTTCTCCCTTCCCCTGCTTTTCTCTCTATTTTTCCTTCCCCTTCTCTCTTCTCCTTTTCCCCTTTTCTCCTTCCCTTCCTTTCTTTTCCCATTTTTTCTTCTCTTTATCCTCTTTCTCTGTTTTACTTCTCTTTATCCTCTCTCCTTCTCTCTGTTTTTCTTCTCTTTATCCTCTCTTCTCCTCCCTGTTTTTCTTCTCTTTATCTTCTCTTCTTCTCTCTGTTGTCTTCCTTCCTTGCCCTTGTCTCTTTTCCTCCTCTTCCCTGCTTCTACCTCCCTCTTTTTTCTTTCTCCTCCCCCTTCTTCCTCTTCTTTCCCCTTTTTCTCCAGATGGAGAAGCTGTTACTTCCTGCCCTAGACTTAGAGCAGTGGTACCAGGAGCTCATGGCAGGGCTCGGGGCTGGCCCATCCACCTCCCCCTGCTCCTCCCCTCCACCTCTGCCCGCCAAAGCTTCCCGACAGCTGCAGGTAACACCTCCCTCCCCCCACAGTTCAACCCCGACTCCAGCTCTGTTCCTTTCTGCTCTCTCTTATTCCTGGTGAGCTCTCACCTAGGACTAAATTGAGCATCCTTGGCTGAGAAGAATGGAGGCAGGGCATGGGAATGGGGCTCCAGGGACCATGAGGTTCTTATTCCTCTGGGGAGGGGGTTGCCCTGAAGTCAAAAGTCAGGGTGAAATGGCTCCAAGGAGTGAAAGGTCCCAAGGGAAGTATCGAATTGGCATCTTGTCTAAGGGATTGGAACCAGGGTGCGGAGGAGGACATAGGTCAGTTAGTCAGTAAGTATTTATTGACTGTTCACTGTATTCCCAGAAACCATGCTATCTATGTGAGTTGGATTCCATTCTGACACTTCTCTCTGAGCCCTGAACTCCCAATACTAGATGATTTTCACTTACATTTATGGTTGGGGTTGGGAGAATTTGCCTATCCAGCTTAGTTCTGAGTATGAGGTTATGTCCTCTAGGACTGGTATTTCCTAGACCAAATTGGCCACATATTATTGTCCTGTTATTGTCCTGTTGGCCACATATTATATCGTCCTGTGATGTACAAGGGAGAGGCAGTACACACAAGGCCACCATCATCAATTATTAAATTATCAGATTAATCAATAAATTAATGATTAAATTAATAAACTTGTCAAGCTCTTCCATGTGCCTGGCACTGTGTGATAAGTGCTAGGACTAAAAAAAGACAAAATCAAAAGAGTCCCTTCCCTCAAGGAGCTTACATTCAAATTGGGGAGACAGCATGTATACATATAGAAGATAGAGATATCCATTAAACGCACCCATGGAGTCTGGAGTTTTTGGAAATTGAAATAGAGAACTAAGTGCTGTTGAAAATCATAGAGGGCATAATTTCAGGCAAAGAAAAGATTCCTACAAGGTTCTTATAATTTCAGGAGCATTGAAAAGGCCTCTTTGCTCCCCAGTCCTCTCACCTGCCAGACTTCTACCAATCACTTCAGTGGTACCCCAAATGCCTCCATTGAAGAGTCATTCCTTTGGGTTCATAGAGGACAAGGAGGATGAAGACTGAGTTTAAATGGCCATCAGATTTTGTGGCTGAGTTCATTGATTGGGAAGAGCAGTCTGAGTAGGGTGTCAGGATGACAAGAGGGAATGTAATCATTGTAGATGGACAGTAAAGGGGAAAAAATAGGATGGTAGCTTGGGGGACAACAGGACCAGGTGATGATTTTGGAAGGATGGCAATGACCTAGGCATTTTGGAGTCAATAGGGAAGAAACTGGTGGATAAGGAGAGATTGTAAACTACATGGGGAGAGTGGATGGTCAAAGACAGACTCCTAGAGAAGATGGAGAAGGGATGAGACCCCGGGTGTAAGTGATAGAGTTAGCTTTGGCCAAGAGAAGAGCCATCTTGGAGCCAAGAGCAAAAGAGGTGAGGACAGGTAAAGGCGTCAGGGGGATTGGAGGCATGCAGTAGGAGAAATGAAGGAACTCTTGGTAGATGGCATTAGTTTTCTGATTGAAGGTTGAAATCATCTCTGACAAATGGGACTGGAGTTGCACTGGGGACTTGAGGAAGAAGGTTTGGAACAGGTACTGTGGATTGTTTTATCACTGAGTTATAGAAGCACAGAATTTGTGATGTAGGTTGATTTAAAGGGGCATTGAGTCTAGCTCAGGGGTGAGGAATCCACAGCCTTAAGACCACATGTGACAGCCTTCTAAACCCTTAAGGACAATCCTAGGATTGGTCTGTAAAATTTAGATTCAGTCAGAAGGCCACATTTAAGGATTTAGAAGGTCACATAAGGTTGCAGGTTTCCCAACCCTGGTCTGGCTCATATTTGGACAGGAAATCAGTGCTACAATATCTTCAACTAGTGGGCACCCACCCTCTGCTTAAAAATATTTAATGATCAGGAGCTCACTAACTCCCAAAATGGCTCATTCCCCTCATGGATATCTCTGAGAGGTCTGAACTTGTCTCTTCAGCTTCCACCCCATTACTCCTAATTTTACCATATGGGAGCCAGAAGAAAAGAGTCTCATTTCTCTTGGAACTTTGTGAACCATCAACAGCTTAGCATGAATTAATTCTCATATATTTTCCAAGATCCTAGCCAGAGTAGGTCTGGATAGGGATCAGGTTTAAATATGGGGGCCATATCAGGAGATATGATGAGGGAAGGCAGGCCTTAGAGGGGAGGGGGGGCTAACGTGGGGAGGTGCCCTGAGGATCCTGGGCCCTCTGAGGGAGTACAGGAGTGCTGTCAAAGAGGTGAAACAGGAGATGATGAGGAAGACAAACTTTACCTGTTCTGGAGCTTTGTTAGGAACTGGCCCACCCCGGCTCCATTAACTGGTACCAGGCAAAGGCTGCTGTGAGGCCAACTCCTCAGAGGTCAGAATCATCTTGTGTGATGGTAGCTGGTCTAAGTGGGAGGCTCTAGCTGTACTGAGTGAGCTCTCTTCCTCTTTCCCAGGTTTACCGCTCCAAGATGGAGAGTGAGGCTGGCAGCCCTCTGCCTCGTACCCGCAGTGGGCCCATCCCTTCATCCTCTGGATCTTCATCTTCTTCCTCTCAGCTCAGTGTCGCTACCCTGGGCCGAAGCCCCTCTTCTAAGGTCTGGGACTGGGGGTCAGGGAGTTGGTGAGGGAAGGTAAAAGTAGGGAGGGCCCGACCTTGGAGCTCTAGAGAGGATGCCCATGTAGGCCCGTGTGTGTTTGTGTATGTGTATAGCTGGTCTGTATTTATATTGAGGAGGGGGTGGGCACAATCAAAATCATCCAAAGAATTACCTGGGAACGAGATCCGGTGCCCCTGCCAGGACTCTGATGTGTTTCACTTTCCCCACAGAGTGCCCTCCTTAACCAGAACGGCACAGGGAGCCTGCCCCGTAACCTGGCAGCCACCCTGCAGGACATTGAGACCAAGAGACAGCTGGCCTTGCAGCAGAAGGGTGAGTGCTGCCCAGCTTCGGCCTCCCACCCCCAATGTATTCAACTTGCTCCTTTGGTATCCTTCAGGGTACTTTTATTTGAATTAGGGCCCTAGCCAACAGCAAGGGAGATTTAGGATATATATGTATGTGCATGTGTACATATATATGTATATATGTATGTATGGACTTCCTGACCAAAAGGAGAGAAGATTGTGGGCCAGTGGGAACATTGCCTTGCACATAGTAGGTCTAACTCAACTGCACTTACCAGGGATGTGGTTTTTTTCCCTAGAAGCTCCAGTAAGTAGGAAAGACCCCTGTGAGCTAACTAACTAACATAGTTAGTTAGGTGCAACAGTTTGGGGAGCCCTCAGGGATGACTTCCTGGCCTCTTTACTTTTGGGGACCCAGGAATCCCTGTTTTCTGTGTAACCTCCCTTCCTTGTCTCCCACGTCCCATGTTTTGGAGTCTACAAATGTTTTGAAAGCCCACGTCTGTGCCTTTCTCTCCTCTTGTCCCCTCTGTGTCTCCTCTTTTCTGCCACCCCCATCCTCTGTCCGGCTGCCCCCGTGCCAGGCCAGTCACTTCCTGCAGAGCCCCTGCCTCTCGACGACACAGCAGGTAGAGCGGTGGGCACTATGGGCGTTGCTTCTGGCCCGGTGATTCCTCCCTTCCCCCATGGCAGCTGCATGACAGCAGGTCTTCCTCCCTGTCGAGGCTCTGTGCCAGGGCCCTTGGCTCCTAGGGCTGGTGGTTCTCATGCTAAGCTGTTTTGGGTATTTAAGGGCCCTGGTTATAGAGGAGAGAGGAAGTAGCTTTTACCCTGAATTCTTGGGGGGCATTGTGCTCCTCTCCTCAAGTCTGGCCCCTGTGTTTGTCCCCTGTCAATTACTCCTGTCCTTCTTCTTCCACCCTGGCTGCTGCTGTACCTTCTGGGAAAGACCTGAGCAAGTCCTGCCTGGCAAAGCCAGGAGCCTGCCTGTGACTGGCATTGCTTTTCCCACCCCCTATCCCCAAGGGGGTCTGATGCATGTGCTCTACCCAGCCTCCCTTGCTCCTGGCTGCAAGATGGAAGAGGATGGCAAACTGTTGATCACTGGGAGGGTCCATGGGATGGACATTGATCAGTGTAGAGGAAAGATGTGGGCAGGAGGTTGGGGGAGTAATGCAATTCTGAGCTGATTATGGCTGGGGGAGCTGGAGGCACTGAGCTGCTGGGTATATGGAGCAACCCAAGGGAGGGCACCCTGGGGGGACCCGCCAGTGCCAGCTGCTGCCAGTGTTGAGCTCTGTCCCCAGGAGGCCCTCTCCGCTGATCCCACTGCATTTATCCAGAGAGCTGCCAGTACACTCCCATCTGGGCACAGTGCCCACCATGACATCCTCTCCCCTGTGCAGGGCAGCAGGTGATTGAAGAGCAAAGGCGACGACTGGCTGAACTCAAGCAGAAAGCAGCAGTGGAGGCCCAGTGCCAGTGGGAGGCCTTGCACGGGGCAGCCCTCTACGCCCCAGCCTCCTCAGGCTACCCCCCTCTCATGCACCACTCCATCCTGCATCACCTGCCAGCTAGTCGGGATCGGGCAGAGGAGGGGGAGCATGCCTACGACACACTGAGCCTGGAGAGCTCGGACAGCATGGAGACCAGCATCTCCACAGGGGGCAACTCGGCCTGCTCCCCCGACAACATGTCCAGGTAATACCTGCCCCCAGGGCTGCACCCCCAGCACCTGCTGTATCTGCATGCCTATTCACTAGCCCGGGCCCCTGAGCCGCTCATTTGCTGTGCCAACCACTCCTTTCTCCACCCTCAGTGCCAGTGGGATGGACATGGGGAAGATTGAGGAGATGGAGAAGATGCTGAAGGAAGCTCATGCTGAGAAGAGTCGGCTCATAGAATCCAGGGTGAGCCTGGAGGGTAAAGCGGACCCTATTGGGACTAAATGGGCGAGAGAATCGAATAAGAGCTGGGCCTGGTGTCAGGAAATCCTGGGTTCAAGCCCTGCCTCAGATGCTTACCAGTTGTGTGACCCTGGGCAAGTCACTTAACCCCAGTTTCTTCATCTGTAAAATGGGCATGATAGTAGCACCTCCCTCCCTGTGAGGATCAGTTGAGATGACACTTGTAAAGGGCTTACCACAGGGCGTGATGCAGCAGGCGCTTAATAAATGCTGGTTTCTTCCCTTCCCAGCCCCTCTGTATCAGTGGTTCTTGAATGAAACGGGACAACATTTACAGAACCCCCACTCTGTGTAGGGAAAAGAAGGCAAAGCCTCCTCTCTGCTTTGGAGAGGTGGGGGATTACGCACACAGAATACTATGTATGCCATAAAAAGTGACTGAAAAAACTCAAGTTTCTTTTGCCAAATGTTTTTTTCTTTTTTAATCTTTGCCACAAGGGGGGGAAGGAAGGCTGTATTCAGAAATGAAGATGACATAAAAGCAAAAGATGAAATGAGATTAAATATACGATTTATAAAATTAAAAATAATAGAAAGAACATCAAGAATGCAGAAGTAAATAGGCCAAGATCCCCCCTCCCTACCTCCTGGAGCTTTCATCTATTAGACAGAAGGAGTTCTCGCACTCAGGACAAATTCACTTGAAGGAGGAACATGGAAGATGTGAATTCAGGTACAGGCGTACTGTCCTTCACAGTCTGGTCCCCCTCTTCCTCTGAGTTTGAGGGAAGGGTCCTGAGAGAGATGGAGTGATGAGGAAGCCCTCAGAGTAGTGGGACCGTGCTCGGTCACGCTCTGTGCTGGCCCAGACCAAAGGGCAGGTGTGGGGCAGCAGAGGAAGTGTGCCTGGCCCTGGGAGGAAATGTGGCCGTCTCCCCCTCCCATATCTGTAGCCTGAGGCCACTTCGGTCGACACGTTAGGGATGCCTCTGGTCACATTTCACTTTGCAATTTTGCAAAATATTTTTCTCATGAGTCCTGTCAAGTGCAAGTGATATTATCCCCATCTTACAGATGAGGAAACTGCAATTTAAGGAGCTGGAGTGATTTGTGCAGGGTGACAGAACAAATAAGTATTGATGCCAGGACTGGGATCTTCTATAATGATGTACCCTAAAAGATGAATGTCATGAGTTGAGAAGGAGGCTATGTCAGCAAGGGTGCGAGATGTCCCACCCAAGCCACCTGAGAGCCGGGGGGTGATGAGTGCCTCTGGGACCTCAGCCTCCCTCCTTCTCCTCACTGAGGTCACAGGAACGGGAGATGGAACTGAGGCGGCAGGCGCTGGAGGAGGAGCGCAGGAGGCGTGAGCAGGTGGAGAGACGGCTCCAGAGCGAGAGTGCCCGGAGGCAGCAGCTGGTGGAAAAGGAGGTCAAGATGCGGGAGAAGCACTTCTCCCAGGTGCGTGGGCAGTGTGTGGGACCTGGGCATCTCAGCGGGGAGCCAGAGAGGAATCCTACACTCATGTACACATGTGCACACACAAACACATGTGTGTGCACATGTGTAACCACATTAATGCTCTGTGTGTGTGCACATATTTGGATATACATCCATAACTGCATGTAAGGGATGAGAATTGAACCGGTAATTTCATAGATATAGTAATTCCTGGAGAAGGAAACTCCTTTGACCACTGCAGGTACTGGTCCCTTTTCCACACACCTTCTAGTATTGGAGAGCTCCCTACAGGGCTGAGAAATCAAGTGACTTGTTCAGGGTCACACAGCCCTTACATGTCAGAAGTAGACTCAAGCCTAGTTCTTCCTGGATTCCAGGCCACTTCTCTGGCCAGTCTTCCTTGCCTTCTCTTCATACTTGTATGTATCAGACCCCATGATGTGCTTTTTCTATAGGAGAAATTGCCCATCAGTCTTTCCACATCTCATTAGTGGCATCTCGTGTCCCATGGGGGAATAAGGATGGCCCTGAGTTGCTTCCCCAGCCTCCTGGGAGGGAGCGTCTGGCAAAATCAGGCTGGAGACAGGAGTCTCAGGGTGCCCTTTCCTATGGAATGGGGCTTTTAAAACTCAGGTACAGTATAGTCTGAGCAGAGCTGCAGTCCTGTGAGATTCTTTTTTTCTTTATTTTTTTAGAGGGAAGGCAAGGCAATTGGGGTTAAGTGATTTGCCCGAGGTCACACAGCTAGCTAAATGTAAAGTATCTAAGGCAGTGGTTCTCAACCTTCTTAATGCTGTGACCCTTTAATGCTCGTATGTGGGCAGACCCATCATTCATAAACAGATGGGTAGAGGAGCAGTGTCTTGGTTCCTAAGACCATCGGGAATGTGTGTTTTCCGATGGTCTTAGGCGACCCCTGTGAAAGGGTCGTTTGATCCACAAAGGGGTCGCAACCCACAGGTTGAGAACCACTGATCTAAGTCCAGATTTGAACTCAGGTCCTCCTACCTACAGGGCCAGTGCTCTATTCATTGCACCAACTAACTGCCGTGTCCTGTGAGATTGTGCTAAAGAAACTGGGGGTAGGAGCAACTTGGTGGGGCATGAATAGAGCACCAGCCCTGGAATCAGGAGGACCTAAGTTCACAATTTATTTTTTGCTTTTTTTTTTTGGAGGGGGGAAGGTAGGGCAGTTGGGGTT
>CM053596.1:201502070-201513828 GCA_028646575.1 Pseudocheirus occidentalis
CAGGGTTTTCTTGGCAAAGATACTGGAGTGGTTTGCCACTTCCTTCTCCAGCTCATTTTACAGATGAGAAAACTGAGGCAAACAGGGTAAAGTGACTTGCCCAAGGTCATACAGCTAGTAAGTGTGTCAAGTATCTGAGGCCAGATTTAAACCCAGGTCTTCCTGACGTCAGGCTGGGCACTCTATCCAGTGAGCCAACTAGCTGCCCTTGGTGTCAAAGAACATGCATTCATGTCTTGATTGCTAGTTCCATCTTAAGCAAGGCACTTAATTTCTGTGGATCTCAGTTTCCTTGACTGCAAAAAGAAAGGATTGAACCAGATGTGCTCAGACTGTACGATCTTCTCCCCAAAGATCTTCTTACCCCATAAGATAAGATTTGGGTGTTCATCATGTGACCCGTCGGGGTTCCTCCTTTCTGATTTCCTTCCCTTTCCCCAGTCCTGCTCCACTTTTAAAAAAAGCCAAGGAATCAGGGGTGGGAGTGTCTGCTGGTTTGAGACTTTTCCCTTCTCTCGGTTTCTTACAAGGTCTGCCGGGGCTATCTGGTCAAGATGGGGGGCAAAATAAAGTCGTGGAAGAAGCGCTGGTTTGTCTTTGACCGGCTCAAGCGCACCCTTTCCTACTATGCTGGTAAGTCATGCCCCTATGTAGGCTTATGACCACAGCTGCTCCTCCTCCAGCCCCACCCCCAGAGACCTGGGCAGATCCCGGGGAAGCCAGACCCTAGAGCTCAGCCCCCCATACCCCTTGAGGCCCTGCAGAGAGGCAAGGAGTGCAATTTTCTTGCTATGCTCTACTGCTCTATCAGACTAGAAATCAGGTTATTATTATTCATTTTTATTAATAGTAGTAGTAGTATTCACTAACATTTACATATGCCTACTGTGTGCCAAGTGCTTTACAAATATCATCTCATGTAGCCCTTGCAACAACCCTAGGAGGTAAGGTATTATTCTACCCATTTTAGAGATGAGAAACTGGGGCAAACAGAACTTAAATGACTAGCTGATGATCACACAGCTAGTCAGATGTTTCTGACTCAAAGCCCGATGCTCTATCCACTGCACCTCCCAGCCGCCCAGGTTGACCTGGGTTGGGATTCTACCTCAGATGTTTATTAGCTATGTGACCCTGGGCTGGTCACTTTACCTCACTGAGCCTCAGTCTTGTGATCTGTAAAATGGGTATAATAATACTTAATCTACCAACCTCAATAGGATTTTGTGGGGAGGAAAGGTTTTGTCCATCTCCAGATAATAACCCTTTTTTTCACACAATCATGTGGCATAATGGATAGAGAGACAGCCTTGAAATCAGGACAAAGCCAGATTCAAATCCCGCTTCTGACCTATGCCGGCTCTGTGAATCTGGGGCTATTAACTCTCTAAGTTGCAGAACAAGGGTAGCTATGCCTTGGTAGAGGGAGCTTGCTCACTGTGGAATCACAGGTCTGTTCCTCTGAAAAATTTTGGTCCTGTGCATGTCCAAGAAGGGTAAAACACTCCTGTGGACAGTAACTCCCAGAGGTTGCAATGTCCAAATCTTGCTTAAGGTCCACAAAGACCTTGCACAGGGTCTGGTCACACTCCCTTGGAATCTCCAACCTGGAACCTCCAGGTTACCCCAAGAAGCTCTAGGTACATCCACACTCAGACACTTGTTTTACCTGGTGAATTTTCACTTGAGACGGTGGCGTCAGTCAAATGCTTTAACAAGTCACAAAACTCTCTTTATTTTTATTTGCTTTTTTGAGGGGGGAAGGCAGGGCAATCTGTTCACACAGCTAGTAAGTGTTAAGTGTCTGAGGCCAGATTTGAACTCAGGTCCTCCTGACTCCAGGGCTGGTGCTCTATTCACTGCGCGACCTAGCTGCTCCTACACTCTCTTTAAAAAGTGATATCTGGCTGATTCTCAGCCATCCATTTTATCTGTTTGGTGGATTATCTGCATGTGAGATTAGCTAATCCCAAAATTGGGTCCCTCTCACTTCTCTCCCCCAAAGACTGGGTAGGGATCATTTCAATGAACATTCATGCTCCCCCTATCTTTCTTCCCACCTCCCCCCAGAGCATGTTGGTACAGGGGACAAGCACAGACATTTATGTTACTTTAACACATTGGCAAAATTCTTTACCAACTAAAACTCCATGTTGTTCACGGTCTCTCTGTGAGCATCTGCAGTGAGATTTGAACCTAGGTCTGTCCTAACTCCAAATCCAGGGTTCTTTCCACAATACTAGACTGCCTTTGCAATTAATTGTTGAGACACGGTCATATACACGCATTAGAATACAGCAGCACCTTGTTTATCTGGCAGTGCTGGTGACAGAGGTATTCTACATAACCCGAGCTTCCCAGGCATGGAACCTTTTTCTAAATACGCTTTCACTGACATCTTTTCATTTACACCCCCTACATTTCCCACTGTATCCACCCCTATCCATCTCTGTAACAGAATAAAAAAGATAAAAAGACAGTTCAGCAAAACTAGCCAAAACATTGAAAAAAGTATAACGTTATTGGCGCTATTCCATACCCATCATCCCCCAGCTCCACAAAGGACGGCCAGAGATCTCTTTGGGGCCAGAGCTGGTCATTACTTCACCACATTCAGCTTCAAGTGCCCCATTGCTATTGAGGTGGCTAAACTTTTGCTTCTATTCGCTCCAAAATGTGTTGATATGGTCATCTTTGGCTAGACGCTTCTGAGAAATATCATGTTTACCTACCTTCTTACACAGAACAGAGTCTAACCTTTTATTGGCCGTTGGGTGGAGACTTGAGTCCAGGCCATCTGCACTCAGTCTCCACCCTCTGTCTGTAAAATGAAGTGGAACCAAATGATCTCTCTAGGTTCCTCCTGTCTTTAAAACAGATTTTGACTACACCAAGGTTTCTGGGTTTCCCCCCCTCAATTTTTAAACATTTTTGTTTAAAGTATTGAGTTCCAAATTGTATCTCTCCCTCCCCTCTCCCCTCCCTGAGACAGTAAGCATTTTTTTTAACCTATGTTTGGGCTCCTGATTGTGTTACTAGCATTCTGACCTTCATATAAATGACAGGCTACTCCTTCCCCTCTGTTTTTCCATCTAATTAAAAAATTAAATTAAAAATTAATTAAATTTTAAAAACCAGAACATTTTAAATTAACCTAGTGGGTGCAGTAGAAAGAGGCTGTAGTCTGAAGTTTTACATGTTCGCTATGGTTCCACTACTTATTTCCTGCATAACTGTAGGCAAGTCACTGAACTTCTCTGGTCTTCAGTTTTCCCATTTGTAAAATGGGGAATGATAATAGCTAATAACTATATATTGATGTAAGAAAAATGCTTTTGCAAATGACCTCATTTTGGTCCTCACAAATGCTCTTATAAAGTAGATACTATTATTAACCCCATTTACAGATGAGGTAAACTGAGGCTGAGAGTGATAATGCAATCTGCTCAGGGTTACACACCTAATAAATTTGTCAAGCAAAGTTCAAGCGCAGATGTCCTAAGAACCACTCCTGCTATGGCACTCTATCTACTCTGCCAGCTAAGTACCTTCTTGTATTCCCCACTTCACAGGGTTTATTGAGGAAAGCACGTAATAACACGACACAGGACCATAGTCTATTGTTAATGAAGGTAATCCAACAGAGCCCTTCCTGGGGCTTCTTGTGGGTGCCAGACATCGCACATTGTGCCCCATTGTGCCCTCCCCCTTTCCCGTCTCTCTAGGAGGGTGAGCTGAAGCAGTGGGCATTAGTTGGCCCAGAGATGACAAGACTTTGTTGGTGGATGTGGGAAGGGTGGAGACAATTCCTTCAAGCAGTCACTGAAGGGCTCCCCTGGGGGACAGGGGTTTGCCCTATTTGACTTGAATCGACAGAGCCAGAGGCAATGAGTGAAGGCTTCAGGAAGCAGATTTAAGCTTTCTATAAGAAAAAAACAACAAATCCTTCTTCAGAGAACTTTCTCCAAGTGGAATGGGCTTCCTGGGGAGGTAGTGGCTCATTTCTCCCTGCTCTGGATATCATCAGACAAAGGCCGGATAACCACTTTGGGGCATGCTTTTTGAGGGACTTTGGTATTGGTTGACCTCCAGAATAATAATAATAGTTAACATTTATGTAGTGCTTACAATGTGCTAAGGGCTTTACAGTTACCATGTCATTTAGTCTCACAATAACTGGGGAGGGGGTGTAGGTGCTATAATTATCTCCATTTTACAGATGAGGAAACCGAGTCGGAGGTCAGGTGACTTGCTCAGGGTTACACAGCTAGCAAGTGTCTTTAGGTCTGGCACTCTGGGCACTGTGACACCTGACTGTCACTGGGGTATCTTCTGCCTCTGAAATCCTGTGACTGTCTCTCTCTAGCATGTTGCTGTCTTCATGCTTGGCTCAGAGGTTATAAATGATTTATTTCTAAAGACTGAAATTTTGCATCTCAGTCCTGGGAGACAGCTCTGTGAAGGCAGGGAACAGTCCCCAGGAATGGGGCCAGAGGATGGGCAAGAATTGTTCTCCCCATTTCACAGATAGGAAAACTGAGGCCCACAGAGGTTGCTATGAGGCAGGCCAGGAAATCGGCAGCGGAGCCATAGGCCTCCCTGCCACCTGCACCTCCCAGGTCTTCCTTGTCAAGTGGGCATTACGTTTCAGCCCCTGTCTCTTCTCTTCACAGACAAACATGAAACCAAGCTCAAGGGGGTGATCTATTTCCAGGCCATTGAGGAGGTGTACTATGACCACCTTCGAAGTGCTGCCAAGGTGAGGGCAGGGGAGAAGGGAGGCCTTCTGAGACCATTGGCAGGGGTTGCAGGGGGAGGGGGAGACTGCAGCCACTGAGGTGGGAGGGGGCAGTATGAGGGGCTGGGCGAGTCTCAGGATGGGGTCAGGAATTCCACGCTCTGACTTCTTACATCACTCCTGCTGACATTTCTTCCTTTCTTTCCCTGATACCTCCCCCTTCCCCAGAAGAGATTTTTCAACTTCAGCCTGGTGACTGAGGTACCCCTGCCTTCCAGCCCAAAGTCCTTTAATCAATGCTGTCTCTGCCTTCATCCTGACTGAGGCCCTGATTCCCCTCCCAGAGCCCTGCTCCCTCAACCTTGCAGTGGATGTCAGAGACAGAGGGGCAAGGGAGAGGTCAGCAAACTGATGGTGCTGCCCAGGCCAGCGGATGAGGGGCGGGAGTGTTCTCCTAGAATACTGTGCCCATAATGCCTCATCCTGCTTTCTTTGTGAATGACAGCTGTCTGTCTTTTACCCTGCCTGGTGTGGAGTTGGGGGGTCAGAGGGAGGGGAGTAAGTATAGGTAATTTTTTGAGAGGGTGGGCCAGAAGTCAAAAGCTTGGGAAAGGAAGACAAATTGATTTGACCAACCCTCTAGCCACTTTGGACAGAGGCCTGCATGTAGAGAGGGGCAGGGCCATGCCTGAAATTTGGAGCCAACCATCCTCCTGAGAGTCAGAAGCACTCACCCTAAACCTGACCCCGAATCCCAAGCTAACCCTGCCAAGCTCCCAGCTCTAACCACAACCCCTTGACTTTCTCGGGATCCAACCACTGGGATCCCAGCTGCCTAAGTGTGTCTAATTTTCAATTCTGCATTGTTTCTGAGTGAGGGGCCTGTGCTAGGTGGACAGGGTCACTTGGCATTGGCCTTTCTCTTTAGTGGTCCCTCCTTCCTTCCCTCTCCTTTTCCTAGGGAGGCAAGTGAGTAGCCTTCTCTGAAACTGCTCTGTCTCTGATTCTCAAAGCTTTTTCCTTGGTGGGTGGGGGCTGGAGGGGAAATTCCTAGATCTGCCCAGTTGAGGATGGCCCAGAAATAGGCTCTGAGGATGGTAGAGACAGAGATCAGGAAGGGAGAGTTGAAAGGGGGCACCTGTGGGAATTTTTGGACAGGCTGCCAGGTGAGGTGGGGTAGGTGCCAGGCTTTGATTCCACCCATCTGTCCATACCTACCTGGGTGCCAGCAAGGCTCAGCCCTCAAACTCAAGTGCCTTCATGAAAGAAGGATCATCAGGTCTAGGGTGGGCACCTGACAGGTGGCCTGGCAGCCAGTCAGGCACCAGCCTGCCAAGGGTCAGGGGCTTGTGCCTAGTCTCAGACTCAATTCACCTGTCTTCCTTTTCTTCCACAGAGTCCTAACCCAGCCCTAACCTTCTGTGTCAAGACACATGACCGCTTGTACTATATGGTGGCACCATCTCCTGAGGCTATGCGCATCTGGATGGACGTCATTGTCACTGGGGCTGAGGGCTACACCCAGTTCATGAACTGACCTGGAAGTGATGGGGTCACCCCTTGTGTTCCTCTCCATAGGGGAGGAGTCACACCCAGCCATCGGCCCGTCTGCTCCCCACTTCCACCGCTGCTGGGGCCGTCAGCCTCAGTGTTCCTAGGGGAGCATCTTTCCTGAGGCTTGGAACTTACTCTACCAGGATATTTCCTAGAAATCTCCTGGGAGGTGAGAGCCTGATTTTGATGGTTTTTATAAGATGCTTTGTTAACATCCAAGAGGCTTCTCACCCCTGTGAGATGCTGAGCTCTGGGCTTCTTGGGAGCTATCCAGAAGGGGAAGCAGGGATGTGGGTGTGTGTCTTCCTTGGGTCTTGGCACCTGGCATGGTCCTCAGGAGCCCTCCAAGGATGTGACCAGGGCTGAGGGCCGTGGAAATGTGCCTGTGTTGGCTGGCATCTGGGACAGAGGAGGCTTCCCGTTCAGCTTGGGATAAGGACTCTGTCTCCCTGGCCCCTTTTCTCTTTTGGAAAGGATATGCTTAAGGTACCAGAATCTGCCAAAGATCCTCTCTTCATCTCAGCCCCCTTCCCAGGGGCACTGAGGGCTGAGCACAGGTCACATCCTGAAGGAGGTAAAAGGGTGGGGAGCTCTGGTTCCCAAGATCCCTTGATCTCTCTCCTCCTTCCCTCCCCTCAGTTTATTTTTTATGATTTCACTCATGACAGAGGAAGTGGCACCATTACTGTGGTCACAGCCCGATCTCCAGCAATCTAGAGCCATGCCCAGGCCATAGCTCTGTCCTCTTACCCCATCCTCACCATTGCTCTATCTTCATCTCCCTGGGGCTCTAGACACCTCTTGTGGGCCCTACCCCCGAGTCTTCCCAAGGCTACTTGCTCAAGATTTCTTTATCCTAAGGCCCTTGAACATCTTACATTGGGGAGAGGGGACCTGACCACCCATCCCCTTCCCCTCACCACATTCTTTTACCATCGGGCCCCAATGCACTAGCCCTACCTGGCCCTCGGTCTGGGCCCCTTCCCCCTCCACGAGTGCCTTGACTGGAGCCAGAGGTTGCCAGGATCTGGGGGTATAGAGACCCAAAAAGGAGCCACAGGGTCTGGGTGGGTGGTGGAGCATGTCCTGAGCCATATCCTTGGCCCAAGAAGGGTTTCTTTAGATTGTTTTCTAGGGAGGAGAAGAGCCCACCCCCACTTCCAGGAAGAGAATAGTAGTACCAAGGTGGAAAGAACCAGCTAGGGGGATGAAATGTGCACCCCCCTGTCAGCTGTGTCCTACCCCTACCCCCTCTTGGCCTCAGGAATGTGGCAGGGAAGACCAGGCTCCCACCCTTGCTGGTTCCAGCCCTTTAGGCCTTAACACTAATCCTTCTTCTCCTGTCCAGACCTCCTTCCCTTCCTGCCTTTATTCCCCATTTGCCCAAGGCCTGAGTTGCCTGGGTCTAGGCTGGGGTTGTTTGTTATTGGTTTTTTTTTTTTCCAGTATTTGTAAGCAGTTCAGCAGAAACAATAAAGCATTTGAAATAATCAGCTGAAGGGCTTGATTTGGGGAGAGGAGAGAACAGTGACTATAGAGATCATCTTTATGGAGCACATTATCGTCCTTCAGTGGATTCTCAGGCCCTGCAGTAACTTGGTTTACCATCCATACCTTGGATCACTCTAGTCCAGGGCCTCACCAGCCCAACCCTGGCCTTCATAAATGGATAGTTAGTGAAGGTGTTGAGTCTAGGATAACAATAAGAATTGATTTATTGGATACAAAGGCAAAATTGAAAGTCTCTGCCCCTGAAGAACTTGCGTTCTATTTGGGAAGTCATGTGTATTCCCAAAGAATATGCTGACTCAGTGCAAGACATTCCCAAGCTGAGTACTTCCATCTCAGTAGAGCAAGCCCAGAAGCAGGAAGGCCAAGAGCAGCCAGCTGGGACTGGACAGCAAGGGCCCTGACCTAGAAGTCAGCAGGTCACCATAGCGATCCATGAACAGCAGGGCAACCCCATTGGTCCAGCCAAAGCCCTCCTAGGGATAGGGGAAGGATAGCCAGTCAGGCGGCGGGCATGCTATCCTCTGTAAGACTGGCACTGGGGACAGGCCCCATCTCTGTCTCACAGGCTTCTCCTGTACCAACCACCCTGGACACAGGCACTGTCTCCATCTTATAGGGTCTCCTCTCCCCCATTCTGCCTCTCCCAAACCCCCCACCCTTGGGTGGCTGGCACTATTACCTGTACTTCATACTCTCCGCCGCCACCAGGCTCCCCAGAGTCAGTGCTGATGTCGTACTAGAGGAGAGGATGAGTTTCGGACGATGGTCAGATGCTGCCCAGACAACCTTCCCTCTACCACTAAAGCAAACTCTGCCAGCCTGAACCTTGTAATTAGGCATCGTTGGACCGCTCATTCTTTTGTAGTGACGTGGGAAGTGGTGAGACAGGCACGGGTTAAAGGCAGCTGCCAGTCCCCAAACTCTTGAGACCATGCATAGGTAATGCTGGCTGGGATGCAGCTCAGGGTTAGGACCAGGCTGAGGACTGGCAGTTCTAGGGAATGGCCACGGGAGGCCACTGTTATCCCTATGCCCCCAAATCAGAAGCACCTTCCCACCCAATCATGCCGGAAGCAAAAAGACCCTCAGGGGGTCTGAGGGGACTGAGGAAGACCTTATTACCTTCTCATACATTGCTTTGTTCTTCTGATAAAGAGCAAAGTTGGTCTGGATCCACTTCTGGGCCAGCTGAAAGGCCACCTCTTGAGCCTGGGCTGAACCGGAATCTGCTAAACCTGTCCCCATAATCCCAGCAAGATTCTTGATTGGCTCCCTTCTCATCCAGGGGGGCCAGGGCAAGGATGGGATGGGATGGGAAGGTTGAAAAATAGGGCCTATCTGGGCAGGGCTAAAAAAAAAGTCTGCAGGGGACAGGGGAAGAGGCAGCTGTGGCCTGAACACAGGGTCAATAAGAGCAAAGCAGAGCCCTCCCTGAAGGCCAGGGGGCCATGTGCCCACTGTTGTAGTGCACTGAGCCTGTTCTGTCTTCGCTTGGTTTTCCTGATGTGAAGAAGGATCAATCAAAACCTGTCTTTTTAGCATACTTAGAGATGTACAAAGTAATTTATATACACCCTCCTATTTTAACCTTCTTCAACCCGGTGAAGTACCTGCCGGTGAACCCAGTGAAGTAGGTGCCAGTGTTATTCCCATCTTACAAATGGGAAAACTGGAGCTTAGTAAGGTTAGAGTCATTTTTGTAGGAAGTTTGAAACTGCTTTTGAGGCAGGATTTGAAACCAGGACTCCCTGACTCCGAATATAAAGTTCTAGCCACTATACCAGAATTAGAGCTGGACAGAGTTATCTAGTCCAATCCCTTCATTTCATAGATAAGGAAGCCGAGGAACAGAGAAATTACGTGATCAGCAGTAACTTAGGCATCAGCCCCAAGATGCTGGGCCTATACTGGAATGGACCTCAGTTTGCCCTACAGGAAGCAGCCAGCCAGTCTCCTCCACTCCCTTTGCCCAGTAGGACCTCTCTCCCTCCCATCTACCCCCCACTGGAATGTTCAGTACCTTTGACAACCAGGTCTTGAAGAGGTGCCCAAGCATTGGGAAAGTCCCACTGCTGGCCACTTATCTGGAGGGAGGTTGGAATCCCATGCTTGTAGCTCAATATCTTGTTGTCCTACATGAACCAAAGATAACCACAAGAAGAATGGGAGGAGGCCTGGGATTATGATGTAGGGAACAGACTCCCAAAAAGGGGGGGCTAGAAGAAACCTAGCTGGGGCCAAACATACTGTCCCAATGGCAGAGCTTTTTTTGATTGGCCTGCTGGGCTCAAAACTGCCCTCTGGTGGATGTGGGGACCCCATCCTAGTGGGAGATGCCAGGAAAGAAGCTGCCACCTGCCCTCTAAGAAGCTTAGGATTTAGAAACTGAAGTGTTCTGAGAGATCTCCTAACCCTAAGGGTGGGGAGCTGCAGCCTCGAGGTCATATGTGGCCCTCTAGGTCCTCAAGTGCGACCCTTTGGATTCTGTCAAACATGGCCTCTAGGCTGCAGGTACCCTACCCCTGCTTAACCCAACCCCATTATTTACAAAAAAATAGGAGACTGGAACCCAGAAAGAAGCAGCTCAAATAGCAAGTCAGAGGCAGAGATCTTGGGGAATGTTAGGCAAGTCTCAATTTCCCCGGGCCTCAGTTTCCTCATCCGTCAAACAAGGGGATGGACAAGATGGCTGTTAGGGTCCCTTTCGGCTCTAGAGCTATGATCCCATAATGCTTTGGGGTCCAGGAATCTGGCCTCCCTCTCTTTGAGACCCCTCATCCTTACCTCTAGGTACTTTATGGTCTTTCTGGCTGCGTCAGGATCAGAGAAGCAACCTGCCCAGAGTGGACTGAGGTTGGAAGGATAGAACGCATGGTTTTGCTGCCTGTTCTCTAAGTGAAAGTCAAACCAGCTGCCCAAGGTCTCATTCCACAGGACAGCCTTCATGGCTGCCTTCCGCTGAGCCTGGGCCTCCAGGTAGGACTGAGCCATGTTCGTATTTCCTTTAAGGAGAGAGCAGGGTCAGTTGAGAGTGGGGAAAGGGCCCAAGGACTTTGGAGTTGACAGAAGGGCCCTGTGGACATCTCACTCAAAAAAACAGAAGAGAGTAGCCCGGGTGAGAACCTGGGTCTTAACTTTAGGTAGTCTTTGTGCCCCTAAATAAGGACATTCACTAGGGCCCCTTACCTAGTTTGGTATAAAAGTTGGCCAGTAACTCCTCCACCTGGCACAGGATGGCATTTAGATCAACCGGAACGACCTGACTAGTCTTGATGTCAAGCAAGTAGCTGCTGCCAACAAACCAGCGTGACGAGAAATCCCAGCCCGATTCAGCTCCGGCCTTCAGTTCTGCCCACAGGGATTCCCGGGCATCTGTGTGGGCAGATGAGGGTAACTTAGCCAGGCACTGAAAGGTCGGAATTCTGAATGTGACAAACATGGGATGAGTCAGGGTGAATGGGGTATAAAGACAGCGTGAATATGGAATTGTTGGGGCCACCATCCAGACAGATGAATACTTCCTGAAGGAGCAAGAGAATCAATCTGGCCTATGTCTTCTCCAATGCAGTTGCTATTTACCTTCTGGCAGGAGCTCTGCCAATTCTTCATCTTTGCTGTAGGATTCTGGCCTGTGGGAAAAGAGAAGGGCAGCCTGAAGGAAGGGAGGGTGGGAATCAGGGGAAGGCCAAGACATCTTGGCTAGGAGGGTCATTAACGAGTGGCCAAAGAGGGTGGGTGCTGAGATTAGGGGTGGTCCTGGGTCGAGGACATTGTGTGGTTCAAATAAGATAATGGAGGGGCAGTGAACAGAGCACCGGCCCTGGAATCAAGAGGACCTGAGTTCAAATCCAGCCTCAGACACTTGACACTAGTTGTGTGACCTTGGGCAAGTCACTTAACCCCAATTGCCCTGCCTTCCTCCCTCCAAAGAAGAAAAGATAATAGATGTAAAGT
>CM053596.1:201522260-201562091 GCA_028646575.1 Pseudocheirus occidentalis
GGCAACGTCATCCGTTCCATACAGACTGACAAGCGAGAGAAGTATTATGAGAGCAAGGTAAGATAGACTCTGTCACTGTCACTGCTCATTTGACCTGTTGTAGGCAAGAGGAAAGATGACTGCAATAGCATTTAAAAAAAGGAGGTGCTGAATGTTTTTTCAATTTCAGAACTAGCAATTAGCATAAGCACAAATTGGAAGTCCTAGAAAATAGAAGTTGAGATTAAGGGGAACTGGTAAAAATGCAGCGTCCCTAAAGTTGAAGTTGAAAGTAGCTTTGAAAACCTAGAGGGGCGGCTAGGTGGTGCAGTGAATAGAGCTTTAGCCCTGGAGTCAGGAGGACCTGAGTTCAAATCTGGCCTCAGACACTTAACACAAAACTAGTCATGTGACCTTGGGCAAGTCATTTAACCCCAGCTGCCCTGCCCTCCCCCTCCAAAAACAAAAAACCTAGAGATGTTTACCAAGGGTAGACAACTACATTTTTCAGGGCTTCTTCTATCTTTCTAGTGGAATGGAGAAGCCATTGGTTCTGATACCTACTATCCAGTGAAACTTACAGGAAACAATCTTGAAGTGTGCTCACCCGGGGAGTTACATCAACATAACTGTGGTTTGACCAGCACTCGGATATAATCAGCTTTGCTTTGCTGATTATGTAGTGTAAAAAGAGCAAAGGGCAAAAATTCCTAACTTGAGTTACAACCAACGCTTTATTCTCTGTCTCCCTCTCCTGGGCATATAGGGCATTGGCTGCTACATGTTCCGCATTGATGACTCAGAGGTAGTGGATGCCACCATGCATGGGAATGCTGCACGATTTATCAACCATTCATGCGAGCCCAATTGCTACTCTCGGGTCATCAACATTGATGGGCAGAAGCACATTGTCATCTTTGCAATGCGTAAGATTTACCGTGGAGAGGAACTCACTTATGACTATAAGTTCCCCATTGAGGATGCCAGCAATAAGCTGCCCTGCAATTGTGGCGCTAAGAAATGCCGAAAATTCTTAAACTAAAGTTACTCTTTTTCTCATTCCTCGTTGTGGGAGTTGCAAGACCCAGGGCCACCCAAAGCAATGCTGAAAGCTTTTTACAGCAGCCGAGGGTCTCAGGATTAAGTGGGCTCAGTTGAGGGATCTCCATTATGGCTGAGTTCCCTTCCCTTGTGTCCCATCTTCACATCATGCAATGTGATCATAATCCTGGTAAGAGGTGAGGTCACAAAGAGAAGATTGGTAATGGACTTTCTTTCTGGCACCTCTGGAATTCGCACACCAATATGAGGAGGGGAAAGGGGCCCCTAACAGATTTGCCTGGAGAGAGCCTATAAAGGGTTTTATCAGGAGAAACAGGATTTTCCTGAACATCTCCTCCCTAGGGGAAGTTGGTATCTTGCTGCCAGCCTCTGCTGGGCCCATTTCATAAGCACTGTTAGTGAGGTGGCCAGAGTGGCCAAGCAAGGTCAAGAGAACAGTATAGGTCAGACACCTCAGAGCTGGCTGGCCAGGCCCAGCCTACATCCATCTCTTGATTGAAAGAAATGTTTAATGGTTTTAACTTAGCGCCCTTCCATCTAAGAATTCATTTCTGGTCAGGAGGCAGGATACCTAGCGCCTTTGTTGACCAAAAGGGCTGTGTTGGGGTTGTGCCAATGAATTACCAAACACTTGAGCCTGCTTATAGGCTTTGTAGTGGGAGTGTTACCCCCATAAGCCTTATCTCAACCAGTTACTTTTCTTGACAGTAGGAGCAGCTTCCTTCCCTCCCCCATTCCTTCTCTTCATTCCACTTTTCTCTTGACTTCCATCCCACCACTTATCCATTTTTCTTTCTGGGTAGTGGGTGAAGTTGACTCCCTATTCAAGGACACACACTCCACTGGGCACAGTTTGTGTCTACAAAAAAAAATCATTTGAACCAGTAAGCACTCCAGAGAGAATATGGACACAAGCCACCAGAAATAGATAAGTTTGGGAGGAATCTTGACCAACCCAAGCTCCAGTGGAAAAGAAAAGAAAAATGTAGCATGGGTTGTTTTAAGAGGGAAAAATATTTAAATAGGTTATAAATCATGTAGCTTACTAAGAATTTCATATCCAAGTTGATGATATCCTCTCGCCTCCCAAGCCCCCATTGCTAGGATACAGTTACTTTGATTTATTCTTTGTGAAGACATAGGAAGGCCAAATTCCTAAATGGTCAATCTCCATTGAAAGCTAAAGGCAGAACACTAATTTTGCAAGACCCTGAGGGAGTAGGTTACCTTGTGTTGAGGGAGCTCTACCATCTGTGCAAAATCTCTTGTCAGAGCAGATAAAAATGACACTACTGCCGAGGTTCCTCCTCTAGGACATGGTCAAAGCAGCATCAGACTAACTTCTCTCTCCTTCTTTCCTTCTTTCCTCCCTCCGTTTCCCCTTCCCTAAGACAGTGTCCTGAATCTGTTAAATTAAGACATTGGATTTTACTCTGTTCTGTTTACAGTTTAATATTTAAGGTTTTATAAATGTAAATATATTTTGTATATTTTTCTATGAGAAGCACTTCATAGGGAGAAGCACTTATGACAAGGCTATTTTTTAAACCGTGGTATTATCCTAATTTAAAAGAAGATCTGTTTTTAATAATTTTTTTATTTTCATAGGATGAAGTTAGAGAAAATATTCAGCTGTACATGCAAAGTCCGATTTTTTTTTTCCTATCCAGTTTCCCCTCACCCCCAGCCCCTACCCTCAGAAGGTATACTTTTTTATTGTTTATCGTATAAGCTTGTTCATGCCTTGTTGACTTCGGTAACTGTTTCCTGGGTTTCTCCTAGATTATAGAGAAGGAAGGTAGTCACCTAAATACATTGGGCTTCTCCCTTCTCTCCTTCTTCTACAAAGCTCCCAGCAGGCTACATTACTGTGTTGGTACAGTTCTTTCACCCCCCTTCCCAAAATGCATCTCTTTTTCTCTGGTTTCAGGACCAGGGCAAGAGGCAGACTTTTGTACTTCCCCAGTCTCTTCTACTTCTGAGTTAGAAAGCAAGAGCTTAGATGGCAGGCAACTTGACATTTTCCCATCTCCATCTGCCTCATTTGTAGCCTCCATTTATCTCTGCTTCCAGTCTCCCCACCAAATCCTCATATCTGCAAAAAAAATCTTACTGACCCCCTAGATACTTCCAGGGTGGCCCAATGGAACTAAAGCACAGTCAGATCATTCACAGAGAAACAGGTTTTCTCTCTGTCTTGGTTACTGGGCTTCAAAGCAGTTCAGTCCAGCAGGAGATCAATAACGGCTCTCAGTGGGACATCCTTCCTGGTCACAAGAAGCCCACCCTGTGAAAACTTAACAAAGCAATATCACTCAGCCCAGCGTACTCTGCCCCAGGACCCATGGTTCAGCCTGCGCCCTCCAGCCTTGGCTCCCTTATCTCCTGTGACCTTAAGAACTTTGTCTGGTGGCTCTGCTGAAACACCATCACTCGCCAGCACTGTGGACAGGACAGCAAAGGCTACCTTGTCGGCGTGGAGAGAAGCTAGCAGTGGGCTGAGAAGAACAGTCCGCTCAGATCTCACCTTCCCTCTTTCTTCAGTCCATGACAAGATACAGTGACTCAAGGTGTTCCACTAGTATCTGATTTTCTTTCTTATTGCACTGTGTGAGGTTTTTTTGTAAATCTTATTTTTTTTCTTATTTCAAAACAAAACAAAAAAACCTTAGGCTGCATTTATTACTGAAATGATTGATGCACTGATGGGTCAAGAATTCACTCTAAGAAGACCCAAAGGCCAGTCAGGGATGGGGAGAACTCAGCTGAATAGACCTAGTTGCTGCTTTATTAGGCAGTGCTATACTGTGAGAGACCCCCTTCTCATTCCTTTCCTATCATACCCTGGGTTTTAGGAAGAAAGCTACATCCTAATCCCACCCTACTAACCCAAAAGCTAAGAAAGCACTTCTCGTGAGTAACTACAGCTCATTCTTGAGCCCATTGCCAAAATTCAGCAGCATGGGAATGAGAAGAGGGTCACTGACAGAAGTAGGAAAAGAAGGGGGTTAAGTACTAAACAGAAAATGCCTCTGAGTTCATCTTGAAAAGTGTCCAGAGGATTTGAGCACAGAAATTCAGACTGAGGAAACAGCGTTGGGTCATTCCTAAGAATCTTTCAAGAAGCTTCCTTCAGAAATTCCCAAGCCCCTGAGGAGTAATAATTGTGTCTCTGGTTAGTTCTCCGTGAGAGAGCCAGTTCACTTAAATAGCTTTGCTGCTAGAACCTGTTGTGGCTGCATTAACTGGTGGCCATTGCAGCCAGTGAAAACTATTCCAGTATCAGAGCAGCTGCATGGCACTGACACTTTGGCCAGGTCTTCCTTGGTCCCTTTGCCTCTCCTCCATAACCGTCCACCACCATCATCTCCAGCACAGCCCCTCCTGCTTTCAGACCATTAATGAGGTTGGAGGAGAGAAGCCTTGGCAGCTACTATTAATTTTTCAACCAGACTCATTGACATTTGCAGGATCCAGTCCACCACCTTGCTTACCTCTGTCCTACCCTGGCCAATTCAGTAAACACCATGCAGCTCCCTTGATTGAAAAAAAAAAAAAAAGATTTTAAAAATGAATGTATCTTTTTAAAGGACTTATGTTCAATCACAAATATCTGAAAATACTAAAGGTCAAAACCTTGTTAGGTGTTTGTTGAATTTATTTGGGGGAGGGGGGAGGGAAGGGGATATTTGTAACAATTTTTTTTCTCAAAGGAAAAAGCGGGTCATTGTAAAGGGCTGGGTGTAAACTTTGTTTCATTTCCTTCATTTCAAAGCAATACAAGGTTATTGAGCAGATGGTTTTGTGCCGAATCATGAATACCAGTCAAGTCCAGACTACTTACTGGTTTCACACACTCTTGAAAACTTGCAAGTTTTTTTTGAATTTTCAAATTAGTATAAATATGATATATATAGGAACTAATATAGTAATGCACCATGTAACAAAGCCTAGTTCAGTATCAGTCCATGGCTTTTAATTCTCTTAAACACTATAGATAAGGATTGTGTTACAGTTGCTAGCAGAGGCAGGAAAATGTCAGTCTGGTGTTCCTCTGGGTCCCCAATGGCAAAAAAAAAAAAAAAAAAAAAAAAGGAAACTTAAAAAAAAAACTGCAAAAGTATCATCTAATAGGGATGCATCAGCCAGCCCACACCGGGGATTGGAAAGAATTGCACAAATCGTGTCACCTGGAGCTTCTCTGCTGAGGATTTTTCTGCCCATGAATGTTACCAGTCAGTACCTGTACTTCTTGTTTCTCTATTTTTTGGTTATGAATGTTGGGATTACCACCTGCATTTAGGGGGGAAAAATTGTGTTCTGTGCTTTCCTGGTATCTTGTTCTGAGGTACTCTAGTTTTGTCTATCAACCAAGAAAATATACTTGTGGTGTTTCTTTTATTGAACTTTCAACAGTCTCTTTAGTAAATACAGGTAGTTGAATAATTGTTTCAAAAACTGAACAGATGACAAAATTCTGTTCCAGAAATAAGACATTTCTTAACTTTATCATGTATAACAGATCTTTTTGTTTTTATTTTTTTCCTTGTGTTCTTCCAAGCTTCTGGTTTAGGGGGGGCGGGGGGGAGAAAAAAAAGGAATGTGTCTAAAGTCCATCAGTGTTAACTCCCTGTGACAGGGATGAAGGAAAATACTTTAATAGTTAAAAAAAATAATAATGCTGAAAGCTCTCTACGAAAGACTGAATGTAAAAGTAAAAAGTGTACATAGTTGTAAAAAAAAAAGGAGTTTTTAAACATGTTTATTTTCTATGCACTTTTTTTTATTTAAGTGATAGTTTAATTAATAAACATGTCAAGTTTATTGCCGCAGATAGTGGAATTTTATTTCCTTTCGGCAGAGGGATAGTTTGGGAGGTTTGGTATGGGACTTTGGGCCAGAGTACTTGTCGTTTTCTCTTTTTTCAGAAATGGAAATCACTAAAAATGTTCCTCATTTCTATCCAAGTGTGATGCAGGAGAAAGAGTGCTGAGTTTTGGGTCAGAGGACCTGGTGATAATGCTCTGCTCCTTAGTTTTTACATGACCTTGGGCAACCTCGGGACCTTTGCAGACCCTTCCATTTCTACATCTGTCAGCCTGTGTGGCTCCTTCTGCTTTACCAAGCCTCACACTCATTCCCTTTCAACTCTCATCCTTTTTTGCAGGAGCAGTGATTGAATTGGAGAAGAGATTAAATAGTTCCTTTTACTTCTGCTCATTCTCCCTCCTTTGTCTGACTATTTAATGCAGCAGACATTTATTAAGCTGCTGCTGCTTTGCAGAGTACTGTGTTAGATACTGAAAAAGGTAACAGTGAGTAAGAGGGTCACTTCCTCGAAGGAGCTTATGGTCTTATTAGGTGAATTTAATACTCTAAGCATAACTACAATTTACAATTACTATAATTGCATTAGAGTTGCTAAACACAATGTTGTGTAGGATTGTTCCTGGCCTACCTCCAAATACACTGGATGGAAAGCAATGAAGAAACAATACTGGTGTTTCTCACAAATGGTGAAAACTTACCCAGAAGTAATGGAGTGAAAGGCACATGGCACAGTGGCTGTGACACTGGATTTGGAGTCAGGAAAACCCAAGTTCAAATTCTGCCTCAGTTATTTATTAGATTTATTAACCTCAATCATTTTGTGCTTCATTTTCCTCATATGTAAAATAATTGGACTAATTTCCTCTCAGATTTCTTCTGGCCCTCTACATCTGTGATCCTGTTTAATGCCAGGGAGTCATAGATAAACTAAATTAAAACTCTCCAAATAAAACCTGGAAATCAGTTCTGCCTTCATCCAACCTACCTTAAGCCTTAAATTTGATGTCTGTAAGCTGTCACCTTCCTGCAGGGCATAGGTGAATAAATACTTAAAAACATTCTGCCAGTCATTCATTAACTCCAGGATGGATCAAATTGCAGTGAAGGCCCTGGTAGTGGGGGAGGGGGGAATGATTGTCTTCAAATATCAGCCTATTTACCTCCTGGTGATTGGCAGTTTAGCCCCTCCTGGGTTCCTCCCCTCACTACTCTTATCTTTGGGTCACTGCTTCCGGCTGAGGTCCAGGGACCATGGGGACTCCAAATGACCAAGCAGTACTGAGAGCCATCTTCAGCCCAGATACCCCATTTGGAGATGTGCCTGGGTGGGAACTTGGAGAAGATCAAATAGAGAAAAATCAGGTGGAAGATGAAGGTGAGTTATTTCCTGTGTGACCTTGGACCTTTCACTTCATCTCTGAGCCTAAATTTTCTTAATTCTAAAATAGGACCAAATTGCTATATTCCCATTCCTATTTAGAGTCCCGTTGTGATCCCTACAACAAATTTGGCCTGGAAATTTGGGAGTTAGACCAGAGGCCTCTCCCATCTGGAGAGGGTTTTACACCCTTTACTACCTATTACCTCCATCCTTCCCTGGGAGAAGGGAGATTGTTAATCTAAAGACTTGGTGTAAAATTCCCAGGAAACCAGTTGGAGGCTAATTGTGTTGAATTGTTCATGGCCTGCTGCCAGTGATTTGGCACACTGCCCCTGCAACCTAGCATTAGAATCTAGCTTGGGGACCACCTCACACATGAAACCTTCCTCTCTTACCATCCCAAACCACCTGGCCAAATTTTGATTCATAAATGTGCACCCATCTTCCACATCTTTGCCAGTATTCGTCATTAGTGGTAAAGGATGTTACATGGTATGAGTGGAGACCTGTGTGAGTGAGGTGGAGATGGTATGAAAGAAGCAGATTGGAGATGGGGGGGAAGGAGAACTGAGCAGCAGCTTTTTGATGTAGCCCCAATCCAGTGTGTATCTAGAACTACTAACCCAATTCTTCCTTATTAGAGTACACTTGCTGAGTCATCAGTGATACGGTTCAGAGAAAGACTGGGCTAATTAAGCTCTATGGGGCACCAAGGGCTCTTTGCAGCAGATGCCATGTTTGAGAGGGAGATGGAGAATGGGGTGAATCTGGTGCCGTCAGGGTTTACCCTCCCCCCACCGATGAGAGTTAAAGAGGGGAGGCCTGCAGAGCTGATTTAAACAGTGCTAAGCTGCATGGTGGAGGCTGAACCTCTGAGATCGCTCCCCTTTCCATCTCCAAAGAATTCAGAGTCCACAGCACTCCTTTCATTAACAAAGAACAAACATCATGTAAGGAGTTGCTGGATACAGTGAATATAGAAATGCGGCTCCTGCCCTCTGGTTTACAATCTGGAGGCTCATCTTTGTGAAAAGATTAGTAATGATATGAAACGGTGGGAACAATAAGTACTATAAGATTTTAGTCATCATGGAGGTTGGGTAGTCTGGGAAGGCTTCATGGAAGTGAAATTTGAACTAGGTTTTGAAGGTTGGTCGGGATATTAATAATTGGAGGGATAATGGATGACAGCATTTCTTGCAGGGGAGTTATTTGGGTAAAAACATGGAGGTAGAATTGGAAGTAGTATGTTCTCGGGTTAATGAGTAAGTTCAGTTAGAGTGGTGGTTTCATGTGGGAGAGGAATGAGAAATGAGTTTTACCAATTAGAGCACGGAAAACCTTGAATGCCAAATCAGAGCATGGATTTAACTATCTAAGATCCCCTTGTCCTTTGCCATCTATAGATGCACATACATACTCCTCTCTCCAGGAATTTTTTCACATGTACCCTGAAAAATGGCTCTCAGGCCTAATGTAAAACTGTCCAGGAGAGGCAGCGTGGTGTGAAATGAGCATTGAATTTAGAGGAGCATCTGGGTTAAAATCCCACTTAATGCTACTTGCTACCTTGGTTGTATTGTGTCAAATCACTTTATTTTTGTCTCAAATTCCTTATCTATAAGATGAGGTTGCTTCTTGCTCTAATAAACCCCAGTAAATCGATGCCTCTCTACTACTTCAGTCAGCAATCAAGCAGATCAGTCCTCACCCTCCAGTGACATAGCTTAGGTGCCCACAGAGTCAGAATCTCCCAAAGCCTAAGACTTATTCCCCTTCATTTCTTCCCCATTCTTCTCTACTTCCTGGGTCATATACATTGGCTATAGATGACACCTTCCCAGGGGACCTGCTGGAACAGACCAAGAACCTAGAGTTACAGGGGGTGACAGCAGCTGAGGCTGGGAATCTGAGCACGGCTCTTGAGAGGTTCAGTCAGGCCATCAACCTGCTGCCTGGCAGGGCCTCAGCCTATAACAACCGAGCCCAGGCCCGAAGACTCCAGGGAGATGTGGCAGGTGAGTAGATCCTTAAGAGAGCAGGTAAGGCAAGGACACTAATCTCCAGAGAATCCTCTCTAAAGATTTGTGCAGGGATTGGTGCTGCCCAGGCAATTACATATGAGGTGAGATCTTGTGGGTCTCAGGGAACAGAAAACAAAACACCACAGAGGAAAAGAGATGGGGTTATTTAGCGTGGAAAAGGAAAGCCTGGTGGCATGTGGACCAGGTCCTCCCCTTGTAATTAAACTTGGCAAAAATTCATGTAAATTATGTAATTATGTGAATAATGTCAGGTGTAAAGAACTTCTAGAAACTATTATGTTGGAAGAGAGAAACAAATGGGATAGAGAAACAAGTTGGGTAAGGATAGCCCTAAGTGGATTTTGGCAGGAGGCACTCATGGACCTTGCTCATTGCCCTGGTTAGTTTGGCTTCAACTTGTTGCCACTTCTGAATTCTGTATTCTTTCAATATCTGTGGGAGAGAAGGATCCATCAGACATATTCACCAATGGCTTAAGTTCTACATCCAAGAAAAACTGCGACCTACCAGGGCACATTGCTGACAGTGATTTTCTGTCTTTCCAAGACTTCCAATGTACTAGGCAATAGGAACACAGAAAATGTGCCCTTGGTCTCTAGGAATTTGTAGGATACATGCAGAGAGTTGAGTAAATATAATAATTAGGGATAGGAGAAAGTTTTAACAAGAAGGGGTATTATAAAATGCTTTCTTTGGCATTCTGGCAGCTAATCTGAGCCTGGAAGAAAGCTAATTCCTTTCTAGAAGGAAGAATTCCAAGAGGCAAACAAGTGAGGAAGGAGGACATCCCAGGCATGGGGAGATGGCCTATGCAAAAGGAGGAAGAAGGAATGAGTTCAGGGTGCAAGTAGACTAGTTTGTCTGGACCTTGGAAGGCATGAAGGGAAGTCTTATGAAGTTAACCTACATAGCATCCCTTCTGAGATCAGTTTCTCAATCTCACCTCAGAATAGTGTCCTGTAGTTGATGACAGATCTCCTCATTGTTCTATCATCAGGTAACCCTGAGGGGATGGGTCTACTGAGACTATTGCTATGAGCTCCCATCTGGTATCCTTCTTCTAATGTGAAACAGTAGGTATCAACTGGCTTTTGCAGAAAGACATTACTGAGAAGATATGGCAAGAATAAAAATTATGCACCATCCCCATGAATCAGGGGCACTTTCTTCCTTGGGGACAGTGGGCTCAAGATTAAAGTGATTTGGAAAAAAAAAATCCCTGTCCAACCATTTGGATCCCCAAAGATCTTGGTTCAGGTTTTTATCACTTCTTGCCTAGATCATTGCAATGACTTTTTTTTTTTTTTGAGGGGGAAGGCAGGGCAATTGGAATTAAGTGAGTTGCCCAAAATCACATAGTTAGTAAGTGTTAAGTGTCTGTGGCTAGATTTGAACTAGGTTCCTCTTGGCTCCAGGGCCATTCACTGTGCCACCTAGCCGCCCCTGCAATGACAATTCTTGTGATAATAGTTGGCTTTCAGCTGTTTAGTCAAATTCTCTGGTAATTACGTCCCTTTCTTTGGGCCAGTAGCACAACTCAGGATAGTATTTTGCAACTGAGTCCACTTCCAGTCATGCCTCTTCATCTTGGATATGGAAGATTGGCTTAGGCCTAGGTATTTTCCATCCTTTCTGGATGGAGGTCCAGATTATCTGGCAATTTTCCTGTGTCACAAGCCCTCCTACATCTGAGTCCCTACCCCTTCAGCCCTCAGCAAGAATCACTATGCCTGGAAGCCTGCAGAATATCACATTTGCTTCCATGTTACTTCTTTCTCACCTATGCCAGTTGTAGTTGACCTGGGAAGCTATCCATCTCTGAGGTGTAGCCCCTAATTAGGCATTCATTATGAAAGAGAGCAATAAGTTAGACTTGTCCATATCTGGAAGTATGTTCTGCTCATACATTTTGGCCGATGGCATGATTGAAACTTAAGCTTTTGTTTTGGTTTGGTTTGTTTTCTTGGATTTTTTTTTTTTTGGAATTGCCTGATGCCTAGTAAATTTTGTTCCAGCCTCTCATTTTCATTCTCTGTGTGTCTTATTTTTTATATATTTCTTATATGCAGCATATTGTTGAGTTTTGCTTCCTTTGATTATGCCATTTTCTTTCATTTTTTAAAAAGAGTAGTCCAGCAATATTTTATCTTTAAAGCTATAGACCACTCGGTCACATACAGTTTTGGTACTTTGGTCAAGTTATGGTTTCATTGATTTGGATATGCTTTCCACTGGTGCAGTTTCCAATCGCTTCACATTTACTTATCCTGTGTGACTATTTCTCATGTTTTCCCATAAACTCTATGAATACTAACATTAACATGGTAAGGGTCTTCCTTTGCTATCCCCAGGTATACTACTTCAGTATACATATGCTGCCTCCAAGTCTCTTGAAACATTCTTAATTCTTGAATAATAGCTTCATTGTACTTTCTGGTAGTATTCTGTAGCCTCCACGTGACCTGCCACACATACATATCTTTCCATTGCTTTTTTTATTGTAATTCTAATTAAAAATCATAATGATCATGATGATTCGGTGTGGTGGTGTTTAAAAGATGGGCTTTTGTTGCAATGCACAATTTGATATCATTAAATGTACTTGTACTTTGAATACTTGTACTTTTATAGTACTACTCTTAGAACTGAAAAAATGGAACCCCTGCACCTGGGAAGGCATGATTTAGAGGACCCTGGCTCATGCTCTTACAAGCACAAAAAATTAAGAGGTCGGGGTGAGAGGAGGAACCCTTAAGCTTCCCTGTGGGTACGTTTAATCTTCTTTTTACAGATTTGGAAACGGGATGAGAAAGGGTAAGTGACTTTCCCAAGATACATGGCCAGTAAGAATCTGAGGCAAGATTCAGACTTGGCACCATACTCAGCTTTTCTGGGTAAGATGTTCTCTATATGCCCATAAACTTTACCTCCTAAAATATCATATTCCAAGCTTTCTGCTCCTTCATAGTGCTGAGTGCTAAATCATGCGTCATCCTTATAATGACTCCATTATACTTGCATTCTTTCTGGTGGCTTGCAAAGTATTTTTACTTTGATCTAGAAGCCCTGGATTTGGGCTATAATTTTCCTGGTGATTTTAATTTTGTGATTTATTTCAGGAGATAACTGGTGATTTCTATCTGATTCTACTTTACCCTCAGAATTCTACGAGATTTGTGTTTTTCTTCTAAAATTTCTTGAAGTAGGATGTTTAGGCTCTTTTTTTTCCATCATGGTATTCTGCTAGTACAGTGATTCTTAATTTTTTTTTCTCCTTGATCTGTTTTTCAGGCTAATTACTTTTGATATGAGATAGCTTATATTTTCTTGTCTCATGGAATCATTGCCTTCTACTTGATCCATTCTAATTTTCAGGGAGTTTATCCCCAGACAAGTTTTGTGTTTGTTGTGTGGATTCCCTTGTCAGTTCTTTCTTGAATAGTTCTCATTTGTTTTCCAGTTTCCTCCTCAAGTATTCTCATTGTATTTATAGAACAATTTAAATTCTTTAAAAAACTGCTTGCTTCTTCTCTTCTGGGAATTCTAGTTGGATTTGTGCCCAAGCTGTGTTTTTATCTAAGGTTTTGTCTGTAGATGTTTTGCACACATACGCTTCTTCTGCATCTATGTCTTTAGCATCCTTGCCACCATAACAGCTCATTATAGTGGAGTTCGTTCTTCCAATCTACTTCCTGACTTTAGCCTTGATGTTATCACTGGACACTGCCACACTTCTGGAGGTAAGGTCTCTGCTAGTTCTGTTGCTTCTCTTTAGGGGTATGGAGTGTTCTGTTATTTTAGGATCTCAGGGACCAGCTTTTCTTCAAGCTTTCAGTGCTCCCAAAGTGGTCTGATCCAGGGCAAAGTCTGTTTGCTCTGAGTTCTGTAGGTTCCTGACCTATTGTAAGCTGCTGGACTTTGCCCCTGTGAGCCAGCTAGGAAGCTTAGTTGATTCAGAATGACAGAACTGTAGACTCCTCTTTGGTCTGGAATTTCTGCACTGGTTATTTCTCTGCAGATTGGGCTAAATGCTGGAGCCGAGACCCTGCTCTTCTCCTGAAGTCTGAGCCACACTGCTGCTGCTGGCTTCTGAACTTCATTCTTTCTTTAGTACATTTCTCGTGGCCTCCCTTCCTTAGAATTCCACTCCAAGCTTAGGTCTCCTTCTTGGTCTGTCCTGGACCTGTGACCTAGAACTGGGTAGTGGGTGACAAAACTGCCAATTGGTACCTGTTTCCATTGCAATGCTCCAATATGAGGCAGGGACCTCCTTTTGCTTTTGTTCATAGTCTCTTCCTGAGTGCTGGAATGTTCCTAGGGCAGTGCACTCCTGGCCTGACCTTGTGCCCAGTTCAGACCTACACTGAACAAATGACTCAGGATGACTTTTTATAGATTTTCCCACCAGGATTTGGTATAGTGTATTTTCTAGATCCATTTGGAATTTTTCTTTTGTTTCCTGCTTTGTATTGTTGCTACCTTGGCTTTGCCAATAATACATTTTTAATCAAATTACTTATATAGATAAGGGCCCCATATACTCTGGGGTACCCCCATGATTTCTCAAATGAAATTAGACCCAATTTCCTTTTCCTATTCAATTTGGGACCCAGCTCACTGTCTCTCTAGAGCACATACACAAGGTATATCTAGAGCAGCTGTTCTCAACCTGTGGGTTATGTTCAATTTGTAAGAATGAAAATAATCCTGCATATCAGATATTTGCATTACAATTCATAATAGTAGCAGAATTACAGTTATGAAGTAGCAACGAAAATAATTTTACGGTTGGGGATCACTACAACATGAGGAACTGTATTAAAGGGTCATAGCATTAAGAAGGTTGAGAACCACTGGTCTAGTGCCAGGTCTATTTATCATTTCTACCTATATGTGTATATCAATATCAGTCTATTCTACTAAGTCAATGGACTTTCTTTACAGCTGCATTTTATGATATAGGCAGTATACATTTTTACATCAAATTTTATTTTTCAAGTACAAATGGTTAAAATAATTTTTAAATAGTTATGGCTTTCAATTAGGAGGTATCTCATTTTATTGAATGATTTAATCCATTCACATTTAAGGTAATGATTGTTAGGTTTGTGTTTTCCTTCACTGATTTGTTTTATATTTTTTTATCTTCCACTTCTTTTAAGTTAGAACCTTGCACCTGCACTTAGTTTTGCTCATACTCTTGGTACATTTCTCTGTCTATAGACCATTTTTGGTATGTACTGGACCTCTATGACAGAGGTGAATAATGTGTATAGTTCTCTGGGCATACCCTATATCCTACTCACATAATAAAAACACTCCAAATGCAGGAACAGAGTTTCTTTCTCAGCCAATCTTTTCATTCCTTAGGTGTCAAGGAGTCTCCCAATTCTAGCCTCTCAGATTGCACCCATGTTACTAATATCCTGAGAATAGCTTTCAAGGGCAGCTATGTGTCCTGCCAGTGTTGCCTTCTTTTCTCCTATTTAAACTTTTTCACAGTGGGCATGCACGGTTCGGGTGTTCTGGTGTTCTGTTCTTGCTTGCTATGTCTGGTATTCAGTGAGCAGTGAAGAGGTTTGGGTTTGTCCCAAGTGGAACAGAAATTGCAAGAATACCTCTTGGGTCTGGACATTCTCAAGGGAGCTGTATTCACCTTTTCTTAAATACCCATGACATACTTTGGACATTTTAGATCTGCTAAGATAGACATAATCCTTTTAGCCAAGTTTACAAATAAAATAAATATAACTAGAATAAGAAGCAACAATATGGATGGGGAAAAGAATCTTTGCATGAAGTGTTTCTTATTTTAAAAGTCTGATATCTAAAATCTGCCATTCCTCAGAGATAAAGGGTCAAAGGATATGAACAGTCTTCAAATGAAGAAATATAAACTACTAATAATTTAAAACATTTTAAAATAATTACTAGCTTTTGGTTATTAATAATTACATATTATTTATAACTAATAAATAGATAAAAATTAAAACAACCATGAAGTATAACATCACATTGATCAGAATTTTAAAGATGGCAAAGGATGTTGGTGGGGTTACAAGAAAACAGGAATGCTAATTCACTACTAATAAAGGTACAAAATGATCCAACTCCTTTGAAAATAATTTAGACTTATGCAAATGAAGTTATAGAAACTTTTCATACCCATTGTCCTACCAATGTCATTTCTGTCCCAAGGAAGTTATTGACAATAAGAAAAAAACCTATGTGTCTAAACATACTCATATCAATACTATTTCTAATAGCTAAAAATTAGAAACAAAGCATAGGTCAAATGATTGGGGAATAGGGGGAAAATTGAGTTATACAAGTATCTGTAACTATACAATGATGAAAATGAATAATTCCTATTCATTGTAGCATTTGATGGAGTGGAATAGTGAGCAGGGCTGTTCTTTTCCATCACCCTGTTACCATTGACTAGATCAGCAGTTTTCAACCTATGGGTTGTGACCCCTTTGGGGGTTGAACAAGCCTTTCACAGGGGTCGCCTAAGACCATCAGAAAACATATTTCTGGGGCGGCTAGGTGGCGCAGTGAGTAGAGCACCAGCCCTGGGGTCAGGAGGACCTGAGTTCAAATCCGGCCTCAGACACTTGACACACCAGCCATGTGACTTTGGGCAAGTCACTTAACCCCAATTGCCTTCCAAAAAAAAAAAAAAAAGCAAAAAACCCACATATTTCCAATGATCTTAGGAACTGAGACACTATTCCTGTATCCGTCTCCAGGTAGGTCTGCCCACATGTGGGTATTAAAGGGTCCTGGCATTAGGAAGGTTGAAAACCACTGGACTAGATAGATTTCTCAATATAAGGGGCAATTAGATGGCGCAGAGCTCCAGGCCTTAGGGAAGACCTGAGTTCAAATCTAGCCATTGTCATTTACTAGTGGTGTGACCTTGGACAAGTCACTTAATCTCAGTTTGTCTCAGTTTCCTCATCTGTAAAATGGAGAAAATAATGACACCTACCACCCAGGGATATTTTAAGAATAAGATAATATTGAGATAATATAATGGTAATATTATAAATAATAATAAAATTAGAGGAGATAATGAGATAATATTTGAAAAAGCACTTAGCACAGTGCCTAGTAGGCACCATGTAAAAGCTTGCTATCATTATATAAACATGGTCTACTCCCCAGACATTTTCTCATGATCTGGGACCTTGCTGTCCTGATTGGTGTGTGCCTCATTTGGCCTACTATTTCAGGGAAGCTCTAGCTGCTCCTGGCCATCTCTTATCAAAGTGCCTACTCTAGCTAGTCCTTCTCCATCTGAAATCAGCTCCACCATGACTCCTACAAGGCTCTCCTGTAGCTTCATTTGCCTTACCTGTAACCTTTTGGATTTAAGCGTCCCTCTCTGACCACCAATCAATCAACATTTATTAAGTGTCTACTGTGTGCTAAATGACAGATCTAAAGAGAGGCAAAAGACAGGCCCTGCCCTCAAGAGGTTCACCGTCTAACGAAGGAAGCAACATGAAATCAAATATACACAAAGCAAGCTATATATAGGACATATAGAAAATAATTTACCAAGGGAAGGCACTGGAATCAAGACCCATATGTATTGTACCCATTTATAAAAAAACTAAGTCTGGCTGACTAATTTAATATATCAACTGATAACCCTGGGGGAAAGCACACTGGTGCCAGGGCAGGGAGGCGTGGGGGAAGCAGTTTGTGAACTATATGGCCTTAGAAAACTACTCCCTGACCTACAGCCATGCTTCAGAATATATATATTATGAAGCGCTGCGGGGTTAACAGAGTAGGACTGAAAGAATAATGTGAACACAGATTAGGTGCCTCTCAAGCTACATCCAGGTTCATTTCATAAGCCTCCACCTAATGTTTCACTTTCCCAGGGCCAAACTATCATTAATTCAAAGTAAAAGTCATTTAGTCAAAGAGAACAGCAAAATAAGTGTTAAAAAAAAAAAAGTAAATTTCTCCCAAATGTACCTTCCCACCAATTCCCACAACACATGTGGAAGAGGAGATACTTTTCCCTCCAAGATTCCCTCTAAGATTGTATGCCCGCTGTGAAAGCACTGTTTATGGTGCTTGCCTTTCTCAGCAATGCTGATGCCCCACGAGCTGGGCTGCTCTCTCCACCCAGTCCATGCTTTCATCTGCTTCTCCATTGGCTAGTTTCTTCCCAGGGAGTGACAATTGCTCTTCCGTGAGACAATCCAAGCTTCAAATTATTTGAACTCTTTTGTTAGACCCAAAGTCACAGCGTAGCAAATAATCTACTAAATTGAATCTTTTATTTTTGACAGCCTCTCTCCTTTCAGAAGAAAATTCCTCAGGCCTGTTTGATATTTGAGTTGGGATGAATAAATTGATTTCAAAGCCCAGTATGTCCCTCATAGCTACTGTCTGCATATATAAATCTGAGAATCATCTTCACATTGTGGTTATTGTTCAGTCGTACCCAACTCTGTGTAACCCCATTTGGAGTTTTCTTGGCAAAGACACTGAAGTGATTTGCCACTTCCTTCTCTGGCTCATTTTACAGATTAGGAAACTGAGGCAAATACCGTTAAGTGACTTGCCCAGGGTCACAGCTAGTCAATGTCTGGGACTGGAACTGAACTCAGGCCTCCCTTGCTCCTGGGTTGGCACTCTATCCCACTGTGCCACCTAGCTGCCCTGTCCAGAGTCACACAGCTAATAATTAAGCGGCAGAGGCGGAATTTGAACCTGAGTATTCTCTGTGTCAAGTATAGGGTTTTCTCTATCACACCTCACTGCTTAATCCAAGCTACATTTGACCAGGAAATCTCTCTGGACTCTGCAGTATCCTCTAGTGTGGCAGTGGGGGAGTGGGTGCAGTGGTGAGTGACCATCATGGAGCACAGTGACTCTTCACAAGGAAAGATGGAAGTTCTTCCTTTACCTGTGTCATGGCTGCAGGAAGAGTCTTTTTCCAGCCCACGTGTCCTTCCAGTCAACTCTAGCCTCCATGAATTTTCCTTTCTCCCCCCACCCCTAGGTGCATTGGAGGACCTGGACTGTGCTATCCTGCTGAGTAAGGGCCAAGGACAGGTGGCATGCCAGAGCTACGTCCAGAGGGGGCTGGTAGCCCGTCTGCAGGGCAGAGATGATGACGCTAGAAGCGACTTCGAGAAAGCAGCTCATCTGGGCAGTCCCTTTGCCCGACGCCAGCTGGTCCTGCTCAACCCTTATGCGGCCCTGTGCAACCGGATGCTGGCTGACATGATGAGACAGCTTCAGGGCATCAGTGAGCCCTGAGAAGACACGCTTCCTACCTGGGGACCCATGCTCCTTGGCAGCCCAGAGGGAGGATGCAGCTGCTAACCAAATAAAGTCGCCTTTGCTCCAGTCTGATTCCTAGTCCTCATTGTGTTAAGAGGATTCCGCTTAGCTCAGCAGGTAGAATCAGTTTATAAGATCTAAGTTGTAGAGCCAGAAGGAGCCTTTGGGATCATTTAGTCCCACTGAAGCCTAGAGTCAAGCAAGGTAGAAAGTGACAGAGTCTGAATTAAAGTCTACCTCATTACTCCAGACGCCCCAGCTCTTTCCACTACACCACAAGTGTCTTTATTTAGTTCAGCGGCAATGAAGGCGGCGTGGTCCAATGAAAGAGCACAGTCCCCAGTCGGAAGATCGGGGTTCAAATCCCAGTGCTGCCAAGATCGCCTCAGTTCCTGGGGGATCAAGGAAAGACATCGCAGCGTCGTGGTGTCGGAGGTCCTGGGTTAGAATCCTATGTTAATAACTACCTTATGACACTCTGTGCCTCAGTTTCCTTATCTCTACTGTTAGGAAGTTCAAGTAAATGATTTCTAAGGTCCTTTCCGTTCTAAATCGGTGGGACGTAGTGGAAAGTGATAGATAGACCCGGGAGCAGGAACGCACAAGCGCAAATCCCACTCACTACGGCGCACGGATAGGATAGTCGGAGGCACATGGGAGGTGCACTGGCCCACTTGGGCTCCAGTGTTACCCCCTCGCCCTGCTTCTTCCTGGCGGAGCGAGGGAATTCCCTGAGAATAAGTCGCTCTCTTGGACAGGCTCCCGCGGATGAGAGGTGCACCCTGAGGCGGCTGAGGCAGAGGCTGGGAGGGGGCAGGGTGGGTGCATGCCTGAGGTGCTTTGGAGATGACACAGAGTGGGTGGGAGCTAATGTCCCCAGCTTCCCACTCACTCTGGTGGTCTAGCCTTCACCCAGGAAGAGTGGCAGTTCGGGCATTGATTGGCCCTGTCTGCCCATGCTCCGAGCCCCTGCATCATACTGCAGTATTCATCAGACCTGAGCAGTTGCTGCCCCCAGCCCTGGAGAGGAGCCTGGAACGGAGTTTGACCGGGGAGGGATCCAGGGTGAGTGATGTCCAGGGGATAGAGTCAGAGGCCCAGGCCCTAGGGAGGGACCGTCCACTGCAGGGACTTCTCCCCGGCAGCTCCCCCATCCCCCTGCCCACATGCCCTACCTGCTACTTGGAACCGGTCCCAAAGCCCCTTCCCCACACCGCACCTGTCCCTTGCTCCCCCACCCCCAACATGCAGAGAGGAGGAAGTCAAAGGTATGGAAAGAGAGCAGAGGGAGGGGTATGGCCTAAAAGAAAGAGGGGGTGCGAGGAGACACCTGCGGGGGGGAGAGAGGCCATGACCTTCAGGTGAAGGGACAGACTATTCGCCTATGCATGTATATGTGTGTGTTTCTGTGTGTGCATGTTTCAGTGTGTATATGTACATGCGTCTGTGTATATCTATGAATGTATGTGTGTATAGAGAAACTACTAGGTGTTTCTGTGCATATGTCTGTAAGAGTATGTATTTAATCCATGTATGTGTCTGTTTCTGGGTATCTGCATATACATGTGTTTTCTACATGGATATGTGTATGGGAGGAGGCCCTTGTGCCTGCCCTCCCTTTCTTCCTTCCTCCCACCCCCTCTGCCCCCAGGAGCCAAAGGCGTTCAAACTGGGGCAGACCATGATGCTTTCCTGGACCCTCGCTGCTCTCCCTCCCACATTGCTGCTAGTACTAGCCCTGCTGAGCTCAGGTACCCTACCTCTGCCTGCCCCTGACCCCTCCTGCTGTCCACTCACCTTCAGTGCTCCTGGAGTGCTAATCCCCTCCACCCTAGACACCAGCTGCGTGGGTCTCTCCAGGAGCCACCCCCAGTACCTGGAGATACTAGACCTAGGACATTTCATTTTTTTCCCTCATTGTCTGTGAGGGGAATCTCAGAGGCTGCCCTGCCTCTCTCTTCCTAGGTCCTCATTCATGTGACTTCTTGGGCATTTGGGTTTGTCCCTTGGTGTGTTTCACAGAAGTCCCCTACACCCCCACAGGACTTGTATCCCCACCTCTGGTGTCTCCATTACTGGAGGCCCTTCAATCATGGGACCCCTACTCTGTTCCAGGCCAGGGGGAGCTGGCGCCTCAGATCGATGGGCAGACGTGGGCAGAGAGGGCACTGAGAGAGAATGAACGCCATGCCTTCACCTGCCAGGTGGAAGGTGGGCATGACCCCCCGAGACTGGCCTGGTACCTAGATGGGCAACTGCAGGAGGCCAACACATCAAGGCTGCTGAGTGTGGGTGGGGAGGCCTTCACAGGCAGCACAAGCACATTTACAATCACCGCTCAGAGGGCTCAGCATGAGCTGAACTGCTCCTTGCAGGATCCAGACACCAGGAGGATGGCCAATGCCTCTGTCATCCTTAATGTTCAGTGTGAGTGTCTACTAGGTGGGGACAAGTGAGGCAGGGAGAGGGCTCTCTACATTGTGATCCTGGAGTACTAATCCCCTCCACTCTAGCCCTCGGGCTTCCAGGTCTGGGCACGTACCACCCCCCAGTACCTGGCCATATGAGACCTAGGAGGGCAGGCCCCAACAGCCAACCCTCTAGTCTCTTACTTTCACTAGCATCCTTAGAAAGCACTCATGGGCCCTGTTTCTTCTCCCCTGATCTTATGGCCAGACTCAGATCTTGCCATATCTCATTTTCTATCTGAGAAGAGGACCCAAGGAGCCTGACCCCAATCCCTATGTGAGAAGAGACCCTGAGTATCCAGACGCCCAGCCATGTCTGGGGAAAGAAAGGTCCCTGGTATCTGAGTCCCTAGTCTCCTCCCTTCCCAAAAAATATATTTGGGGGGTGTTGGTGGGAGGAGTGATATAAAGCCAATGATAGGAGTGGAGTGGTTTCTGCTTCACCCCAGTCAAACCAGAGATTGCCCAGGTGGGGGCCAAGTACCAAGAAGCCCAGGGTCCAGGGCTCTTGGTTGTCCTGTTTGCACTGGTGCGAGCCAACCCACCTGCCAATGTCACGTGGATTGACCGGGATGGACCTGTGACGGTCAACACTTCTGACTTTCTGGTACTGGATGCCCAGAGCTACCCCTGGCTCACCAACCACACTGTACAGCTGCAGCTGCACAGCCTGGCCCAAAACCTCTCTGTGGTGGCCAACAATGGCGTGGGTGTCACTAGCTCTTCTCTCCCAGCCCCAGGTGAGTCAGACGAAGCTCAGAGGGGCATGGGTGGTGTGCAACAGAGACACCCCCCATCCAAGGGCAAACACCAACAGAAACTGGCATAGGCACTGCCAAAGTCTGGGGTGGCCACAGACTGGCATAAGAGAAAGGCAAGAGGATCTCCTACTAGAAAAGCATAAATTTGTATTGGGAAACTTGCCAAGGGAAATCCTGCCAGGGCATCTTGTCCCCAGCAATAAGGCTTGCCAGGGTTTCTCTCCCCTTGCATGTGTTGGGATGGGCAGAGACTGCCTACCTGGGCTTGACTACGGGATGCCCCACAGGGCTCCTGGCCACCCAGGTGGAAGTGCCGATGCTGGGCATTGTTGTGGCTGGAGCCCTTGCTCTGGGCACTCTGGTGGGCTTCAGCACTCTGGTGGCCTACCTGGTCTGCAGGAAGGACAAAAAGACTACAGGTAGGGACAGGAGTGGAAGGCCCAGGAGGGGAGGGTGGTGTGTTCGGAGAGCAGGGGTGGGGAGGGAGGCCATGAGTAAAAACAGGAAATAGGAAGTATAAGGATAGAACCTAGAATAAGGTTACCAAGTGGGGACAGAGATCAAACAGGGTGAGCACGGGGTAGAACTGAACAAACCTGGAACAGAGGGAGCTAGACAGAGCAAGTTGCCCAGGACAGCAGGAGATGGTTTGCCTGGGTTGTGAACAGGGTGGAGGAAAACCCGGGAGCTATGAGGCTCTGGGTCAGACGGTAGGATAAGTGAAAAGTCATGAATTCTCTAGTCAGGCATGGGCCTATGAGAGCACCTCCCCAGGCGGGTTAGCAGTCAGTGCACGCTGGCCAGGTGTAGTCAGTGGGACCACCCTCTTCTTTTTCCCCAGGTACCTCTCGGCGACCATCTCTCCTCTCCAGGTAACACACACTCCCTCAGTGTGGCTACTATGGTGGGTTGCCAACAATGGGCAAGACTGATAGGCAGTGTGGGTACTGGGGAGATTTCTTGGAGGCTGGTAGGTCTGGGCCATAGCACAAAGTGACAACACATCCCAGCTGGTGTCAAGGGTGATAACAGCTTTTACCTACCTTGCAGTGACTCCAACAATCTGAAACTCAACAATGTGCGGCTGCCTCGGGAAAACATGTCCCTCCCTTCCAACCTGCAGCTCAATGATCTCACTCCAAACTCCAGAGGTGGTGTATATTTTGCTGTGGTCAGGCCATATCCAAAGTGTATTGTTGAGTCCTGGGTGCCACATTTTAGGAAGAACATTGAAAAACTAGCGTGGGTTCAGAAGAGGATGGACAGCATTGTGAGATGATTAGAGACCATGCCATATGGTCTCTCCCCCGTGCCCTCCCCTGCCACAACCTAAGGCTCTACAGCTGCCCTCCCCCATGCCCTCGTCCACTGGGTTGACTCCTGAATTTGCAATCCCTTAAGACCTATCAGGGAAAAGGGGAGCATGGGCACAAGAAGGAACTCCTCTGGTACTGGAGGGCACCGAGCATCACCATCTTTATCATCCAACAGCCAAACCAGCTGATGGACAGATACCACAGAACACCAGGAAGCCTGACATCCTGGACCCTGAGAATGGTGTCCTTTTCACCAGCCAAGGTATCCAGGGCAAGGAAAATGGGTACCAACAGTGCACATGCCTCCCCCCTCCTCATCTCCCCTACCTAATATGCCCATTTATATAGATTCTGTAGCTCCTAGAGGACGTGGAAAGAACCTAGGTACGTATGCTACCAGCTCTCCAGTAGTGAGGTTCGCTGGGGAAAGAGGGTTGTCACATAGACTAAGTGTCCCCTCTTCAACGATACTGGGAGCTCAAGCTCTGGGTCTCTTTCACCCCACAGGTTTTGTGCATCTTCCAATGCTGGGCTACATCTATCGGGCATCCAGTATGAGCAGTGATGAGATCTGGCTGTGAGCAGAAGGGCAGGGTAGAGGGAAGTCTTTTGTTCCTCTGGCTGCCTTTCACTGCTCTCCTGAGCCTGCCCTTACCCTCCTGGCAGGGGAGGTAATTTTTGTTATCCGTATGAGTATGCCTGGTATCATTGGAACCTCAAACTGGGATCAGACTCTCTTAGGCAAGGAGTTGGGGCTGCCCATGAGAACTGGTCACTTTATTTTAACTCAGGTTGGTCTTGAGGCTTGGGTAATGATGTAACAGATACCCAAGCTGAATGCAGCTGTGCTCAAATAGCACGTAACTTCCAGCAGAAGATATGACATTTCCTGATATCTCAAAACCATACCCCTGCTCTTCTTAAGCACTTTATACAGTGGATGTGGGGAGCATGCCAAGCTTGGTGGATAAAGAGAATGCTGCATGCCCTGGGCACTGCCCTTTGTTCTTCTTTTAACTATCTATGCCTCACCCCTTTCAGGCAGAAACCAAACTGTCCCTTCCTAGTGTGCCAACCCTGGCATGTTGGCATGGGCTAAGCTAAGCACAACCTTTTCCTTTTGGCTGAAAGCCTCCCTGCCTGTCTCTCCTTCCTCATGGGTACTACATATAGTGATAGGATGAGTATGGGAGATAGACTTTCCTCACCTCCTTAATGGACCCAAGGCATCTTTGCTCTGAACAATATTAGTTCTAGGCATCAGCAAAAGTTAGGGAGAAAAGGAGGGAGGGAGGCCTAGTAATGCCCTCCCAAGGGCATGAAGCTATGCACCTGTTCTTGCAATATTAGCATTTTAAGAATGTCCCATAAGGGAGGGGGCATGACTAAGAGTCCCCAGGGCTTCTGCTTTGTCTCTGATGCTTCTACATTTGAGACTTCCTAGAGATTCACTGTGAGTGCCCTAAGCCCAACAGGCTTAGGGTTCCCCTGTCAAAACTGTGCTCATTCTTACGTTCTACTTACCCCACCCCCACCTCCTCCACCCCAATTTGTCTGGTGTACATCCTTTGGCAGCAATAAACCAAGCTCATCTTGTCCTGTGCAGCTGCCATTTCTATCTAGAGGAAATTCTTTGCAGAGAGGAATGGCCAGGGCAGAAAGACATCATTCTGTCAGTCAGTAGCATTAATGGTATGCCCAGGGTTCTTTGGGGGTGCATTGGCAGCCTGGGGAGGGGGAAAAAGGCACCATGGACACAGAGGGTACAATGTAGTTCTTGCCCACAGGAAGTATATAACCCTTTAGTAGAGAAGTCTGACAGAGTTATTTGCAGGAATCCTATCCTAATGGATCTACAAAAATAATTGTAGAGCTGACATATAGTGGCATTGATCTGAAATGTTTTCATGGAATCAGAATTCAGGAATTATAAGAGACCCTGACAGCTGTTGAGAGAGTTATCCCATCCCTTCACCTACACATGAATCATGATGATTACATTACCCCACAAGTGGTTGCCCATTTTACTGCAGATTTTGTCATTTTAAAAATGGTGACTGTGTGTTAGTGGGTGTTATGCTGTCCCTGACTGGCTTTATGATGTTCAGTCTGGCAAGGAATAAATGGAAGACATAGGAATTTGCCGAAGACAAAGCCTCCCCTCCTTCTTTCCCTTCCATCCACTGATTGCACGTAAGGTGATCTAGAACAGCAGTCTAACCATAAAAGAGAGACCACTGCTGGTTTTCATACTGCTCTTTAGTGTCTTCTTGGCCACTAAGGGATGCCTGGATGTCCACTCCTAGGGCAATGCTCCCCAAATGCCTCAAGGTCCTAGACAGAATAAATACTCACACAATATCAAGATGATTTAAGAATGTTTAAAAAGCAACCTAGAAATGATGGAAAGTTAAGATAGTACAGAGTATATTTTTTAATATTTTCTAAAGAATCTATCATCTTGTAGCTTAAAACCATGTTGAGTATCTAGCAAGCTCTCAATAAAATGGTTGACTTCATATATATTTATATTTTCTCCCCAAACATACTGTAAGCTTATTAAGGGCAAGGACTATGTCTTCTGTTTTGGGAGAATCTGTGGAGTGGCCCGGGTGGTCCTAAAGCTTTTCATTTTAGGGGGAAAGAGACTGGACTTAAGATTTCTCTGGAATAAAGACCCTTTTTATGAGGAGACTCCATCTATACAAGGTGTCAGCTTCTGTGTTACTTAGGAGCTGCTTAGAGGAGGGGGGTGGGGACCAAGGTTATGACTTGCCCAGGGTTGTCCAGCAAGAATGATGGGAATTAAATCCACCTTTGAGACACATTCTCTATTCACCAGGCCATGCTGCCTCTCATGAGAGCATCGTGGGCCAACAAAATTTAATGGCTTGTTTAGATCCCTAGTGGCAAAATTGGGACTACCAGGCCCCTGTACCATGTTGGTCTTATCCTGTCTCCAAGCTCCTACAGCCTTCCCTGTTCTCAGAAATGGATACCAGAACCATCTGGGGCCATCTCCAGTTGTCCTGATCTGTATCTTGCCACTGGACCCAGATGGCTCTGGAGAATAAAGTGAGGCTGGTGACTCTGCACAGCCTGCCTCACTTAAATCCCATTCACTTGCATATCATGGCATCACCTTCCTGATGTCATGGTCCTCTTTGAGAATGAAAGACAAACAACAACAACAAAATGGTTGCCAGAACCATATTTGAGAAGCCCTAACTGGTTCCTTCTGTGGATATGTGCACAGTGGGAGGAAAGCCCTTTTCCCTGAAGTTTACCTGGAACAAGGTTGGAATTCTTCTAATTTAAATTTTAAAAACAAGGGAACAAGGAAGCAGAAAAACCAGAGTTTACAGAGTAAACAACTGGCTTGGTTGGCCCAGTTTAACAGGGATCTTTTTCTCTTGGGGTGGGTGAGGAGGGGAAAGACCTTTTTGTTTCTCACTAACACATTCAAAGCCATAAGATTTCAACTTGGCAGGGATCTCAGAGATCATCTGGTTCAGCTCCATTTTACAGCTGAGACTCATCCAGGTGTAATGACTTGCTCAGCATCACACAAGTTATAACGGGAGGAGCTATTAACTTAGGTCTTCTGACTCCAGATCCAACACTGCCTACTCTACCACACTGTCCTCCTGAAATCTGGTCCTAGATGAAGGGAGAATAGTTTTGTTGATGAAGTTTGGAGGTAAACTATATGTTGAATTGAATTCTTTTTTTTCCCTGGGTAGTAAAAAAATAATATTTTAGGAGGTATCCTTTTTTATTTTTTCTTTGGATTTCCAGTTTAAATATTTGATAAATGCTTTTGGATTGATGTCTCATTATCTTGGTTAGGAAGGTGACTGGTTATTTAGATAAGGAGCAAGTAGGCATATGTGGTTAGAACACTAAAAAACCACCAGGGACTAAGAGGCTTCCCTAATAGCTGACAATGTGTATGGGATTATGGAATGGACAAAAGAACTCTTTCCCGGGCACTGTGCTGAGGCAATCCAAAACTAGGTCCTGGGGGAAGCAACATTCTCATTACTGTCACATAAGGAGCAGGATGCCCTAACACCTAACAAAAACATCATACATTATGATTAGAAATATATATATATATATTAGAAATACAGAGTTGGTTCAATATTATAAAAACTATAAACATAATAGAAAACAGAAAAAAATTATAAAGTCACCATATCAATGAAGAAAAAGCTTTGGACAAAATACAACACTCACTCATGATTTCTAAAAAAGAAATTTTAAGTATAGGAACAAACCTTTTCTTAAGATAATACATAATTTCTATATAAGATTGAGAGCTGTCATTATGGGTAAAGGAGGCATTCTAGGGGTCTTTCCAATAACATCAGAGGTAAATTGTGCTAGGAATAGAGATGCCAAAAAGAAACAATTTGAGTTTCACTGAAGAATACTGAAAAATTCACAGAACAGAATTAAGTTCAGAGGTAGAGAAAGGAAACTAATATGGTGACTTTACTGTATGCGTTTTAAAAACACAGGTTGTATGTAACAGAGATTTGTGGTTTCATAGCCAATCATCTTTTTCTATCCTCTGTATATGGAAAATGTTCTTGTTTTCTGGTGTTTTTCCCATTCAGAATAATAAAGAAATAAGAGGAAAAAGAAAGAGAATACCTTTTACAACGATGGAGAGCAGAAGAGTTCTTTGACCAAACAAAGGATAAAGAGATTCACAGGCAATAAAATGGACGGTTTTGAAGGCATAAAAATTATAAAGTTTTTATAGAAATAAAGAGAATGAAGATAGAGTTAGAAGGAAAACTGTTAACTGGAGAAAGTATTTCTAACAAATTTCTCTTATGGAGTTTTAAATTCTTTTTGCTTTCATTATTTGGATTTTTAAGGAAAATCCCATAACTGGCTGAGGCTTTCCTTATGGAATGCTAAATGAGCTAAAACTCCCAATTATTTTGACTCTGATAAGAAATGTGAAAGGGATAACGGAATTTTATGATACTTACCTAGTGGTTGTAAATCCCAGACTCCTTCTTGTTTATTGATAAATTCTACAGCCAGATAAGATTCGATTTTTCTTCTTATCTTTTGACATGTAAACCTCCTTTCCTGTCAATTAGTCTACTAAATAATTAACAAGCATACCTTTGAAATGTAAATCTTACAGTTCTATATGTGAAAGTAAATCTTTACTTTCTCCTTTTGCTGACTATAAATTCCTTTCTCCTGGTATCTATAAATCCAATATTATACCTCTTCCCTTTCTCTCTCTGATGTAATTAGAGACTATATAAGTTTTAGGAAATCTTTGTTCAAGGCTCAGAGCTAATTAAGAGCTCTGAGTCTATGATGAATCATGTATTTAATAAACCTAAGTCATACCTCCTGAATTTCTGTGTACTGATAGTTTTGACTAGCAGCAGCACTTATCAACAAATCTATAAATATTTGCATATCAATACATAAAGATGAGACAAATATATGAGTCATTCCCCAATAAAAAAGGGATGCAGGCTATCAAACCATATGAAAAAATACACCAAATTACTAATATTAAGAAAAATACAAATTAAGACAACTTTGAGGTTCCACAACATCAGATTGACAAAAATGACAAAAATGAAAAATGACACATGTTGGATGGGCCATGGGAAGACAGGCCTACTAATTCCCTGATTATGGAGCTGTGGTCCAGATATTCTGTAATTTAGAATTATACCCCCAAATCATTAGACTGTGCATATCTTTCAACTAGAGATACCACTATGTAGGTATATGTCCCAGAAGTAAAAAAACAATGAACAACTTCGGGCAAGTCACTTAACCCCAACTGCCCTCCAAAAAGCAAAAACAAAACAAAACAAAACAAAACAATGAACAACAAAACAGGAACCCACTGATAGCCTGGTAAATCAACCAGATCTGGGGGGGGGGAGATATTAATAGCATTGAGCCCTAGCACATAGCAGAGCCTCCCGGATAGAATCCATAACCTCTCAAAAGAGGTTGGCCTAGCCATCTACACAAAAAATGGGTGAAAAACAAAAAAACTACTTACAACATACTTTTAAGTTTAATCTGCATTGTTATTATTTTCTCTAGCACCTTAGGTGTAGATAATCAACAAAAACAATAAATCAAACCCCGATGTGTAGTGTTTGCAAATTTCTGAGGTATAAATGATCACACTGAAAATTTAACAACTGGTTCACAAGAGCATACCCCTGGAAAGAGCTCATATATAAAAACACTACCATCAGTGCTTTTTGTTGCAGCAAAGAGCTAGAAACAACACAGCAGACTATCAATTAGGGAAGAGTTTGAGCAAATTATATTATGTAAATACAAAATGGAATATTATCTTGCTTTAAGAAATTATGAAAGAGGGGTGGCTAAGTGGCACAGTGAATAGAGCGCCGGCCCTGGAGTCAGGAGGACCTGAGTTCAAATCAGGCCTCAGACACTTTATACACACACACACACACACACACACACACACACACACACACAAAACTAGCCATTTGACCTTGGGCAAGTCACTTAACCCCAATTACCCTGCCTTCCCCCCTCAAAAAAAAAAGAGAAATTATGAAAGAGACCAATTCAGACAAGCCTAGGAAGACCTGTATGAACTAATGTAAAATGAAGTGAGCAAAACCAAAATAATTTACATACTGACAGTACTGTAAAGGAAAGAGAACTTTGAAAAACTTAAGAACTGTTAACAATGCAATGATCAATCATTACTCCAGAACACTGATCACAGATCCCCACTCTTGACAGAATAAGAGACTAGAGGTATAGAACTGAGACATATTTTCAGCCATGGCCAATGTGTGAATTTATTTTGTTTCATGACTTATTATAAGGGAGAGTTTTTATTTTGGGGGGGTTAGGGAGGATTATGGGAAGCGTGAAGGGGTAGTGAGAGTAAAAAAAGAAACAAAGAACATCTGTGAAACTTTTTAAAAAAAGAAGCAGGACATTCAGAAGGAGAAACAGACAAGCAGGGCAGTAATGAAACTACCACGTTAAATTTAATATAAACTTTCGAAAAATTTGCTATGCTAATGGAAATTCATGGTTTCGTATACAATATTCTTTTTCTACCCTTCATATATGAAAATGTTTGTTTGTCGACATTTGTTAAGTTCTTAACCAAAAATTTAAAAAACAAAAATATAAAAATGATATAATATCCAAATATACAAATGGTTGTGATTGCATCTATGTGGACGTTCCCTTCAACAATGCAGATAGCAAGCCATCTTCCCTTCTGTATTTGTAATTCTTGTTTATGTATTCCTCTCATTTATCGCAGGAAGTTCACACATTCTAGGAAATTTCATCTTCTTCTTTTGACATTGCAATGAGTCCAGTGGAGCACACAGGCTGTCAATAATCCCCCCCTCTCATTGTGTGACTAGCCGCTATTCATTTGGAATCATACGTTTCTTTTAGGGAATCGTTTATTCTGATTATACTTTGCAGTTGTTGCATTATACCTTGCTCACACCCACCATGCACCCCTCAATTGCCCTCTGTGATACTCATTTTTAATTCCTCAGAGACTATAATGTTCTTTGAACTACAGCCATACAATGTTACCTGAAGCCTATCAGTATTAAAAAGATAAACCTCTGCTTCAAGGGAAAAAAAATGTTTAAAGGTCATAAAAATTTTCTAATCTAATCCCAAAGGCAATCTCTTCTTCATTCCTCCCGTTTAATTTGGGGCATAAATCATTGTCCATTTGCAGTGTCAGTCAAAAATGTGCACACAAGTGAGCTCTATGGTTGTCCATCTAACTTTGTTGTAATCTGGACACAAGGTGTTTTTCACCCATTTTTTTGTGTAGATGGCTAGGCCAACCTCTTTTGAGAGGTTATGAATTCTATCCGGGATGCTCTGCTATGTGCTAGGGCTCAATGTTATTAATACAATACTTTCTGCAGACAGTAGCATCTCGAGGCCCTCGACTATAGGAGCCAGCATCCAGAGAATGGTAAACACACTGGAGGAGCATACATCTCCCTATTGTAGGTCTCACCTGACACACATGATCAGAACGTCATTACATAAGGTTATATAACATCTTCCCTAGTTTTGATGTGTGCATGAAAACCACCTTACTGAGGTGCTATTTTATTCTACCAAATCAAATGCCTAAGTCACTAAGGAACACAGTAAGATTTTGCCTTCTCCACTTTTGTTGGTTGTGCAATGACAAAGATTTGGTCTATTGTGAAATGTTGCATGTAAAGGCCCTCTTGTTCCCTAATAACGCCTTGGATATAAAACATATCATCCACAAAATGTATGCCACAAAAGGTCATCCTGTTCATATAGAGGAAAGGACAGCGAGAGACAGCTTGAATGTTGCACTGGCCAACAAAACATTGACATGACTTAGACAAAGTTCCCCAGAATGCTGGGTAGGTTCCAACAGCTGATTTAGGTGAGGGTATGGACACGCACTGCACAGCACAGGAAGATGCAGGATTGTAATCTGTACTACTCAGAGAAGCTGGAAAAGGAATTTAAATCTAATCTAACCTAACCCCCTCATTTTACAGATGAAGAAACTGAGGCACTTAGCTGAGAGGTTAAGTGACCTGCTCAGGGTCACACAGCTAGCTGATAAGCAACAATCCTGAGACTAGAACCCACGTCCTCTGACTCAAAATTTCTCACTGATCACTGTCCTACGCTGCCTCACCAACGTGACCACATGTAATAGAGGCACAGAAGTATTTGGCTAGGGATAAGGAGAGAAGAGAAAGCATTTTAGGAAGGGGAAATGGCTCTCAAAGCAGCTCAGTAGTGGGAATGCTTGAAGCGTACAGGGTGGAGTAATAGAAAGAACTGGGGGTTTTGAGGATTTGTACCTTGACCTCTGTTTGCTTATGGCAAAATGAGTGTTGAAGTTTATGAAATCTGCATCTGTTCCAGCTCCAACAGCTGAAATCAGCTTAGTTTGACAAAAACTGAGGCCAAGTTGGACGGTAATAAGACTGATGAGAGGCCCCTTGGCACATGAAATGTCACCCCTGTCCCAGGACAAGCTCAGCGCTGCACGGACTGGCCACCTTCTCTCTCTCCCAGCTGCCGCCCCTCTGACAGGAGGGCTGGAGAGCAGAGCACTGAACTCCCCCCAGAGCCTCATCTGTGGAGGGCTCGGTACTTTCCTGGTGACTTCATTTTCCACCAGTAGCTCCACAAACATCATGTCCTTGTGCTGGGTACTCCAAGAGGCTCCCTCACTCACTCCCTTTCCATTTTCCTTCCATGTACTGTCTTCCCCTATGAGAAAATAAACTCCTTGAAGGCAGACTGTCTTTTTCTTATTTGTGTCCTTAGTGCTTAGCACAGTGCCTGGCATATAGTGTTTAATAAATGTTTACTGAATTAAAGAGTATTTATATTTAATGCTTATTGAAATGGAAGGTATGTGTATGATACTGAAAAGTTTATTCTAATGTTATTTCATCTTCTCATTGCTAATCCTACAAGATGAGTAGGTTGGGAATTATTTCTCCATTTTGCTGAAGGGAGAAGTAAGAAATACAAACAAGTGATTTGCTCACATGTCACAAAGCAAGCAGGCAATAGGGAGTCACTAAATCTTACACATATTGAACACAAAATTATTCTTACAGTTATATGTTAGATAAATTGGAATAGGGAGATCATACAAGAGGCTGATACATTAGTCAGAAAAACTGAGTTTTTTTGTTTGTTTTTTGGAGGGCAATTGGGGTTAAGTGACTTGCCCAAAGTCACACAGTAGTGTTAAGTGTCTGAGGCCAGATTTGAACTTAGGCACTCCTGACTCCAGGGCTGGTGCTCTACTCACTGTGCCACCTAGCTGCCCCAAAACTGAGGATTGTAACGCAGGCACAAGAACTGGGTAAATGGCTGCTTGGCCTCACCTCTACCCAAGGGAATAAGGGGTCTATAACCTTCATGATAGCTTGGAATGATCTCCTAATTTTCATAAAAGCCTCAAGGAACATTTCATTCCCATAGCGTATCTGCTTCCTTCCTTTCCATCAGACTTAATCAGAGGTTCACTGGGTATCCAGCGGAAGAGTAGGGATACAACTGGGGGGTTGTGCCCCTGGGCCTGATGTACTGGGTCATAAGTACAAACGGATAAAATTGTTGTAGGGTTTGAGGATGTAGCTGTCAATAACCTTTACTAAGGAAAAATGAAGAGACCAGGTTAGATTTAAGAGGTTTACTTAAACTGCTACTAACTTTAATGCCTTTGGTACACATGAAATTTCTTAGTCATCAGTCAACATCTCCTTTTTCCTAAAACAGAAAAAAAGGCTAATAGATAAAATCTTTTATTTTTAATTTCTATGCCAATAAACCCCATGAGTAAAAAGATACCAGGTCCTTCCTGTTCCAGATAAGAGAGCTATTAGGTTTCCTCATCTCCCCCAATCTGTACTCCCTGGAGTGTCTGAAATTCCAGGGCACCTGGAACATCCTTCTAACTCAAATCCCAATAGTGTGCTATGAATAACCACATCCTGAGGAAAGGGATCTGGGATGGAGTGAAAAAAGAAGCTAAGACAGGCAAGCACGTTTTAACAAGTGCTCACTGCAGGGCTCTCTGAGTTGCTAGAGGGCAGTAAGAAGGGAATGATCTCTCCTGAAGCAGCAGTGTGACCCATGGCAAAGATTCAAACTTGGCTGGCATCAGCCGCCCCTTCTCAGTTGGGGGGATGAAGGATCCAGGTGTGAGGTTTGAGACAGAGAGACTTGCAGGGGCTCAGCTGAAGGTTAGTGTCTCTGCATCTCCAGCCTGGGAGGTGGGGTTGGATGGCGGGGTGGCTGCTTTCTTTCCCTCAGCCAAGGCTTTGAAATGCTAAGGAAAGAGAAAGTGGAGAATATTAGAGACACACCAGTAATGCATCAGTTCATTCCCAAAATAATTCTTTGGTGATCTCTTGTAAAATCAGTCCCAAGTTTGTTCCCAAGTCTGTCACAAAGGAACTCCTTTTTTATTCCCTGCCTTGTTTCAGCATCTGTGGTTGTTTTCTCATATGTGCAAGATGGCTAAGCCTTCCCTGATGTTCCATACCTCCTCTTCTTTCTTCCCCTTCCCTCTAAAGCCCTGTGCCATTCCTCTGCGGCCGGGTCAAGATATATACACGACACCACAAAGAATCATTCTCTACAGCCACAGCAAATTCTTATGAAGGAGACTGTATATGAATCACTGTGTCTTTGCTGGCTTATAGTTCTCTCCATAATAGTATCAGCTGGAGGGAGGCTAGGTGGTGCATTAAATAGAGCACCGGCCCTAAAGTCAGGAGGACCTGAGTTCAAATCCAGCCTCAGACACTTGACACACTTATTAGCCACGTGACTTTGGGCAAATCACTTAACCCCAATTGCCCTCCAAAAAAAAGGCAAAAAAAAAAAAATACTATCAGCTGGTCCTTGGTGCTATGCTTACCTGGGAGTTCTTGAACTCAGAATAGAGGGAGAACAGGAGGTGAAGGGACTGAATCCGGCTCTTGTAGATAGGAATGTCCAGGATAGCTAAAAAAAAAATAAATCACTGGGAATATGATCAAACTCAATTCTGGAAGCCCTAGGATATTTATCCATTTATCCCAAAGGATATCTTGCCATCTACACTGATGATACCTTCCTTTCCCCATCTGGAACAGCATCCTCTGGACCAGAACTCCAGAGATCATAGCCCCCTCCCTAGGGGAGTTAATTCACTCACCTCTGGAACCCTACTTGGGGTGGGGGAAGCGGGGTAGGCATCAGAGCTGTGCCATAAGTACAAACTTACCTAACCTACCATATCCTCCCAGCTCTAGGTGACCCCTCATGCCCATCAGGCCTTTGTGCCATCCACCCTACCAGCACATTCCCTTCTATCGCCCATCTTCCACTTCTCCACCTCCTGCTCTGAGAATAGTGGTTATATTAATGTTACAACGGCTTCTGGTAAGGATGTGACTGCTGATTGCCCTTCAGCGCCATTCAACACTCCTACGATTCTCCAGACCCCATCTCCTTTCCCTGTTCACCACTCTCCTATATGGGTTGTTCTCCCTTCTTAGACTGTAAGTCTCTGGAAGGCAGGACTGTCACTTCTGATTCTGTATCCCTAACATCAACCATCATGCCTGGCGCATAATAGATTTTTTTTTATTTATTCATGTTCCAGGACATTCATTCTTCTTCCTGGAGGGGAAAATACTACATATCTTGAAAGAACTTAACCATTTCATGACTTTTATGACTCCAGAGCAGATGCATTTCAGAGGCTGTGGCAGGGAAGGGTGGAGCGGGGAGGGGGGGTTGTTTCCACTCTTTTTCTGACCCAGCAGCATCTAGGTTCAACTCCAAATGACACAACAGGTAACAGACAACAGTCTGCAGAAGTAAGATGCTATGTTCCACAGGTAGCACTAGTCCCTTCACTAAAGGTTGGGAATTTCTGAAATTTTGGGTGGGAAAAGCAAGAGCTCCAGAAACTGGAGTGAGAGGATACTGGAAACTTACCACAAATCATATCAATATATTCTGCCAAGGTACAATCAATGTCAGCTGTGGGCAGGCTCACCTGCAAACAGAATAAGGAGATAAGTCGAGGGACTGAAGCTTGGGGAAACTGCTGCTCTCTCAAAGATGGCCAGTGATCTCCTAATAGCTAAATCCAATGACTTTGCTTCAGTTCTTATCTTCACTGACCTCTCTGTAGCTTTGGACACTGTTAATCCCTCCCTACTGCTTGATATTCTCCTGCCTCTTGGTTTCATTGATACCACAATCTCCTGTGGAACCTGAGGCCTCAAGGCCTCAGAAATGGGGGGGTTGCCTTTTTTTTGTGGGGGCAATTGGGGTTAAGTGACTTGCCCAAGGTCACACGGCTAGTGAGTGTGTTAAGTGTATGAGGCCAGATTTGAACTCAGGTCCTCCTGACTCCAGGGCCAGCGCTCTATTCACTGTGCCACCTAGCCAACCCAAATAATTTTTTTTCATTTTCTTTTTTCACTTTTTCCTTTTGGAGGTCAATTGGGGTTAAGCGACTTGCCCAAGGTCACACGGCTAGTGAGTGTGTCAAGTGTATGAGGTCAAATTTGAACTCAGGTCCTCCTGACTCCAGGGCCAGCACTCTATTTACTGTGCCACCTAGCTGCCCCTAGAAATGTTTTTTTAAGACTCTCACCCTTAATGAATCTAAAATAACACTACTAATAACCAAATACAGTTCTGTCAGTACATATCCCATTCCCTCAGTGCACTATGATTTTACCCACCTTGCCTAAAAGCTCCTCAAATTCTGGGGACCACTCCTGCATCAAAGTGTCAATGTCTGGCATGGGCCTGGAAGGGTAAAGACAAATATTGACGGGATGTATGGACTAATGACATCAGATTTGTGTCTAACAGAAGAAAAAAATATCAGGAAACTTCCCCTTCCAATACTACCCTTTGCTGTAACCCAAAGGAAATTTTCTCAAATGGAAACATACTCATTTTACACGAGATTTGAAGAAGACCTAAGAGTTGGTTCCAAATGATAATTTAATTCAATTCAACAAGCATTTATTGAGTAGTTACTAGGTGCTAGGTTCTAGGGATACAAAACAAAAAGAAAAATAGGGTTCCTTTCCCTCAAGGAGTTTGGATTCCACCAACATATTTAAAACATCTAAAACTAATAAGTAAAAAAAAAAATAACTTGAGGAAGGAGAGAGCACTGACAACTAGGGAGACCAGAAAAGGCTGAGGTACCGGGACAGCCTGAGGAAGAAAACAGGAGGCAGCATGTCTGAAGCAAGGAAAACTACCACTACTACCTTGACCACAACCTCTCCTCTTCAGTTCCAACAGAGTCAGCCCATAACCCTAAAACCAAGAGCCTTAAGAATAGAAGTGGCCCCTAGACCACTGGTCTTGCTTTTAACCTGGGTCATCATTTAGGGGAACAGTTACTATAGAAAAGGGTCCTCTCTTCTTTGTCATCAAAAGCTAACCAATTGACACCAACAGGTAGGTAGGCCCAAGAGTACCCCAGATCAGTTCCTGCTTTCAGCCCAGCCCTGAAGTCATCATTTTGAGAAGTAACTGCTTTAGAGAAGTGGCTTGGCAACTGCTTCTGCAGGTACTGGAGCCACAGCTATTGAAGACCTAAGAAAGAAAACTCTCACCAAGCTGGCACCGTCAGATGATTCAACATCAGAAAATGATACAGTTTTGTCAGTGGAAACATCAGTGAAGAAGATGTGTCACCATCTGCTTCATTGCTCTACTCCATATGTCTCTATCTGTACTTTCTATCTGACTTGTGTGTGAAAACTTCTATGTGCCCTCTCTCCCTCCACAATCAGAATGTGAGCTCCTCAGCTCACACCTGTCGGGACTGGCAAAAATGACCAAAAGGAAAGTGACCACAGGCAGAGGAGCTGTGGGAAAACAGGAGCATGTATGCAGAGTCGGTGGAGATGTGAAGCTGGTCCTGCCACTCTGGAAAACAATCCTGAACTAGGCCCAAAAACCTATTCAAAAACCTCTGACCTCAAGACACAACTACTGGGTCTGTACCTCAAAGAGAGCAACGAAAGAGGAAAAGGTCTCACGTGTACAGAGACAGCTGTAGCAGCTCTTTTTATGGCGGCAAAGAATTGGGGACTGAGGGGATGCCTATCAACTGGGAAGAGCTGAACAAACGATACGATATGAATAGAATGGAATGTTAATGTTCACACACACACACACACACACACACGACATGGCCAATGTGTTAATTTTAAAAATCTTTTCATTTCCATATTTGTTACAAAAGGTTTTCCCCCCAATAGGGAGGAGGGGGAGATTATAGAGGAAAAAGATTTTTTTTAATTGAAAAAAACCCACCATGCTTTTCTTCTCTCAGGACAGGTGTAGGTGACTACAGATGTGGAAATCAGTGTACATGATCAGACTGCTATGTTAGCTGGCTTTGCTTAGATATTGTTCTTTGATGCCTGGCCCATAGCTGGTACTTAATAAATATTCATTTGACTGAACTGACTGAACCCCATGCTCACTCTCTATCAAGGTACAAGGCTTTCCAGAAACCAAACGGCAAGACTACTTTGAGAAGGAGAATCCTGACCTGGTGTAGTGGACGGTGGCTGGAGGCTTGGAGCGGTGGAGCTCTGAGATGCTCTCTATCCATGTGTCAATAGCTTTGGGATTCTTTTCTGCATCTTCTAAGCTCTTCACCTTCATTTGTTGCTAGTAAAAGGAGGGAAAAGTAGAAGTTATGGGCAATAGCTGTCCCCTTCAAAGCCACAATTTTTGCTGAGTAGTAAGGGGCTAATTCATCTCTCCTACGGCTATATTTCAAAAATAGGGCAGCTGATGAAAAGGCAAATGTGTCAGCAGCTTCCTAGAGACCCTTGTTGGAGCCAGTGCTAACCAACCTAGGGGCCATAGGTCAATTCTGTGAATGCCCCCTGGGCTTTCAATCCCTCGCCACTCTGGGCTGAAAACCCTTCCAGGCCAGTGCCTTACTGTGATGTTGTGCTGTTTGGAATTCTCTGTCAACCAAAGGGAAAGCACTGTAGGATCAGACTGCTTTGTAGATGGTTCATCCAATACCAATAAGCCAAGGTTGTCAGGCTTCCCATCAGGACGTGGTACCTGATGTAGAGAAGAAAAGGGAGGGATGACAACAGACAGAGGGTGCAAGCGTAACTGGCTATTTTCAAAAAGCTGATGGCCAAGGACTATGACAGGTTATCGTCATCATTATTAAGCACATATTATCAAGTCACAGACTGGATCTTCCTGGGGTGGAGCCAAGATGGTGGCATAGAAGCAGCAGGGTCCTGCAGCTCCCACACAGCCACCCTAAACACACATTAAAATATGACTCTGGACAAATTCTAGGACTCTCAAACTCAAAAAATACAGAAAACATGCCTCTCGCGGAAGGCAGCTTGGCACCAGGGGATCATCTCAGCAGGACACAAGCCGAGGGATGCAAGCTGAGGCCAGCCCAGCCTGAAACTGAAACCGAGGCCAGGCCCCGGGACGGTAGGAAGGAGCCAAGCTGCAGCAGCCAGTCAACAAGAGAGAAGATCTACAGCCTCCAGCAACTCCACATCTACCAAGGTGTGAAAAATAGGGATTAAAGAAAGGCAGCTTGGCAGGAAGGGCTCATCTCACAGGCCTACAGGCAGGAGCCGAGACCAGCCCAGCCTAAAACAGCCATGTGGCCAGGCCCCAGGGTGGGGGGAGGAGCCGAGCCTCCCAGGCCCCAGTGTGTGCCTACTTCAGAGAAGATCTAAAGCACCTGGAGAAATCTTTACATCTACTAAGCCAGTCAGTGAAAGTGAGTGAAGCTTTCAAGCTAAATTTGGGGGAGAAAGCAGTTTGGTCAATCTACCCCCAGGGCAAGGAAGCAGTGGGGGAAGGGCAGAAACTGCTGTAACTGGTGGATGCCCCCACTGGGCTGCTTCAGAGCCCCTGGCTTGTGGATCCTGCAGGGGGGCTGAGTCGATTGATCAGGGCCAAGTGCTCTTGCACTGAGCGGCCTGGATCCAGATCGTGGTCTTGGGTGGTGGTCCTGGGGAGCACTTTCAGCAAGCCAAAGCTAGGGGAGGCTGCAACACCCCCCCTAATAGCTCCAGCAGATGGGAAAAC